>CM077667.1:370702092-371902092 GCA_039707655.1 Elymus sibiricus
TCATGTAATTGGCCATATCACATCACAAAATACCCTGCAAAAACAAGTTAGACGTCCTCTAATTGTTGTTGCAAGTTTTACGTGGCTGCTACGGGTATCTAGCAAGAACAATTCTTACCTATGCAAAAACCACAACGGTGATACAAGAATTGCTTTTCAACCTTCTCAAGGACCGCCTTTGTCAAATCCGATCCGACTAAAGTGGGAGAAACAGACACCCGCCAGCCATCTTTATGCAACGAAGTTACATGTCAGTTGATGGAACCGGTCTCTCGTAAGCGTACGAGTAATGTTGGTCCGGGCCGCTTCATCCCACAATACCGTCGAATCAAGAAAAGACCAAGGGAGGAAGCAATCTGAATATCAACGCCCACAAACTCCTTTGTGTTCTACTCGTGATCTCATCTACACATAGACCTAGCTCATGATGCCACTGTTGG
The DNA here is from genome assembly GCA_039707655.1 of Elymus sibiricus. Classification (NCBI taxonomy): domain Eukaryota; kingdom Viridiplantae; phylum Streptophyta; class Magnoliopsida; order Poales; family Poaceae; genus Elymus; species Elymus sibiricus. The sequence continues at coordinate 370,702,533 of CM077667.1, forward strand.
GGAACGTTGCATGGGAAACAAAAAATTTCCTACGCACACGCAAGATCTATCCATGGTGATGAGCATCTACGAGAGGGAGAGTAGATCTACATACCCTTGTAGATCGCTAAGCGGGAAGCGTTAAGAAACGCGGTTGATGTAGTCGAACGTCTTCGCGATCCAAATCGCCGAGCGTCCCGCGATCCAATCACGATCTAGTACCGAACGGACGGCACCTCCGCGTTCAGCACACATACAGCTCGATGACGATCTCTGCCTTCTTGATCCAGCAAGAGGGAGCGGAGATGTAGATGAGTTCTCCGGCAGTGCGACGGCGTGGCGGCGGTGGTGGTGGAACTATTCCAGCAGGGCTTCGCCTAAGCGCTGCTGAAAACTAGAGGACTTGATCTATCGGGAGAGAGGGCTATACTATGGCCTTTTTGGGTTGAAGTCCTTTTGCCCTCTCTCCCTCTAGTATATATAGGAGGGAGGGGAGGGGCTGGCCGGCCGAAATCTCCTCCTAGGAGTCGGCCGCAAGGAGGAGGAGGTTGAGGAGTCCACCTCCAATCCTACTCCTAGTAGGATTCCTTCCCTTCCCCCACTTGCACTTTCCATTCCCTCAAGCCCAGCCGCATAGGCCTTCTTGGGCCGGCCGCCCAGACCACCAAGGGCTGGTGCGCCACCCTCAGGTCCATGTGACCCACTTGGGGTGTGGTGGGCCCACTTGGTGGACCCCCGGAACCCATTCGTCACTCCCGGTACACTGCCGAAAATGCCTGAAACTTTTCCGGAGTTCAAACACCAACTTCCTATATATCAATTTTTACCTCCGGACCATTCCGGAGCTCCTCGTGACGTCCGGGATCTCATCCGGGACTCCGAACAACCTTCGGTCTGTTGGGGAACGTTGCATGGGAAACAAAAAAATTCCTACGCACACGCAAGATCTATCCATGGTGATGAGCATCTACGAGAGGGAGAGTGGATCTACATACCCTTGTAGATCGCTAAGCGGGAAGCGTTAAGAAACGCGATTGATGTAGTCGAACGTCTTCGCGATCCAAATTGCCGAGCGTCCCGCGATCCAATCACGATCCGTCCCGATCTAGCGCCGAACGGACGGCACCTCCGCGTTCAGCACACGTACAGCTCGATGACGATCTCCGCCTTCTTAATCCAGCAAGAGGGGGCAGAGAGGTAGATGAGTTCTCCGGCAGCGCGACGGCGTGGCGGCGGTGGAGGTGGAACTATTCCAGCAGGGCTTAGCCTAAGCACTGCTGAAAACTAGACTAGAGGAGAAACAGGTCTAGAGGAAGAAGAGAGAGCACGTGGCAATTAGGGTTAGCCCTCCTCTATAAAACCTCTAGTATATATAGGAGGGAGGGAGGGGAGTAGGCAGCCTTGGCTCCTCCTCCAAGGAGGTTCGGCAGAAACAAACAAGGGAGGAATCCACCTCCCACAAGGGAGGTGGAATTCTATTAGGACTCCTTCCTAATTTGGCCCTTTTTGCCTTTTCCTTTATCCTCTTCGCATGGGCCCTTAGTGGCTGGCTTGTACAGCCCACTAGGGGCTGGTGCACCACCTCTAAGGCCCATGTGCCCCCCCCCCCCCCGGAGTGGGTGGCCCCCTCCCGATGGTCCCCCGGAACCCATTCGTCACTCCCGGTACACTGCCGGAAATGCCCGAAACTTTTCCGGAGACCAAAACGGGACTTCCTATATATCAATCTTTACCTCCGGACCATTCTGGAGCTCCTCGTGATGTCCGGGATCTCATCCGGGACTTTGAACAACCTTCGGTCACCACCATACATAACTCAATGAGACCAAAACATCACCGAACCTTAAGTGTGCAGACCCTGCGGGTTCGAGAACTATGTAGACATGACCGAGACACCTCTACGGTCAATAACCAATAGCGGGACCTGGATGCCCATATTGGTTCCTACATATTCTACGAAGATCTTTATCGGTTGAACCTCTATGTCAAGGATTCAGATAATCCCGTATGCTGTTCCCTTTGTTCTTCGGTATGTTACTTGCCCGAGATTCGATCGTCGGTATCTCTATACCTAGTTCAATCTCGTTACCGACAAGTCTCTTTACTCGTTCCGTAATACAAGATCCCGTGGCTAACACTTTAGTCACATTGCTTGCAAGGCTTCTTGTGATGTCGTATTACCGAGTGGGCCCTGAGATACCTCTCCGTCACACGGAGTAACAAATCCCAGTCTTGGTCCATGCCCACTCAACAGACACCCTCGGAGATACCTGTAGAGCATCTTTATAGTCACCCAGTTACATTGTAACATTTGATACACACAAGGTATTCCTCTTGTGTCAGTGAGTTGCATGATCTCATGGTCATAGGAACAGATACTTGAAATGCAGAAAACTATAGCAATAAACTGACACGATCATATGCTATGTTTATAGTTTGGGTCTTGTCCATCACATCATTCTCCTAATGATGTGATCCCGTTATCAAATGACATCTCATGTCTATGGTCAGGAAACCTTGACCATCTTTGATCAACAAGCTAGTCTACTAGAGGCATACTAGGGACACAGTGTTGTCTATGTAGCCACACATGTATTTGAGTTTCCAATCAATACAATTATAGCATGGATAATAAACGATTATCACGAACAAGGAAATATAATAATAACCAATTTATTATTGCCTCTAGGGCATATTTCCAACAGTCTCCCACTTGCACTAGAGTCAATAATCTAGTTCACATCACCATGTGATTAACATTGTAATGAATCTAACACCGAATGAGTTCTGGGGTTCGATCATGCTTTGCGTGTGAGAGAGGTCTTTAGTCAACGGTCTGCAACATTCATATCCGTGTGTTCTTTTGCAAATCTATATGTCATACTGCAGATGCTAGCACGCTCCACTTGGAGCTATTCCAAATGACTGCTCCACTATACGTATCCGGACTGCTACTCAGAGTCGCCCGGATAGGTGTCAAAGCTTGCATCGACGTAACCCTTTACGACGAACTCTTTATCACCTCCATAATCGAGAAACATTTCCTTAGTCTTCTAGTTACTATGGATAATCTTGACCGCTGTCCAGTGATCCACTCCTGGATCACTCTTGTACCCCTTGACAGACTCATGGCAAGGCACACACCAGGTGCGGTACACAGCATGGCATACTATACAGAGCCTATGGCTAAGGCATAGAGGACGACCTTCGTCCTTTCTCTTTCTTTGGCCGTGGTCGAGATTTGAGTCTCACTCAACTCCACACCTTACAAATCAGTCAAGAACTCTTTCTTTGACTGATCCATTTTGAACTCTTTCAAAATCTTGTCAAGGTATGTACTCATTTGAAAGTTTTATCAGACGTCTTGATCTATCTCTATAGATCCTGATGCCCAATATTTAAGTAGCTTCATTCCAGGTTTTTCTTTAAAAAACTCCTTTCAAACAACCCTTTATGCTTTCCAGAAATTCTACATCATTTCCGATCAACAATATGTCATCCACATATACTTATCAGAAATTCTATAGTGCTCCCACTCACTTTATTGTAAATACAAGTTTCTCATAAACTTTGTATAGACTCAAAAACTTTGATCACCTCATCAAAGCGCATATTCCAACTCCGAGATGCTTGCTCCAGTCGATAGAAGGATCGCTGGAGCTTGCATACATTTTAGCATCCTTAGGACTGACAAAACCTTCCGGTTGTATCACATACAACCTTTCCTCGCGGATACCGTTAAGGAAACGATGTTTCGACATCCATCTGCCAGATTTCCTAATCGAAAAATGCAGCAACTGCTAACATAATTCCAACAGACTTTTAGCATCGCTACGGGTGAGAAATTCTCATCGCAGTCAACTCCTTGAACTTGTGAAAAACCCTTTGCCACAAGTCGAGCTTTATAGACGGTGACATTACCGTCCTCGTCTGTCTTCCTTTTAAAGATCCATTTGTTCTGAATGCCCTTTCGCCCTTCAGGTAATACTTCCAAAGCCCATACTTTGTTTTCTTACATGGATCCCATCTCAGATTTCATGGCCTCTAACCATTTCTCGGAATCCGGGCCCATCATCGCTTCTCCATAGCTCGTAGGTTCATCGTTGTCCAACAACATGACCTCTAAGACAAGGTTGCCATACCACTCAGGAGCAGTACGCGTCCTTGTCGACCTACGAGGTTCGATAGTAACTTGATCCGAAGCTTCATGATCATCATCATTAACTTCCCCTTCAACTAACGTAGGCTCCACAGAAACAACTTTCTGCGCTGTGCTACTCTCTGGTTGAAACAAAGGTTCAACAACCTCATCAAGTTCTATCTTCCTCCCACTCAATTCTTTCGAGAGAAACTCTTTCTCGAGAAAGGACTCGGTTTAGCAACAATCACTTTGTGCTTGGATCTAAGATAGAAGGTTTACCCAACTGTTACGTTAGGGTATTCTATGAAGATGCATTTGTCCGCTTTGGGTTCGAGCTCATTAGGTGAAAACCCTTTTTCACATAAGCGTCGAAGCCCCAAACATTAAGAAATGACAGCTTAGGTTTCCGCCAAACCAAAATTCATACGGTGTCATCTCAACGGACTTAGATGGTGCCCCTTTTAAAGTGAATGTGGTTGTCTCTAATGCATAACCCTAAAACGATAGTGGTAAATCGATAAGAGACATCATAGTTCGCACCATATCCAATAGAGCATGACTACGACATTCGGACACACCATCACACTATAGTGTTCCAGGTGGCGTGAGTTGTGAAACAACTTCCACATTGTCTTAAGTTGTATACCAAATTCGTAACTCAGATATTCACCTCCATGATCATATCGTAGACAATTTATCTTCTTGTCACGATGATCTCAAACTTCACTCTGATTTTGTTTGAACTTTTCAAACATTACAGACTTGTGTTTCATTAAGTAAATATCACCATATCTACTCAAATCATCAGTGAAGGTAGGAAAATAACGATATCCACCGCACGCTACAACACTCATTGGACCGAATACATCAACATGTATCATTTCCAATAAGTTACTTGCCCGCTCCATCATACCGGAAAACGGGGTCCTAGTCATCTTGCCATGAGGCATGGTCCGCATGTCTCAACCGATTCGAAATCGAATGAGTCCAAAGATCCATCAGCATGGAGTTTCTTCATGCATTTTACACCAATATGACATTTAGCGGCAGTGCCACAAGTATGTGGTACTATCATTATTAACTTTGTATCTTTTGGCATCAATATTATGAAAATGTGTATCACTACGACCAAGATTCAATAAACCATTCTCATTGGGTGCATGACCATTGAAGGTTTTATTCATGTAAACAGAATAACCATTATTCTCTAACTTAAATGAATAACCGTATTGCAATAAACATGATCTAATCATGTTTATGCTCAACGCAAACACCAAATAACATTTATTTAGGTTCATCACTAATCCCGAAGGTAGAGAGAGCGTGCGATGGTGATCACATCAACCTTGGAAACACTTCCAACACTCATCGTCACCTCACCCTTAGCTAGCCTCCGTTTATTTCGTAGCTTTTATTTCGAGTTACTAACATTTAGCAACCGAACCGGTATCCAATACCCATGTGCTACTAGGAGTACCAGCAAGGTACACATCAATAACACGTATATCAAATATACTTCTGTCGACGTTGCCAGCCTTCTTATCTACCAACTATCTAGGGTTGTTCCGCTTCAGCGACCGTTCTCCTCATAATAGAAGCACTTAGTCTCGGGTTTGGGTTCAACCTTGGGTTTCTTCACTGGAGCAGCAACTGACTTTGCCATCCATGAAGTTTCCCTCCTAGCCCTTGCACTTCTCAAAACTAGTGGTTTCACTAACCATCAACACTTGATGCTCCTTCTTTATTTCTACCTTCGCGGTGTCAAACATCGCGAATAGCTCAGGGATCATTATTTCCATCCCTGGCATTTTATAGTTCATCACGAAGCTCTAGTAGCTTAGTGACAGTGACTTGGAGAACTATATCAATCACTATCTTATCTGGAAGATCAACACCCACTCGATTCAAGCGATTGTAGTACCCAGACAATCTGAGCACATGCTCACCGATTGAGCTATTCTCCTTCATCTTGCAGGCAAATAATCTTGTTGGAGGTCTCATACCTCTCAACACGGGCAAAAGCCTGAGATCCCAATTTCAGCTCTTAGAACATCTCATATGTTCCGTGACGTTCAAAACGTTTTGGAGCCTCAATTCTAAGCCGTAATGCATGACGCACTAAACTATCAAGTAGTCATCAGAACGTGCCTGTCAGATGTTCACAACATCTACAGACGACGCTTGAGGGGGTGGCGCACCGAGCGGTGCATTAAGGACATAACCCTTCTGTGCAGCAATGCAGACAATCCTCAGATCACGGACCCAGTCCGCAATATTGCTACCATCATCTTTCAACTCTATTTTCTCTAGGAACGTATAAAAACACAGGGGAGCTACATCGCGAGCTATTGATCTACAACATAATTTGCAAAATTACTTTGACTATGTTCATGATAATGAGTTTAGTTAATCATACTACTTAAAAAACTCCCACTCAAATTGACATCCCTCCGGTCATTCGAGTCATGATCCAAATCCACCAACCCAAGTCCGATCATCACGTGAGATCAGGTGGTTTCAATGGTGAACATCTTCATGTTGATCATATCTACTATATGACTCATGTTCGACCTTTCGGTCTTTTGTGTTCCGAGGCCATGTCTGTACATGCTAGGCTCATCAAGTTTAACCCGAGTGTTCCGCATGTGCAACACTGGCTTGCACCCGTTGTATGTGAACGTAGAGTCTATCACACCCGATCATCACGTGGTGTCTCGAAACGACGAACTTTCGCAACGGTGCACATTCGGGGAGAACACAATTTTATCTTGAAATTTTAGTGAGGGATCACCTTATAATGCTACCGTCGTCCTAAGCAAAACAAGGTGCATAAAAGGATTAACAGCACATGCAAATCATAAGTGACATGATATGGCCATGAACTTGTGCTTTTGATCTCCATCTCCAAAGCACCGGCATGATCTCCATCGTCACCGGCATGACACCATGATCTCCATCATCTTGATCTCCATCAACGTGTCGCCATCGGCGTTGCCGCGCCGGCTATTGCTTCCACGACTATTGCTAACTCATAGCGATAAAGTAAAGCAAAACGGCGAAAATAATTAAAGACAACCCTATGGCTCCTGCCGGTTGCCGTACTCATCGACATGCAAGTCGTGATATTCTATACAATACATGATCATCTCATACATCACATATATCTCATCATGTAATTGGCCATATCACATCACAACATACCCTGCAAAAACAAGTTAGACGTCCTCTAATTGTTGTTGCAAGTTTTACGTGGCTGCTACGGGTATCTAGCAAGAACAATTCTCACCTACGCAAAAACCACAACGGTGATACATAAATTGCAATACAACCTTCTCAAGGACCGCCTTTGTCGAATCCGATCCAACTAAAGTAGGAGAAACAGACACCCGCCAGCCATCTTTGTGCAACAAAGTTACACGTCAGTCGATGGAACCAGTCTCTCGTAAGCGTACGAGTAGGGTTGGTCCGGGCCGCTTCATCCCACAATACCGCTGAATCAAAACACGACCAAGGGAGGAAGCAATCTAAGCATCAACGCCCACAAACTCCTTTGTGTTCTACTCGTGATCTCATATACACATAGACCTAGCTCATGATGCCACTGTTGGGGAACGTTGCATGGGAAACAAAAAAATTCCTACGCACACGCAAGATCTATCCATGGTGATGAGCATCTACGAGAGGGAGAGTGGGTCTACATACCCTTGTAGATCGCTAAGCGGGAAGCGTTAAGAAATGCGGTTGATGTAGTCGAACGTCTTCGCGATCCAAATCGCCGAGCGTCCCGCGATCCAATCACGATCCGTCCCGATCTAGCGCCGAACGGACGGCACCTCCGCGTTCTGCACACGTACAGCTCGATGACGATCTCCGCCTTCTTGATCCAGCAAGAGGGGGCGGAGAGGTAGATGAGTTCTCCGGCAGCGCGACGGCGCGGCGGCGGCGGTGGTGGAACTATTCCAGCAGGGCTTCGCCTAAGCACTGCTGAAAACTAGACTAGAGGAGAAACGGATCTAGAGGAAGAAGAGAGAGCACGTGGCAATTAGGATTAGCCCTCCTCTCTAAAACCTCTAGTATATATAGGAGGGAGGGAGGGGAGGAGGCAGCCTTGGCTCCTCCTCCAAGGAGGTTCGGCCGAACCAAAGAAGGGAGGAATCCACCTCCCACAAGGGAGGTGGAATCCTATTAGGACTCCTTCCTAATTTGGCCCTTTTTGCCTTTTCCCTTATCCTCTTCGCATGGGCCCTTAGTGGCTGGCTTGTACAGCCCACTAGGGGCTGGTGCACCACCTCTAAGGCCCATGTGCCCCCCGGAGTGGGTGGCCCCCTCCCGATGGTCCCCCGGAACCCATTCGCCACTCCCGGTACACTGCCGGAAATGCCCGAAACTTTTCCGGAGACCAAAACAGGACTTCCTATATATCAATCTTTACCTCCGGGCCATTCCGGAGCTCCTCGTGACGTCCGGGATCTCATCTGGGACTCCGAACAACCTTCGGTCACCACCATACATAACTCAATGCTACCGAAACGTCACCGAACCTTAAGTGTGCAGACCCTGCGGGTTCGAGAACTATGTAGACATGACCGAGACACCTCTACGGTCAATAAAAAATAGCGGGACCTGGATGCCCATATTGGTTCCTACATATTCTATGAAGATCTTTATCGGTTGAACCTCTATGTCAAGGATTCAGGTAATCCCGTATGTTGTTCCCTTTGTTCTTCGGTATGTTACTTGCCCGAGATTCGATCGTCGGTATCTCTATACCTAGTTCAATCTTGTTACCGGCAAGTCTCTTTACTCGTTCCGTAATACAAGATCCCGTGGCTAACACTTTAGTCACATTGCTTGCAAGGCTTATTGTGATGTCGTATTACCGAGTGGGCCCTAAGATACCTCTCCGTCACACGGAGTAACAAATCCCAGTCTAGATCCATGCCCACTCAACAGACACCCTCGGAGATACCTGTAGAGCATCTTTATAGTCACCCAGTTACGTTTTGACGTTTGATACACACAAGGTATTCCTCCGGTGTCAGTGAGTTGCATGATCTCATGGTCATAGGAACAGATACTTGACATACAGAAAACTATAGCAATAAACTGACACGATCATATGCTATGTTTATAGTTTGGGTCTTGTCCATCACATCATTCTCCTAATGATGTGATCCCGTTATCAAATGACATCTCATGTCTATGGTCAGGAAACCTTGACCATCTTTGATCAACAAGCTAGTCTACTAGAGGCATACTAGGGACACAGTGTTGTCTATGTACCCACACATGTATTTGAGTTTCCAATCAATACAATTATAGCATGGATAATAAACGATTATCATGAACAAGGAAATATAATAATAACCAATTTATTATTGCCTCTAGGGCATATTTCCAACACGGTCACCAACATACATAACTCAACTATACCGAAACGTCACCGAACCTTAAGTGTGCAGACCGTGCGGGTTCGAGAACTATGTAGACATGACCGAGACACCTCTACAGTCAATAACCAATAGCGGGACCTGGATGCCCATATTTCAGGACGAGTCCAATCATCATAATTCTTCAATATGTTATTCAATAATTCCTCAGCTTGTTCAACAGTTCGTTCCCTGAAAACACAACCAGCACAACTATCTAGGAAGTCCCTAGAAGCATCAGTTAGTCCATTATAGAAGATATCAAGTATTTCATTTTTCTTGAGAGGGTGATTAGGCAAAGCATTAAGCAATTGGAGAAGCCTCCCCCAAGCTTGTGGGAGACCCTCTTCTTCAATTTGCACAAAGTTAAATATTTCCTGTAAGGCAGCTTGTTTCTTATGAGCAGGAAAATATTTTTCAGAAAAATAGTAGATCATATCCTGGGGACTACGCACGCAACCAGGAGTAAGAGTATTGTACCATGTCTTAGCATCACCCTTTAATGAGAACGGAAATAACTTAAGGATGTAATAGTAGCGAATCTTCTCATCATGAGCAAAGAGGGTGGCTATATCATTCAGTTTAGTAAGGTGTGCCACTACAGTTTCAGTTTCATAGCCATGGAAAGGATCAGATTCAACCAAAGTAATTAACTCTGGGTGGACAGAGAATTCATAGTCCTTATCGGTAACAAAGATAGGTGAAGTAGCAAACTTAGGATCACATTTCATTCTACCATTCAAAGTCTTTTCCTTATATTTGCGTAGCAATTTCTTGAGATCGTTTCTATCCTTGCAAGAAAGAATTTCTCTAGTTACCTCTTCGGCCATACCATAACCTTCAGGTATCTTAGGCATTTCAAATTTAGGAGAGCTAGGACTAATAGGTGTTTCATAGTCATCTTTAGTTTCACGGGTTTCATCAGTTTCAGCAATCTCATCAGTTTCAGTAATTTCATTCTCTTTAGCTCTAGCAGTTTGTTCATCAAGAAATTCTCCTAGTGGCACATTATCATCAAGCATGGTACTAGCATCATCATAAGCATCATTCATAGCAGAAGTAGCATCATCAATTACTTGCGACATATCAGGATTACTAGCATGTGGTGGTGTTGCAAGCTTACTCATAAAAGAAGGTGAATCAAGTGCAGAGCTAGATGGTAGTTCTTTACCTCCCCTCGTCTTAGAGGAAAAAACCTTGGTCTTTGGATCCTTCAGATTTTTCATAGTGATAAATTGATATAAATCCCAAGTGACTCAACAAATATAGCTATGCTCCCCGATAACGGCACCAAAAAAAGGTCTTGATAACCCACAAGTATAGGGGATCGCAACAGTTTTCGAGGGTAGAGTATTTAACCCAAATTTATAGATTCGACACAAGGGGAGCCAAAGAATATTTGAGAGTATTAGCAGCTGAGTTGTCAATTCAACCACACCTGGAGATTAAATATCTGCAGCAGAGTGATCAGTAGCATAGTAATATGATAGTTTGATAGCAGTAGTGACAGTAACGGTAACAGCGATAGCAATAGTTTCGTAGCAGTTGGAACAGTAGCAGCAGTAGTAGTAACTTAGCAAGAGCAATAAGTGGAAAACTCGTAGGCACTGGATCAGTGAACTCATTGGATGATATTCGTCATGTAACAGTCATAACCTAGGGCGATACAAAACTAGCTCCAGTTCATCAATGTAATGTAGGCATGTATTCCGTAAATAGTCATACGTGCTTATCGAAAAGAACTTGCATGACATCTTTTGTCCTACCCTCCCGTGCCAGCGGGGTCCATAAGGAAACTAAGGGATTTAAGGCCTCCTTTTAATAGAGAACTAGAACAAAGCATTAACACACGGTGAATACATGAACTCCTCAAACTACGGTCATCACCGGAAAGTATCCCAAATATTGTCATTGTGGGGTTTACGGATCATAACACGTAACAGGTGCATATGACTAGGCAAGACCGGATCAAGAACATAGATATAATGGTGATAACATAAACGGTTTAGATCTGAAATCATGGCACTCGGGCCCTAGTGACAAGCATTAGGCATAGCAAAGTCATAGCAACATCAATCTCAAAACATAGTGGATACTAGGGATCAAGCCCTAACAAAACTAACTCGATTACATGATGGATCTCATCCAACTCCTCACCGACCAGCGAGCCTATGAAGGAATTACTCACTCCCGGTGGGGAGCATCATGGAATTGGCGATGGAGAAGGGTTGGTGATGACGAAGATCGAAGATTCCCCTCTCCGGAGCCCCAAACGGGCTCCAGATCTGGCCTCCCGATGAAGAACAAGAGGTGGCGGCGGCTCCGTATCGTAAAACGCGATGAAACTTTCTGCTTGATTTTTTTCTCCGAAAATAGGAATTTATAGTGGCAGAATTAGGGTCAGTGGGGCCACGAGGTGGGCACAACCGACCAGGGCGCGCCTAGGGGGCCAGGCGCGCCCTGGTGGGTGCTGCTCACCCTGGCCCCCCTCTTCGGTAGATTTTGGCTCCAATAATTCTTATATATTCTGAAAAAATTCTCCAAAAAGTTTCGTTCCATTCCGAGAACTTTTATTTCTGCACAAAAACAACACCATGGTAGTTCTGCTGAAAACAGCGTCAGTCCGGGTTAGTTTCATTCAAATCATGCAAATTAGGGTCCAAAACAAGGGCAAAAGTGTGAGGAAAAGTAGATATGTTGGAGACGTATCAGGTGCCTGCTGCCGCAATTCGATGACGAGGCCCTTGAGCCTGAATCTCCCAGGCGCACTCAGTATGACCAGCCGGACCGCCCCCTCGAGGACGGGACAGGGTGGCTCAAGACGCCGAGTACTGACCCACATCACCCCATAGGAGAGGAAAGGGACCAACACAGCCTGAGGATCGATACGATCTTCAGTAAGACCAGGACTATAGGTCAGGTCACGCCAGATCCATTTACGGATCTAGGGGACGCTCCCCCGTTAGACGGGATGGCTACCGACCGTGGCTCGACCGCAACCATAGAAACCGGGAACAATACCGGGCTCACCCAACAGCTGATTTCCGGCGTGACATAGCCCGGATCAGAGACGCCGCACACCCGCTGTGTTTTATAGACGAGGTCATGCAACACCAGTTCCTCAAAGGATTTAAATCCGTCAACATAGAATCATACAACGGAACGACGGACCCGGCCGTCTGGATCGAGGACTTGCTCCTCCACATCCACATGGCCAGAGGAGACGATCTCCATGCCATCAAATACCTACCACTCAAATTGAAGGGACCAACTCGGGACTGGCTAAACGGTCTCCCCGAGAACTCCATTGGGAGCTGGGAGGAGCTCGAAGACGCCTTCCGGTCTAACTTCCAAGGCACTTACGTCCGGCCCCCGGACTCTTCCGACCTAAGCAACGTCGTCCAGAAGACCGGTGAATCGGCCAGGCAATTCTGGAATCGGTTCTTAACTAAGAAGAACCATATCGTCGACTGTCCAGACGCCGAGGCGATAGCCTCGTTCAGACAGAACATCCCGGACGAATGGCTAGCTCGCCATCTCGGCCAGGATAAGCCGAGAACGATGTCAGCCCTCACCTCCCTTATGACCCGCTTTTGCACGGGCGAAGACAACTGGCTAGCTCGCCGAAGCCACAATCCCGAAGACCCCGACACCTCTGAAGTGCGGGACGGTAACGGAAAGCCAAGGCGGAACAAAAATAAACACCGCCATAGCAATGGCGACTCAGAAGACACGGCCGTCAACGCCGGCTTCGGCAACTCAAAACCCAGACAGCGGAAGAAGCCCCCTAAAGGGAATAGGGATGGACCTACCACTTTGGACAGAATCATGGATAGGCCCTACCAAATCCACGGCACGCAAGAGAAGCCGGCCACCCACACCAACAGAAACTGTTGGGTGTTCAAGCAAGCTCGCAGCCGAGGAACAGAGCAAGAGCCCGCGAAGCGAGGATGACGAAGAACCTCGGGGGCCGAACAATGGCGGGAAAAAGCAATTCCCTCCCGAGGTCAAAACTATGAACATAATATATGTCACACATATACCCAAAAAGGAGAGGAAACACGCACTTCGGGAGGACTATGCCGTAGAACCGATAGCTCCGAAGTTCAACCTATGGTCGGCTTGTCCGATCACCTTTGATCGTAGGGATCACCCTACCAGCATTCGTCATGGAGGCTCGGTCGCCCTCGTCCTGGACCCCATTATCGATGGGTTCCACCTCACAAGAGTCCTTATGGACGGAGGAAGCAGCCTTAATCTGATTTACTCAGATACAGTTAAAAAGATGGGTATCGACCCGTCAAGAATTAAACCCAGCAACACTACCTTCAAGGGAGTCATCCCCGGTGTGGAAGCACGGTGATCGGGTACCGTGACGCTGGAAGTAGTGTTCGGCTCGCCCGATAACTTCTGTAGCGAAGACTTGATCTTCGATATAGTGCCTTTCCGCAGTGGCTATCATGCACTGCTCAGCCGTACAGTGTTTGCTCGCTTTAACGCCGTTCCCCACTATGAATATCTGAAGCTCAAGATGCGCGGGCCAAAGGGGGTCATCACCGTCAACGGCAATACAGAGCTCTCACTCCAGCTGGAAGAACACACGACAGCTTTAGCGGCCGAATTTCAGTCCGGCATCGAAGCACCAGGACCCCAACCAGGCGACAAGCCGCGGCAGGCGAACAAGCGGATCCGAGCACAACCCGGTCTCCTGGAGCAGCCTCCCGTCCAGCACAAATAGGGACGCGCCCCCCACAGCATGGCCCCGCTACCCGTCAGGTACGTACCGAGAAGGCACAATTTCGCACTTAAAATACCATGGGCAGCTGTGGGGGGATACCTCATCACAACAGAGTGGTCGGTTCGACCGAACTACTCTCAGCACAGCAGGCGTCAAGCTCATGCATGTCCCGGCAATTTAAACATGTGCCTCCCCCAAAGGTCTGTTCGACGATTATAACCACCTTTTAAGGAGCATACCACTCGTCAAGAGCAAAGGAATGGAGGTGCACAGGGACACGTCAAGGACATCAAGCCGCAGACCAAGAGCCCCGATCGATCCTCCCCTTTGTATACATTTGTTTCTAAACATACCTGTAATAGTTACGCCCGCAGTATGAATTGTAAAAATTCATAATAAATAGAGATCATCTTTTACGGTCCGATTATGGCATTTTATAATACTTTCCAACTCCCCGCCTCTGGAAGCGAAACTGTTTGGTACAATTTCGATGCACCCGGTTAATAAACCGGGGGGGCTTAGCTATAAAGCTCATCCCGACATTATCCTTTATATGTCCGGCGTGTCGGATTTTTTGCGTTATATGCATCGGCTCCAAATTGTGTCTTAGGTCAAAGGTTGGGCTGCCCAGCTCCTATGCTTACCCTCTTACGTTCCGCTCGTTCAGCTAAAAGGGTAAAGGGAGAACCACTGCGATTGTATTTCTAGCTTGCCTGGTCAAGTACCTCAGTGGAGAAAACCGAAAATCGACCGTCATAATAAGTGCGAACCGGCCTGCAATCCGAACACAAGTGTCAAACTAAAAATCGATAGAGATTATTCCGTGTCATACGAGGGGTTTGCGTTATTGCAAGCCACGTGGTAATGGTTTCTGCCTTGGTTCACCCGAACACCACACAACACTGGGGGCTAGTAATTAGCCCCCGCAGTCAAGCTCCTCCGGCTAAGTGAAAGCAGTAAAGCCGCATAGTCTGATTGCCTCGTTCCCACCTCCCGCACTACCACCTCCGGGTTCCGATAAACCGGCTAAGGATAATACTGCGGATGACGAAACACCTCTTGTAATAATTACATGGGGGCTAAAGCCGACGACTGGCAACTTTCAGTTCCAAAAATGGCCACATAGGAGTCAAAATAATCAGAATGCCAAAGCATGATAAACCATGCATACGTATTATCAAAATACAATATTCATCGGGCATACAATAACATGTTCACTCGAAAATTACATCTTTAGGGCACTGGGTCTCTACAGACCGAGCACCCTCCATTGCAGCAGCGAAATACAGCTTGGGGCGCCTATGCTCCTTCCCGGGCGGCGGGGGCGCTGTAGCCATCTCGAGTGCCTTCACCCCTGGCCAGTGCATCATCGTCCTCGCAAAAGCCATCCGCGCTCCCTCAGTACACACAGAACGCTTCACGGCCTCAATGCGGGAGGAGGCGTCGCAGAGCTTCTGTACCAGGCCGAAGTAACTGCCTGGTAGAGGCTCGGAAGGCCACAACCAAATGCAGAGGTCCTTCAAGGCTGGCTCCGCCATACGATGCAGCTCCATCAGTTGCTTCATCTGCTGACTAAGGACGGGACGGGGCTCGGGGTTCTGAAATTGCGCCCAGAACAGCCTCTGTTATGCATCCCCGTCCCGAGCCGCAAAGTGCCTGGCCGCGTCCGCCACACTCCTCGGAAGGTCCGTGAAGGCGCCTGAGGAACGCCATAGCCGTGTAAGACGAGCAAACCTGTTACCACCAAAGGTGCATTGCAGTAACTACGGCTTACCATCCGCGATCATCCTGACTTGGCGGAGTTCTTCCTCATAAAACCGCCTATCCACATGCTCCGATTAAGGTCAGAAGACAATGTGGATAGCTCGGCCGCCTGGTCCTTGGCCTTCAGCTCAAGAGCCTCGCACTTAGTGCTGGCATCCTGGAGCTCTTATTGCACTTCATCCACCCAAGCTTCGTGCTTTTCATTGACAACCTTCAAGGTGTTCAGTTCGGCCGCCGCCTGGTCGGCCGCCATCTTATGATCGGCAGCCTCCCGCTTGGCCTTGTCCAGCTCGGCCTTGAGGTTCTCGACCTCGGAACAAATAGCTGCAAATATAATGGAAGACCAAAAATGAGGATTTGAAATCTCAAGAACCTCAATCAATGAGGATTAGGCAGGGTCTCCAAGACAAAGTTCCAACTCACCTTGCATTTCATCAAACCGTTTGTTCAAACTGTCAAGCTCCTCGTCGGAGCTCTTGAGCTTCCGGTTGAGCTCAGCCAGCTCCATTTCATGGATAGCCGCCGCCGCCGCCGAGGCCTTCAAAGCAAAAATTATGTGAGACACATATCGGAACTGCTGGTCCTACACCCTCCTCTCCAGACCATCTCCGGAAACAGCCAAAATATCGATTTTGCTCGGAACCTGAGGTCATGTGATCCCCGGGTAAGTTTCTGAAACTTACCCAGGTCTCGGGGGCTGCTATAACTATCTGAAATATATATACACCTCATGAACAAATTCCGCTTAGAGAGAGGTGCATTAAATTTCTTACCTTGAAGCCTGTCAAGAGACCGCCGAAGGCCTCCTTCAGTCCGCTGTCAACGGACTGAATGCCTTTCAGGACCG
Organism: Elymus sibiricus; assembly: GCA_039707655.1. Classification (NCBI taxonomy): domain Eukaryota; kingdom Viridiplantae; phylum Streptophyta; class Magnoliopsida; order Poales; family Poaceae; genus Elymus; species Elymus sibiricus. The sequence continues at coordinate 370,719,431 of CM077667.1, forward strand.
TACCCATAAGGATGTGGTGCTCTTCGGCGATGACGGAGCTGCGCAAGGCCTCCTCCATCGCGGCTGGTCACTTGGGTGTGGCATGCCTCGTCGCGCATGGCACCGGTGGCGGCACCACACCTCCCCCTGCTTGTGAAGGGAGAGTGGTCGATATCGGAGCCTTGTCAGTTGATACGTCCATTTTGCATCATGATTTCCTACTGTTATTTACTTTATTTTGTTGAATAATAATGCTTTGGGGAGTGATTCTAATGCCTTTTCTCTCATAATATGCAAGGTTTACACAAAGAGGGAGAATACCGGTAGCTGGAATTCTGGACCTAAGAAAAGCACATCAAAGATACCTATTCTGCACAACTCCAATGAAGCTGAAATTTTACAGAGATAATTTTTGTATTTAATAAAAAATACTGGAGCAGAAAACTACCGGAGGGGGCCTGCCAGGTGGGCACAACCCACCAAGGCACGCCAGACCCCCCCGGGCATGCCCTGGTGTATCGTGGCCACCTCGGCCCACCTCCGGAGCCCATCTTCTGGTATATAGTCACATTTGACCTAGAAAAAAAATCAAAGGAGGACTTTTGGGACGAAGCGACGCCGCCTCGAGGCGGAACTTGGGCAGGAGCACTTTTGCCCTCCGGCGAAGCGATTCCGCCGGGGGAACTTCCCTCCCGGAGGGGGAAATCGAAGCTATCGTCATCACCAACACCCCTCTCATCTTTGGGAGGCCAATCGTCATCAACATCTTCAACAACACCATCTCCTCTCAAACCCTAGTTCATCTCTTGTGTTCAATCTTTGTACCAGAACCTCAGATTGGTACCTGTGGGTGACTAGTAGTGTTGATTACCTTGCGTAATTGATTACTATATGGTTTATTTGGTGGAAGATTATATGTTCAGATCCATTATGCTATTCAATACCTCTCTGATCTTGAGCTTGTTTATTATTTGTGAGTAGTTACCTTTGTTCTTGAGGTCACGGGAGAAGTCATGTTGCAAGTAATCATGTGAATTTGATATGTGTTTGATATTTTGATGATATGTATATTGTGATTCCCTTAGTGGTGTCATGTGAACGTCGACTACATGACACTTCACCATTCATGGGCCTAAGGGAATGCATTGTGGAGTAGTTATTAGATGATGGGTTGCTAGAGTGACAGAAGCTTAAACCCTAGTTTATGCGCTGCTTCGTAAGGGGCTGATTTGGATCCAAACGTTTAATGCTATGGTTAGATTTTATCTTAATACTTTTCTCGTAGTTGCGGATGCTTGCGAGGGGGTTAATCATAAGTGGGAGGTTGTTCAAGTAAGAACAGCACCGAAGCACCGGTCCACCCACATATCAAATTATCAAAGTAGCGAACACGAATCAAACAAACATGATAAAAGTGACTAGACGAAATTCCCGTGTACCCTCAAGAACACTTTGCCTATTACTAGAGATTGTTCTAGCCTGTCCTTTGCCACAAAAGGATTGGGCTACCTTGCTGCACCTTATTTATCGTTACCATTACTTGCTTGTTACAAATTACCTTGCTATCAAACTATCTGTTACCTACAATTTCAGTGCTTGCAGAGATTACCTTGCTAAAAACCGCTTGTCATTTCCTTCTGCTCCTCGTTGGGTTCGACACTCTTACTTATCGAAATGACTACGATTGATCCCCTATACTTGTGGGTCATCAAGACACTTTTATGGCGCAATTTCCGGGGAGTGAAGTGCTCTTGGTAAGTGGAAATCGCTAAGGAAAAACTTATACTACGTGCTGAAATTTATTGCTACTTGCTACTATGGAGAACAATCCTTTGATGGGTTTGTTCGGGGTATCTTCACCTCGACCGGAACCACAATTAGTTGCCCCTCAACCTACATCACCTACTGAAAATATTACTTATGAAATTCCTTTGGGTATGGTAGAACAACTGCTTGCTAAACCTTATGCAGGAGATGGAACTGAACATCCTGATATGCACATCTTATATGTGAACGAGATATGTGGATTATTTAAGCTTGCAGGTTTACCCAGAGATGAAGTCAAGAAGAAGGTTTTCCCTTTATCTTTGGAGGGAAAAGCATTGACATGGTATAGGCTATGTGATGATATTGGATCGTGGAACTGGAATCGTTTGCAATTGGAATTCCACCAAAAGTTTTATCCCATGCATCTAGTTCATCGTGACCGGAATTATATATATAAGTTTTGGCCTCGTGAAGGAGAAAGTATCGCTCTAGCTTGGGTGAGGCTTAATTCAATGTTATATTCATGCCCCAATCATGACATTCCGAGAGAAGTTATCATTCAGAATTTTTATGCTCGGCTTTCTCATAATGATCAATCCATGCTCGATACTTATTTTGTTGGTTCTTATATGAAGAAGACTATTGAATTCAAGTGGGATCTGTTAGAAAGAATTAAACGCAACTCTAAAGATTGGGAAATCGACGAAGGTAATGAGTCAGGTATAAAGCTTGAATTTGATTGTGTTAAATCTTTTATGAATACCGATACTTTTCAATGGTTTAGCACTAAATATGGACTTGACTCTGAGATAGTAGCCTCTTTCTGTGAAGCATTTGCTACTCACGTTGACCTCCCTAAGGAGAAGTGGTTTAAATATCACCCCCCTACTAAAGAAGAAGTTAAAGAACCGGTCATAGCTAAAGAAGAAACCATCCTCTACAATGTTGATCCAGTTGTGCCTACCGCTTATATTGAAAAACCACCTTTCCCTGTTTGGATAAAGGAACATGCTAAGGTATCAACTGTGGTTCGTAAGAGTAATATAAGAGCACCTAAACCCCCTGAACAAATTAAAGTAGAATCTAGTGTTGCTATGGTTAAAGATCTCTTGGTAGAAAATATTGATGGGCATGTTATCTACTTCTGTGATGAAGCCGCTGGAATTGCTAAACCCGATGAAAAAGATAAACATAGACCCATAGAAGGCAAGCCCGTTGTCTCGGTCAAAATAGGAGATCATTGCTATCATGGTTTATGTGATTTCGGTGCTAGTGTGAGTGCTATCCCTTTTACCCTATACCAAGAAATTATGGATGAAATAGCACCTGCTGAAATGGAAGACATTGATGTTACTATTAAACTTGCTAATAGAGACACCATCACACCACTTGGGATTGTTAGAGATGTTGAAGTCTTGTGTGGGAAAGTAAAATACCCTACTGATTTTCTAGTCCTTGGTTCCCCACAAGATGAGTTTTGTCCCATTATCTTTGGTAGACCTTTCTTAAGCACCATCAATGCGAAGATAGATTATGAAAAACAAACTGTCAGTGTCAGTTTTGGTAATGTGTCTCATGAGTTTGATTTTTCCAAGTTTAGTAGACAACCTCGTGATAAAGCGTTATCTAGTAAGGATGAAATAATTGGTCTTGCTTCTATTGTTGTGCCTCCTACTAATCCATTAGAACAATATTTGCTTGACCATGAAAATGATATGCATTTGCGTGAAAGAAATGAAATAGACAAAATTTTCTTTGAACAACAACCTCTCCTGAAACACAATTTGCCTATTGAAACTCTTGGAGGTCCTCCTCCACCTAAAGGTGATTCTGTGTTTGAATTGAAACAATTGCCTGACACTTTGAAGTATGCTTATCTTGATGAGAAAAGGATATATCCTGTTATTATTAGTGCTAACCTTTCAGAACATGAAGAAGAAAGATTAGTTCTGAGGAAGCACCGGGCTGCTATTGGATATACTCTTGATGATCTTAAGGGCATTAGTCCCACTCTATGTCAGCACAAGATTAATATGGAACCTGATGCTAAACCTGTTGTTGATCACCAAAGGCGATTGAATCCTAAGATGAAGGAAGTGGTAAGAACTAAAATATTAAAGCTTCTGGAAGCAGGTATAATCTATCCCATAGCTGATAGTAGATGGGTAAGTCTCGTTCATTGTGTCCCTAAGAAAGGAGGTATTACTGTTGTCCCTAATGATAAGAATGAACTCATTCCACAAAGAATTGTCACTGGCTATAGAATGGTAATTGATTTTAGAAAATTAAATAAAGCTACTAGAAAAGATCATTACCCTCTGCCTTTCATTGATCAAATGCTATAAAGACTACCTAAGCACACACACTTTTGTTTCCTAGATGGATATTCTGGTTTCTCTCAAATACCTGTGTCACAATCCGATCAAGAGAAAACCACCTTTACTTGCCCTTTTGGAACCTATGCTTATAGGCGTATGCCTTTTGGTTTATGCAATGCACCTGCTACCTTTCAAAGATGTATGACTGCTATATTCTCTGATTTTTGTGAAAAGATTGTGGAGGTTTTCATGGATGATTTTTCCGTTTACGGAACTTCTTTTGATGATTGCTTAAGCAACCTTGATCGAGTTTTGCAGAGATGTGAACAAACTAATCTCGTCTTGAATTGGGAGAAGTGCCACTTTATGGTTAATGAAGGCATTGTCTTGGGGCATAAAATATCTGAACGAGGTATTGAGGTGGATAAAGCTAAAGTTGATGCAATTGAGAAAATGCCATGTCCTAAAGATATTAAAGGTATTCAAAGTTTCCTTGGTCATGCTGGTTTTTATAGGAGGTTCATTAAAGACTTTTCTAAAATTTCTAGGCCTCTTACTAATCTTTTGCAAAAGGATATTCCTTTTGTTTTTGATGATAATTGTGTGGAAGCCTTTGATACACTCAAGAAAGCCTTAACCTCTGCACCTATCGTTCAACCACCTGATTGGAACTTGCCTTTTGTGATGCTAGTGATTATGCTGTTGGTGATGTTCTAGGACAAAGAGTTGATAAGAAATTGAATGTTATCCATTATGCTAGTAAAACTCTAGACATTGCCCAATGAAACTATGCTACCACTGAAAAAGAATTTTTAGCAGTTGTGTTTGCTTGTGATAAATTTAGATCCTATATTGTTGATTCCAAAGTTATTGTTCACACCGATCATGCTGCTATAAAATATCTTATGGAAAAGAAAGATGCTAAACCTAGACTCATTAGGTGGGTTCTCTTGCTTCAAGAATTTGACTTACACATCGTTGGTAGGAAGGGAGCTGAGAACCCCGTAGCTGATAACTTGTCTAGGTTAGAAAATATTCTTGATGACCCACTACCTATTGATGATAGTTATCCCGACGAACAGTTAGCTGCAATAAGTGTTTCACAAAACACACCTTGGTATGCTGATTATGCTAACTACATTGTCGCTAAATATTTACCACCTAGCTTCTCTTACTAACAATAGAGAAAAAAATTCTATGACTTGAGACATTACTTTTGGGATGACCCACATCTTTATAAACAAGGAGTAGATGGTATTATTAGACGTTGTGTACCTGAGCATGAACATGAACAAATCCTACGGAAATGTCATTCCGAAGCTTATGGAGGACATCATGCGGAAGATAGAACTGCTCATAAGGTATTGCAATCTGGTTTTTATTGGCCTACTCTCTTCAAGGATGCCCGTAAGTTTGTCTTGTCTTGTGATGAGTGTCAAAGAATTGGTAATATCGGTAAGCGTCAGGAAATGCCTATGAATTATTCACTTGTTGTTGAACCATTTGACATTTGGGGTTTTGATTATATGGGGCCATTTCCTTCCTCCAACGGGTACACTCATATTTTGGTTGCTGTTGATTATGTCACTAAGTGGGTAGAAGCTATTCCAACTAGTAGTGCTGATCACCACACCTCCATTAAAATGCTTAAAGAGGTTATCTTCCCGAGGTTTGGAGTCCCTAGATATTTAATGACCGATGGTGGTTCACACTTTATCCATGGTGCTTTCCGCAAGATGCTTGCTAAATATGATGTTAACCATAGAATTGCATCACCCTATCATCCTCAATCTAGTGGTCAAGTAGAACTTAGCAATAGAGAAATAAAATTAATATTACAAAAAACTGTTAATAGGTCTCGTAAGAATTGGTCTAAGAAATTAGATGATGCACTTTGGGCCTATAGAACAGCTTATAAAAATCCTATGGGTATGTCTCCATACAAAATGGTATATGGGAAAGCTTGTCATTTGCCTCTAGAATTAGAACACAAAGCATTTTGGGCAATTAAAGAACTTAACTATGATTTCAAACTTGCCGGTGAGAAGAGGCTATTTGATATTAGCTCACTAGATGAATGGAGAACCCAAGCCTATGAAAATGCCAAGCTATTCAAAGAAAAAGTAAAAAGATGGCATGACAAAAGAATCCAAAAGCGGGAATTCAAAATAGGAGACTATGTTCTTTTGTTCAACTCTCGTTTAAGATTTTTTTGCAGGAAAGCTTCTCTCCAAATGGGAAGGACCATATATTATCGAAGAGGTTTATCGTTCTGGAACTATCAAGATTAATAACGCCGAAGGTACTAACCCGAAGGTGGTCAATGGACAAAGAATTAAGCATTATATCTCAGGTACGCCTATTAATGTTGAAAGCAATGTTATCCAAACCATGACACCGGAGGAACACATAAAAGAAACCTTCCGGAACACTCCAGAATTCGGAAAAATAGGAGGTACGTGATACGGTAAGTAAACAGACTCCGAAAAATCCGCAAAAATATTTATTGTCAATTTTGGAATATTAGAAAATTTTGGAAATAAAAAAATAAACCGGAAGGTGATCGAGGTGAGCACGATACACCAGGGCGCGCCAGGCACCCCTCGGCGCGCCCTGGTGGGTTGTGCCCACCTCGGATGCCTTCCCGACTCTGTTTTCCTTCCATATGCTTGTTTCCCAAGAATAAAAATTCTCTATATATACCCCCGACTGTTTTGACAACCGCATCGCAGAAAAATCCTTTGTTCTTGTTTCTTGCTGTTTTCGCGTCAGATCTAGATCTCCATGGATCCACCAAGCTCCTCCAAGAACAAGTTCTTCGAGAAGGTCATCAACCCATACTTGCCGGAGGTGATGAAGCACCCTCAAGCCATTGAGATGTGTGAGGGGGTGCTCCACATCCGCGATGTTCAGGGACCCAAGAAGACCGGAAGCATGGAGGCTAGGCTCGAGGCGATGGAACAGGAAATCTTCAAGTGTCAGAAGATGGTGGAGCGCGGACTTAGTGCTAATCACTCCATGATTAAGAAATTCACCCGTGATGAGATGGTGGATGGCCGGTCTGTGAAGGACACCATCTCCACCCTCAACGAGCAAATTAATTTTCTACAGAGCCAAGTTTATGATCTTCAAAACCAGGTTTTTGAATATGAAGCAAGATTTAAAGGTATGAGTTTAGCTGCCAGTTGCAGGACTCAAGGGACTCTTGCGTCAACTTTTGATGGGGAGCCCTTGCCCTGGAAGCTGGAGGACAAGTCTACTACATCATCACCACCACCTTCTTCATCACCACCACCAAAGGAGACTTGAGCACACGGGTATGGGCACTCCCCTTGGCTTGAGCCAAGCTTGGGGGAGGTGCCTCGGTATCGTATCACCACCACTTTTTATTCACCTTTACCTATTTCAGTTCGATCTTTAGTTCCCCTTTTGCTTTAGTTGAATAAAAGTTTAGCATGATCTATTTTTGTGTGTTAGTTTCGTGGCCTATCTATCTATGTAATCGAGTGAGAGTTATATAATAAAGTTTAGTTTGAGTTTTTGCCTCTCTACTTTATTGTTGCAATCAAAATAAAGGAAAGGAAAACAAATGAAAAGAATCATATGCTAATCTTATGGTGAGTAATGACATCACATAAGGAAAAGTATAAATAGTAAAATTTATTGGGGATTGACAAACATAGCATTGGTCAATGATGCAATTCATGAAAGAATTAATAAGGGAAGAGAAGATTCACATGCAAATACACTATCTTGGACATCTTTTGTGATTGTGAGCCCCCATCAAATATTATATGTCAAAACTATTGACGTTGGACAAGGAAGACAACGTAATGATTTATGCTTGTTCTTATCCACATAGAAGTTATATTATCATATATCCTTCAACATGTGGTGCTTGCTCAATATCTTTGCTAGCCAAAAATTCTGCACTAAGTAGAGATACTACTTGTGCATCCAAAAACCCAAACCCAAATTCATTCTTTCAGTGTCCACCATACCTACCTATGGATCGAGAAAGATCCATCAAGTAAGTTGTCATCGGTGAAATAAGGCAATAAAAATTGCTTCTAAAAGTGTTTTGATCAATTAGTGTAAGAGAAAATTGAGCGCTATACGAACTTATGATGGCAAAGTAATAAAAGCAACGGACTGCATAATAAAGGTTGCTATCATAGGGGGCAATATAGCGTGACGTTCTTTTACATTAAGGGATTGGGCATACAAATCAATAAGCGCATGACAACCTCTGCTTCCCTCTGCGAAGGGTCTATCTTTTACTTTCATGTATTTACTTTTATGCAAGAGTCAAAGTATTCTCCCCTATTTCGTTTTACTTTTTCCTTTTGCAAGCATCATGTGGTGAGGAAAGATCTAGGCACATATATCCAGTGGGATATGGGTGGCATGAGTTATTATTGTTGACATCACCCTTGAGGTGAATACGTTGGGAGGCGAAACTATAAGCCCCTATCTTCTTATGTGCCCGGTTGAAACTTTTTGTTCATGGGTATGCCGTGAGTGTTAGCAATCATAGAAGACTAAATGATGGTTGAGTATGTGGACTTGCCAAAAGGCTCCGACATGAGACCCTTCTTGAAAATATGATGAATTGTAGTTGCAAAGTTGACTGAGAACATAGTTTGTTGGTTTTCAATAAGGTTTATGCTTCATACTTCTATGTTGTGATGAATTATTACTTGTTCATAAGAAGCTATATGGTAAAAATGTGTTGAATAAACTTTTATATTAGAGTTTGTTGCTGTTATATTAATAAGCATGATGCTTCTATGTCCGTATTTTGTTTTTATCGACACCTCTCTCTCAAACCATGTGGACATGCTTTTCAATATCGGCTTTCGCTTGAGGACAAGCGAGGTCTAAGCTTGGGGGAGTTGATACGTCCATTTTGCATCATGATTTCCTACTGTTATTTACTTTGTTTTGTTGAATAATAATGCTTTGGGGAGTGATTCTAATGCCTTTTCTCTCATAATATGCAAGGTTTACACAAAGAGGGAGAATACCGGCAGCTAGAATTCTAGACTTAAGAAAAGCACATCAGAGATACCTATTCAGCACAACTCCAATGAAGCTGAAATTTTACGGAGATTGTTTTTATATTTAATAAAAAATACTGGAGCAGAAAACTACCGGAGGGGGGCTGACAGGTGGGCACAACCCACCAGGGCGCGCCAGACCCCCCTGGGCGCGCCCTGGTGTATCATGTTGGGGAAAGTTGCATGGGAAACAAAAAATTTCCTACGCACACGCAAGATCTATCCAAGGAGATGAGCATCTACGAGAGGGGAGATCGGATCCACATATCCTTGTAGATCGCTAAGCGGGAAACGTTAAGAAACGCGGTTGATGTAGTCGAATGTCTTCGTGATTCAAATCGCAAGCCGTCCCGCGATCCAATCACGATCTAGCGCCGAACGGACGGCACCTCCGCGTTCAGCACACGTACAGCTCGATGACGTCTCCGCCTCCTCGATCCAGTGTGTGAGGTCGGAGTAGTAGATGAGTTCTCCGGCAACACGACAGCGTGCTGGCGGTGGTGGTGGTGTTATTCCGGCAGGGCTACACCTAGCGCTACCGAAACCGCGAACGGAGGAGAAAACAATCTAGGGAGAGAGAGTGGCGCCAAGGGCTTCGTGTGTGTTCTTGGGGCGCCCCCTCCCCTCTATATATAGGTGGAGGGGCGTGGAGATCAGCCCCTCCAAGCCCTAGGGCGCAGCCAAGGGGGAGGGGTTGGACTCCGAGTGCAATTCCCTCCCTTTCCATAAACAGGTGGACTTTCCACCTCTCCCAAGCCACATGGGCCTTGAGGGACTTGTGCGCCTGGCCCAATAAGGCCAGGGCGCCTCCCCTCAGCCCATGCAAACCCTTGGGACGTGGTGGAACCCTTGGTGGACTTCCAGACTCCTTCGGAAGTATCCGGAACCTTCTAGAAGCTTCCCGGTACAATACCGGAAAAACCCGAAACTTTTCCGGTAGCCAAAATATGACTTCCCATATATAAATATTTACCTCCGGACCATTCCGGAACTCCTTGTGACATCCGGGATCTCATCCAGGACTCTGAACAACCTTCGGTCACCAACATACATAATTCAACAATACAAAATCGTCACCGAACGTTAAGTGTGCAGACCCTGCGGGTTCGAGAACTATGTAGACATGACCGAGACAACTCTACGGTCAATAACCAATAGCGGGACCTGGATGCCCATATTGGTTCCTACATATTCTATGAAGATCTTTATCGGTCGAACCACGATGTCAAGGATTCAGACAGTCCCGTATGCAGTTCCCTTTCTCCATCGGTATGTTACTTGCCCGAGACTCGATCGTCGGTATCTCCATACCTAGTTAAATCTCATTACCGGCAAGTCTCTTTACTCGTTCTGTAACACAAGATCCCGTGACTAACTCCTTAGTCATATTGCTTGCAAGCTTCTTGTGATGCTATGTTACCGAGTGGGCCCAGAGATACCTCTCCGTCATACGGAGTGACAAATCCCAGTCTCGATCCATGCCAACTCAACAGACACCCTCGGAGATACCTGTAGAGCACCTTTATAGTCACCCAGTTACGTTGTGGAGTTTGATACACACAAGGCATTCCTCCGGTGTCCGGGAGTTGCATGATCTCATGGTCGTAGGAACATATACTTGACATGGATAAATCAGTAGCAACAAACTGACACGATCAACTGCTGTGCTTACGGTTGGGTCTTGTCCATCACATCATTCTCCTAATGATGTGATCCCGTTATCAGATGACAACTCATTGTCTATGGTCAGGAAACCTTGACCATCTCTGATCAACGAGCTAGTCTAGTAGAGGCTTACTAGGGACACAGTGTTGTCTATGTATCCACACATGTATCTGAGTTTCCGATCAATACAATTCTAGCATGGATAATAAACAACTATCATGAACAAGGAAATATGATAATAACCATTTTATTTTTGCCTCTAGGGCATATTTCCAACATTCTCCCACTTGCACTAGAGTCAATAATCTAGCTCACATCGCTATGTGATTTACATTGTTATGAATCTAACACCCAATGAGTTCTAGGGTTCAATCATGTTTTGCATGTGAGAGAGGTTTTAGTCAACGGTCTACAACATTCAGATCCGTGTGTTCTTTGCAAATCTATATGTCATACTGTAGATGCTGCTACCACGCTCCACTTGGAGCTATTCCAAATGGCTGCTCCACTATACGTATCCGGATTACTTACTAAGAGTCATTCGGATTGGTGTCAAAGCTTGCATCGACGTAACTCTTTACGACAAACTCTTCATCACCTCCATAATCGAGAAACATTTCCTTAGTCCTCTAGTTACTAAGGATAATTTTGACTGCTGTCCAGTGATCCACTCCTGGATCACTCTTGTACCCCTTTGACAGACTCATGGCAAGGCACACACCAGGTGCGGTACACAGCATGGCATACTATACAGAGCCTATGGATAAGGCATAGGGGACGACCTTCGTCCTTTCTCTTTCTTCTGCCGTGGTCGATCTTTGAGTCTTACTCAACTTCACACCTTACAAATCAGTCAAGAACTCTTTCTTTGACTGATCCATTTTGAACTCTTTCAAAATCTTGTCAAGGTATGTACTCATTGAAAGTCTTATTAGGCGTCTTGATCTATCTCTATAGATCTTGATGCCCAATATTTAAGTAGCTTTATCCAGGTCTTCCTTTGAAAAACTCCTTTCAAACAACCCTTTATGCTTTCCAGAAATTCTACATTATTTCCGATCAACAATATGTCAACCACATATACCTATCAGAAATTCTATAGTGCTCCCACTCACTTTATTGTAAATACAAGTTTCTTATAAACTTTGTATATACCCAAAAACTTTGATCTCCTTATCAAAGCGTATATTCCAACTCCGAGATGCTTGCCCTAGTCCATAGAAGGATCACTGGAGTTTGCACACTTTTTAGCATCCTTAGGATCGACAAAACCTTGTGGTTGTATCACATACAACCTTTCCTCACGGAAACCGTTAAGGAAACTCTGTTTTGACATCCATCTGCCAGATTTCATAATCGAAAAATGCAGCAACTGCTAACATAATTCCAATAGACTTCAGCATCGCTACGGGTGAGAGAGTCTCATCGCAGTCAACTCCTTGAACTTGTCGGAAACTACTTGGCGACAAGTCGAGCCTTATAAATGGTGACAATTACCATCATCGTCTGTCTTCTTCTTAAAGGTCCATTTGTACTTAACGATCTTCCGTTCATCGGGCAAGTCTACCAAAGTCCATACTTGGTTTTCATACATGGATCCTATCTCGGATTTCATGGCTCATAGCCATTAGTTGGAATCCGGGCCCACCATCGCTTCTTCATAGCTCGCAGGTTCACTGTTGTCCAACAACATGACCTCTAAGACAGGATTCCGCACCACTTAGGGGCGGTACGATTCCTTGTCGACCTACGAGGCTCAGTAGTAACTTGATCTGAAGTTTCATGATCATCATCATTAGCTTCCTCTTCATTTGGTGTACACACCGCAGAAACATCTTTCTGCATTGTGCTACCATCCAACTAAAGTGACGGTTCAGTAACCTCATCTAGTTCTACCTTCCTCCCACTCAATTCTTTCGAGAGAAACTCTTTCTCGAGAAAGGACCCGTTTTTAGCAACAAACACTTTGCCCTTGGATCTGAGATAGAAGGTATACCCAACTGTTTCCTTAGGGTATCCTATGAAGACGCATTTGTCCGCTTTGGGTTCGAGCTTATCAGGTTGAAGTCTTTTCACATAAGCATCGTATTCCCAAACTCTAAGAAATGACAGCTTAGGTTTTTGCCAAACCATAATTCATACGGTGTCATCTTAATGGATTTAGATGGTGCCCTATTTAAAGTGAATGTAGTTGTCTCTAACGCATAACCCCAAAACGATAGTGGCAAATCGGCAAGAGACATCATAGAACGCACCATATCCAATAGAGTACGGCTACGATATTCGGACACACCATTACACTGTGGTGTTCCAGGTGGCATGTGCTGTGAAACAACTTTCACATTGTCTTAAATATATACCAAAACTCGTAACTCAGATGTTTACCTCCACGATCATATCGTAGACATTCAATCTTCTTGTCACGATGATCTTCAACTTCACTCTGAAATTTCTTGAACTTTTCAAAAGTTTTAGACTTGTGATTCATCAAGTAAACATACCAGTACCTACTCAAATCATCTGTGAAGGTAAGATAATAACGATATCCACCGCGTGCTTCAATGCTCATTGGATATCATACATCAATATGTATTATTTCCAATAAGTCACTTGCCCACTCCATCGAACCGGAAAACGGGGTCTTAGTCATCTTGCCCAAGAGGCATGGTTCGCATGTCTCAAGCGATTCAAAATCGAGTGAGTCCAAAGATCCATCAGCATGGAGCTTCTTCATGCAATTTACACCAATATGACATTAGCAGCAGTGCCACAAGTATGTGGTACTATCATTATCAACTTTGCATCTTTCGGCATCAATATTATGAACATGTGTATCACTACGATCGAGATTCAATAAACCATTCACATTGGATGCATGAACATTGAAGGTATTATTCATGTAAACAGAACAACCATTATTCTCTGACTTAAATGAATAACCGTATTGCAATAAACACGATCTAATCATGTTCATGCTCAACGCAAACACCGAATAACATTTATTTAGGTTCAACACTAATCCCGAAGGTAGAGGGAGCGTGTGATGGTGATCACATCAACCTTTGAAACACTTCCAACACACATCGTCACCTCACCCTTAGATAGTCTCCGTTTATTCCGTAGCTTTTACTTCGAGTTACCAATATCAGCAACTGAACCAGTATTTAATACCCAGGTGCTACTAGGAGTACTAGTACGGTACACGTCAATAATATGTATATCAAATATACTTTTGTTGACGTTGCCAGCCTTCTTATCTGCCATGTATCTGGGGTAGTTCTGCTATCAGTGACTGTTCCCCTTATAATAGAAGCACTTAGTCTCGGGTTTGGGTTCAACCTTGGGTTTCTTCACTGGAGCGGCAACTGTTTTGCCATTCTTGAAGTTTCCCTTCTTGCCCTTGCCCGTCTTGAAACTAGTGGTCATGTTAACCATCAACACGTGATGCTCCTTCTTGATTTCTACCTTCACGGCCTGAAGCATTGCGAACAGCTCCGGGATCACTATCTCCATCCCTTGCATGTTATAGTTCATCACAAATCTCTAGTAGCTTGGTGATAGTGACTGGAGAACTCTGTCAATCACTATCTTATTTGGAAGATGAACTCACACTTGATTCAAGCGATTGTAGTACCCAGACATTCTGAGCACATGCTCACCGATTGAGCTATTCTCCTCCATCTTGTAGGCAAAGGACTTTGTCAGAGGTCTCATACCTCTCAACACGGGCATGAGCCCGAAATTCCAATTTCACCTCTCGGAACATCTCATATGCTCTGTGACGTTCAAAACGTCTTTGGAGCCTCAATTCTAAGCCGTAAAGCATGGCGCACTAAACTATCAAGTAGTCATCAGAACGTGTCTGCCAGATGTTCACAACATTCACAGACGACGCTTGAGGGGGTGGCGCACCGCGCGGTGCATCGAGGACATAAGCCTTCTGTGCAACAATGAGGACAATCCTCAGATCATGGACCCAGTCCATATAATTGCTACCATCATCTTTCAACTTACTTTTTCTCTAGGAACGTATCAAAAATACAGGGGAGCTATGGCACGAGCTATTGATCTACAACATAATTTGCAAAGACATTTTGACTATGTTCATGATAATGAGTTCAGTTAGTCATATTACTAAAGAACTCCCACTCAAATTGACATCCATTCGGGACAAAGCGCCGCCGCCTCGAGGTGGAACTTGGGCAGGAGCACTTTTGCCCTCCGACGGAGCGATTCCGCCGGGGGAACTTCCCTTCCGGAGGGGGAAATCGAAGCTATCGTCATCACAAACACCCCTCTCATCTTTGGGAGGCCAATCTTCATCAACATCTTCAACAACACCATCTCCTCTCAAACCCTAGTTCATCTCTTGTGTTCAATCTTTGTACGGGAACCTCAGATTGGTACCTGTGGGTGACTAGTAGTGTTGATTACCTTGCGTAGTTGATTACTATATGGTTTATTTGGTGGAAGATTATATGTTTAGATCCATTATGCTATTCAATACCTCTCTGATCTTGAGCATGTTTATTATTTGTGAGTAGTTACCTTTGTTCTTGAGGTCACGGGAGAAGTCATGTTGCAAGTAATCATGTGAATTTGATATGTGTTTGATATTTTGATGATATGTATGTTGTGATTCCCTTAGTAGTGTCATGTGAATGTCGACTACATGACACTTCACCATTCATGGGCCTAAGGGAATGCATTGTGGAGTAGTTATTAGATGATGGGTTGCTAGAGTGACAGAAGCTTAAACCCTAGTTTATGCGCTGCTTCGTAAGGGGCTGATTTGGATCCAAACATTTAATGCTATGGTTAGATTTTATCTTAATACTTTTGTCGTAGTTGCGGATGCTTGCGAGGGGGTTAATCATAAGTGGGGGGTTGTTCAAGTAAGAACAGCACCCAAGCACCGGTCCACGCACATATCAAATTATCAAAGTAGCGAACACGAATCAAACCAACATGATAAAAGTGACTAGACAAAATTCCCGTGTACCCTCAAGAACACTTTGCCTATTACTAGAGATTGTTCAGGCCTGTCCTTTGCCACAAAAGGATTGGGCTACCTTGCTGCACCTTATTTACCGTTACCGTTACTTGCTCGTTACAAATTACCTTGCTATCAAACTATCTGTTACCTACAATTTCAGTGCTTGCAGAGATTACCTTGCTGAAAACCACTTGTCATTTCCTTCTGCTCCTCGTTGGGTTCGACACTCTTACTTATCGTAAGGACTACGATTGATCCCCTATACTTGTGGGTCATCATCGGTCTCCGGAGCCATCTTCGGAGGGAGTTCCGATGACTCACAACCTCCCTCTTTGTTTACCAGGAGGGGGCGGTCTCCTGGTCCTCGGCCGCCGAGGTTTGAGCCTCGGCCATGACCTACTCGCCCTCAGTATTCGGCCGAGGAGGCGTCCGCCGGGATATCACCTCCACAGCCTCGTCGGCGGCCTACCGGGGGGATGTGCGGGATGCAGTTCCGCTTTCCGCCAGCTCGGTTGGCGGAGCATCTCCTTCTGAGACCTTCTCGGTCGGGAGATCGCGGGCCGGGCTACAACATGAGAGGCATTGGTCCGGTTAATCACAGAGATCTTGCGTAAGCAATGTGTTCAGAATCGTTACCTCTGAGCCGCGGGTTTGGTCCTAAGGACCCTCCGCGGGACCCTCTCGAATGCCTCGGATTCCTCATCGGAATCCGGGCTGACGTTGGGCAAGGTCACCTTAACCCTGCTGGGCCTCTTCGGAGAAGGGGGAGCGGAATCCTCCTCGGCATCCACAGATGCCGCCCTTTTCCTTGGCTGCGGGGAATCAATGTCCCCCTTCCTCCGTCTGCTCCTCCTCGTGAGCGGAGGAGGCTTGGGTCTTCCCAGACTTAGCGTCCGGAGGGCCTCTTGAACGGAGACCGGTTCGGGTCTCCTTTTTCTCGCCTTTCTTCTATTTATCCTTCTTCTCTGGCGCCGAATACGGCGCCTCGACTAGCATCGCCATTAGAAGGGTCGACCTGGGGGCTTCGGGCAGCGGGGCAGGACCGTTGATCCGCATGGCCTTAGCTAGCCAGCCCTAGGGAAATCAGGAAGGGAGCATTTAGAATCCTTGCTAAAAAGGCCAAGCCTGAAGATAAAAGATTGAAGATCGAAGCTTTACCTTAAGCGGAGGGTGTTCGGCATCCAGGCCGGTGTCTTCCTCTTCGGCCGGCCACTCCTCCTGGGGCTTGAACAGCGCCTTCCATAGCTTCTCCCGAGTAGTTCAGTAGAGATTGCGCACGGTGGGAGAATCATCGGACTTATGGGCCCACATCGGTGTGGCCCAGAGCTAACAGGGGAGGAGGCGGCGGCGAAGCATGACCTGGACCACATTGGTCAGGCCGATGTTTGCTTCCAACATCTTTCCGATGCGTTCCTGCAGCGCCTTTACCTCAGTGGCCGACCCCCAATCCAGCCCTTTCTTGGTCCACGAGGTCAGCCTTGCGGGAGGACCAGATCTGAATTCGGGAGGGGTCGCCCAATCTACGGCACGCGGTTCGGTAATATAGAACCACTCCTTCTGCCAGGTCTTGATGGTGTCGATGAAGGTGCCATCCGGCCACTGCACCCGAGGGAGCTTGCTGATCACCGCTCCCCCACAGTCCGCGTGCTGGCTGCTCACGGTCTTTGGCTTGACGTTGAAGACCTTCGGCCACAAGCCGAAGTGCGGCTGGACCCGAAGAAAGGCCTCGCAGACGACGATGAAGGCCGATATGTGCATAATGGAGTTTGGGGGAAGGTCGTGGAAGTCCAGCCCATAGAAGAACATCATGCCCCTTACAAAGGGGTGCAGCGGGAAGCCCAGTCCCCGGATGAAATGGGGAATGAACACTACCCGCTCCCCGGGCTGTGGTGTGTGGATCACTTGGCCCTCTTCGGGGGCGCGGTGGGCAACGTCGACCGAGAGGTAGCCGGCGTGCTTCAGCTCTTGGATGTCGTCCTCGGTGACGCACGACGCCTCCCACTTGCCTTGCGAGCCCGAACCAGCCATGGCCGTGCTCGGGGAAGAAGAAGGGGTGTTGGGGGAAGGGCTGGAGAAAGATTAGATCTACGCGCTCGGAGCGAGGAAGGTTGGAGAAAGCAAATCTGGGGAGCATGGAAGGACTGTGAATGTGTTTTCCCCTTTTATGGAAGGCCGTAACACCAAGCATCCCCTTACTGCGCCATGAGCTACGCCAGTTCCCGAAGCGACCGCCCCGTCATGCGCGCGTGGGATAGCCCAAATAATTGATCATATCCCGTAAAAAATGGAGCACGATCTTCACGTCGATTGAACGTGCCAATAAAAAGGTGGCCTCGAACCGCGAATCGGGTTTTTCTAACTGGTTGAATGGCCGCGACCCGTCTGAGCCTTTTGTCAGGAAAGTTGTCAGGAAGGGTACTATTCACACTCGGGCGTTTGGCCTCCAAGGCTAAGCAAGATATGTTCGAACAGAGAGGTGTCATCGGTGGCCGAGCTAAGGATTGCCAAAGCATGAAAGGAAGAAAAGAACTCGCCCCGCAAGCCGAACACTCTGGACGTGCGGAACAGCTGATGTCCTAAAGACCGGCGTTGGAGGCTAGTTCGGGGGCTACTAAGGGAGTCCGGGATTAAGGGGTCCTCGGGCCGCCGACTTATCTCTTATGGTCCGGCCCGATGGGTCACCTTATGGCATCTTCGGGAAGGCCAGATTGCGAAATGACCCTAGGCTTATGGGGAATATTCCGAAGACTTGGTGTGTCCTCCAAGAAAGGATGGGCGTATCTATGCCCCGATGGAAACCGACCATTTGTAACCCTAGGGACCCCTGGTGTCTACATAAACCAGGGGGCTTAGTTCGTAGAGGGGGAGACTCAACTCATTAGGGTTTAGCTCTTTTGATCTCGAGGTAGATCAACTCTGTAACCATCTCATTCATCAATATAATCAAGCAGGACGTAGGGTTTTACCTCTTCACGAGGGCCCGAACGTGGGTAAACACCGTCTCCTTCGTCCACTGTTACCATCGTTCCTAGATTCACAGTTTGGGACCCTCTACCCGAGATCCGCCGGTTTCGACACCGACATCCCTCCTCTTTTCGCTCTGTTTTCTCCCGTAGCGGGACATTTCTCACTAGAGCCCTCTCCTTTAAAGTCGAATGATACCCACATCTCCTTCGCCATGGCAACTTCTCTCCTTCACACCGTACTTCGCCATAGACCGTCAAGGAGTCCCCCGCCAACTGCCCCGCTCTCCGCCCTAATCCCCATCCCATGTGTTCGTACCGCTACAACTACAATCGATGCCCACAACTACAATCAACCGCTACACCTACAATTGATGTCCAAATCGGAGCTTACAACTACAATTGATGCCTAGGTCGACGACCATACCTACAATCGATGCCCAAATCGAAGCCTACAACCACAATCGATGCATATTGAAGGCTACAACTACAATCATGTAAAATGGGTAGAGGGCTTACCACCATTGTCGGACACATGGAGGAGAGGTGATGAAACAGTCGATGCCGCCCGTCCAGATCTTGCCTCTGATGCTCGCCGCTGGTGCTCCTCATCCAGATGTAGTGTGGTCTCCGTCGTCGATGAGAGTGGAGAGTGGAGAGAGAAGAGAGAGAGAGCGGTGAGAGAAGTGTGCGGGGATTTATCACGCCGCTTCGGGAAACAATGCGACGTCTTCCACGTGTTCCCGCGTGTACAACCGTCTTCACCCACGTGCATCGCTCGGACCTAGCTCTAGAAAAACTGCCGATTCAAGTGTTTCTTCAGAACCGAGCTCACAGATGCTTTAAATTTCACATGAATCAAGATTTTCATGCAGATGAGGAAACCAAACGGGCCAAAAGCCTACTCCCTGTGTCCCATGATGCAAGACTTTTTTGCAAGCTGCTAAAAAAAAAAAAGGAAACAGACGTCCCCCGCTGTAGGAATAATAATCTTTCTCACGCTCCACCTGCCGCTGCCCGGGATGAGAAATCCAACGGCGGCCGGTGCCGTCAGCGAGTTGGCGGAGCTGGTTCTCCCGTGGCTGCCGCCGCTGGACCTTGCCGCCGCGGCTTCTGCCAGCCGCGCCATGCGCGCGGCCGCGTCTGCAGTCACCGCCCGCCGCGCCGCCGACTCGGCCCGCGGCCTGGAGGCCTTCCCTGCCCCCTTCGTCAACCCCATCGACTCCCAGCCCTACTCCTACTTCATCTACACGCCCTTCTCCCTCATTCCTTCCGCGGCCTCCTTCCACGCCCAGCCGTGGGGATGCGCGTGGTCGCGGACGCCGGGCCCCACCTGGCCCCGCCCCGACCTGGGCCTCCCCTTCGCCGGGTGCTCGTGCGCCCGGGGGGTGTGCGGCGGCGCGGGGTGCGCGTGCGCCGACGCGGAGGCAGAGGCGGCGGATGCGTCGGGGGCGGGGATGCGGAGCCTCAGCGAGTGCGGCGACGGGTGCGCGTGCGGGCCCTCGTGCGAGAACCGGCGGACGCAGCGCGGCGTCACGGTGCGGCTGCGCGTCGTGCGCCAACTGAAGAAAGGGTGGGCGCTGCACGCCGCCGAGGCCATTCACCGCGGCCAGTTCGTCTGCGAGTATGCCGGTACAATACCAGAATACACCCCTACCTAGTTCCGATGACGTTGCTGAATCCTTGTCAGAATTGTCGATCAATGAATGCTAGATTGATGATTTATGAATTTACACTAGAGTATGCAAAGTCATGATTTCCCTTGCATTTTTTTGTCAAACGATGATGCTTGGATGCAGATACGTTCACCTTGAGATGTGCCTAACAACTGATCCCTGGGGTCAGTTTTGGTCTCAATTGGTGTGTTAGTTGTGACTCTCTGTTTGTTTCGGTTTACACTGAATTGCATCAAAGCTTCAAAGAAAATAAACGGACTTGATAATTAGTTGCTTAGAGGGCAAGAATTTGCTACTGTATCGTGGTTCATGTCAAAAGCATTTTCAGTCAGGTAGGATAGAGGATCCCTTGAAAATAACTGAAAGAATCATGCACTTCGAGTGTAAGGTATGGTTCAGGATAGGTATCTGTTGGCGGTAATAATGTGCTAACATTGATAAAATATTTGAAGGAGGTTTGACTATCGAAGCCCAATCATCAGAACATATCATAGAGTTTCGAGTGCACACCAGCAATGCAAATGCCTACTTTGTGGGTGGCTAGAAAATTATTGCACTGCATTAGAACATTTTTGTTGGAAGAACTGTACTTAATAATACCAATGCCTGGTATCACTGAAAATTCATGTGAGCCCTCAGCATCTTTACCTTGCATCATCTATGAGCTACTCAAGTTTGGGGTACTTCCCAAATAGCGGTCATTGTTGGCCTACTCCATTGGTTTGTTAGGTGTTTCTTAGGTTGCATTTATTTTTAAATCCCTTATGAACTGTGAAGGGCTGCATATAAAGTTATTTTTGGCTTGGTGGTCATAACAGGAGCATGGTGACTACTGACTAGATCATATCATATTCTGAATGGCAGACTGAGCTTACCATTTACCAGTTGTTAATCTGAAAGATAAATGTAAGGGATGTAGGAACTAGAGGGCTGATTGGAAAATCCCTTTAGTAATCTTCGTATAACGTTCTTTAGGCCAGCTTTAGCTTACATTAATTTATTATTTGTGGCTTATGTCCATGCTGACATGACTTTAACTATGCTATTTATGTTTGGATTATTATAGGTGAGTTCTTGACAACAGAAGAAGCCCGGAGGAGGCATAGGCTGTATGACGAGCTTGCCTCGGTTGGTAAGCTCTCTCCTGCACTCCTCGTCATACGGGAGCATCTTCCTTCTGGGAGAGTATGCATGCGAGTTAACGTTGACGCGACAAAAGTGGGAAATGTGGCTCGTTTCATCAACCATTCATGTGACGGAGGCAACCTACGCCCTGTCTTAGTGAGAAGCTCCGGCTCGTTGCTCCCAAGGCTCTGCCTTTTTGCTGCCAGAGATATAGTGGACGGGGAAGAGCTTGCCTTCAGTTACGGGGATGCTCGACCCAGTCCTAAGGGCTTACCATGCTTCTGTGAAAGCTCGTGTTGCCCTGGTGTACTACCTGCAGAAGAAACCTGATTTCTGTAGTTCCTTCCGAGCAAATTTGGTTATGCGCTGTTTGTACTTTACGAGATTGTTGGCTTCAGGATGAGTTATTATTCCTTCATTTCGTCGGTTGTAATCCGTTACTAACAAATTTCATGTACTCCTTTCAATATGACATCAGTTGTACTTGTAACTGCTGACTTTGTAACAAATTGAATAATATACTCTTTCTTAACAATAGATTTGCTGCAAGGGAAGTAAACTTGCACGACAGGTCTATTCGCCATGAGAATGAGTCAATGAGGATTGTTTCTTACTAAAACCTGCATTGTCTCTTAAAGATTTTCATAATGCAGTTTGTGTTGGCAGTTGGGCACGCATTCCCTTCTTCTGTTGTGTTGTCTCTACTCTAGTTATGATGTTTTTACTTTCACTTTTAGAAATATTTCAGCAACAACCGAAATCACCAAAAATTCAGTGTTCTCGGTTTGCATTTCGTCTAAAGGGCTGAAACATTCACTAGAATTCAACCAATTTTTTTTTCTGTGTATTACTGAAAGTGCTAAAATGTTCTGACTGAAAGGCAAATATTTCAGTGTCTACTGAAATCACTGAATTTCATTGAAATCTCACTGAAAATGAAAAGCACGTCGATGCCATTTGCATCAAGTGCGCGATTCGGTGAATCTTTCATGAGGAAACTGTTTGATCCGAGAGAAGTTGAGCTTGGCGTGGTTTCTAGCTTCAAGGCAACGAGGCAAACGGCTCCCGAGCTAACAACACTACCGTTGTCTTCCGTGAGCGTGAGATCCGCTGCCCCGCGCGGCACGGGCCTCATAAATCTTGCGTGGACACCACCGGGGCTCCGGCGAGCGAGGACCCACCCACCAGCTGCCACCCCTTTTAAAACTCGCCGCCCGGCTCACGCCACGCGCGCGGCCGCGGCGCACGCGCATGTACGCAGCAGTACGTGCGTGCGTGCGCGATGCAGGAGCCAGTGCCGCCCAGGAAGCGTGGGGGCGCCGTGCACGGGTCGGCGGCGAGAGAGCAGCAGCAGCAGCAGCAAGCGGAGGAGACGTCGTCGTCGGCGGGGCCGGGGGCGCCGTGCGGCGCGTGCAAGTTCCTGCGGCGGCGGTGCGTGCCGGGGTGCGTGTTCGCGCCGCACTTCAGCGGCAGCGGGCGGGAGCGCGGCGCGGCGCAGTTCGCGGCGGTGCACCGGGTGTTCGGGGCCAGCAACGTGGCCAAGCTGCTGTCGCGCGTGCCCGTGGCGCTGCGCCGGGACACGGCGCGCACCGTCTGCTACGAGGCGCAGGCGCGCGTCGCCGACCCCGTCTACGGCTGCGTCGGCACCATCCTCGCCCTCCAGCACCAGGTTATCGCACTGCCCACGGCTCAGAAAACGTCAAGTCAGCACTGTGCTCACAGCCACGGCTCTCTTCCTTCTGACCGGTGTCGACGGCAGGTGACGCTCCTCCAGGGCCAGCTCTCCGTCCTGCAAACCCAGCTCTTCAACTGCAGGCTGGCCCTCGCGAGCACGCACCCGGACAGCGCGGAGCAACTGGCGGTGCTGCAGCCGGCGTACTCCGCGGCGTCGGCGCCGAGCCAGATGGTGAACTACGACGACCTTCCGCAGGCCGTGGACTTCATGGACGTGGAGCCCCAGATGAGGGGGCTCGAGTCTCTCCAGCTCTCGCAGTCGCCGCACCGAGACGAAGACGAGAGCCAGGGCGTGAGCCCTTTTCTCGGGGAATGAAGGACAACGGCAACTATGAAAACACGTGTAGTTGCATAGTGTTCTTTGCAATGTCGTGATGTGAAGTGCTTCCATTAAGGATTACGTGGTGATGCTTAAGTGGGTCGTTTTTTGCTGGATGTATTTTTTTTTTGCAAGATCAATAATAGTTTATTCCATTAAGACAGTGTTACAATCCTTAATGCAAGAGATCCTTAATACATGAGAGTCTATGCCGAGCCACACAAGGTAGCTTGTTTAGAAAGACTATACATTGCCAATCAATCTGTGACGTTATTTTGGGATCTATGAAGTTTCTGGGGAATAAACACTCTACCGATCATAAGGAACTTAACTTCAGTTACTAAATGACCATAAACCGATCTATCTAAACTAGAACTAGAAAGACAAGATAAAGCATTCGAAGAATCAGACAAAATCATAACTGGGAGCTTTGTATCTTGACGAGCAAGTGCCATGCCGATCATCAATGCACGAACCTCTGTCGCAAAAGCGTCATTGCAGTTAAATAAGTAGCAATACACTCAGAAAATGACTGAACAGAGATTTAGCTGAATGACACATGGGGGCCTGAAGCCAACCATGTCATTGTTCTAATTTCTAGGCTACCAAAGTTTGCCAAAATATAGTTAACTTCATTTCCAGATCACCTAATATGTGTAGTACTAGTTCTTCAAAGACTCAAGATGTGCTTGATCTCCTTCACCAAAGAGGAGTATACCGATATGTTCATGTTGCTTGATTGAATCATCTTTGCAGCTTCAAGAGAATTCACTTTGTTTATTAGTGGCGTATATAATTCAGAGTTGCGGCAGTACGATGCATGCATTTGTACTTGGCTCCGCCCACACATAAAAACATATAAAGTGGTTCGGTTATCTGAACCCAAAAATATGTATCCGCATAATTAAGTAACATACATACTAGTGGTAAATCCGAACTCCCTGAAAACGGCTTAGCCCTACTGCATATTTCACTGCTTTCTGAAAGGATCGATATGGTTGACTAGAGGGGGGCGGGTTGAATAAGCAACTACCAGTTTTTAACTTTTCTTTAACAATTTATGCTTAGCAACAAATAGGTTAGCTAGATATGCAACTAGGTGAGCAACCTATATGATGCTAAACACAACAAGCAATTCAAGCAAGCAAGATAAACAATGTAAGTAGCTTGCGTGAAGTAAAGGTAAGAAATAACCACAAGAGGAACCGATGGAGACGAGGATGTGTTACCGAAGTTCCTTCCCGGTAAAGGGAAGTACGTCTCCGTTGGAGCGGTGTGGAGGCACAATGCTCCCCAAGAAGCCACTAGGGCCACCGTATTCTCCTCACGCCCTCACACAATGCGAGGTGCCGTGATTCCACTAGTGGTGCACTTGGAGGTGGCAGCCGGACCTTTACAAACAAGGTTGGGGCAATCTCCACAACTGAATTGGAGGCTCCCAACGACACCACGAAGCTTCACCACAATGGACTATGGCTTCAAGTTGACCTCTTCCGTCTAGGGTGCTCAAACACCCAAGAGTAACAAGATCCGCAAGGGATTAGTGGGGGGAATCAAATTTCTCTTGGTGGAAGTGTAGATCGGGGCCCTCTCAACCAAACCCTAGAGTATCAACAAGTTTTGTTGGCTAGGGAGAGAGATCGGGCAAGAATGAGCTTTGGGCAACAATGGAGCTTGGGGAAGGATAAGAGGTGAGGCTTCTTGGGGAAGAAGACCCCTTATATAGAGGAGAGGGGAATCTGCCTGTTACCCACCAACCAGCCGCACTTCAGCGGTAGTACCACTGGTTGGGGCGGTACTACCGCCCAACAGAGAACCAGTAGAAGGGGCGGCGGTAGTACCTCTTAGTACTACCGCCCCTACTACCGCTACGGCTGGGTGCTGGCGCGGGGCACCAGACACTCCCAGATATGCATCTGATGCCACGCGCGAGGTGCCCAACTCTCCCTTCTTTCCCTAAGCGGTACTACCGCCGGCTGGGGCGGAAGTAGCTTCCCAGAGCGGTACTACCGCTGAGAGAAAGAAAGGGAGAGTAGGGCAAGGACAGAGACTCCATGTTGCCGGGAAACGAATGGGGGTGCGAGTGTGTACGTGATGATTCCTCCCAAACTTTCCCACCGCGGACCCCCTCTTGATAGTACGGATTTTCCTACGACTTAAGTCCACCGACACTAAATCATCGAAAAGACACCGTCTTCTTTTTAGCTTCCTGAGGGGTAAGATAATCATCTCGTGCCACCTGATATTCTCTGAAAGCTTAATGCACACGATTAGTCCGCAAACGCATTGTCATCAATCACCAAAACCATTAGGGTATAAATATGCCCTTACAATCTCCCCCTTTTTGGTGGATTGATGACAACACTGGATTTGCATAAAAAATAAATAATAGAAAGAAAGCAAACCCAAAAGTCTACAAAAATATAGACGGGCTCCCCCTAGATGTGTGCTATATTTGATATGCTTTTGGAATGCAAAACACACATGCTAGGATCAACACCCCCCCTATATTTTAGAGACGAATACTCCTTGCAACAATATAAAATATGCCATAGATAACTAAGCAAGGAGCACTATGTGAGAGTATAACACAGATGGTATAATGAAACTAACTCACAAAACGAGACATATAAGGATAATTAAGGGTAGCATATGTCTTACACCATACGACGAAGTGACAGAAGTCTCACAACCATAAGCAAAGCAAAGCAAGGCAACTAGAAAGAGTTCACGAGCAATGACATAAAAGAAAGCAACTCGGAAAGCAAACGCATGCTCGTGACTCAGCAAATCCCTACACTCTCTCCCCCTTTGGCAGCGAGACACCAAAAGGGCAGGGAGGACTAAGACACACAGGTGGCAGAACACAAGGACCCATCATCAGTACTCTCCGGACTCTGGAGTGTGGGAAACGGTGCCGAGCGGAGTTGGAGCAGAAGAGCCAGGCAGATCATCGTCAGAGTCCTTGCAGTGCCGTGAGATCCAGACCTCCTCATCAGTAATATACTTCTCAGAACCACTGCTGACCTCCAACCCAACGTGTCTGCCGAGAGCCTTGTGACGCCGTCTCTTAGCCTGTAAACAGAACAACTTCTTCATCTTCTCCTTGAGCTTCTTAGCCCAAGATGGTTCAGCCAGAGACGGTGCAGAACGAGGAGCCGCACCACCCTGGACCACAAAGTCCTCATCATCCTCGTCATCCTCATCTTCATCATCAACATCATCATCAGCCAAAACAGCCTCGGGAGCAACATAGTTTGCCCATTTGTCCTTCTGACGAAGCTGCACAACCTTATGAGAAACCACCTCACCATGCTCAAAGGGGATGCCTGGATGGGTCTTAGCCTACGTGCTCTCAAGAAGCAGCATCAAGTACGGGCCATAAATAGGAACCTTACGATCAAAGACAGCAGAGTGCAGTTCAGACCACATGATGTGAGAAATATCTAGAGCAGTCACCTCAGCAGAGTCCTTCATATGCTGACAGAAGAGCAACAGATCCCCCAGGTAGGAGTGCACCATGTCCAAGTTGCCAACACGAGGAAACAAGGTGTTCCGGAATATGCGGTGCATAATATCAAGGAACAGCTGCAGAACATAAGTAGTTTTGCCAGTAGTGGAGGATACCTTCTTAGTGGAGTAGGGCCAAAGTTGGCGCTTGTGAGTTGCCGTAGGTTCCTTGTGAGGGCGGAAACCAACAGGGTCATCGAGCCCCCTGTCCTCAACGTGAAGAAGGTCCATGAACTCCTTCCATGTAGCAGACAATTTCCTCCCATTAGTCATCCAAGTCAAAGTCCTAGCATCATCAGTCCCAAAGTGAACGGTAGCATAAAACACGGCAATCATCTCAGCATTAAAGTCCTTGTTGAATTCCATGAGATGGGTGAGCTGAAGCTTCTGACAGAGCTCAATAGCCTGGCCAAAGTATTGGGCATTCTTTTCCAAGCACTCCATATCAATCGACTTGACATTTGGCACAAAGATGTTTTCCTTACCCAGAAGCACGTCATTGTAAACACGCAACTGCTGCTTGGTCTAGAAGGGACGGTTGCGAACAGCATTCTCTTGAGGAGTGACATATGGATCGTGACGGCGGATGGCCCAGTAATCTTTGATAGTGATCTTGTCCAGGGATGGTTGCGACCTCTTGGAGGCAGCCTTCTTCGTCTGCTGCCTGGGAGGGTTGGCTGAGCTGTCGCCTTCTTCTGAGGTGCGCGGTCGCTTGGATCCGGTCTCATGGCTCGGGTTCCTCCTACTACCACCTGGAAACCAAACGAGAACACCAAACGAGAGAAAAAGAGTGTAAACCAGTTTGCATAAGCCAGGGAAAAAATGAAGCAATTCTGAAGATTTAAAAGAAAAACATGGGCAGTTGGCATCACCAGCGGTAGTACCGCTGTCACCAGCGGTAGTACCGCTTAGTACTACCGCTTGGTACTACCGCTCCAAGGGGCGGTAGTACCGCACGGGTGAAAACTGCAGGGTAACCTACAGCCGCCGGTGAGATCCGGTAATACCGGGGATGTCAAATGCATATATTTGACTGCTAAACATTCAGAAATACTTCCTAGCAATCTTTTATAAGAGAATCACGCCCGGATTTGACCCAAAAAAGATGGAAACTCCATGCATTGTCCAATACCTAGATTCAAAAAGAGGAGAACCTAGGAAGAGAAAAACGGGACAATACCGGCGTCCATGGCGAGAGGTGGGGTTGGAGATCAACTCCTCCGGACGGTTTTGCGAAAGATTGGCCGGAATCGGAGGTCCGGCGGTGGCCTCCGCGGCCTTGGATGCGCCTGGAGAGAGAGGGCCGCGAGAGAAAGGGGTGAATGGGTATGGGGAAGTGGAAAATTCCCCTGCCCCGCCCCATATCCCTTCGTGGGAGCTCACAGGCGGTAGTACCACCCCGGTTCTACACAGCGGCAGGAGGCCCGATAGAACCGCTCCGGCGGTAGTACCGCTGGGCATAGCGGTAGTACCGATAAGTACTACCGCCCAAGCCATCGGTAGTACCGCTCTGGACAACACCAAGGCAGGAAATAAAAACCAAGAGTGTGGCTTATGCAAGATTTTGTTTGGTTAAAAGGTTGGAGACAACAAAACCATCCAAAAATCAGGAAACACTCCGATGATGCCGATCCAAAACAAAACAAAAAGGTTGGAGTGACCCCGAAGACACAAGAACGTGCTTCTCAAAAGCAAATGCCTCGCTAGGAGGGGCGGTGGCCGAGGCCACCTATGTTTGAGTCAATTGGTATGGCACCACGAAGATTTGAACCTTGGGCCCATGACCAAAACTCGTCTTTGAAGCACAAAAACCATCAAAAATGGCGGATGTGAAAGGCTTTGATTAGTTTATGCATAATAGGAGGAGGGATAGTTCATTGAGAGAACTAGACTCCCCCTAAATCCATGCCTACATCTAAACAAGACATAATGATGAGTGTGGTGGGGTGTGCACTAAGTCAAGCCACATTGCTCGAATCAATGATATTTAGCTCATGCCTTAACTCGCGAAATCTTGCTTCATCTAATGGCTTCGTGAAT
The DNA here is from genome assembly GCA_039707655.1 of Elymus sibiricus. Lineage (NCBI taxonomy): Eukaryota > Viridiplantae > Streptophyta > Magnoliopsida > Poales > Poaceae > Elymus > Elymus sibiricus. The sequence goes on from CM077667.1 coordinate 370,748,583, forward strand.
ATATCCGCAAGCTGTTCCTTGGTATAAAGATGAATAAGATCAATTTCTCCACGCTTGATGTGGTCCCGGATGAAGTGATGACGAATCTCAATATGCTTCGTCTTGCAGTGTTGAACCGGGTTGTTGGAGATCTTGATCGTGCTCTCATTGTCACAGTAAATAGGCACCTTGTCACAGATGACACCATAATCCTTTAAGGTTTGCCTCATCCAAAGAATCTGAGCATAGCAGCTTGCGGCGGCTACATACTCGGCCTCGGTGGACGAGAGAGAAACACATTTCTGTTTCTTTGAAGACCAACTTACCAAAGAGCGACCAAGAAATTGGCAGCCTCCGGAAGTGGACTTCCTTTCCACATGGTCTCCCGCCCAATCCGAGTCAGTATATCCAATGAGATCAAATGAAGCACCTTTGGGGTACCATAAGCCAAAGTTTGGGGTATGAGCCAAATATCGAAAGATTCGCTTGACAGCCACATAGTGACTCTCCTTAGGTGCAGCTTGAAATCTTGTACAAATTCCCACACTCAACATGATATCCGGTCTAGATGCACAAAGGTAAAGCAGAGATCCAATCATGGAGCGATATACCTTTTGATCCACAGCTTTACCATTGGGATCACTGTCAAGTTGGCATTTGAGCGGCATTGGAGTATTGGCCTTGGGAGGGTTGAGCTCATCCATCTTGAACCTCTTGAGCATGTCTTGAGTGTATTTTGCTTGGTTGATGAAGGTTCCTTGGCTTCATTGCTTGACTTCGAATCCAAGGAAGAACTTCAACTCTCCCATCATAGACATCTCAAACTCTTTGGTCATTAGTGCGGCGAAATCATCATTAAAAGCTTTGTTAGAAGAACCAAAGATAATATCATCTACATATAGTTGGCATACGAACAAGTTCCCGTTAACCCTCTTAGTAAAAAGAGTGGGATCGATTTTCCCAATTTCAAACCCACGATCTTGCAACATCTCGGTAAGGTGCTCATACCACACACGTGGGGCTTGTTTAAGGCCATAGAGTGCCTTATCGAGAACATATACATGATTGGGGAACTTGGGATCTTCAAACCCCGGGGGTTGCTTGACATATACCAACTCCTTAAGTGGACCATTAAGAAAAGCACTCTTCACGTCCATTTGATATAATTTGAAATCATGATGAGAGGCATAAGAAAGCAACATGCGAATAGATTCAAGGCGAGCAACAGGGGCAAAGGTTTCACCGTAGTCGATGCCCTCGACTTGGGAGTAGCCTTGAGCCACCAGTCTTGCCTTGTTGCGAATAATAATACCATTTGCATCTTGCTTGTTCTTAAAGATCCATTTGGTTCCAATGACATTGTGCTTCTCCTTTGGTCTTGGTACCAATCGCCACACTTTGTTGTGCTCGAAGTTGTTGATTTCATCATGCATGGCTTCAAGCCATTCCTGGTCTTCAAGCGCATCTTGTACCTTCAGAGGTTCAAAGCAAGAAACAAACGCATGATGTGCACAAAAGTTTGTTAATTGACGACGAGTAGTTACCCCTCTTTTCAAGCTTCCGTAGATGTTCTCTAGGAGGTGTTGCTTGGACTTAAGCTTGGAAGTAATCTTGGCAGCTCGTCTTTCAAGAATTTCCTCCATGGAAAGTTGAGGCTTGGTAACTTGACGAGCTACGGTACTAGCACCGGCTTGCTCATGATCTTGAGCATGATCTTGATCTTTAGCTTGACCTTGATCTTGAACTTGATCTTGGTCTTGAGCTTCATCTTGATCTTGAGCTTGCACGGGGGTGTGAACAAGATCTTGAGCATCATGTGAAGTAGAATCATCACTATTAAGTTGATCTTGCCCTTGATCTTGATCACTGGGTTGAGGGCCTTCACTTTGTTCTTAGGAAGCATGTGGGTCATGCGTCGGTGATGGTTCCACTTGAGTGGAACATTGTCCTTCTCCTTCAGTCACAAGGGGTTCCTCAACGGGTAGGAAGTATCCCACACCCATTCTTCTTATGGCTTGGGGAGGAATTTCATCACCTACATCACAAAGACCACTTTGCTCGACTTGGGAGCCATTATTTTCATCAAACTCTACGTTACTCGTCTCCTCAATGAGTCCCGTGGACTTGTTGAGGACACGATAAGCATGAGAGTTTGCAGCATAACCAACAAATATGCCCTCATGAGCTCTAGATTCGAATTTTGACAAACGTACACCTTTCTTGAGAATGAAACACTTACAACCGAATACCGGAAGTACTTGAGGTTGGGCTTGTTCCCGGTAAGAATCTCATACAGTGTCTTGTTCAAGCCTTTCCGGAGATAGAGCCGATTTGATGCATGACACGCGGTGTTGATGGCTTCGGCCCAAAAGTTGTACGGAGATTTAAACTCTGCCATCATGGTTCTTGCTATTGGGGAACGTAGTAATAAATCAAAAAAATTCCTATGTGTCACCAAGATCAATCTAGGAGATGCTAGCAACGAGAGAGAGGGAGTGCATCTTCATACCCTTGAAGATCGCTAAGCGGAAGCGTTGCAAAGAACGTGGTTGATGGAGTCGTACTCGCGGCGATTCAAATCGCGGAAGATCCGATCCAAGCGCCGAACGGACGGCGCCTCCGCGTTCAACACACGTACAGCCCGGGGACGTCTCCTCCTTCTTGATCCAGCAAGGGGGGAGGAGAAGTTGAGGGAGAGCTCCGGCAGCACGACGGCGTGGTGGTGGTGGAGCTCGTGGTTCTCCGGCAGAGCTTCGCTAAGCACTACGCAGGAGGAGGAGGTGTAGGAGGGGGAAGGGCTGCGCCAGGGGCAAGGGGTGCGGCTGCCCTCCCACCCCCCCTCTATTTATAGGCTGAAGGGGAGAGGTGGCCGGCCCCCTAGATCCATCTAGAGGGGGGCGGCGGCCAAGGGGGGAGCTTGCCCCCCAAGTTGGTGGGAGGCGCCCCCACCCCCTAGGGTTCCCAACCCTAGGCGCCTTGGGCCCTTGGGGGGGCGCATCAGCCCACTAGGGGGCTGGTTCCCACCCATATTCAGCCCACGTGGTCCTCCGGGGCAGGTGGCCCCTCCCGGTGGACCCCCGGAACCCTTTCGGTGGTCTCGGTACAATACCGATAAACCCCGAAACCTTTCCGGTGACTGAAACTGGACTTCCCATATATAAATCTTCACCTCCGGACCATTCCGGAACTCCTCGTGACGTCCGGGATCTCATCCGGGACTCCGAACAACTTTCGGTAACCACACACAATTCCCATTACAACTCTAGCGTCACCGAACCTTAAGTGTGTAGACCCTACGGGTTCGGGAACCATGCAGACATGACCGAGACACCTCTCCGGCCAATAACCAATAGCGGGATATGGATACCCATATTGGCTCCCACATGTTCCACGATGATCTCATTGGATGAACCACGATGTCGGGGATCCAATTAATCCCGTATACAATTCCCTTTGTCCATCGGTATGTTACTTGCCCGAGATTCGATCATCGGTATCCCTATACCTTGTTCAATCTCGTTACCGGCAAGTCTCTTTACTCGTTCCGTAACACATGATCCCGTGACTAACTCCTTAATCACATTGAGCTCATTATGATGATGTATTACCGAGTGGGCCCAGAGATACCTCTCCGTCACACGGAGTGACAAATCCCAGTCTCGATTCGTGCCAACCCAACAGACACTTTCGGAGATACCTGTAGTGCACCTTTATAGTCACCCAGTTACGTTGTGACGTTTGATACACCCAAAGCATTCCTACGGTATCCGGGAGTTGCACAATCTCATGGTCTAAGGAAATGATACTTAACATTAGAAAAGCTCTAGCAGACGAACTACACGATCTTGTGCTATGCTTAGGATTGGGTCTTGTCCATCACATCATTCTCCTAATGATGTGATCCCGTTATCAACGACATCCAATGTCCATGGTCAGGAAACCATGACCATCTATTGATCAACGAGCTAGTCAACTAGAGGCTCACTAGGGACATGGTGTGGTCTATGTATTCACACATGTATTACGGTTTCGGGTTGATACAATTATAGCATGAACAATAGACAATTATCATGAACAAGGAAATATAATAATAACCATTTTATTATTGCCTCTAGGGCATATTTCCAACAGTCTCCCACTTGCACTAGAGTCAATAATCTAGTTACATTGTGATGAATCGAACACCCATAGAGTTCTGGTGATGATCATGTTTCGCTCGTGAAAGAGGTTTAGTCAACGGATCTGCGACATTCAGATCCATATGTACTTTACAAATATCTATATCTCCATCCTGAATGTAACCACGAATGGAGTTGAAGCGGCGCTTGATGTGCTTGGTCTTCTTGTGAAACCTGGTCTCCTTGGCAATGGCAATAGCTCCAGTGTTGTCACAGAAGAGAGTCATCGGGCCCGACGCATTGGGAATCACTCCTAGGTCGGTGATGAACTCCTTCATCCAGACTCCTTCCTGCGCTGCTTCCGAAGCAGCTATGTACTCCGCTTCACATGTAGATGCCGCCACGACGCTTTGCTTGCAACTGCACCAGCTGACTGCCCCACCATTCAAAATATACACGTATCCGGTTTGTGACTTGGAGTCATCCGGATCTGTGTCGAAGCTAGCATCGACGTAACCCTTTACGACGAGCTCTTCGGCACCTCCATAAACGAGAAACATATCCTTAGTCCTTTTCAGGTACTTAAGGATATTCTTGACCGCTGTCCAGTGTTCCATTCCGGGATCACTTTGGTACCTCCCTACCAAACTTATGGCAAGGTTCACATCAGGTCTGGTACACAGCATGGCATACATAATAGAGCCTATGGCTGAGGCATAGGGGATGACACTCATCTTTTCTCTATCTTCTGCCGAGGTCGGGCATTGAGCTGTGCTCAATATCACACCTTGCAATACAGGCAAGAACCCCTTCTTGGACTGATCCATATTGAACTTCTTCAATATCTTGTCAAGGTATGTGCTTTGTGAAAGACCAATGAGGCATCTCGATCTATCTCTATAGATCTTGATGCCTAATATGTAAGCAGCTTCTCCAAGGTCCTTCATTGAAAAACACTTATTCAAGTAGGCCTTTATGCTTTCCAAAAGTTCTATATCATTTCCCATCAACAATATGTCATCCACATATAAAATGAGAAATGCTACAGAGCTCCCACTCACTTTCTTGTAAATGCAGGCTTCTCCATAAGTCTGTATAAACCCAAACGCTTTGATCACCTCATCAAAGCAAATGTTCCAACTCCGAGATGCTTGCACCAGCCCATAGATGGAGCGCTGGAGCTTGCATACCTTGTCAGCATTCTTAGGATCGACAAAACCTTCCGGCTGCATCATATACAATTCTTCCTTAAGGAAACCGTTAAGGAATGCCGTTTTGACGTCCATTTGCCAGATCTCATAATCATAAAATGCGGCAACTGCTAACATGATTCGGACGGACTTCAGCATCGCTACGGGTGAGAAAGTCTCATCGTAGTCAACTCCTTGAACTTGTCGATAACCCTTAGCGACAAGCCGAGCCTTATAGACGGTCACATTACCATCCGCGTCAGTCTTCTTCTTAAAGATCCATTTTTTTTCTTTGGCTTGTCAATCATCGGGCAAGTCCACCAAAGTCCATACTTTGTTCTCATACATGGATCCTATCTCGGATTTCATGGCTTCAAGCCATTTGTTGGAATCCGGGCCCGCCATGGCTTCTTCATAGTTCGAAGGTTCACCGTTGTCTAACAACATGATTTCCAGGACAGGGTTGCCGTACCACTCTGGTGCGGAACGTGTCCTCATGGACCTACGAAGTTCAGTAGTAACTTGATCCGAAGTTTCATGATCATCATCATTAACTTCCTCTCTAGTCGGTGCAGGCACCACAAAAACATTTTCTTGCGCTGCGCTACTCTCCGGTTCGAGAGGGGGTACAATTACCTCATCAAGTTCTACTTTCCTCCCACTTACTTCTTTCGAGAGAAACTCTTTCTCTAGAAAGGATCCATTCTTGGCAACAAAGATCTTGCCTTCGGATCTGAGGTAGAAGGTATACCCAATAGTTCCCTTAGGGTATCCTATGAAGACGCACTTTTCTGATTTGGGTTCGAGCTTTTCAGGTTGAAGCTTCTTGACATAAGCATCGCATCCCCAAACTTTCAGAAACGACAGCTTAGGTTTCTTCCCAAACCATAATTCATACGGTGTCGTCTCAACGGATTTAGACGGTGCCCTATTTAAAGTGAATGCGGCAGTCTCTAATGCATATCCCCAAAATGATATCGGTAAATCAGTAAGAGACATCATAGATCGCACCATATCCAATAGAGTGCGATTATGACGTTCAGACACACCATTACGCTGAGGTGTGCCAGGCGGCGTGAGTTGTGAAACAATTCCACATTTCCTTAAGTGCGTGCCAAACTCGTGACTCAAATATTCTCCGCCACGATCAGATCGTAAGAACTTTATTTTCTTGTCACGTTGATTCTCTACCTCACTCTGAAATTCCTTGAACTTTTCAAAGGTCTCAGACTTGTGTTTCATTAAGTAGACATACCCATATCTGCTTAAGTCATCAGTGAGGGTGAGAACATAACGATAGCCACCGCGAGCCTCAACGCTCATTGGACCGCATACATCGGTATGTATTATTTCCAACAAGTTGGTTGCTCGCAACATTGTTCCGGAGAACGGAGTCTTAGTCATCTTGCCCATGAGGCATGGTTCGCACGTGTCAAATGATTCATAATCAAGAGACTCCAAAAGTCCATCTGCATGGAGTTTCTTCATGCATTTGACACCAATATGACCAAGGCGGCAGTGCCACAAGTATGTGGGACTATCATTATCAACCTTACATCGTTTGGTATTCACACTATGAATATGTGTAACATGACGTTCGAGATTCAATAAAAATAAACCATTGACCAGTGGGGCATGACCATAAAACATATCTCTCATATAAATAGAACAACCATTATTCTCGGATTTAAATGAGTAGCCATCTCGCATCAAACGAGATCCAGATACAATGTTCATGCTCAAAGCTGGTACTAAATAACAATTATTGAGGTTTAAAACTAATCCCGAAGGTAGATGTAGAGGTAGCGTGCTGACAGCGATCACATCGACCTTGGAACCATTCCCGACGCGCATCGTCACCTCGTCCTTCGCCAATCTCCACTTATTCCGCAACTCCTGTTTTGAGTTACAAATGTGAGCAACCGCACCGGTATCAAATACCCAGGAGCTACTACGAGCGCTGGTAAGGTACACATCAATAACATGTATATCATATATACCTTTGATGTTGCCGGCCTTCTTATCCGCTAAATACTTGGGGCAGTTCCGCTTCTAGTGACCGGTTCCCTTGCAATGAAAGCACTCAGTCTCAGGCTTGGGTCCATTCTTGGGCTTCTTCCCGGCAACTGATTTACCGGGCGCGGCAACTGCTTTGCCGTCCTTCTTGAAGTTCTTCTTACCCTTGCCTTTCTTGAAACTGGTGGTCTTATTCACCATCAACACTTGATGTTCCTTTTTGATCTCCACCTCCGCTGATTTCAGCATCGAATATAACTCAGGAATGGACTTCTCCATCCCTTGCATATTGAAGTTCATCACAAAGCTCTTGTAGCTAGGTGGAAGCGACTGGAGGATTCTGTTAATAACCGAGTCATCCGGAAGATTAACTCCCAGCTGAGATAAGCGGTTGTGCAACCCAGACATTTTGAGTATGTGCTCGCTGACAGAACTATTTTCCTCCATCTTACAACTGAAGAACTTGTCGGAGACTTCATATCTCTCGACCCGGGCATGAGCGTGGAAAACCATTCTCAGCTCTTGGAACATCTCATATGCTCCGTGTTGCTCAAAACGCTTTTGGAGCCCCGGTTCTAAGCTGTAAAGCATGCCGCACTGAACCAGGGAGTAATCATCACTACGCGACTGCCAGGCGTTCATAACGTCTTGAGTTGCTGGGAAAATGGGTGCGTCACCTAGCGGTGCATCAAGGACATATGCTTTCTTGGAAGCTATGAGGATGATCCTCAAGTTACGGACCCAGTCCATATAGTTGCTTCCATCGTCTTTCAGTTTGGTTTTCTCTAGGAACGCGTTGAAGTTGAGGGCAACATTAGCGTGGGCCATTGGATCTACAAGATAGATTGTAAAGACAATTTTAGACCAAGTTCATGATAATTAAGTTCATCTAATCAAATTATTTAATGAACTCCCACTCAGATAGACATCCCTCTGGTCATCTAAGTGATACATGATCCATATCGACTAGGCCGTGTCCGATCATCACGTGAGACGGACTAGTCATCAATGGTGAACATCTCCATGTTGATCGCATCTACTATACGACTCATGTTCGACCTTTCGGTCTCTCGTGTTCCGAGGCCATGTCTGTACATGCTAGGCTCGTCAAGTCAACCTAAGTGTTTCGCGTGTGTAAATCTGGCTTACACCCGTTGTATGCGAACGTTAGAATCTATCACACCCGATCATCACGTGGTGCTTCGCAACAGCGATCCTTCGCAACGGTGCACACTTAGGGGGAACACATTTCTTGAAATTTTAGTGAGGGATCATCTTATTTATGCTACCGTCGTTCTAAGCAAATAAGATGTGAAAACATGATAAACATCACATGCAAATCATAAAGTGACATGATATGGCCAATATCATCTTGCGCCTTTGATCTCCATCTTCGGGGCGCGGCATGATCACCATCGTCACCGGCATGACACCATGATCTCCATCATCGTGTCTTCATGAAGTTGTCTCGCCAACTATTACTTCTACTACTATGGCTAATGGTTAGCAATAAAGTAAAGTAATTACATGGCGTTTTTGATTGACACGCAGGTCATACAATAAATTAAGACAACTCCTATGGCTCCTGCCGGTTGTCATACTCATCGACATGCAAGTCGTGATTCCTATTACAAGAACATGATCAATCTCATACATCACATATATTTCATCACATCCTTTTGGCCATATCACATCACATAGCATGCCCTGCAAAAACAAGTTATATGTCCTCTAATTGTTGTTGCAAGTTTTACGTGGCTGCTATGGGTTTCTAGCAAGAACGTTTCTTACCTACGCAAAAGCCACAACGGTGATATGCCAATTGCTATTTACCCTTCATAAGGACCCTCTTCATCGAATCCGATCCGACTAAAGTGGGAGAGACAGACACCCGCTAGCCACCTTATGCAACAAGTGCATGTCAGGCGGTGGAACCAGTCTCACGTAAGCGTACGTGTAAAGTTGGTCCGGGCCGCTTCATCCCACAATGCCGCCGAATCAAGATAGGACTAGTAACGGCAAGCAAATTGACCAAATCATCGCCCACAACTACTTGTGTTCTACTCATGCATAGAATCTACGCATAGACCTAGCTCATGATGCCACTGTTGGGGAACGTAGTAATAAATCAAAAAAATTCCTACGTGTCACCAAGATCAATCTAGGAGATGCTAGCAACGAGAGAGAGGGAGTGCATCTTCATACCCTTGAAGATCGCTAAGCGGAAGCATTGCAAAGAACGCGGTTGATGGAGTCGTACTCGCGGCGATTCAAATCGCGGAAGATCCGATCCAAGCGCCGAACGGACGGCGCCTCCGCGTTCAACACACGTATAGCCCGGGGACGTCTCCTCCTTCTTGATCCAGCAAGGGGGGAGGAGAAGTTGAGGGAGAGCTCCGGCAGCACGACGGCGTGGTGGTGGTGGAGCTCGTGGTTCTCCGGCAGAGCTTCGCTAAGCACTACGCAGGAGGAGGAGGTGTAGGAGGTGGAAGGGCCGCGCCAGGGGCAAGGGGTGCGGCTGCCCTCCCACCCCCCCTCTATTTATAGGCTGAAGGGGAGAGGTGGCCGGCCCCCTAGATCCATCTAGAGGGGGGGGGGGCGGCCAAGGGGGGGAGCTTGCCCCCCAAGTTGGTGGGAGGCACCCCCACCCCCTAGGGTTCCCAACCCTAGGCGCCTTGGGCCCTTGGGGGGCGCACCAGCCCACTAGGGGGCTGGTTCCCACACATATTCAGCCCACGTGGTCCTCCGGGGCAGGTCGCCCCTCCCGGTGGACCCCCGGAACCCTTTCGGTGGTCTCGGTACAATACCGATAAACCCCGAAACCTTTCCGGTGACTAAAACTGGACTTCCCATATATAAATCTTCACCTCCGGACCATTCCGGAACTCCTCGTGACGTCCGGGATCTCATCCGAGACTCCGAACAACTTTTGGTAACCACACACAATTCCCATTACAACTCTAGCGTCACCGAACCTTAAGTGTGTAGACCCTACGGGTTCGGGAACCATGCAGACATGACCGAGACACCTCTCCGGCCAATAACCAATAGCGGGATCTGGATACCCATATTGGCTCCCACATGTTCCACGATGATCTCATCGGATGAACCACGATGTCGGGGATCCAATTAATCCCGTATACAATTCCCTTTGTCCATCGGTATGTTACTTGCCCGAGATTCGATCGTCGGTATCCCTATACCTTGTTCAATCTCGTTACCGGCAAGTCTCTTTACTCGTTCCGTAACACATGATCCCGTGACTAACTCCTTAGTCACATTGAGCTCATTATGATGATGTATTACCGAGTGGGCCCAGAGATACCTCTCCGTCACACGGAGTGACAAATCCCAGTCTCGATTCGTGCCAACCCAATAGACACTTTCGGAGATACCTGTAGTGCACCTTTATAGTCACCCAGTTACGTTGTGACGTTTGATACACCCAAAGCATTCCTACGGTATCCGGGAGTTGCACAATCTCATGGTCTAAGGAAATGATACTTAACATTAGAAAAGCTCTAGCAGACGAACTACACGATCTTGTGCTATGCTTAGGATTGGGTCTTGTCCATCACATCATTCTCCTAATGATGTGATCCCGTTATCAACGACATCCAATGTCCATGGTCAAGAAACCATGACCATCTATTGATCAACGAGCTAGTCAACTAGAGGTTCACTAGGGACATGGTGTGGTCTATGTATTCACACATGTATTACGGTTTCTGGTTAATACAATTATAGCATGAACAATAGACAATTATCATGAACAAGGAAATATAATAATAACCATTTTATTATTGCCTCTAGGGCATATTTCCAACACTTGCCGCATCCATCAACGTCCGGTTCTTCCTCTCCGCAACACCATTTTGTTGAGGGGTGTAAGGTGTGGAATATTGGTGCTTTATCCCCTCATCACTGAGAAACTCATCTAGGGTGTAGTTCTTGAACTCAGTGCCGTTGTCACTTCTAATCATCAAAATCTTTGCTTCATGTTGACGTTGGACTTCAGTCGCAAAGTTGATGACGTCTGTTGGGTCTCACTCTTCCTCTTGAAGAAATATACCCATGTGTATCTTGAGTAATCATCCACAATCACCAAGCAGTACCTTCTTCCTCCAAGGCTGTCAAAAGATGGGGGCCCAAAGAGATCCATGTGAAGGAGCTCTAAGGTCCTCTTTGAGTAGATTGTAGTAGTTGGGCGATGAGCCTTTTCATGTAGCTTTCCTTCGATACAAGCACTGCAAGCACGATCTTTGGCAAAACTCACATTTGTTAGTCCAAGAATGTGATCCCCTTTGAAGAGACTTTGCAAAGATCTCATATTGACATGGGCTAGTCGGCGATGCCAAAGCCATCCCACATCAACTTTAGCCATTAGACATGTCGCGGTCTTAGTGGGTCGCTCCGAGAAGTTAATCACATAGAGACCGTTTTCGACATGCCCAACAAAGGCTACTTTAAGAGTCTTGCTCCACAAAAGGGTCACGGTATCAATGCCAAAGAAGGTACTAAAACCCATGAGTGCAAGTTGACGAACGGAAAGTAAATTGTATGCAAGGGTCTCAACAAGCATGACTTTCTCAATGGTTAAGGTCGGAGAGATAACCACCTTGCCAAGACCCAATACCTTTGAGATTGCGTCATCGCCAAAGGAGACTTGGGTGGCAACGGATGCATCGGGTCGAACATCCACCACCAAGTCCTTGCTTCCGGTCATATGATTTGTTGCTCCGCTATCGAGCAACCATGAGACTCCCCGGAAGCAAAGCCCTACAATAGATCAATGCTTGGATTTAGGTACCCATTCTTGAATGGGTTCTTTCATGTTAGTGACAAGGGTCTTAGGAACCCAAATAGACCACTCAATGTACTCATAAGAAGAACCAACATATTTGGCATAAACATGCCCATCACTAGCACGGCACAAAACATAGGAGGGGTTAAAATCGCCGGCCCTGTTGGACGAAGTGATCTTGCCCTTCTTGGCACTATCACTCACAACCTTGTCCTTCTTCTTCTCATGAGTAATGTTCCCCGCTTTGACAAATGTTTCCTTGAGCGGAGGAACCTGCATGGTCTTTATCTTCTTCTTCTTTTTGGACTTGGGTGCAAACCCAACTCCTTCCTTTGCAACCACTTCCTTTTGATTGCTCAAAAGGTCATTGAGATTCTTCTCACCTTGGATACATGTCACAAGGCCTTTCTCAAGCTGCTCTTTCAGCTTGGCATTTTCCTCCACAAGATGTGCATGCTCACAACACGGGTTAGTAGCAGAGGCATTATCAATTAGGACAAAAGGAGGACACGTAGCAATTTCCTTAGTGAGTTTGAAAGGATGTGGATGTCGCCTAGAGGGGGGGTGAATAGACGCTTTAAAAAAATTACGGTTAAGGCTTGAACAAATGCGGAATAAAACTAACGTTTAATATGTCAAGCACAAAACCTAAAACAACTAGGCTCACCTATGTGCACCAACAACTTATGCTAAGCAAGATAAACAACTAAGTGATAGCAAGATATAAAGCATGAAACAGTATGGCTATCACAAAGTAAAGTGCATAAGTAAAGGGCTCAGGTAAGAGATAACCGAGGCACGCGGAGACGACGATGTATCCCGAAGTTCACACCCTTGCGGATGCTAATCTCCGTTCGGAGCAGTGTGGAGGCACAATGCCCCCCAAGATGCCACTAAGGCCACCGTAATCTCCTCACGCCCTTGCACAATGCAAGATGCCGTGATTCCACTAAGGGACCCTTGAGGGCGGTCACCGAACCCGTACAAATGGCAACCCTTGGGGGCGGTCACCGGTACCCGTACGAATTGCTCGGGGCAATCTCCACAACCTAATTGGAGACCCCGACGCTTGCCCGGAGCTTTGCACCACAATGATTGAGCTCCGAGCCACCACCAACCGTCTAGGGCGCCAAAGCACCCAAGAGGAACAAGCTCTAGGGTGCTCAAACACCCAAGAGTAATAAGCTTCTCAACTTAAGAAGAGGCAGTATGAAAATGCCAATGATAAAGAGATGTGAAACCTCTATGAATGAAGAACCGGCAAAAACTCCAACATCGAAAACATCATAGAAGATGCATATGGACTCCGTTTTCGATGAACTTGAGCTTGTCATGAAGCTGACCATAAGCTCAAGAACCCACATAGAGAAAAGCCAACCAAGAACCAAGAAAGATGATGATGCCAAGAATGCAATGGTTTGAGCTCTCAACGAACGATACGATCAAGCTACTCACTTGAGAGCCCCCCTTGATAGTACGGCTATCGATCCTATAACCCGGTCTCCCAACTACCACCATGAGACCGGTAAAATAGAAAACCCTATCAAGGTCAAACCTTTGCCTTGCACATAGTCCACTTGAGCTAGATGATGACGATCTTGTCCTTCTCAAGATGGACCACCTTTCTTGATTGCGTCGGCTCGATGAAGACTAGTAGATTGCTCTCCCATACTCCACTATGGGAGAGCCACTCTTCGGCACATATTCACAAGTCCATTGTCACCACAATGGACGGCAAGCTTCAAGCATGATCTCTACGTGATGCTTCACTTGAACTTGCACACTGTAACCTTGATGACGATCATCACTTGATGTCATCCTCCATGGGTTGTATGAGATCTTCCTCTTGACGCAAGCCCATGGAAATATACCTAACCCCACAACGAACTCTCATGTAGACCATGGGTTAGTACACAAAGCATAATGGACAATGCTTACCATACCATGGGATCACTTGATCCCACTTGGTACATCCTCTATGCTTTGTGTGTTGGTCAACTTGAATCATCCTTTGCCTTAATCTTGATCAACCTTGTGTCTTCTCTTCTCTCTTCACAAAGATGATGTCTTCAAGGTAAACATGAATGTTCACACAATCTTCTTCTTCAAGACATGCTTGCAATTAGATCAACTCTCACATGACCAATCTTTGGATAAAACCTTGGATACCACCTTGGTCACCATATAAACTCCTTGAAACCAACAGATGGACTTCAAGAAGTACCTATGGACAAATCCTTCGAATATAACTCAGGGCAACCATTAGTCCATAGGGATTGTCATCAATTACCAAAACCACACATGGATAAATGTGCTCTTACAGAGTTTTACTTGGAATTGATCATCTGACTCTTTAAGAGAAGCATGAACACTCTTTAATGCCTTGTGAGCATTGTCAAGTGTGTCAAACTCATCCTTGAGACGATCATGCCCAATCCCAAGTGCAACCTTTTCAGATTTGAGTACATGGTTAAGAACAACAACATGATCATAATCTTTACGTAATTTAGCAAGGTCATCATTTTGTGACTCCTCAAGAGTCAAGCGAAGACCTCGCTCTTCCTCAAGAGCAATAGAAAGATTTGCTATCTCGTTGGCATAATCACGACTATGCCCTCTCAACTCCTCAAGATGTTCTTCTTGAGACTCAATCGTGTCATTGGCCTCACCAAGTTGTTCCAAGAGAGCAACAAAGTGCTTCTTGGATTCTCCCTTGAGTTTGCACAAGAACTTGTCAAACTCGTTCTCGCCCTCTTTCGCCTCCTCATTCTCATCCACACAATCTAACAAAGACGGAATGGAAGAAATAGAAGTCTTAATGTTTGAGGTTTTGACGTTGGAGGTTACCTTGGTGATACCTTTGGCCATGAGACACCTAGCAATGTGGTTCTCGTTGGGAGCGTCGAAGAGTGACACCTTTGTTGGGGTACTCGATGCAATAGCCACAGATGCCATTGCCATTCCTTCACCACTTATGTCTTCGTCATCCACATCATCATCGGAGACGTACTCTTCTTGAGCCACCAACACTTTGTGAGGAGCCTTCTTGGTGAAGTTGGACTTGTTGGGAAAAGACTTGGCCTTATCTTTGCGGATGAGCTTGCCACCATTGTCTTCCCTCTTCTCATAAGGACAATCTACCACGAAGTGACTCACATTACCACAGTTGTAGCAGGTTCTCACACGTTGCTTGCCCTTTGACCCGCTTGAGTTGTTCTTGGAGAGATTGGGCCTTGCGTTTCTCTTATTGCCCCAAAATTGCCTAGATGCTAGAGCCATATGCTCATGGTAAGCATATTTGGTGTCCTCGGGGCAACTCTCCTCCTCTTCTTCTTCTTCTTCTTCTTCCTCTTGACTGACCTTGGCCTTCAAAGCAAGGTTGGGAGATGATTTCTTTGACCGTTGCATGCGAGTAAGAGCATTGGTCGTCTTCAAAATGTTCATTGCAATAAATTCATCCAACACATCGCTAGAGGACAAGCTGTGAAAATCCGGTCTTTGGCGGATGACGGCGGACATGGCCTTGTTGAAGGGCATGATGGCCTTAAGAAACTTACGCTTGATCCAGGTGTCATCCACATCCTTGCTGCCATGATCTCGGAGGGCAACGACAAGAGTAGTTACCCTCCTATAGAGCTCACGCGGTTCCTCATCTTCTATCATAACAAACGCATCTGACTGATCAAGCACGACCTCATAGTTCGACCGTTGAATGCTTGAGCTGCCCTTGTACATGGAGATGATGTGTTCCCAACACTCTTTAGCAACAGTGAAGGGACGCAGGTGAGGTAGGTCTTCGGTAGGAACTGCAGCTTGGAGTATGAAGAAGGCGGAGGAATTTAGCTGTTTATCAGCCTCTTCTCTTGGCGTGAGGTTGCGTGGATCACGAGGATAGTATCCTTCTTCAATGACTCTCATGAGTTGAATTGAGCTGTGATCCAAATGAGACTTGATACCAAAAACCCAATTAGCAAAATCATTCTTAACAAGTTTAGGAGGAGGACCGAGATTAACTATATGAGGTGGGTGCACCGGTCCTCCATAGACCAAGGGAGGGGGAACTGAGGCAAAGGTCCCCGACCCATTAATTCCTTGAGAACGAGTGTCCTTATCAGCACTAGCCCCCTCCTTACCGGAGTTGACATCCGATGTCGAGTTAGTGGGATTAGCCACTAGCACCGCATCGGTGGAAAGTTTAAGAGTATCAAGGAATTCTTTAAACATGGATTTGACCTCGGTCGTCATGGAGGATTTAAGCGAGAACATGGCCTCATTTAAATCCTCATGAGAGACCGTGTTCACACCCATGGCCTCGGGGAGTTCAACCGGCCGGTCCCCGTCGTTAACCATACTCTTCGGGTGGTGAAACCCTTAATAAAGAGACGAGGCTCTGATACCAATTGAAAGGATTGATATGGTTGACTAGAGGGGGGGTGAATAGGCAACTACCAGTTTTTAACTTTTCTTTAACAATTTATGCTTAGGAACAAATAGGTTGGCTAGATATGCAACTAGGTGAGCAACCTATATGATGCTAAACACAACAAGCAATTCAAGCAAGCAAGATAAACAATGTAAGTAGCTTGCGTGAAGTAAAGGTAAGAAATAACCACAAGAGGAACCAATGGAGACGAGGATGTGTTACCGAAGTTCCTTCCCGGTAAAGGGAAGTACGTCTCCGTTGGAGCGGTGTGGAGGCACAATGCTCCCCAAGAAGCCACTAGGGCCACCGTATTCTCCTCACGCCCTCACACAATGCAAGGTGCCGTGATTCCACGAGTGGTGCACTTGGAGGTGGCAGCCGGACCTTTACAAACAAGGTTGGGGCAATCTCCACAACTGAATTGGAGGCTCCCAACGACACCACGAAGCTTCACCACAATGGACTATGGCTTCGAGGTGACCTCTTCCGTCTAGGGTGCTCAAACACCCAAGAGTAACAAGATCCGCAAGGGATTAGTGGGGAAATCAAATTTCTCTTGGTGGAAGTGTAGACGGGGCCCTCTCAACCAAACCCTAGAGTATCAACAAGTTTTGTTGGCTAGGGAGAGAGATCGGGCAAGAATGAGCTTTGGGCAACAATGGAGCTTGGGGAAGGATAAGAGGTGAGGCTTCTTGGGGAAGAAGACCCCTTATATAGAGGAGAGGGGAATCTGCCCGTTACCCACCAACCAGCCGCACTTCAGCGGTAGTACCGCTGGTTGGGGCGGTACTACCGCCCAACAGAGAACCAGTAGAAGGGGCGGCGGTAGTACCGCTTAGTACTACCGCCCCTATTACCGCTGCGGCTGGGTGCTGGCGCGGGGCACCAGACACTCCCAGATATGCGTCTGATGCCACACGCGAGGTGCCCAGCCCTCCCTTCTTCCCCTAAGCGGTACTACCGCCGGCTGGGGCGGAAGTACCGGCTGCGCGCGGTACTACCGCTTCCTAGAGCGGTACCACCGCTAAGAGAAAGAAAGGGAGAGTAGGGCAAGGACAGAGACTCCATGTTGCCGGGAAACGAATGGGGGTGCGAGTGTGTACGTGATGATTCCTCCCAAACTTTCCCACCGCGGACCCCCTCTTGATAGTACGGATTTTCCTACGACTTAAGTCCACCAACACTAAATCATCGAAAAGACACCGTCTTCTTTTTAGCTTCCTGAGGGGTAAGATAATCGTCTCGTGCCACCTGATATTCTCTGAAAGCTTAATGCACACGATTAGTCCGGAAACGCATTGTCATCAATCACCAAAACCATTAGGGTATAAATATGCCCTTACACTTTCATTACTTTCTTGTTCTTTACATCTAGTCTCGGACACCTTTAATTTTTGTCACAACAATCCTTGCAATATTTTCCACCTTCGCATTGCTTTTGCTCGAAATCACAATTAATTTGCAACATTTCGATAAACCTCTACAAGACGATTTCCTAGCTCCTTGTGGGATCAATACTCTTATTTCGAAAGGCTACAAGTTAATCATGTGCATTCAGATGACCTCATCAATCTGGCATGTTTGTGCTTTGCATGTACATGCTTATACCTGTACACACTTGTGCCTGATTGTGCACTCCTTTGTCTTGATCATGATCATGCTTCTCCATGTGCATGCTTGTGCAGTTCCTGTGTCATGGATCATGATCATTATTTTCATGTCCATGCTAGTGCTTGATTGTGCACTTCCTATATCTTGCATCATGCATATGTTTGTACACTACATATGTCTTGATTTGGGATTTTGTTTGCATACTGCCTATGTTTTGGTTGTGCAGTGCACATGTCTTGAATCATGGGCATGTCACTGCAATGCTAATAACCAATGTCTGCATAATTGGTAAGGTGATCAAGGATGACTGGGACGTCACGGGGTTGGCTACTATCCACGAGCTAGGTGCCACGACATGCTCCATGTCAACCGTTGGGCGGTGCAGCCCAAAGTGCCATGGGAGGAAGGCGTTTGCGGTGCCTCTGCACACCCATGCATGGCCACCAATCCAAGCCGGGCCACAAGCCCAAAGATTCGGTGCCACGCCGGTTCACCGTCCAAATGGATATGGATGACATATCAATGTTGTCATGGCAGCGGCCTTCCAAAAGCTATTGAACGAGTGGCTAAAGATCCCGCCACTCCGTTTATGCCCGGTGTCTCTTGCCGATGGTGTGGCGAATGGATGCAGGTGGCCCAGTTCGGTGACTAGGTGTTGTTGTTCAAGAACTTGGAAGCTCTCCACATGAAGTACAATGACACACTCATGTTCAAACTTACGACATGGGGCTTGAAGACAGGGACGAATTTAGGGGGGGCGAGGGGGGGCTAGACCCCCCCTAACAAACTGATTTTTCTTCTATGATAGTGGCCGCTGCAGTAAAAAAAATTCACTCTATGTGAGCTTTGCCCCCTCCATGAACAAACTTGCCCCCCTCCATGGATGAATGTTGGCTCCTTCCCTGCTTGAAGGGGAAAGATCTACGACGCCGGTACCTCCCGTGAGGTCGTATATCTGCCCTACCCATGGCTAGGCAGTCGTTGCTAGCCCTATGTAAGTAGTAATGTAGGATGTGCTGCTAAACTATGTACATTTTGATAGGGATTTCAACCCTGCGTGTACGGGCATATGATGCCCTTGTTGTCCAAAGAAATTACTTTGATTAGGGGTTTCATCCTCTGATGTTACCATGCAGGGGCATGTGCCCCTTATGGTGTTCATATACACATGCTATACTTAGTGCCAACATTGCTGCCTTTTCTTCGAGTCGCGTTGTTTTATGTTTGTCAGTGTGCTATTTAGGTGTGATGGGTAGCATTGTGGTCGAAAGTCCCTTTCTACACCCAAGCTCAAATGAGCTCGGGATGAACACTAACTCAAAAAATATTTAAAAAAATCTATTTTTATGGAAAACTGCCAAATGTCCCAAGAGTTGCAAAATTTTATCACGAAATCACATTTGTGGAAATCATGGCAAAAAAAGCAAAATCAAGTTCAAATTTTTGTCATAAAAAAATTCAGATTTTTTCAAACATCTTTTTTTTTGATTTAACTGTTCACCGGAGCTCGAGGTGAGCAAAACATTCAATTGCACAGAACCAAACAGCAAGCAGAAAATGAATAGTGATGTGATGCGGGTCATAACTTGGCCTGGCCTAGACCACATTTCGGCCCATACAAGCTCTGCTGGGCCACGCTTGCAGGAAGCCGAGAACAGGCCAAGCAACCTGGCTCGCGCGCTTGCAGGAAGCCGAGAACAGGCCGAGAGGGAAAACTGAGGCGGGAGGCGACAGATCGGACTTCGGAGAGAAGGAAACTGAGGCGGCAGGCGGGAGGCGCGGGAGGCGAGGCGGTTGGCGACGGATCGGAGAGACTCCCGCCGGCGCACGGGTCAGTGGCCTCCGTCCATCTCCTCGTCGGATCCTCTCTCTCCGGCCATCTTCCCCACCCCGCGCCGCTGTCATCTCGTCCTCCCCCCTCTCTCCTGGCCCCGGGTCGCCCCCATCCCCACGCAAACCCCCATCATCCCCTCATCGCGGCGTCCGTAGCGGGCTGCTCGGCGCCGTCGTCGTCCCGGGCCTCCGCCGCCTGCTACCTCCCCATCTCCCAGATCGCGGCCGCCTAGCACGGGTCCAAGCACCCGCCCCGCTACCCCCATCTGTGCGACTAGGATGCGACCAGGCGTCCATGGCGGGCTGCTCGGCGCCGACGTCGTCTCACACCTCTGCCGCCTGCTACCTCCCCACCCCCCTCCCTTTCCTGTGACCTAGGACCTGTCCCCGTCTCCTCCTCCCGAGCCCCATGATCTCCACCCCTTCTCCATTCGAGCAGGACCTGTCCCCGTCTACTCCTCCCGAGCCCATCTCGACCCCTGCACATTCGAGCAGCTCGACATGAACCCTGATCCTCTGCTGTTTTTTTTTTTTGGCAGGTTGAGCTGCTCTTCTGTCCGAGATTGCGGTGTTGTACTGCTGGCTGTAGTGGCGTTCTTCTCCCAGGTTGAAGGTAATTTTTGATCCAAACTTGTGCACATTTTTTACTGCCATGCCATGCCATGCATGTTTATTGTGTGCACATCTTACAAGTAGATAATTGCAAGCTAGCAGAATCATGTTAGATTAGACTTGGTTTCCTGCATAGATGCTGAAAATAAAAGAAGGAAGAGGAGAAGAATTGTGTTGACGGAATTGTATTTGAATCACGTGTTCTTGCGCTAGCATAGAACTTAGGCAGCTTTAATGTCGACGAGCAAAGGACTAATCTGAGGAAGTATTTGCTCAAAGAGATTATGATCGTTTCGAAGTGTCTTGCTATGATGCATTGTGTTTAACTAAGCGGAACTTGTATGACTTGTGCACCATGTTGTGTGAAAAGTGTGTACTCTGTAACAGTGTATATATTACCGTCGAAGAAAAGATTGCTATGTTGTTGTTGGGTCTCAAAATGAGGTTTCTGTGTGGCACTTATAAGCGATCTTTAGAGATTATTAGCAGGTACTCTTCTGATGTCTTAATTAACAGCCATTCTGTTCACAAATATGATGCTTGTTTTGTTGCTCTTAGTACCTCTCTATGACCTCTAATCCTAATGATATATGAATGGATAACTAAACTGGTGTTGGGTTGGGATGAATTCTGGTCATAGTTCAATTTCTATTGTTAACGCACTAACCTTATTTGCATCATGTGCTTCCTTTTTATTAAGTTTCTTATAAAATGATGATTCTTGTAAATCAAGGTCCAACTGGTGTTTGTATCTAGCATATATTTTTTAGCAGAGTATCTAGCATATTGGAAAGTACATGCCTCTAGTATATGGCATATAATCAGCTAGGTGGTATTTCTAACTTTAGTAGTGGCCAATATATATTGTTCGTAGTCATACTCCTTTCTATGTACAAATTTGTAATTATTAAAGAAACAGGTTAAATTCTATGGAATCGCTCTGTAGAAAAATATGTAGTTTGCATTGGAGTATTTTAGGTGGTATATATGATGTAGCTAGTTAATACAAATGTTCAGGTGGGCCCCGTTGACTGCTAAAAAAAGATGCAGGGATAGCTAACATGGTTTGTAGGAGCTTTTGAGTTATCTTATTTGTTCTCTTTTGGTATTTTTTTGCATTATATAGTCCTTTATTTTATATTTTACCTAACTTTAGCTCGGTTTTGTTTATTGAAGGGCATGGAGTGGCTGGACATTTGGGGTATGTAAGAAAATAACTTGTTCATTGTAAGTTCTTACCATTTGTTTGTTCTTACGCGTGTTTATACCTTATTTCAGTTTTTGTTGCTGCGGTTATCACCACGGTGCCATCCCTGTAAGTTTCTACACTTTGACTACAAAGTGACATCTAGCTTGTGCCACCAAATAAAGTATCATGTTGGAATTTCTGGATAGGTCATTCTTATTTATTTTGTACTGTACTTCCAAAAGTCAGTCCTAACACTTCACCTTTTTCTTTATGTCTGGAAAGGAATCGACGGAATATCTATATCATATTATTTGGATACTGGTTGAGTTTATTATCATATTATGTACAAATTGATGGACAATATTTTTGTATTATCTGGAACGTGATGGATATTGTCATACTATCTGGAACTACATGGATGTTGTCGTGGAATCAAGAATACATATGCTCTTTATTTGATGCTTTAGCGTGCTAGAAGTTCCGTCACGGATGCACGAACACGAATGTTATTTCGTTGGTTTCAACTTTCAAGCGCATGGATGCAATTTTTAGGATACTATTTTTTGGCCATACCGAACCTAGGAGGTAATGTTATGTTTACCTAACATATTTTGGATTTTATTTATTATGACTTTCTACCTACATATATACTTACATGTGAACTTGTGGAAAGGGTTCAATGGAATATCTACGTCGTTTTATCTGGAACTGATGGGGGCATTATTGTCATATTATCTGGAACTTGATGGACATCGTCATGGAATAAAAAAAAAAGTTCTATATTACTTGTTGTCTTAGCATGCTACAAATTTTATTACGGATGCATGAAGACGATTCTATTTCGTTGTTTCAAGCATGCGTATGAAATTTTTAGTTTGCTATTTTTTCAAAGTACCCCCCAGGAGGCAATGATAAGTATACCACCTTTTCTTCTGTTCTCATTTGGTATTAATTTGCAACTATATCTACACTTACATGTGGCCCATATTTTTTGACAAGGGGAGGGTATGGGGAATGATACAGGCAGCAAATGCAGATGACAACTTGTTAGTAGTGCCACTTCTGCAGGTGCCGGAGGTTGACTTTCCTCTCGCTAGGAGACTCCAGTCTTGGCAATTTTCTATTCTTCTTCACAGTTTCACGGCACTGTGGTGCATTTGGAAGGATGATCATACAACTAGTGCTAGGTATTGTGGTCCGGCATTTCTTCTCATTTCGAGCATCGCTCTGCTAGGATTCTGGCTTTGGTATTGCCCTATTACTGAGGTATGAGTAGTATAGTCGATGCATACATGTTCTTTGGGTCAAGAAGGGTATCAATTAATAACAACTTATGCAGGATGTCTTTGCTACTGGGCTTGCTATTTGCATAGGCTGTTGGCTATTTCTTCTGCTAGTATTCACAGAGATGGTTTGCTTCAAGATTACCAATATTAGCATCACTTTGGAGATCTTGCTCGTAGCTTTTACTGTGTGCATGCACGTGCTACGGTTTGCGGCTCAGGTTTGACAAATCTGTTATGTTTTTTGGTTTGAAGGTCCAGTTTGATCAGCTTTTATGTTACTTATAGTTGTTATAAGTTACATTAAACTCTTATGCTTTCATGTGGTTATAAGAAAAAGGTGAACAGTGACCTTGTGACCCAAGTGTTTGCTGCTATTTAGGATTTGTTTGTATTCAACTGGGTACGCCTTCTCATTGCTGCCCTGGGGTGTATTCCTGGAACCGTAACACTTTCTAGACTTTATGATCTTTTCTCCAAGCCTCATGTTGTGTTGGTAGATCTTATTATAGAAGGCCACATATTGTTCAAGGTACTGGATTTTTCTTTTCTGTTAAAAACACATGCTCTGAATTTTGTTCTCTTGTGTATGAGAGTTTTATTTTAGTATGCGCATTTTCAGACAGCCACTATCATCAATTCATTGTTCAGACTGCTTGATGTGATTTTCATAAGTATTGCTGCAACTAGAGTGACTGCCAATTACTTGCAAGGGAAACTGCAGGAGTGTTTCAACTGAGACAGGGTAAGTTTGTTTTGCATTTCGCACTTGTAGCTGATTTTGTGTCAGGATTTGGTGTAGGCCCGTTGTTGGTTCTAGGTCTTAGGGGAAGCATGTTATAAACTTTGTATTAAATCAGCGACAGTTAATATGGATCGGAGGGGGTATTGGTTTTGCGATTCCACTTGATTTACCGATGCCAGTGTTTGGTGTAGTTGGATGCTGGTATCATGGTGGAATGAGGGCGGATTATATAAGGGGGTGATTTTTTGACATTGTGCAATTCTGTAGCTTAGGCGATCAGCAAGGAAGTGTTTTGGCGAAGTTCCTCTCTACCTATGTAACTTGTGGGTTTCACTCTGTAATTTTTTGGGAAATCGTTAATTGCGTGGAGAAGAATCGAAATATTGTCTCCTTGACTCCCCACAACTGGGCAATCACAGCAATTTTATGATTCATTTATCCTGCTTTTGGGTGAGGATTCTTTAGTTGGCATCAAATTTAAGCGAAAAGGTTGCATGTTTTTTCGGTTTCTAGTTTTAATCTGAATGGACACGTTTTGTACTTGACTGGTTACTGTAGTGCAAAACACCCAGTCTTGTATCTTTATTCATAACTACAATAAAATACAGTATGTACAGGTAAAAATGGACACCTTTGTTTCAGTTGCTTATTTGTTATGTTTTTCCATTGGACCTGAAGTCTTGTGACTTGTCAATTGGACATTTCTTATTATGTAGGCATGGACAATTCATTCAAGGGCCCAAAACGATGGATACAAAAGGTTTGTCAATATCATCGCTCCTATGTAATTTTATGTATAATTTTACAGGTAAAAGAATATGGCGAGGTAATCCAAATTAGAGATTCATAGGTTGTGTTGATACCGATGTGGACCATCTTTGTGATATGTGTGGGTACTGTGACACAACATTTATCTGAAAAAAATCTTTATTATTAGGGACATTTGTCAAATACCTGTGAACTGTGCATGCATTTCAAGTTTCAAACTGCATTTTCAATATCCTGCGTATCACTGTTGTTTGGATTGATTGGTTGGTTGGTTACACTCCTTTTCTTTTGTCTGTCACTATAAATGCACCGTGCCTTTGACTCATACAAGTACACAATCAGTCCTTCCCAAGTCATGCCACCGATTCTTGGTTTCTGATGTAGCAAATGCACTGGTCTGTTACTTTTTTAGTTAATCGACCTGTAATGGAATTTTAGCTCTCTGCAATAGGATAGTCAACTTCAAAAAGCTCCTTGGAGCAGAAAAATCACTTCCAGTAGTAAATGGCTAGTTGTTATGAAGATTAAGTATCAACTTGAAGGGCTTGCCAATGAGGATGATTGGGTCAGTGAAGGAATGGGCTTCTGCTGAATCTGTTACAGATAATTACCAGACCTGCTTGCTTTGTTGGATTCAGACTGGATACACCAGTATTTTATCCTTCCGGGGGAAAAATGCCTGATCTCCGTAACCACGCTTGGTTTAGTTTTTTTTTCAGTTGTTTGGCGGCTTTACGAGCGCAATAAATTACGAACTGAGCGAGGCCCCGATAGAAATCCACCATAAGATAATGACAGAGAGCGAGAGGAGAAAGAACCGGTGGCGCAATACGGGACCGCGACCCCCCCCCCCCCCCCCCCCCCCCAATCCCTTGCTTGCCCCTGCCGTCTAACCCTCCGTCAGATTCCCCGCCGCGAACGCCGTCCCACCCCCTTTTGTGTTTCCCCACCACAGGCCACCTCAACCTAGGATTAGCTTGTGATTCTTGTTAGGTGTTACCTATTATATTTTCTTGCGATACCCAGTGCTATCATCCAGCCAAACTAGATGTGGATGTAGGTTGCTTATCACCTTGGTTACTTTTATTGGTCAAAGAATCACATCACTATTGTTAATACTGAAATGTGTGCACCAATAGGGATAACGTTTATCTCATCACTATTGTTATTAGTCATATTTCTATGCATAATCTAGCTGCAAATCGGAATGGTGAACTTGTTATAATGTATATATGTAATGTACAGGACACCTGATCACACACAACAGATAGGCTCTTTCAGGAGGAAGCCAGATTCCTTCATGTAGTTAAGATGAGTGGGTGAAAAGTTCTGTACTTTCTCCAATTTTTTCTGTTAGGTTTGACTATTGACAATGGCACATTCATCATGTGAACGTCATAGTTTTTTATTGAGAATACATAATCATGATATAATTGTAATATTATTATTTTCTGTGCAATCCATAATGTTAATCAGTGCAAACTAAAAGGAGAAGGAGAACTAGATTATGCATAATTTACTTCATTACAGGCTCCCCCCCCCCCCCCCCCCCCCCTGTTGTGCTTGTGGATATATTCTCTGCAGAAACTAAAACTACATTGATATTTTGTTTAGTGCTGGACATACCGATGTCAAATCTGAACTGTCTAGTTATATCGATATCTGCCATATGATTAGTTGCGAACATACTTGTCTTCCATTTATATTTACTAGATAATTTGAACTTTACAATGAATATTTTCTGCAGATTGTGTTGGCAAGGTTCATCAACTACATTGTGATACCTGCATTGACCCCTTGGAGTTAGCTTGTTTGAAGGTATCTCGTATTCTGGCTATGCGTTTCATTTTTTATATATTGATGCTAGTGCTTTATTTTCTGAACAAATTATAGTCAGATAGATTGCGATTGCTTCCGCTTGCTTACTGTCTATTGATACATAGCCTACTGATCTATCATAGAGGTTGTTCTTGTTGCTTAAATTTATCCATTCATTACTATTTGTCTGCAGTTAGCAGCCAACTGAGTATGATTCAGTGGTTCATAACTGCTTAATAATAACAGTGTATTGATTGTCTTGATCCTGTGTGATGCCCAATGATCCTGCTTCTGACCAGGATCCCACTCCCTGTAGATTGTTTACAGTAGCCTACAGGGAGTGATATTTAGTACAATCGTATTTACCGAGTAAAACAGAAGTTCACAATGATCAGATATATCAGCCGTGCAATTGTTGACCAACAAAAACATTACTTTTATAGTTGGTTGTAAATATTTATATTTATGAGATGTAACCATCTTGCTATAAGCATACTAATTTTCTTGAGTTCGGAAGGAGCATCATAGTGTTTTTTCTTCCAGATAGGATGGATCATGGATGACATCAAGTTCCACCCCGTCGGACATTCCACCAACACAACGAAATTTGTTCCTGCTATTCGTTTACGGGTATCTGTAGTGTACAGAGGTTCTCACTACCAAATGTATATATATGTCACAAAAAATTGTTACTCAGAACCGTCCCTCTTGGCTTTTGAGGTGCTGCCTTGGATGTGTGGAAAATACATATAGTCTTATCTGCTGGTGCAAAACCCATGTAAATCAGAGCTGTGTTTGATTTCCAGAAAGCTACTCCTGGATGTAAGATTTGACAGCACTAGAGATGTGATTGTTATAATGCTTTACCATTTCTACAGCTCACGCTTTACCACTTCTACAGCTCACACCAACTGGACTGAATTATCTCACAACAAAATGTTATTTGGAACATCATTCTTTGTAACTGTTGCACCACTAGTAGAAAACAGACCTTTTGTGCCGGTTCGTAAGGGCCTTTAGTGCCGGTTCTCCAACCGGCACTAAAGGGTGGGGACTAAAGCCCCCCCCCCCCCCCTAGTCCCGGTTCAACACGGCCCGGCACTAAAAGCCCACCACGTGGCACCTGCCGGCGCCGTGGGCTGGGGGACCTTTAGTCCCGGTTGGTAACACCAACCGGGACTAAAAGTATTTAATTCTTTTAATTTTGGTTTATTTTTCATTTTAATCCTTTAGGGGTTTATGAATTAATTATGGTTTATTTTTCCTTTTAATTTTGTGTTTTCCATTTAATTATTTTTCATCTCAAACATATATTACGCTACTACATACTGTACACGTTGTGCATATATATATAAATAGAATTTCTCGTAGAACCGATCATATATATATCATAGAATTTCTCGTACGACGACCATTCACATACATATATATATATACAATTTGGTATATACAATTTCTCCTACAATTTGCGGATCATTACATATGCAGGCATTACTGCTTGATCTTGTAATGGTATTCTCCTTTGGGATCTATGACCTGGTCGAGCAGAAATCCAGCCATTTCCTCTTGAATTGCTCGTACGCGAGCCGTTGGTAGGAGCTGGCCCTGCATCTCCGTCAGCTATAAGAAGGAGATCAAGATGAATATATTAGTTGTGTGTATATATATTAGCTAGATCATGATAAAAAAATTATGGATAGTGTTCTGGCAAACGTACCCAAAGATTTCTTTCGTTTCTGCTCCTTTCAGACGTGATCATGCGAATGTTTTCGCAAACGTAGTATGCGCATAAACTATTCCCCTGCTCCTGCCTCATGCACTTTACGAGAATAAAATTCAATTAGGTAATAATTAATCAAGCATGATAATGGTATTGAAACTAGAATTAAAGAGATGCACGGACGTAGCTAGCTAGTACTACTTAATTACCTTGGGTCGCACCCATTTCAGCTTTTGTGCGAAGTCGCCTGGGACCAGTTTGATGAACTTGGCCCAAGCCCTGCCCGCCGGCAAAGAAAATGAATAAAGGAGTTATTAACTAGTTGATATCAGGAAATGAAGTAAAGAGGCCGACATAGTGCGATAATGATTGAAATTACCTGTCGACCATCCCCCTCACGGTTGCGTATTCGGATGGATTCTTATATAGTGAGTCCAGTACTTCAACTTTTCCCTTGTCAACTTCAATGATTAACAAGATCCAGTGGTAACTGCATGCGCACACGTTTTGCATAATTAAGCGGGCATGTGCATAACTCATCAACTACACTTATTAACATCTAGTAAGCAAAAAAATAGAATTTGTAGTACAAGATATAGTAACACTCACCCGAAGTTGTAAGGAAGTAGTATTTCTGGTTGGATGTTTAGTTGCTTCAAAAACTCTAGCAGGAATCTCTCTGTGTCTTTTCTCGAATATTCATCTTCCCATATCGCTTGATTAACCGTATTTGGGTCAATGAACCCAATGCCATAGCGTCCAGCTTTTTTCATTTCATACATCTTCATTCTGCATAATACCACAGAAAAGAATATAGTGAGGATAATTACAGGTAATGAACGAGAGCACAGCTAGCTAGCTAGAGACTTAAATTACAAAAAGAAATCACTTACAGACAATAGCAACTGACGATAGATTTGTCGAGTGCGTCTTGATTGAATAACTGAAACAACTCTGAATAATGAATCCACAAATGTTTTTTATGGAAGTAATGCTTTCTCTTGACTTTCACCATGAGGGACTCTTGATTGGTATTTGCTGTTTCTTGCATATACCACATATGCAAATTGTACAATCTCGTTGGTAGAAGCTTGACATCGTCAGGCTTGACCAGAGGTTTGCCGCGGACATATTGGTATTTTACTTCCTCCTCTGTAATCCCGGGGATTTCCTCAAGGCCTAGGAGTTGTTCAACAGTGACACCGGCCTCTTTAGCCTGCCTTTTATGATCGTCGGTTATTACCAGCCGATCGGCGATACTCACAGGTGTTTGTACAATGAGCGGGGGCATCGATTGCACTGTCTGTTCTCCCAGCTGAGGAATAGTTTTCCCGCTTTTTTTGCCAACTGCTTTGCTCGAGCTCGAGCTCGACTCCTTTTGTCCTGCTAAATATGACTTCTTGATAGACCGCACATAGTCGGAGTCCTTCTGATTGTCAGCCGGTCGAGCCATATCAATAAAGTGTTGTGAGACATGCTCCGGTACTTTCTCCTTTGGCGGCGGGGGCTGTTTCGGTCCAAAATGGGCCTTCAATTGGGCATCCACTATGGTGTTGAGTTCCTCCTCAGTCAGGTGGTAAGACAACTTCGGAAGAGGCTTGAGGCTTGGACCATATTTGAAATTCTTTCCTGTTGTACCGCTAGCCGTCGTAGCTGCGACCTTTCTCTTTCGCTGTTGCTTAGGCGACGGAGCATGCTGAGTCGGCGGAGACGGCAGACGCGGTGCCGGACTTGGAGGAGGAGTCGGCTGACGCGGTGCCGGCGGACTTGGAGGAGGAGGAGTTGGCTGACGCCGTGCCGGACTTGGAGGAGGAGTCGGCTGACGCGGTGCCGGACTTGGAGGAGGAGGAGTTGACTGACGCGGCGGCGGACTTGGAGGAGGAGGAGTCGGTGGCTGTGACGCCCCCATTCTCGTCCGTACGCTAATCATGCACACAATGCGTACGACCAAGATTAGGGACTCACTGATTGATACCACAACACAACAAAAGACACAAATATAAAGTCATACAGCTCCATATTACAAGCCAGGGGCCTCGAGGGCTCGAATACAAAGCTCGACATAAACACGAGTCAGCGGAAGCAAATATATCTGAGTACAGACATAAGTTAGACAAGTTTTGCCTTAAGAAGGCTAGCACAAACATAAGCAACGGATCGAAAGAGGCGAGGCCTCCTGCCTGGGAACCTCCTAACTACTCCTGGACGTCGGAGAAATCTACGTCGTAGTAAGCGCCATCTTGCTGGTAGGGGCCTCCGTCGGGGTAGTAGTAGTCGACATCTCCAGCGCACTCCAAATCCTGGGCTCCATTAACTGAACGCAGCAACGTATCGAAGGGGAAAAGAGAAAGGCATAGCAGCGTGAGTACTCATCCAAAGTACTCGCAAGACTTACATCAGAACTATGCTAGATATGCATCATTATCAAGGGGTGGGATTATATCTGGACTGACTGCAGAAAGCAAGAATAGGGGTAAGGCCTAGTCCTATCGAAGACTAGCATCTTCAGCATCTTGCAGCATTAGAAGAGAGTAGACCTGCAGCTCATATATAGTCATATTGTTGTAGCAATTTTATTAAGTAAACACGCCCAGAGATCCTTCCTCGACTCCCTGCGAGGAAGCAATCTCGAAGCCACAATTCATTTTAATTAGTTTATGATTATAGTTGTAGTAGGTCAAAGCACAACTCCAAGTCGTCCTGTTACCGTGGACACGGCTATTCGAATAGTTTACTTCCCTGCAGGGGTGCACCACATTACCCAACACGCTCGATAAGCTCCGGCCGGATACAATTTTCTGGTCATACCCGGCCTCGGCCGATCGACACGACGTAGTCCTACCTAGGCTCAACAGAGAGGCCAGCACGCCGGTCTACATCCTAATGGCTCGGGGTCTTGGGCCATCGCCCTCGCCATCCTGCACGTTACGCCCTCGGCCGGGACCAGTCCTAGCATGCCTTAATAACAAGCGCCATGCGTTCCAGACCACCCGGGCGCGAGTCGAATCTCGTGGCATCTGAAGAGCTTTCGGGAGAATGTATGGCGTAGAGCAGCCCATACTGATTACCCCGCGTGGTGGTTAGTGCGTATTAGGCCAACGACCTAACTCAGATCAAGTACCCAACCCAATAGCAATTTATTAGTGCGGGGCAAGCGCGAACCATAAAGTGCAGTCCGTCGCCCCGCCAATAACACTCGGGTGCCTTACCGGCGCACCCCACCAATATCTCTCGGATGCCTTGCGGCGCATCCCACCAAATCTTTCTCTCGCGGGTACCCTTGGGGCCGACCCGTCTTAAACAAGTAGCTGTAACCAGGTCATAGTAACTGTGTGTCTATACACCAAGTGGATATCCGAGGAATCACCCTCGATGGGTCCCACTCGAGGTATGAGTAAGGCAAGAGTTGCTACCGGTAAATGGAAAGGAGGAATCACCCTCGATAGCCATGACCGATAGCTACGCTACAGAATTAACACCGGGAGTGCTAAGTGAGGTATCACCCTCGGCACTCGGTAGTAGCTCTGCAGTGCCATACTTAAGGGGTGTGTGGTGATGTGTCGGTAACGGCTTGTCAGTCATGACGACTGAGTCTTCTGTCTTCAAGTCTTCGGTGTCGTCGATGAAAGCAGGGGCAACTGGGACTAAGGGGTCTCAGGGGGTTCACCGATCAACCTATACTAAGCAGTTGGTATGATTGCAGGTAAGTAACAGTTCAGCAAAAACAGGCTATGCATCAGAATAGGAGCTATCTAATACAGTAGCAAAATCTAATGCAAGCATAAGAGGGAGAGAGATGGGTGATATCGGAATGCTCAAGGGGGTTTTGCTTGCCTTGCTGCTCTGCGGCAAAAGGCTGAACGTCGACGGGGTAGTCGTATCCGGCAGCACCGTCAGTCTCGGGGTCTACCGGAGAGAAGAGGGGGAAGAAACAATAAATATAAAGCAGACAATCGTAACACAAAGTATGACATGGCGATACACAGTGCTGGGTGTGACCTAGCGCAGTGTTACACGATACCGAGAAAGGGGGAACCCATCCGGGAAAATTTTCCCGGTTCCGGACATTTGTCAGACAGATGACCGGAGGGGGAATGTTCCAGATTTGCGGTGTTAGAGACATGTGACAGCTAGGATGCAGTGCAGGGTTGCCTAAAATCATGTCTAAACCATTTTAGCTATTTTAGGATTAAAGTTGGATTTATTAACCGGTAGGCATGCACTATTCATCTATCGGAAACGGGCTAAAAGTTGCGGGTTCACCTACGTAGAGGGTCCCAACATAGAAACAAATAGCACGGTTAGATTCGTGGGATTTTTTTGAGCAACTTTCATGTATAAAGTTTTTTGATCTGAGCTACGGTTTATTTTCTATTAATTTTTAAAGTTTTAATAATTTTCTGAAATTGTTTTAATTATTAATTTCGAATTATCCGAAACAGTGCTAAATCCTTTTATACACAGCAGCAGCTAGCCGCAGTGTATGACAGGTGGGGCCAGTCAACTGCTGACGCAGCAGTTGACTGGTCAACCTTTGACTGGTCAGCGGGTCCAGTGGGACCCACATGTCGGTGGGCCACGCTGTCCAGTCAGCGTGTTGACTGGTCAACTGGGTCCAGTGGGACCCAGCGTCAGCGACACAGGGGCGGGGCCCGCAGCGCCACGTCGGGCGCCGGTCGGAGAACGCTCCGGCGAGCCCGTACACGGCGGTGGTTCACCGGACTTGGCCGGAAAAACGCCACGGGGCTCGGTTTGCTGCGGGGCTTGGTGCGTTCGGACGAGGGAGCTGCGGCACATCCAATGGTGGGGGCGGCCTCGCCGGAGTCGCACCGGAGCGGCGACGGCGAGCACGGTGGCGGACGGCAGCGCTCGGGCGAGATGGCATTCGGTGCCACGGCGTGCTAGCGAGGGAGCCAAGGGGCTAGGCGGGGTCTGCGAGCTGCGGTTGATCTAACGGGCACGAGCACGGGGCCGTTCGGTCGCCGGAACTACGCCGGCGACGAGCTATGCGGCGGCGGGTTCGGTGGCGCAAGGCAAACGGCGACGCAGGGCACGAGATGGCGTGTGCGTGGGTGCGTTGGGCTCCTGGGAGCCCCAGGAGCACGCAGGCGAGCTCGGACACGGGCTGCGGCTGCGGTGGCTACGGCGGCGAGCTCGTCTGCGGCGGCGAGTATGGGCGAGACGGGGGCGACGTCTACGGCTACGGGGAGAGCGCAGGGAGAGAGGGAGGAGGACGGGGTGCTCACGTCGAGCCTGCAGATGTGCTAAGGTGGGCCTGGGGAGGACGGGCAACGACGAATCGAGGCGGCGATCACCGGAGCCCGAAGGTTGAAGACGACGGCGTCGCGGGCGTTGCAGTGGCCCTCGTCTTCGGCTCGTTGGTGCTGGCGAGGTAGCGGACGGCGGCGAGCCCGGTGGACACGGAGAAGCGTCTGGAGGGGCACGGTGGCCGCGGCGGAGCAGCTCTGCGGCGGGGAGAGCTCTCGGGTGAGCTCGCAGCCGAGAGGGGAGGAGCGAGGGAAGGAAGGAGAGGTGGCCCGGGGGGGGGGGGGGGAAGAGTGCGGGCGAGGCGACCAGGGGGGAGGCTCGGGGGCGAGCTTATCCCCCCGCCCACCTGCCCCCGTCGTCGTGGCGAGCGGTGGCCGGCGCGGGCGCTCGCGCCCATGGAGGCAACGACACGGAGGGGGAGCAGGTGAGGGAGGCCGGGGTGGGCTGGGCCGGTTGGGAAGGTGGGCTGGCCTGCTGGGCTTCGGCCCAGTTAGGCCAGGGGGGCTTTTCTTTTTCCCCTTTTTTTGTTTTGTTTTGTTTTATTCTTTTCTGTTTTATTTATTTCCAGCTACTATTTGTCTTAGCAAATATTTATTACCTGGTCCAATAATTAGTGTGCAATATTAGTCACTGCTAGAAAAATGGTTTGATGTCCATACCTCTTCATTTGGATTTTATTTAATTGTAGAAGGAATAAATAGTGTTATTTGGCACTGTTTTAAATGTTATTTGAGTCATTTTACTAATCCAATAAATGTTGATTATAATTTTAGAATTGCCTCTGGATTATTTGTTATTTAATGAACATTTTTCCATCAGTGTTTGAGCAACTTAATATCTCACATGCATTTGAATTTCAATTTGAATTTGAATTTTAAAAGAGATATGTTACTAATAATGATTAGGCACTGTTGATCATGGTCATTACTGTAGCTTAACTACAATCATCACTGTAGCCAAATCCCAGGGTGTCACAGTGGCCTTGGAAAGACGATGCAATCCTTTTTCCATAGAATGATACGATGTACGGCCTCTCCTAGTGTTCTCTCCTCGTCACCTCCAAGAATGTCAAGTTGTAGCTCGTGATATCCTGACATCACTTCATCAACCCCGACACGAGCATAGCCAGCTGGAATGGGATTGCAATGGAAGGTTGCTTCAGGGGGATTTGCTAAAGCATAGCCGTCTGCCACCTTCATGGATAAGTTCTTCACTTTCATGTGTAGCTCACAGTTAGTCCTGTCTTTGATATCATCCACAGGGTAGCTAGCTAGCAGTGCATTATCGATATCGGCCGGGGCGGAACCCACGCTGCTTCTCGGCATAGATGGGACGGTGCTATCCAATGCTGGATCGATATGCTCATGCTGCCGCTGAGACGCCCTTTCCTGGCTGAGTGAGTCGATCTGCTCCTGCTGCCGCCTGACAAATCGTTCCAACTCCAGGTGCTTTGATTCTAGGCCTTCAAGGCGGAGTGCTTCCTCCTTCTTCTTCTGCTCCTCCTGCATCTTCTTTCTCGCACGGCTTCTATAGTCGTCGTTCCAATCCGCAAACCCCTCAAACCACGGAACAACGCCTTTGCCTCGTGTTCTTCCCGGGTGTTCAGGATTCTTTAGGGCGCGCGTAAGCTCGTCGTTCTCTCTGTTGGGCGTGAACACCCCCGTTCGAGCTTCTTCTATTGCAATAAGTATTTCGTCTGTCGCTTCTTTGAGACTTGCCTTCACCATAACCAACCCTGTCTCTGGGTCCAACTTCCCCCCATGCGCATAAAACCATGTCCTGCACCTCGGGGGCCATGTCAATGTAACTGGAGTGACCCCTGCACTAATCATCTTTTGCTCAGATTGATCCCACTTAGGCAGGGCCACCTGGTAGCCACCTGGCCCCAGAGTATGGTGCCAGTTCTTTTTCGCAGCATTAATCTTGTTTTTTCTCGACCGTTCCTTAGCTTCTTCCGATTCCTTGAACTTCACGAAAGCTTCCCAGTGATCTTTTGCCTTCACCAGTGCTCCCGTGAATTATGGACTTTTCTTTTTTGATTTGACGTACTTAGTCCATGCATTTTTCTTGAAGGTGTTGAATGTGATCGCCATCTTTTTAAGAGCATAGTTTCTGACTTTCTTCAGATCTGCATCTGTCAAATTATCTGGTAGGGTGAAATGTTCCATGAGCGATGTCCAAAGCACATCTTTTGCTCTTTCGTCGACAAAAATAACTCCTGCTCGATCTCCCTTTGCTGGCTTTTTCCATTCTTGAACGGAGATCGGGATTTGGTCCCTGACAATAACTCCGCATTGATTCTTGAACTTGGTCGCATTTTTCCTAGGTTCAAGCGGTTCGCCAGTTGATGTTTTGATGGAATCGATGTTAAACTTTACGCCAGGATCCAACTTTCTGGCCGGGCCTCGAACTACCCTGTCGCTTGTAGAAGATTTGCTCGATCCGGAGGCCTAAAAGAAGATAGATCGATTCGTTAATACATACAAATCAATTAAGACATTTAATGATCACCGGATGGCTTATATAATAAATATACCTCCGGCGGGGCCGGCTGCCTCCGCACCGAAAGTGGCCCACGCGAACGCCACCAAAGAAGCTCCGGGTCGACGACGGGACCCGGGGCCGGGTTCCTCACCAAGCTGCGCGCCCCTGAAGGTAGCACCTCCCAGTGCCAGCCCGGCGGAGCCCAGTCCCGAACGTTGCCCCTCTGAAGCAGGACATCGTCGCGAACGAGTCGACGACGAGGATGCGGGCCGGGCATCGTTGACTCCGAGAAGAAATTCTATGCAAATTTAACATTTTTTAAATGCTTGATTGTGATTTCTTATATACGAGGAACCTTGAGAATCCTAACGGATTCTCTTAACCTTTAAGGGATTTAACAAAATGGCGCCATTGTGGATGTGCAGAAAATGGTCCATATTTTTCCTGATCTCATCTACCCTTCCATAATGGGGGCATTCTTGATAAATCCCTTAAAGGACTAAGAGAATCTATACATACATATACTAATTGCAAATACATATCAAACTTTTGCAAATACAACATTAAAATATGCAACTTTTGCAAATACTAATTGCTATACATTGGATCAAATGTCAAAATTCATCAACTTTTTTCTATACATTGTATTCATACATATATATATATACTAATTTCTATACATATTGGATCAAAATGTAAAAATTCCTCAAATGTCAAAATTCCTTCACTTTTTTCTATACATCTAATTAATCATCTAGTGAAAAAAAAATGTCAAAATTCTTGCGTCTATGTCAAAATTCCTCAAATGTCAAAATTCCTTAACTTTTTTCTATACATCAAAATTCTTGCATCTAATCATCTAATCATCTATACATCTAATCATCTAATCATCTAGTGTGTGTGTGTGTGTGTGTGTGTGTGTGTGTGTGTGTTCATGCATATATGTGTGTGGGGGGGGGGGCTCGGGGAGGGCCCGGCGGCCGCCATGGCGGCACAGGGGGCGAGGGAGAGGGGGGAGAGAGGGGGAGCTCACAGCGGGGCGACGGGGTGACGGCGAGGCGAGGCGAGTCGGGGGCGGCGACGGCGAGGAGCTCGGGGACGGAGGAGCGGGCGCGGGCGGCGTCCCGGGCGGCGTCAGGCCGGGCTCGGGGAGGAGCGGGCGCGGGCGGCGTCGGGGATCGGCGCGAGGAGGCGCGGGCGGCCGGCGTCGGGAGCGGCGACGAGCTCCGGCGTCGGGGAGGCGAGACGGCGACGGCGCGGCGATGTCGAAGAGGTCAAAGAAAGTAGAGGACTAATTTTTTTTGAAGTGTTGTATATATATATGGAGGCCTTTAGTCCCGGTTGGAGCCACCAACCGGGACTAAAGGTGAATTTCACCAGCCGAAGCGGCGGGAAGCGACCCCCTTTAGTCGCGGTTGGTAGCTCCAACCAGGACTAAAGGGGGGCCTTTAGTCGCGGTTGGTGGCACCAACCGCGACTAAAGGCCTGGCTTCCCGTATTGAAATGTTTAGTCCCACCTCGCTAGTTGAGAGGAGCTCGCACCGGATTATAAGCCCCGCCGCGGCTGCCGTGTCGAGCTCCTCTCTAATGCAGGCCTACTGGGCCTACCACACCTCTGCTGCCTAGTGGGGCCTACTGGGCCGTACGGGCCTGCATCCTGTCCCAACTAGAAGTTGGGTATCTAGTCGTATGCAGGTCGTGGCGGCCCAATAGCCGGGCTTTTTTTAATTTATTTATTTTTCTGTTTTTTTCTGCTTTATTTATTTTCTTTTGTTTCTGAGTTCTTTTTTGCTTTATTTAGAGTTTCTTTGTGAATCTTTTTGCTTTAGGTAAAAAAATTATAAACTGTCTGTTAGTGTTAGTAGTTTTCAAATTTGAATAGTTTAAATTTGAATTATTTGAAATTTGTGTGAATCACTAGTTTGTGAATAACTTTATTTTAAAAGTAGATTTTTCAGTGATTCTTTTTTCTGCTGTTTAATATTAGCGTGCTTTATCATTATATTCAATTTGGTAATTCTTAGGTTATTTAAAAAATGAAATGCCTTAGTAACAGACTAGTTTTCGTCTGAAACCCTGATACTTCGAAAGAGATTGTCCATTTTGTACACGAAGTGCATCCAGTTTTTGCCGTAACCCTATCAACTTTTTAGCACATGCTATGTGGGTGAAATGATGATACCATGCCAACTTTCAACCTTTTTAGAGTTCATTTGTAGTGCTTTTCAATTTCAGGGTCATTTAGCTCAAAAAAATCAGTAAATGCATGAAAAATAGAAAATGAAGTCAGAAAGGGTTGAAAATTGATGGCGTGGCTTCGAATGGTGCATACTGAACACACAAAAAGTATGGAGTTGAAATAAGTTTAAAAAATGAAATGCCTTAGTAACAAACGAGTTTTCGTCTGAAACCCTGATACTTCAAAAGAGATTGTCCATTTTGTACACGAAGTGCATCCAGTTTTTGCCGTAACCCTCTCAACTTTTTAGCACATGTTATGTGGGTGAAATGATGATACCATGCCAACTTTCAACCTTTTCAGAGTTCATTTGTAGTGCTTTTCAATTTCAGGGTCATTTAGCTCAAAAAAATCAGTAAATGCATGAAAAATAGCAAATGAAGTCAGAAAGGGTTGAAAATTGATGACGTGGCTTTGGACATAATATTTCGACGCGTTTCAAATGCCAAAACACATAAGTACACTACTATTACAAAGATTCCCTCCGGTTTGTCCGAAGTGGGACTTTCTAGATATATAAGTCCGGAAACTAACTAGAGAAGCCGGTCACATCCCAGAGTGGGATCTTTGGGTATAAAACTTTTTCTTCGCGTGTGTCCCTTTGCGTCGTAACCATGGACAATCTTCATCGTTTAACTTGATGCTCGGGTCAACATTCACTCTGAAGGGAGCAATTTCATGAAACTTTTCATAATCTTCTGACATGTCTGTCTTGTCCTCCACTCCCACGATGTTTCTTTTCCCTGAAAGAACTATGTGGCGCTTTGGCTCATCGTATGATGTATTCGCTTCCTTATCTTTTCTTTTTCTCGGCTTGGTAGACATGTCCTTCACATAGAAAACCTGCGCCACATCATTGGCTAGGACGAATGGTTCGTCTGCGTACCCAAGATTGTTGAGATCCACTGTTGTCATTCCGTACTACGGGTCTTCCTTTACCCCGCCTCCTATCAGATTGACCCATTTGCACCGAAACAAAGGGACCTTCAAACCAAGTCCATAGTCAAGTTCCCATATCTCCTCTATGTAACCATAATATGTGTCCTTTGGCCTATTGGTGTTTGCTGCATCAAAGCAGACACCACTGTTTTGGTTGGCGCTCTTTTTATCTTGAGCGATCATGTAAAATGTATTCCCATTTATCTCGTATCCTTTGAAAGTCAATATAGTCGAAGATGGTAACTTGGACATCAAGTACAGGTCATCTGCAACAGTGTCGTCATGCATGAGACGTGTCTACAACCAACCGGCGAAAGTCACCATTTGTTCATGTGTAATCCAGTCGTCAGACTGCTCCGGGTGTTTGGAGTGTAGAATATTCTTGTGTTGCTCGATATACGGAGCCACCAAGGCGGAACTTTGTAGAACTGTGTAGTGTGCTTGCGCCAAAGAATGCCCGTCCCGGCATATTACTGAATTCTTTCCTAGCGTGCCTTTTCCACACAGTCTGCCCTCATGCCGCGATTTAGGAACACCAATTGGCTTAATGTCAGGAATAAAGTAAACACAAAACTCAATGACCTCCTCTGTTTCATGGCCCTTGGAGATGCTTCCTTCTGGCCTAGCACGATTATGAACATATTTCTTTAAGACTCCCATGAACCTCTCAAAGGGAAACATATTGTGTAGAAATACAGGACCCAGAATGGCAATCTCCTCGACTAGGTGAACTACGACGCGCGTCATGATATTGAAGAAGGATGGTGGGAACACCAACTCGAAACTGACAAGACATTGCACCAAATCATTCTCTAACCTTGGTAGGATTTCTGGATCAATTACCTTCTGAGAGATTGCATTGAGGAATGCACATAGCTTCACAATGGCTAATCGAACGTTTTCCGGTAGAAGCCCCCTCAATGCAACTGGAAGCAGTTGCGTCATAATCACGTGGCAGTCATGAGACTTTAGGTTCTGGAACTTTTTCTCTGCCATATTTATTATTCCCTTTATATTCGACGAGAAGCCAGACGGGACCTTCATTCTGAGCAGGCATTCGAAGAAGATTTCCTTCTCTTCTTTGGTAAGAGCGTAGCTGGCATGACCCTGAAACTGCTTTGGATCCATGCCGTCTTCTCCGTGCATACGTTGCTGGTTCTCCAGTGCCTGCGGTGTATCTTTTGCCTTCCCATACACGCCCAAGAAGCCTAGCAGGTTCACGCAAAGATTCTTCGTCACATGCATCACGTCGATTGCAGAGCGGACCTCTAGGTCTTTCCAATAGGGTAGGTCCCAAAATATAGATTTCTTCTTCCACATGGGTGCGCATCCGTCAGCGTCATTCGGAACAGATTGTCCGCCAGGACCCTTTCCAAAGATTACTTTTAAATCCTTGACCATATCAAGTATATCATCACCAGTACGGTGGCGAGGCTTCTTTCGGTGATCTGCCTCAACTTTGAAATGCTTGCCTTTCTTTCTTACGGGATGCCTGCTCTGAAGAAATCGACGATGCCCCAGGTACACATTCTTCTTACATTTATCCAAATATATACTGTCAGTATCATCTAAACAGTGCGTGCATGCGTTGTAGGAGATATGCCCTAGAGGCAATAATAAATGTTATTGATTATCTCCCTGTTCATAATTAGGTTTATGTTCCATGCTATAACTGCTATGGATCTCGAGTCTGCAATAACCACGAGGCTCGGAGGAAGACTCATATGCATGTGTGGAATAATAAACGGTAAAATGTATTCCTAGTCTGGCCTCTAAGACTGGCTCAAGTATTGCATGATGATCCTGTTTTCCTGATCATGGGCATGGCTATGCCGGCAATTTTGAGGGCACAATGTTAGAAGAACATTTGTGTTGAATCGACCCGAATTGATGTTATGCTATGAGATACATTCGTTACAAGTTAATGGTTAATAACACAGAGATGGTTAACGTTTGCATGATTCCTTAGACCATGAGAGTATCGAGTTTCTTCATGCTTGCTTCATGAACTTTGGGGTTTGTTAAACGTCATCTGTAAATGGGTGGCTATTACGGCGGCTTACGGGTTCATGGAAAAGTATGTCAAGTAACTTGATAGCTCAAGATTGGGATTTGCTCCTCCGACGATGGAGAGATATCTCTGGGCCCTCTCGGTGTTATGGTATCCATCATCGTCTGGCCAGACACTTTGTGATTTGATCACGGGGATGCCGGAACACGGGAACGAGAAAAGAGAACAATACCGGTAACGAGGTAACTGGCATAGTGGACAAGTTGTTGATCCACGGGGATGCCAACATGTCTCACCTCGGGTATTTGTAACATATCGCGAAGCAACAGGAATAGCACACGGCAACTAGAGGTTCACTCGAATATTCATTCGTGTGGGTATAGGGATCAATATGGGTGTCCACGGCTCCGATGTTGATCATTGATCGGAAGGGGTTCCGGGTCATGTCTATGCTTCACCGAACCTATAGGGTCACACGCTTAAGGGTCATCTATCTGCTGAATACTAGACAGGGAGTCTGAGAGAAAATCACCGAAAAAGTTTTCGGACACCGGAAAAGTTTCGGACAGCGGAAAAGTTCCGCAGAGAGAACACCGGAACAGTTTCGGTAAAACTGAAAAGTTGTTTCAGGGGATACCATTAAGTCAAATTGGTTTCGGCACATGCCTGATAATTCTTGGAGGGTGCCAGAATCATTCTGGAAACTTTCTGGAATTTTCCGGGATGAAAACCGGAAATGTTCCGGAGCTGCCGAAACCGCTTCAGATGCTTTTCGCAGATGAAAATCACTAAACCGGAATTGTTCCGGATCGCATTGAAAATTATTTTAGTGGGTACTGGAAATGTTCTAAGCCCACATAAATATTTTCTGTTTGACCGGACGCTGAAAAATGTCGTCGTGAATAGTGAAAGTGCTTTTTGGGATATTTTTGGAAAGTCACCTTTTGGGATATTTTCCCAAAAGGCTTCTAGAAGGGATGGATGGATGGGGACCACCTTGGGGGGGCCCACAAGGGTTGTGGCCGGCCAAGAAGGGGGCTCCACCTTGGAGCCCCACTTGCCCACTTGCTTTCCCATTTTGCCCTTGGAAAGTGTTTCCTTCATGGGCAAGTTTTAGTATTTTGAATACCCATCCTACCCCTTGGCTTTCCTATAAATACAGGTGGAGAGGGCTACCATCTCTGAATCCTTCTCTCATACACATGCCATTTGACTTGTTTGGCTTCTCTCTCCCTCCCAGCGAAATAGTTTCGTAGAGCCGAAAGACTGTCTGGGTTCCGGCAGGAACTAGTTCTGGACGGCGAAGCCCTGCCGGATAGATGACACCGTATGTGTGCAACTCTGTAGAGAGATCGTAGTTTCGGTCTTAGTTCGAGAGTGCCTCCCGAAGGGCTGTCCGTGTGACCGTCCGAGTTTCGAAGGTCCTCCCGAAGGGCTGTCCGAGTGACTGTTCGAGTTTCGATGGTCATCCCGAAGGGCTGTCCGCGACACCGTCCGGGGGACAGTCCGACCGCCTCCCGGAGGGCTGTCCGAGGGGCGGATGAGGGTATACATCCTCGCAGTTGGGAGGTTGTAAATCCTAGCTGCGGGGATCTGCACCGCCGATCGTCATCGACTCTACTTCCGCTGCGCTACGAGTCGGTAACGAAAAAGATCAAACCTTGTATGCAGTCTCCATAGTGGTCCTGGGCTGGTGCGTAGGTCGGAAATTTTTTGTTTTCTGCTGCGTTACCCTACAGTGGCATCAAGAGCCGTGCTATTCGTAGATGCAGGTTGCGATCTAGAATATATAGAGATGTATGGGTGTTGCACAATATAATTAGGTAGTAGATGAGATCTATTACTGAAAATTATTTGTGCGGGTAGCAGATGAAATCTGTTACCCGATGTTCTTGTTGCTTCCCTGGAATTTGCGTAGTCCTGATCTTGACGGCATGGTGGAATCTCACAAAGTTCTGGCAATCCGCGATCCTTTCATGCTGCTCCTGAGTATGCTGATTGACAGATCAACGAAGTGCTAACAGTTCTTTGGGTTCCACCATAGTTGAGAAAGATGGATGTTTCGCAGACGAAAGGGCAATGCATATATGATCTGCACGGGGGTCACGCGTATGACGAAGTTCAGTATGGGGCTCGAGATTTTATTATCTCGTGTTTCATACACCCCGCAATGTTAATCTAGCGACTTGGATTATCATGCTTGATGATGGACGTTGGTAGCTTCGGTTTGTTTCGAAACCTTAGAAGCCACATAAAATAAAATTTTGCATGAACCGATTAGAGGCGTCTAACTTGGTTTTGCAGGATGGTTTGCATGTGCATATGATGTGGTATAGCACTGTTCATAATAATTTGATTATGTATGAGATGACTATATGATGTAATATTAACATGACCTGCGTGTCATGATTCGGCATGATGGCTGGAGCCATATGATTGCACTTTAATGACCTGCGTGTCAACCTTATGTAATGCACTTATTTTATTAGCTATAGAGATAGCAATATTATCTGGTGCATCGACAAGGTGGTGGCAATCTTCACGAAGGTGAACACCGACGAGAATGCCGAAGACGAAGAAATGAAAGACTTCTCCGTCAGAAAGGGCTATACCATATCATGCTATTATGAATTGCCTGAGATGTTTATCCCTTATGATGCACCCTTCTTGATTGCGCGGTAGTCGCTTTTTATTAGGGTGATCTCTCACAAAAATATCAAGTAGTTGGTGTTCTCCCAAGTGTATCACCGTCACAGCATCGTTCCTTTCGAGGTGCGCCATGACCTACATGGGTACGAACGATTGTACGGGTGTAAGGCGGGTGAGGTTAGACCTCGCAGCAAGATCACTTGGTTATCTTGACGTTCATGGCAGGATCGTCCTGAGCTCGGAACACACGCATCAAAATATGAACAAGAGTCACATGGAGATGTGATTGGCAAGTTTGCCTACCAATTGAAGTTCGCGCCATCAGTGTTCATCTCGAACAATGGCGTTGAATGGAAATGTGGGTCTTGAATCACTCACAATCAATTATGAGAGATATTGATTTGAGTGGGAGCGCACTGTAGAATTAACTTCTTTTAATTCTCAGTGCAATTAATTTTGAACACTGTCTAAGTGTGATTTGCAAAATAGTTGTAGAATAATGGCTTGCGTTTCCACCTTCCCTATTAAAATTGAATAGCTGTTAAATATCTGGTTAAAACTTTACGGTTGGTAACGTAATATGAGGATTGTCCTCAAGAGTGCCGAGAAGGACTTTGTCCTATCGCATGCTTTCGGTATTCTCCCGCTAATGCTATGGATCATGTGACTCTCGTCCTTCGATCCAAAAGCTAGAATTCCTTTTCAGTCAAAGTGCAATATGTTTGCTTCCATGAGACCCGAACTTCGAAAGTTTGGATAGTTATGTGATATTCATGGAATTTGAAAATCATTTTCAGAGACAGACAAAGGCTAAAAGATATGAGATATCCAAAGCAATGTTTGTTTGCAAACTGTTAGTAAAGGAGTTTACTATGCATTAGACTAATAAGAGAGGGATCCAGGAGAACGCCTATCATATGATGAAAGGTGAATAAAACAACAACTTAAAGAGAAAGGAAGTGTCCGAAGGGTGTTAGTAAGACTTTCACGCCTAGGAAGTCCGGGGCTAACGCCACTCTTAAGTTGGATGCTTCTTCTGAGAGTAGGAGAAATACTGAAAGTTAAACTGTTAGAAGTATAATGGCAAAAGGAAAGAAGACTGGAATATCCAGCTCATGTATGAATGTCATACAAGTTTTTGATGTATAGAAGGCTGGTCAAAGATATAGTTCTTGGGAATTATGGTTAAACATGTTAATCACTAATTCTTGGGTATTGTGAGTTAATCACAAAGATACTCGCTCGATTGCATTCTGTTGCAACTCGATGTAAGAA
The DNA here is from genome assembly GCA_039707655.1 of Elymus sibiricus. NCBI lineage: Eukaryota > Viridiplantae > Streptophyta > Magnoliopsida > Poales > Poaceae > Elymus > Elymus sibiricus. The sequence continues at coordinate 370,793,557 of CM077667.1, forward strand.
CGACTATTGCCTGAAAGACTAGCCAGGAATGAGGTTAGATACACGCAGGGAACATAGTAAATGTTACTATGCCTTCCATAGGTGTATTCCCTATGTATTTACTTTCATAATTCATTTTAGAGTTTTCACACTCTAGCCCTTTGCATAAGGTATCTTGCAAGAAGGTTGTTCATAAGAGAACTTTTGATGTTCGGTGTTATGAATAACATAAGGGCCATACTTTCATTATGAATGAGACGTATGTTATGAATATTGATAATAATACATAACCTCTGTGTTTACTTTCATAATTCATTTTAGAGTTTCATACACTCTAGCCCATTGCACAATGTTTGTTGCAAAAGAGTTGTTCATAAAAACAACAATTGTTGTTCAGTATTATGAATAACATGAAGGGACATGCTTCCATCCTAGATGGGATGTATGTTATGAATATTGATGGAAATATGATACATCCATAACACTGACGCTAAATGTCGCAAGACTAAAAGAATACCACACAAGTGTGGCACTGCATTTGGTCACATTGGAGAAACCCGCATGGAAAATTCCATTATGATGGATTTTGAAGTCGTTTGATTTTGAATCATCTGACACTTGCAACTTTCCTCTGAAAAGTGAAGTGACTAAAATACCGTTCACAGGCCATAAGGAACGAGCAAAGAACATATTGGTGATCATACATTATGATGTGTGTAGTCCAATAAATGTTGTTGCAAGTAGTGGATTTATCTATCTTCAGAAATGACTCAAGTAGATATATGGATATTTACTTGATGAGACATGAGTCTGGATCTTTTGAAATCATTCGAAAGGTTTTCAAAATGAAGAATAAAATATTGTAACAAGAAAATTATGTTTCTACAATTCGATTGCAGAAAGGAATATTTGAGTTACAAGTTTAGCGAATGTCTGATGAGTTGTGAAAGGGGTTTCATAACTTGCACCTCCCGAAACACCACTGCAAGTGGAAAGTCCGTGAAGATGTAATCGAACCATTTATGACATGGTAAGATCAAAGATGACATAAATAAATTTGCCATTACCCCTTTTAAAAGGTGATGCTTTAGAGACTGCGGCTTTTACACTGAAAAGAGCTCCATCAGGTCTGTTGAAATGACGCCATGGTATGGTAAGCCCAACCATGTTATATCTTTTCTTAACATTTGGAATATGGGGCTTGTGTAAAAGGTTACAAACCTATTCCAAATCAGACAAGTGCTATTTTGTAGGTTATCCCAAGTCATTGGGTATTCCCCCACCACTATACCGAGGCAAACGATTTTGCCACAAAACGGTATGCTTTTAAAGAGAATAGTTCTTACAAAAGGTGAGTGGGAGAACAGTGCAACTCAACGAGATAACCAGTATCTTCGTCATCAGGTCAAAGGAAAGGAACCTTGGAAGTGATTCCGGAGTTTCCTACTGCGACTGATACGGAAGCCTCTACATGAGATGTATGGACTTCGGTCGAACTTGCAGCTGAACCGCGTAGGAAAAACTCGTGCAAACCTCTCACGTGCGCATACGAGATATTGTTGTTAGACAACAGTATACCTACGATACACAAGGAAGCGTTGATGGGCCCTGACTCCGGAATTGGCTAAATACCAATACAATCCGAGATAGTTTCCATATAAGTGATTCGAGATTAAAATCTTGATACACCTTTCGGAAGACTTAGAGTCTAACGAATATTTATGGAACTAAAACCTGATACGGATAAAATGTTTTATCCATAAGGCTCGACTTGTTGCAATAACAAGTTCAAGGAGTTGACTACGATGAGATTGTCTCACCGTAGCGATGCTTGAAGTCGGTTCGGGTTGAACTAGCAATTAATACATATTTCAATCATGAGATATGAAACATGGATGACAAAAGGATTTCCATCTGATGGAAATGAAACCTAGGACTTGTATGTGATACAGTCCAAAGTAATTTGTCGATCCAGAGGATGCTAGTAAGTATGCAAACTTCAAAGTTCCAGCGATGGACAGAAGAGAGCAAAGTGGAGTTGGAATCTTCGTTTTTGATGGAATGGTCAAAGGGGTTTGACTTCATCAAATGGGTATCGAAGATGCTTGCGATTCAAGAAAGTAAGTGGGAGCATAATAATATTTCTAAAAACCTTGTGTACTTGACACATTGTTAATTGGAAATAAATTTCTTGACACGAATTAGGACTTCATTTGAAAATAGTTTTTCGATGAAGTGCTTAGGCTAAATAGTCTCAATATTAGGCATGATGATCTATGGAGATAGATTTACCTAATGGGGCTAAGCTATGAATACATATTGACAAGATGCTAAAACCTTTTAGCATTGAAAACCCGTCAAGGAGTGATTCTTGCCGAAGTCACATGGAAAGAGTTTTTGCAAGACTTGGTGTCCCAAAACACTGATGAGCAAAATACATGATGGTGATTCCACACACTCTTGTGTTTGGATTAATCATGTATTCCATGGTATGTAAAAACAACCAGATATGTCCAATACTCCAAAGTTGTTGCGAGTATAGATACCAAAGTGATCAAAGTACTGATCATAGGACAACAGTGAAAGATGTCATTGAGTACTAGAGTAGTAGTAATGACATGTTTTCTCGCAAGCAGAGATTATGAAGTGCTCGTTGTAAGTAATTACATCGATACAATCTTCATCAATGCTCCATGCGATTTTCGATTTAAGTTAAGGGTTTTTGTGTAATACACAATATGGTGGCACGGTAGTTGGAAATTGTTCCAAACAAGATACTGTGGCGAATTCTATAACAAAGGCTAAGTATGTTGACGCTTAAGAAGTGACAAAGAAGTTGTTGAATCATATAGTTCATTCATGAACTTAGTATGGTTCCAAGATGGCTTTGGTCTATGGGACACTATTGCAGATAGTTGCTCCATAGCTCAGTCTGAGGAATCAGGTTTCGACCAATGATTCACACATATGCAAAGCCAAGTCCACACAAAATATGAATTTTGTGAAAGCGTGAAAACGCGAGGATATGCAAAGTTACACACGGAGTTGAAGTTGTCAGATCCGTTGGACATCAGGCTATACCACAAGCGAAGCATATTTTACACCAGTATGCCATAGGTGTAAAGTGCATTAGCATTGACTAGATTATTGACTCTAGTGCAAGTGGGAGTCTGTAGGAGATATGCCCTAGAGGCAATAATAAATGTTATTGATTATCTCCCTGTTCATAATTAGGTTTATGTTCCATGCTATAACTGCTATGGTTCTCGAGTCTGCAATAACCACGAGGCTCGGAAGAAGACTCATACGCACGTGTGGAATAATAAACGGTAAAATGTATTCCTAGTCTGGCCTCTAAGACTAGCTCAAGTATTGCATGATGATCCTGTTTTCCTGATCATGGGCATGGCTATGCCGGCAATTTTGAGGGCACAATGTTAGAAGAACATTTGTGTTGAATCGACCCGAATTGATGTTATGCTATGAGATACATTCGTCACAAGTTAATGGTTAATAACACAGAGATGGTTAACGTTTGCATGATTCCTTAGACCATGAGAGTATCGAGTTTCTTCATGCTTGCTTCATGAACTTTGGGGTTTGTTAAACGTCATCTGTAAATGGGTGGCTATTACGGCGGCTTACGGGTTCATGGAAAAGTATGTCAAGTAACTTGATAGCTCAAGATTGGGATTTGCTCCTCCGACGATGGAGAGATATCTCTGGGCCCTCTCGGTGTTACGGTATCCATCATCGTCTGGCCGGACACTTTGTGATTTGATCACGGGGATGCCGGAACACGGGAACGAGAAAAGAGAACAATACCGGTAACGAGGTAACTGGCATAGTGGACAAGTTGTTGATCCACGGGGATGCCAACATGTCTCACCTCGGGTATTTGTAACATATCGCGAAGCAACAGGAATAGCACACGGCCACTGGAGGTTCACTCGAATATTCATTCGTGTGGGTATAGGGATCAATATGGGTGTCCACGGCTCCGATGTTGATCATTGATCGGAAGGGGTTCCGGGTCATGTCTATACTTCACCGAACCTATAGGGTCACACGCTTAAGGGTCATCTATCTGCTGAATACTAGACAGGGAGTCTGAGAGAAAATCACTAAAAAAGTTTTCGGACACCGGAAAAGTTTCGGACAGCGGAAAAGTTCCGCAGAGAGAACACCGGAACAGTTTCGGTAAAACTGAAAAGTTGTTTCAGGGGATACCATTAAGTCAAATTGGTTTCGGCACATGCCTAATAATTCTTGGAGGGTGCCAGAATCATTCTGGAAACTTTCTGGAATTTTCCGGGATGAAAACCGGAAATGTTCCGGAGCTGCCGAAACCGCTTCAGATGCTTTTCGCAGATGAAAATCACTAAACCGGAATTGTTCCGGATCGCATTGAAAATTATTTTAGTGGGTACTGGAAATGTTCTAAGCCCACATAAATATTTTCAGCTCGACCGGACGCTGAAAAATGTCGTCGTGAATAGTGAAAGTGCTTTTTGGGATATTTTTGGAAAGTCACCTTTTGGGATATTTTCCCAAAAGGCTTCTAGAAGGGATGGATGGATGAGGACCACCTTGGGGGGGCCCCACAAGGGTTGTGGCCGGCCAAGAAGGGGGCTCCACCTTGGACCCCCACTTGCCCACTTGCTTTCCCATTTTGCCCTTGGAAAGTGTTTCCTTCATGGGCAAGTTTTGGTATTTTGAATACCCATCCTACCCCTTGGCTTTCCTATAAATAGAGGTGGAGAGGGCTGCCATCTCTGAATCCTTCTCTCATACACATGCCATTTGACTTGTCTGGCTTCTCTCTCCCTCCCAGCGAAATAGTTTCGTAGAGCCGAAAGACTGTCTGGGTTCCGGCAGGAACTAGTTCTGGACGGCGAAGCCCTGCCGCATAGATGACACCGTATGTGTGCAACTCTGTAGAGAGATCGTAGTTTCGGTCTTAGTTCGAGAGTGCCTCCCGAAGGGCTGTCCGTGTGACCGTCCGAGTTTCGAAGGTCCTCCCGAAGGGCTGTCCGAGTGACTGTTCGAGTTTCGATGGTCATCCCGAAGGGCTGTCCGCGACACCGTCCGGGGGACTGTCCGACCGCCTCCCGGAGGGCTGTCCGAGGGGCGGATGAGAGTATACATCCTCGTGGTTGGGAGGTTGTAAATCCTAGCTGCGGGGATCTACACCGCCGATCGTCATCGGCTCTACTTCCGCTGCGCTACGAGTCGGTAACGAAAAAGATCAAACCTTGTATGCAGTCTCCATAGTGGTCCTGGGCTGGTGCGTAGGTTGGAAATTTTTTGTTTTCTGCTGCGTTACCCTACATGTGTGGTATGCCTTGTTTGTCTGTCCTGAAAGGTTACTGAGAGCAGGCCAATCATTGATGGTTACAAACAGCAACACATGTAGGTCAAATTCCTCCTGTTCTTTCTCATAACACGCACGTACACCTTTTGCATTCCACAGCTGTAAAAGTTTTTCAACTAATGGCCTTAGGTACACATCAATGTCGTTGCCGGGTTGCTTGGGGCCTTGGATGAGCACTGGTATCATAATGAACTTCCGCTTCATGCACAACCAAGGAGGAAGGTTATAGATACATAGAGTCACAGGCCATGTGCTATGATTGTTGTTCTGCTCCCCAAAAGGATTAATGCCATCTGCACTTAAACCAAACCATACGTTCCTTGCGTTTTTTGCAAAGTCCTTCCACTTTCTCTCGATTTTTCTCCACTGCGATCCGTCAGCGGGTACTCTCAACTTCCCGTCTTTCTTACGGTCTTCGTTGTGCCATCGCATCAACTTGGCATGCTCTTTGTTTTGGAACAAACGTTTCAACCGTGGTATTATAGGAGCATACCACATTACCTTGGCAGGAATCTTCTTCCTGGGGCGCTCGCCCTCAACATCACCAGGGTCATCGTGGCCGATCTTATAGCGCAATGCACAGCATACCGGGCATGCATTCAAATCCTCGTACTCACCGCGGTAGAGGATGCAGTCATTAGGGCATGCATGTATCTTCTACACCTCTAATCCTAGAGGGCAGACAGCGTTCTTTGCTTCGTACGTACTGTTGGGCAATTCGTTGTCCTTTGGTAGCTTCTTCTTTAACATTATCAGCAACTTTTCAAATGCCTTTTCAGATACACCATTCTCTGCCTTCCATTGCAGCAATTCCAGTGTGGTACCCAGCTTTTTCTTGTCATCTTCGCAATTTGGGTACAATAATTTCTTGTGATCCTCTAACATACGCTGCAACTTCAGCTTCTCCTTTTCACTTGCGCAATTTCTCTTTGCATCGGCAATGGCCCGACCAAGATCATCAGCGGGCTCATCTGATGCCTCTTCTTCAACTCCTTCCCGCATTGCCGGCTCAGCTTCTTCCCCCATTGTTGTACCATCGTATTCATGGAACCCATGGCCAGGATAGCTGTCGTCATCCTCTTTTTCTTCATTCTCTTCCATTAGGACCCCTCTTTCTCCGTGCTTGGTCCAACAGTTATAGCCGGACATGAAACCGGACTCAAACAGGTGGACGTGAATGGTTCTTGAGTTAGAGTAATTTCGATCATTCTTACAGCCAGCACATGGACAATACATAAAACCATCCACCCGCTTGTTTGCCTCAGCCGCAACCAGAAAAGTATGCACGCCATTAATGAACTGGGGAGAGCATCGGTCATCGTACATCCATTGTCGGCTCATCTTCATTACACAACACCGAAAAGACCAAATTAATACAAGTTCATACATAAAGTTCATACACACTTGTTCTCATAAAACAACATACAAACTCTCTAGCTAAAGCATTTAAATGCAACAACAAATGCGATCAAGATCGCAACTAAGGTAACAATTGATCCAACAGCATAGTGATACCAAGCCTCACTATCAATGGCATATTTTTTAAATTTTCTAATCTTCAAGCGCATTGCATCCATCTTGATCTTGTGATCATCGACGACATCGGCAACATACAACTCCAGTTTCATCTTCTCTTCTTCAACTCTTTTCAAGTTTTCTTTCAAATAATCGTTTTCTTTTTCAACTAAATTTAACTTCTTGACAAGAATATCTATGTCGGTTGCAATTTCCGGTTCACATACCTCCTAGATAAAAATATCTATGTCAACTTGATGGGCATAATTGTCATAAACACGAAATGCAACAAATAGTTATAAAAGAGAGTATATACCACATCCGAATCATAAACCGGACGAGGGCCGACGGGGACGGATATCAAAACCATGCCACTATGTATAACAAACAACCATATAGGTAAGAAAACTATACAAGTAACTATCTAAATCTTACAAACATGATTTTTTTTAATAAAAAGGATAAGAACAAGAGGCTCACCAAGGTGGTGCCGGCGACGGGACGGTGCGGGCGATCGACGGTGGTTAGGACGGGGACGGGAAGGCACTAAGTAAACCACACCTACACATGCAAAGTAAGAAGTTAATTTGAGCTCAAATTGCATATAAATCAAATAAACTACCACATATAAATACTCCCAAACTAAAACCCACAAATCACTATACTTATAGAGCATTGCAAGAGCTAATCTAGCAATGAGAGATGAAAGGACAAAGTTGCTAACCTTTGTGAACACTTGGATGGATGGGGTGCGTCCAAATCTTGACAAATTTTGGCAAAAATGGAGGTGAGCTCGAGCAAGGGGAAGAACAAAGGAGAGGAAGAAGGGGAAAAACAGGGAGGAGTGTGCTCGGGCTGGCCGGAGGGTTCAAATAGGGGATCTTTAGTCCCGGTTCGTGACACAAACCGGGACTAAAGGTGAGTCTATAGTCCCGGTTCGTGGCACGAACCGGGACTAAAGGTGATCGTGGGGCCCCAGGCTGACACCAGCCTGCCACCACCCCTTTAGTCCAGGTTCGTGTTACGAACCGGGACTAAAGGCCCGGAACGAACCGGGACTAATGATGCCCGTCCCGAACCGGGACTAATGGTCACATTAGTGCCGGTTCAAAACCAGACCGGGACTAATGCTTTGGACAAAAGGTCTGTTTTCTACTAGTGCACCTAGACTTTTGCCGGTTTTGCTATTTTTCAGTTACTTGAAATTTTTCATTGCGTCAATCACTTTTTTCTAGTTAATTCCGAGCTCGTTGGAGAAGAGGCAACCCTACTATATATCTTAGAGGGAAGCCACAACAGCATTATTTATGTTCTTCATTGATGGTGCTTGGACTTAGAGAGATGGCCGGGGCGGCGGCCAGCATGGCGGTGGGGGAGGTAGAGGGGAGGGTGGGGCAGCGATAGTTGCCGGACACGGGGGTGGAGGCAGGCGGTTAGGCCTGGGTAGGACGGAGGGGAGGAGGGGGGACTGTCGTGGGAGGAGGAAGAAGATGCATGAGAAAGATGAACATGGCGTGGCATGATCCTGGCCGTTGGATATTGATCCGATGGCCAGGAAAGAAAGTGAAGTGACTGCCTGTTAAATAAACGGTCGAAACCCTTGTTCATTTGTCTCTTCTCTCTCCTCCCGTCCGCTTGAGAGCTTCACAGATATGGCTTGCGATGGCTAGGGAGAGGAGCGTGGAACGTCTTGTAGCTTAGTATTAGGACTTGCCTTGATAGTGGCCGGTGCCGTTCTGGAGCTTTGCACCCTTCGGCAAAGGTCCTCTTCATCCCTCTGTTTTTTCTCCCAGGTGGCTAGATCAGGAGTTGTTCGTTCCTCTTCTTTGTGCTAGGAATATGAAGAGGTGCACGTGGTGTGGTTGATGCTGACGCTAATCTGGTGATCCAAGGAATATGAAGCTGATTTTCAAGTTGTTTTAGCTTGCAAAAGCGTCTTATATTATGGTACGGAGTAGTATCTTCTCAGCTTCGACCTTGGCTTCTAGAGTTGCTTAGCTCACAATCTCGCCCTTTCCGTTGCACTCTAGATTTTGCCATGACTTCCCGACCTCGTCCTTTCCCCTTTCTCTAGACTCCACTACGATTAAATCCCCTATCTTGGATATAATTGCATTAATCCCTAATATTATAGTATCGAAATGGACAAGTGTAGCAAAGCGCGCATTCGATGATCTAGTGGTTACTAAAACCATGGATGCCAACACATGCAGTAAGGGGGAACACAACAAAGATCCCAACTTCCTCCCTATCCACGCAACCTTTCTACCTCTCATCACATTGAGACCAACCGGGAATCGGTGAGAAGGGCCCGTGGATTTAACACAGCTGGACATAGCTGGTTCAGAGTGGATCAACAACAACGCATGACCAAGTCAAAATCGAGGTCATCCTCCAAACTCGATAGGCACAATTGACATAAGAGCTTCAATTCTAGAGAGTATAGTGAATTTAAGAATTCTTTCTTCCAAAAATAACTTTGATTTTTGAAAGGATTGAAATCTCATTGTTATATATAGAACTTATTATAAAGTCAAGTTGCCATATTTGATACTACTCCAAAAGCTTTCCACCAAAATTACCAGACACCAGCTAGTTTGATCTTTTTTCGGAACAGCAAACAATTACGAACATCATCTGTCTGGGATCCGTGCGGTAAAAAAGGTGGGACCGTAGAGAATCGGGCAGACAAACGGCCCCCGTGGTTGCCCGTGCAGTATCGCCGTGCACCACAGCAACACACCATCCAGTGTAACGTGCACCGCCAGCTTCACGCGCTCTCGCCGCCGCCGCTGGCTCTGCATGCGGTCGTACAGCTCGTCGGGCAGCCCCAGCCCCTCGCTGGTGGCGACGATGGGCACCGAGCTGATGACCTCCCCCGGCACGGTGAACTCGGCAAGGTCAGCGTGGGCGAGCGGCACGCCCGCGTACGCCACCACGACGCGGCCCGGCCCCTTGAAGTGCCAGGGCTCGCCGGCTCGGTTGTTGACGCGGAGGGTGATGTTGAAGGCGGGGGCCCGCGACGCGCCGGTGCCCCGGTCGAGCCCCTCGACGGCGGGCAGTTTCACCCAGAACTCGGGCAAGTATTCGGTCGGCTCCATGTTGTAGATCGTGAACCCGCAGACCAACACGCACATAATCATCGCCAACACCCACGCGCACCATACGCATGGGTGCTCCTCCAGATCGCCGCCTTGTTCATATTCCTTTTTTTTTCGAAAAAGGGTGGATTTTATTGGCTCAAAATGGAGCATCAAGAGAATACAAACACAATGAGCACATACCCGGCCTCTGCATAGCTAAGATGCACACAGCCAACATCAACGCACACACACAAAAAACATGCCGGCAAATAGCAAAGTCAAATAAGACCAAAGCTATGCGTAGGCGATAAAAAAAACACAATTCGATCAGATCCGTGATCAGCAGCAAATTAAATCGGTGACAGTATCCGCACCAACCATCCCATGACATCACACGACCGACGAGATTCTTCAACAACAACGCCTTCAGGAAGGGACCGACGCTCAAGCGCCGTCGTCACCGGATCCAACCACCCAAGGCCAGAATCTAGGTTTTCACCCTGAAGAACCAGACCGAGCATATCCGAGCAATGCCTTCAAGAAGGTAACGATGTAAAAGTATCGCCATTGCCAGGTATAACCAACTCGGGTCAGACCTAGGCTTTCACCCCGGAGCTCGATACTAGGTGCTCGAGAAGCACCACCATCGATGTCATATGTGTTGTCACCACCACTTTTCCACGATCCCAGCAGCTGCATGCGATGTGCAACCACCGGCGCTGCACAACCATCCCTTTGCGTCAAGGTGCCGTCCATAGTTTTTATCTCCCCGCCGAAGTAAACCATCGGATCTTGAGAGAGCAACCCTCACAAAGACCTTTCGGTGATCACCGCACTTCACAGCAAGTCTGCCGCCGCATGTCGGGGTGGTCGCCACAAGGATCGACACCACCACCGACCCACCTCGCCGAAGAGAGCCCTGCCCATGCCCGTTGGCTCAGGGTGACATGGACTGAACTGAAGCACGAAAGGCGCATCACCGTCGCCGGCCTGCGAAGAACCTACGATGGTCACCGCAATCCGAAGTTTGACGACAGATCGGCCGACGCCGGCACGGTCAGGCCGGATCCAAGCGAGGGGCTGGCGCTTCCTGGTGCTCGTCTCTGCGGCTCAGTGCGTTCTTGTGCGAGGCGCCGGCAGACGCAATAGCCGAGAGCAGGCGGCTGGATCACGTCCACGTACAACGCAAGGAAGCTGTGACCAGTAGCCTGGATTGCATCCATCTGAGCACCTTTCGGACATGCAAACAGCACGGCTTGGATCCATCCATCTGAGCACGTTTTGGGCATGCAAATCGCCCAGGTTGGATCCGTCTGCTATGGCTGTTGTCACCGGGTCTTTTGACCGAGCTAGAGCACGCCGCAACCGCCGTCATCCGCAGATCCAACGGCCGCCGCCGAGGCTCCGCTCCCGCCGCTGCGCGGGCCGCCATCCACAGATCCGACGGCCGCCGCTGGGGCTCCGCCTCCCGCCGATCCAATCTGCACAAGGAGCCGCCAACCGCCGTCTTGTCACCAGAACAGAGAGAGGCCCCGCCGCCGCCGCCACCGCACAGGCTTTGCCGGTGACGGGGTCGAAGGTGTGGTGGATCGGTCGCCGCCCGTGTCGCCTAGGTTAGACACAGATTCCTTGTGGGTGGCTCCCATGGATATCAGCGCCGATGACAAGACGGACGCGCAATCGGTGAAACGACGACGGGATCGCTGGACGTATTTTTTCGGTAGGGTGAAGTAGTTTTCCACGACTCGCAAAAAAAAAAAAAAGTAGTTTTCCACAGCTATAGTTCTCATCGTATCGCTCGCGTGCTACTGTTGGATATATATTCATATATACATACCTGCCTCGTGGACTAGACTTCGGGAAATCGATTCATCTACGAAAATCTGAACGATATCAGAATCCCGAACAGTTCGGGAGAAGGATAAGGACTCTCCGTAAGTTCGAGCAAGAAAAGGATCCAACGAACTACCAAGGCGTTTCTCCCACGTCTATTTGTTGTTCCAAGGATCGAGTTTGTCTTGACGATCGTGCATACATATGGGTCAAGTCAGCGACGATCTAGAAGCTGGGGCGGCCCCCAAACCCTACCGTCGCAGCCTGGGGCCGTGCTTCGTCACGCTCCTACTACTATACCTAGGATCTGCACTGATTTCTGTCTTGTTCACGGTAGCATTGTCCATGGTCACGGAACGGGGAAGCCTGGCCGTCGTCTCCGTCCACCTCACGGGCTACCACGGCATCGACCCTGGCGCCGCCGGCCGCGTGGTCTCGCCGGCTTTCAACGTCACGCTCCGCCTGAACGACACCTGCGTCGACCGCGCGGACGTGGCCGTGATGTACTCCGGCGTCGCGCTCGGCTGGGCGCGCGTGGACCCGCGGGACTGCTCCAAGAGGCGGTGGGCCAAGGACGTGGAGGTGGTGGCCCGGGGAGCCGGGGTGGGGCTGTCGCAGCGCCTCCGCGACCGCATGGCGTCCGACTGGCGTGCAGGCGCCGTGGAGCTCGACGTCGACGTCACCACGTACAAGGAAGACCCGCCCTCTACTGACACCGAGTTCCCACAACACATGATCGTGCACAAGGCAAGGATCATTCATGAGAAAGAAGAAGAACAAGCTGCTACAACCGACGCCTCCTCGCAAATGATCTGGTCCGCGTGATTAGGCCAACTCCAGCACGCGACCCCATCCGGACGTCCGTTTTGCCCGGATTCTGTCCGTTTGGGGCGGGCGATGGGGTCGTGTCCGGGCCTGTCCTGGGATGCGGTGGCCGTGCGCCCAACGCGCGAACGCATCCTTGGCCGCATCCTGTCCGCCTCATTTTCAAACACAAGCATTCGAATAGCCACGACCCATAGTTCATGCAAGCGGCCCTAGATCACGCCGGCAACACAGCCAGCCTACACGTCCTCGCCGGCAACACAGCCAGCGGCCGGCAACACAGCCGGCCTCCAAAAAAGAATAGGTTTTTCGCCGGCAACACAGCCGGCGGCCGGCAACACAGCCAGCGGGTGGCTCACCATGCCAGCCTCCAAAAAAAGAACGGCCACGGCCGATCTGACGCCCTAGTTCAGGCCATCGGCGTCGAACATCTCTTTCTGCCGAGCCTCGAACCAGCTCCTTGTCTTCTCGCTCATCTTGCTCAAGTCCACGCTCATGATCGCCAGCGCCACCTCCTTTGGTTGCGGCATTGGCGGCCTCGATGTCGAGCTGCCTCTGCCTGGCCGCGGCATTGGCGGCCTCGATGTCGAGCTGCCTCTGCCTGGCCACCTCCTCCATGTCGATCTTCCTCTTCTTGGCCGCCTCCTCCATCTCAAGTTTTTTTGTTTGCAGCTCCATGTATTGCTTCATTTGCTCCTCCTTGCCTTGTCTCTTCTTCTCGTCCCTCACTTCCTTTTGAGACATCATGCCATGCAAAGTCTCATGCAAAGCATACGATGCCGCATCACGCTTGTCGTCCACCTTGGAGTTGGTCTTGCCCCTCGGCCTCTTCAACGCCTCACCATCTCCACCTCCGGCCAAGGCGGCCGCCTTCTTGCCTCTCTTCCTTTGAAGCTCACGGTATTGATCTTTGAACTTAGGGCAATTGTTGATGATTTGCCAACAATGCGTGAGAGTGAATGGCTTGTCATTGTGCCGGGCCTTGAATGCTTCCAAAGATTGAAATGCCTACATGATCAACAACAATTGGACATGCAAACACAATTAATCATAGAGGAGGCCGAGGCACGGCCGTAGCAAAGGAAAGAGAAGAGGCCATACCATGTCCCCGATGCCAAGACCACTCACGGGACGTGCTTCAACGCTCTCAAGTGCGGCGCAATATTTGTTGCATTCTTGTTGGATGAACAACCACCTCTTTTGAATCGAGTTGATGTTACGATCGCTCGTAAATTGGTAGGGTGGAAACAACTTTCTTTCATGGAATGTTTTGTGAACTCTTGTCCAAAAAACAATTCCCTTTTGTGGCGCACCGACTCTAGGATCTTGGCCAATCTCCTTCCAACTTTCGCAAATCAACTTGTCCTCATCTTGTGTGTATGATCCCGTACGAATGCTCTTCTTCCTCTTTTGAGCTTCCGCTCTTTGGGTGAGCTCGTCGATGAACAATGGCTCGCCCGCAATATCGACGCCGTCCTCTTCTTCTTCATCACCTTCGCAATATATGTCCTCTGTTGGAAATATGCCCTAGAGGCAATAATAAATTAGTTATTATCATATTTCCCCGTTCATGATAATAGTTTATTATTCATGCTAGAATTGTATTGACCGGAAAGTAAATACATGTGTGAATAGATAAACAAATACTGTGTCCCTAGTAAGCCTCTACTAGACTAGCTCGTTGATCAAAAGATGGTCAAGATTTCCTGACCATGGACATGAGTTGTCATTTGATAATGGGATCACGTCATTAGGAGAATGATGTGATGGACTTGACCCAACCGTTAGCATAGCAAATGATCGTTCAGTTTATTGCTATTGCTTTCACTATGTCAAATACACGTTCCTCTGACCATGAGATCATGCAACTCCCGGATACCGTAGGAATACTTTGGGTGTATCAAACGTCACAACGTAACTGGGTGATTATAAAGGTGCACTACAGGTATCTCCAAAAGTGTTTGTTGAGTTGGCATGGATCGAGATTGGAATTTGTCACTCCGACTATCGGAGAGGTATCTCTGGGCCCTCTCGGTAATACAGCATCACAGAAGCCTTGCAAGCACCGTGACTAAAGAGTTAGTTACAAGATGACGTATTACGGAACGAGTAAAGAGACTTGCCGGTAACGAGATTGAACTAGGTATTGGATACCGATGATCGAATCTCGGGCAAGTAACATACCGCCAGACAAAGGGAACAACATATGTTGACATATGAGGTTCACCGATAAAGATCTTCGTGGAATATGTAGGAACCAATATGAGCATCCAGGTTCCGCTGTTGGTTATTGACCAGAGAGTCATCTCGGTCATGTCTACATCATTCCCGAACCCGTAGGGTCCGCACACTTAAGGTTCGATGACGATTTAGTATTATATGAGTTATGTGATTGGTGGCCGAAGTTTGTTCGGAGTCCCGGATGAGATCACGGACATGACAAGGAGTCTCGAAATGGTCGAGAGGTAAAGATTCATATATTGGAAGGCTATATTCGGACGTCGGAAAGGTTCCGAGTGATTCGGGTATTTTTCGGAGTACCGGGGAGTTACGGGAATTCACCGGGAGAAGTAATGGGCCTTATTGGGCCATACGGGAAAAGCAGGGGCAGGCCACGTGAGGAGGCTCGCGCCCCCCCTTGCCCAAACCGAATTGGACTAGGGGAGGGGGCGCAGCCCCCTCTTTCCTTTCCCTCTCCCTTCCCTCTTTCCTACTCCGTATGGGAGGTGGAATCCTACTAGGACTAAGGAGTCCTAGTAGGACTCCCCACACTTGGCGCACCCCTAGGGGGCCGGCCTCCTCCCTCTCATCCTTTATATACGGGGGCAAGGGGGCACCCCAAAGTACACAATTGTCCCATAGCCGTGTGCGGTGCCCCGATCTCCGTTTTCCACCTCGGTCATATTTTCGGAGAGCTTAGGCGAAGCCCTGCCGGAATCACTTCACCGTCACCGTCGCCACGCCGTCGTGCTGACGGAACTCATCTACTACCTCGACGTCTTGCTGGATCAAGAAGGCGAGGAACGTCACCGAGCTGCACGTGTGTAGAACTCGGAGGTGCCGTACGTTCGGTACTTGATCGGTGGAGCTCGAAGGATTGTTCGACTACATCAACCGCGTTGTGAGACGCTTCCGCTAACGGTCTACGAGGGTACGTAGACACACTCTCCCCTCTCGTAGCGATACATCTCCATGGATAGATCTTGCGTGAGCATAGGAAATTTTTGAAATTCATGCTCCATTCCCCAACAGTGGCATCCGAGCCAGGTCTATGCGTAGATGTGATTTGCACGAGTAGAACACAAGTGAGTTGTGGGCGTGGGTGTATACATATTGCTTGCCGTTACTAGTTGTTACTTGATTCGGCGGTATTGTGAGATGAAGCGGCCCGGACCGACATTACGCGTACGCTTACGCGAGACAGGTTTCACCGCTACGTGCACTCGTTGCATAAAGGTGACTGGCGGGTGTCTGTCTCTCTCACTTTAGTTGAATCAGTTTCAATGAAGAGGGTTCTTTTAGAAGATCAAAAAGCAATCACTACACCACGTTGTGGTTTTGCGTAGGTAAGAACGGTTCTTGCAAACCCATAGCAGCCACGTAAAACTTGCAACAACAAAGTAGAGGACGTCTAACTTGTTTTTGCAGGGTATGCTGGTGATGTGATATGGCCAAGACATGATGTAATATAAGTTGTTGTATGAGATGATCATGTTTTGTAAGTTATCAGGCAACCGGCAGGAGCCTTATGGTTGTCTCTTTATTGTATGCAATGCCAACGCTATGTAATTGCTTTACTTTACCGCTATTAGTTAGCAGTAGTAGTAGTAGCAATAGCCGGCGAGACGACCACGATGCTACGATGGAGATCAAGGTGTCACGACGCTACGATGGAGATCAAGGTGTCAACCCGGTGACGATGGAGATCATGACGGTGCTTTGCTGATGGAGGTCAAAAGCACAAGACGATGATGGCCATATCATGTCACATATATTGAATTGCATGTGATGTTAATCCTTTTATGCATCTTATTTTGCTTAGGACGACGATAGCATTATAAGATGATCCCTTCACTAAATTTCAAGATAAGTGTTCTCCCCTAGTATGCACCGTTGCGAAGGTTCGACGCTTCTAAGCACCACGTGATGATCGGGTGTGATGGATTCTTTCGTTCGCATACAATGGGTGTAAGCCAGTTTTACACACGCAGAATACTTGGGTTAAACTTGACGAGCCTAGCATGTACAGACATGGCCTCGGAACACAAGAGACCGAAAGGTCGAACATGAGTCATATAGTAGATATGATCAACATGAAAGATGTTCACCATTGATAACTAATCCACCTCACATGATGATCGGACGTGGTTTGGTTGATGTGGATCATGTTACACTTAGACAACTTGAGGGATGTTAATCTAAGTGGGAGTTCTTAAGTAATTTGATTAATTGAACTTCAATTGTCATGAACATAGTCTTACTTGTCTTAGCAAATTTATGTTGTAGATCCATAGGCCGCGCTGTAGTTCCCCTGTTTTTATTATGTTCCTAGAGAAAACGAAGTTGAAAGTTGATGGAAGCAACTATGCGGACTAGGTCCGTGATCTGAGGATTGTCCTCACTGCTGCACAGAAGGCTTATGTCCTTAATGCACCGCTCAGTGAAATACCCCTACGGCTTCGTCTGAGGACGTTATGAACGTCTGGCAGACAAGAAAAGATGACTACTCGATAGTTTAGTGCGCCATACTTTACGGCTTAGAACCGGAGCTCCAAATATGTTTTGAGCAACACGGAGCATATGAGATGTTCCAAGAGCTGAAAAATTGTTTTTCAAGACTCACACCCGGGTCGAGAGGGATGACACCTTCGACAAGTTCTATAGCTACAAGATGGAGGAGAACAGCTCCGTTAGTGAGCATGTACTCAGAATGTCTGAGTACTTCAAACACTTGAATCAAGTGGGAGTTAGACTTCCGAATAAAGTGGTGATTGATAGAGTTCTCTAGTCACTATCACTAAGCTACTGGATCTTCATGATGAACTATAAACATGCAAGGGATAGAAGATCCTTAAGCTATTCGCGATGCTACAATCTGCGGATGTAGAAATCAAAAAAAAGGGAGCATCAAGTGTTGATGGTTAATAAGACCACTAGTTTCAAGAAGGGCAAGGGAAAGATAAGGGAACTTCAAGAAGAACGGTAAAACAGTTGCCGCTCACGCGAAGAAACCCAAGGCTGAACCAAACCCGAGACTTAGTGCTCCCATTGCAAAGGGAAATGTCACAGGGAGCGGAACTTCTCCAAAGTAACTGGCAGATAATAAGACTGGCAATGTCAACAAAGATATTTGATATACATGTTATTGATATGTACCTTACTAGTACTCGTAGGAGCACCTGGGTATTTGATACTTGTTCAGTTGCTTACAACTTGAAACATGGAGCTTCGGAATAAACGAGGGCTAGCTAAGAACGAGGTGACGATGTGCATTGGAAGTGTCTCCAAGGTTGATGTGATCACCATCGCCACGCTCTCTCTACCTTCAGGATTAGTGATGAACCTAAATAATTGTTATTTGGTGCTTGCGTTAAGCATGAACATTATATCTGATAGTGTTTATTGCAAGACGGTTATTCAATTTCAGAGAATAATTGTTATTCTATTTGGATAATATCATTGATGATCATGCACTTAAAATGAAAGGTTTATAGAATCTTGATCGTAGTAATACATATGTTCATAACACGAATGCCAAAAGATAATGATAGTACCACATATTTGTGGCACTGCCGCTTAGGTCATATCAGTGTTAAACACATGAAGAAACTCCATGCAGATGGGTTTTTGGAATCTCTTGATTATGAATCATTTGAGACATGTGAACCGTGCCTTATTGGCAAGATGACTAAAACTCCGTTCTCCGGAACAATGGAGCGAGCAGCCAACTTATTGGAAATAATACATACCGATGTATGCGGTCCGATGAGTGTTGAGGCGCGCGGTGGATATCGTTATATTCTCACGTTCACTGATGATTTGAGTAGATATGGTTATGTCTACTTGATGAAGCATAAATCTGAAACATTTGAAAAGTTCAAAGAATTTCAGAGTGAAGTAGAGAACCATCGTAACAAGAAAATAAAGTTCTTACGATCTGATCGTGGAGGAGAATATTTGAGTTACGAGTTTGGCAATCACTTAAGACAATGTGGAATTGTTTCACAGCTCACGCCACATGGAACACCACAGCGTTATGGTGTGTCCGAACGTCGTAATCGTACTCTATTGGATATGGTGCGTTCTATGATGCCTCTTACCGATTTGCCACTATCATTTTGGGGTTATGCATTAGAGACAGCTGCATTCACTTTAAACAAGGGCACCGTCTAAATCCGTTGAGATGACACCGTATGAACTGTGGTTTGCAAGAAACCTAAGATGTCATTTCTGAAAGTTTGGGGATGCGATGCTTATGTCAAAAGGCTTCAGCCAGATAAGCTCGAACCCAAAGCGGATAAGTGCGTCTTCATAGGATACCCAAAAGAGACCGTTGGGTACACCTTCTACCACAGATCCGAAGGCAAAGTTTTCGTTGCTAAAGAATGGATCCTTTCTAGAGAAGGAGTTTCTCTCGAAAGAAGTGAGTGGGAGGAAAGTAGAACTTGATGAGATAATTGTACCTCCTCTGGATAGTAGTACGCCACAGAAAGAAATTTCTGTGACACCAACACAGACCAGAGAAGAAGTTGATGATGATGATCATGAGGCTTCGGATCAAGTTGCTACAGAACCTCGTAGGTCAACCAGGACACGCTCCGTACCAGATTGGTACGGCAATCCTGTCTTGGAGGTCATGTTGTTAGACAACGGTGAACCTACGAACTATGAAGAAGCGATGGAGAGCCCGGATTCCGACAAATGGCTTGAGGCCATGAAATCCGAGATTAGATCCATGTATGAGAACAAAGTGTGGACTTTGGTAGACTTGCCCGATGAAACGGCGAGCTATTAAAAATAAATGGATCTTTAAGAAGAAGACGGACGCTGATGGTAATGTCACCGTCTATAAAGCTTGACTTGTTGCTAAAGGTTATCGACAAGTTCAAGGAGTTGACTACGATGAGACTTTCTCACCCGTAGCGATGCTAAAGTCTGTCAGAATTATGTTAGCAATTGCCGCGTTTTATGATTATGAAATCTGGCAAATGGACGTCAAAACGGCATTCCTTAATGGATTCCTTAAGGAAGAATTGTATATGATACAACCGGAAGGTTTTGTCGATCCTAAAGGTGCTAAGAAAGTATGCAAGCTCCAGCGATCCATCTATGGACTGGTGCAAGCATCTCGGAGCTAGAATACTCGCTTTGATGAAGTGATCAAAGCGTTTGGGTTTATGCAAGTTTATGGAGAAACTTGTATTTACAACAAAGTGAGTGGGAGCTCTATAACATTTCTAATAAGTATATGTGATTGGAAATGATGTAGAATTTCTGGAAAGCATAAAGAATTAATTGAAAGGAGTTTTTCAATAAAAACCTGTTTTTTGAGTTATCCACGGTTTGGGCATCGAGATCTATAGAGATAGATCAAGACACCTGATAAAAGATTTTCACACACCTTGATTAGATTTTGAAGAAGTTCAAAATGGATCAAGTCAAAAGAAATAAGTTCTTGGCTGCTGTGAAGTGGAGTAAGACTTGAAGATCTAGGTAAAGGTTGTTTACATGTTAGGCATCAAAATCTATAGAGACAGATTGAGACGCCTCATATGACTTTCACAAAACATATACCTTGACAAGATTTTGAAGAAGTTCAAAATGGATCAGTCAAAGAAGGAGTTCTTGACTGTGGTGAAAGGTGTGAAGCTGAGTAAGACTCAAATCTCGACCACGGCAAAATAAATAGAATGGATGAAGGTTATCCCCTATGCCTTGGCCATAGGTTCTATAAAGTATGTCAAGCTGTGTGCCTTGCCATGTGTCTGGCAAAAGAGGTACCAAAGTGATCCAGGAGTAGATCACTGGACAGCAGTCAAATTATCCTTAAGATGACTAAGGAAGAATTTCTCGGAAATAGAGATGATAAAGAGTTCGTCGTAAGGGGTTACGTCGATGCAAGCTTTAAACACTGATCCGAAAGACTATGAGTCTCAGACCGGATAAGTGTAGTGGGGAAATTTTTTGGAGTAGCTCCAAACAGAGTGTGGTAGCAGCATCTACATAGAGATTTGCCAAGAACACACGGATCTGAATATTGCAGACCCGTTGACTAAAACCTCTCTCACAAGCAAAACATGATCAGCTTTAGAACTGATTAAGTGTTAATTACATGGAGATGTAATCTAGATTATTGACTCTAGTGCAAGTGGGAGACTGTTGGAAATATGCCCTAGAGGCAATAATAAATTAGTTATTATCATATTTCCCCGTTCATGATAATAGTTTATTATTCATGCTAGAATTGTATTGACCGGAAACTAAATACATGTATGAATAGATAAACAAATACTGTGTCCCTAGTAAGCCTCTACTAGACTAGCTCGTTGATCAAAAGATGGTCAAGATTTCCTGACCATGGACATGAGTTGTCATTTGATAATGGGATCACATCATTAGGAGAATGATGTGATGGACTTGACCCAACCGTTAGCATAGCAAATGATCGTTCAGTTTATTGCTATTGCTTTCACTATGTCAAATACACGTTCCTCTGACCATGAGATCATGCAACTCCCGGATACCGTAGGAATACTTTGGGTGTATCAAACGTCACAGCGTAACTGGGTGATTATAAAGGTGCATTACAGGTA
The DNA here is from genome assembly GCA_039707655.1 of Elymus sibiricus. Taxonomy (NCBI): domain Eukaryota; kingdom Viridiplantae; phylum Streptophyta; class Magnoliopsida; order Poales; family Poaceae; genus Elymus; species Elymus sibiricus. Next base: position 370,814,979 of record CM077667.1, read on the forward strand.
TCTCCGAAAGTGTTTGTTGAGTTGGCATGGATCGAGATTGGAATTTGTCACTCCGACTATCGGAGAGGTATCTCTGGGCCCTCTCGGTAATACAGCATCACAGAAGCCTTGCAAGCACCGTGACTAAAGAGTTAGTTACAAGATGACGTATTACGGAACGAGTAAAGAGACTTGCCGGTAACGAGATTGAACTAGGTATTGGATACCGATGATCGAATCTCGGGCAAGTAACATACCGCCAGACAAAGGGAACAACATATGTTGACATATGAGGTTCACCGATAAAGATCTTCGTGGAATATGTAGGAACCAATATGAGCATCCAGGTTCCGCTGTTGGTTATTGACCGGAGAGTCGTCTCGGTCATGTCTACATCATTCCCGAACCCGTAGGGTCCGCACACTTAAGGTTCGATGACGATTTAGTATTATATGAGTTATGTGATTGGTGGCCGAAGTTTGTTCGGAGTCCCGGATGAGATCACGGACATGACGAGGAGTCTCGAAATGGTCGAGAGGTAAAGATTCATATATTGGAAGGCTATATTCGGACGTCGGAAAGGTTCCGAGTGATTCGGGTATTTTTCGGAGTACCGGGGAGTTACGGGAATTCACCGGGAGAAGTAATGGGCCTTATTGGGCCATACGGGAAAAGCAGAGGCAGGCCACGTGAGGAGGCTCGCGCCCCCCCTTGCCCAAACCGAATTGGACTAGGGGAGGGGGCGCAGCCCCCTCTTTCCTTTCCCTCTCCCTTCCCTCTTTCCTACTCCGTATGGGAGGTGGAATCCTACTAGGACTAAGGAGTCCTAGTAGGACTCCCCACACTTGGCGCACCCCTAGGGGGACGGCCTCCTCCCTCTCATCCTTTATATACGGGGGCAAGGGGGCACCCCAAAGTACACAATTGTCCCATAGCCGTGTGCGGTGCCCCGATCTCCGTTTTCCACCTCGGTCATATTTTCGGAGAGCTTAGGCGAAGCCCTGCCGGAATCACTTCACCGTCACCGTCGCCACGCCGTCGTGCTGACGGAACTCATCTACTACCTCGACGTCTTGCTGGATCAAGAAGGCGAGGAACGTCACCGAGCTGCACGTGTGTAGAACTCGGAGGTGCCGTACGTTCGGTACTTGATCGGTGGAGCTCGAAGGATTGTTCGACTACATCAACCGTGTTGTGAGACGCTTCCGCTAACGGTCTACGAGGGTACGTAGACACACTCTCCCCTCTCGTAGCGATACATCTCCATGGATAGATCTTGCGTGAGCGTAGGAAATTTTTGAAATTCATGCTCCATTCCCCAACATCCTCTTCTTCATGCCACGAGTCACCATGGTCGGCCTCAAAGTCTTCATCGGCCATGTACTCGCTGCGGCCATCTTGACTCTGGGTCTCCTCCGGATCGAAGGTCCCGCGCTGCCCACCCGTCTGAAAGGCCTCGGCATGGCCCTCGAAGATAACATTCTCCATGAACTGGGCGTAGAAGGGGTCTTCGACCATCGGCGTCGGTGTTGGCATTTCGCCAAACAGGACGCGGGGCGACGGCATGGTGGCCGTAGACGACGGCCGGGCTTGCTTTCTTTGCATGTCCACGGACGGGCGGCCGCCGCTGCAGGACCCCGGCGTGACGTTGAGGTCGATGACGGCCGAGGAGCGCGGCGTGGACGGCGCGATCACGCTGACTTCCGGCGACCCCGACAAACGGGTCTGGGCTTGGCACCTTGGCGGAGGGAAACCGGGCGACAATGGCGTGGTCGACGACGTCGGGGAGGGGCACTGCGGAGGCCGGACGACCGACGAGCCTGTGCTCGCCTGCCCGACGGGCGCAGCCGCGAAGCTCGTCGGACGGCACAACCCCATCATGAGGAGGGCATGCGCTTTGCTAACGATGGCCTCCTTCTCTTCAGCATCGGCCTTTTGCCGCGCGGCCTCCAGCGCAGCGCACTCGATGGCGTACGCGGCCGCGGCGTCCTTCCTCTTCGCCTCCGCCCGCCGGTTCCGCCTCTTGGCCGATTCCGCGTCCAGCTTTGCGATCTCCTCCGGCGTGAGTTCCGACGGCGGCTTCTTCGTACCCTTGGGCGCCTTCTTCTTCTTCGCCTTGGTGGCCGGGACGACGGCCGGGTCGCCGGAATTCGGCGGGGGATCGTCCATGGCGGGACGGTGGCGGGCGGAGGGGAGGGCGGGGCGTGGGAGGTTTTGGGGGGAAATGAAATGGCATGGGGCGTGGGGGCGGGAAGGCCGTGCGGCTTTGTGCCACCGACGGGCGGGCCAGGGGAGGACAAGCGCGCGCGTCCCGCCCGTCCGCGCGGCTTCCGCGCGCTGTCCGTTTCACCTCAAAACCGGACCAAGTTTGGGCCGGGAATGAGTCGAAAGCGGACAGAAAACGGACAAACGGATGCGGGCGGACAGGATAGGGTCGCGCGCTGGAGTTGGCCTTACAGATTTGATTATCTCTAATTTGATGTGATTAGAGAATTAGAAAAAGCTAGAGCTAATATTGCTGAGAAAGTTGATAATAGTGAAAAAAACAAGATAAGATCTTGTTCATTACCAATGCTGCTGGTGATAAATCTCCTTTAAACACATCCTGGTTGTCTGATGAGGAACTGGATGAGGAGGACTTTACTGTTGTTAAGTCCAGAAAAAAGAAAAAAGTAAGTAAATGTGGTGATATCTAAACCTATTACTAGAAGTCAAAAAACAAATGGTGAATTGTGTTGCAGGTAAGACCATGCCTCCTGGTAAACCTGGCAACAAAATTCACTCCCCAAAAAAGAGGAAAAAATGATTAGTCTCTTCTGGAATTGTAGAGGAATTAGGAAGAGAGGTATGGCCACTTACTTGTCAGACTTATTGAGAGATCATTGTCTTGACTTTGTTGACTTACAAGAGACAATGAAAAAGGACTTTTCCTCTAAATTCTTGAGGAAATTTGATCCTGGAGACATGTTTTGTTGGAAATGGATCCCTTCAAATGGGAAATCTAGGGTATCTTATGTGGTGTGAAGTATAATTCCTTTGACATCAATTGTTGCGTTGCGGGCAAGTATATCATGAAATCTGATTTGTGGGACAAGATTAAGAGAATGAATTGTTGTATTTTGGTAGTCTATGGATCTGCACATGAGGAATTTAAAGTTGAATTCCTCACTGAATTTTCTGCTATGTGTGGGGACATTTCATGTCCATACATTGTGCGGGGGGGGGGGGGGGGTTAATATCCTGAGATATACTACTGAAAAAAACAAGAAAGTTAAGCTAAGGCATGCATCTGATCTTTTCAATTCCATTATCAATACTTTCTCTTTGAGAGAGGTGGATATGAGTGGAGGGCAATATACATGGTTGAATAACCATCAAAACCCAACCCTAGAAAAAACTGGACAGGGTACTTATGTCCAATTCTTGGGAATGTACTTTTCCCTTTACTTTTGTGAGGAAGATGGTGAGAGAGATTTCTGATCATTGTCCCCTGATCTTGAATACTGAAGATAACATCCATGTGCCCATCAAAGGGAGGGGTTTTAAGTTTGATTTGAACTGGTTGAAGAATCTTGACTTCCTTCCTTTAGTTACTAGTATCTGGGTAGACCCTATTCAATCAAAGAATCCTATTGACATTATTAACATCAAGCTGAAGAGGTTCAAGAAATACTTCAAAGGATGGGGTTCTAATATCTTTGGGAATAATAGAAAGAGGAGGAAATGGTTGAGGGATGAAGTAGAACATCTGGAGAGTTTAGAAGAAACAAATGTCTTATCCCCTGAACTCTATTGCAAAAAAGTTGAAGTTTCTGCTGAACTGCACAATCTGTTAATGGAAGAAGAAGTAGCTTGGCTACAAAAAATCTCGTTATAACTGGTTGCTTAAAGGGGATCGCAACACTGATTACTTTCATAGACTTGTGAATGGGAGGAGAAGAAGAAATACTATTTTCTCTCTTAGTTATGGGGATACAGTGATTGAAGGAAATAAAAATTTACTTAAACATGCTACAGACTTCTATAGGGACCTTTTTGGTCCTGCTGTGGGAATATGTGTAAGATCAACAACAATATGTGGGGTCCTCGTGAGAGGTTGTCTGATATTGACAATTTTATACTCACAAGACCATTTTCTGAGACTGAGATTGAAAGGATCGATATGGTTGACTAGAGGGGGGTGAATAGGCAACTACCACTTTTTAACTTTTCTTTAACAATTTAGGCTTAGCAATAAATAGGTTGGCTAGATATGCAACTAGATGAGCAACCTATATGATGCTAACAATAATAACCGTACAAGCAAGAAGATAAACAATATAAATAGCTTGCACAAAGTAAGGGTAAGGAGTAACCACAAGTGGAACCAATGGAGACGAGGATGTGTTACCGAAGTTCCTTCCCGGTAAGGGGAAGTACGTCTCCGTTGGAGCGGTGTGGAGGCACAATGCTCCCCAAGATGCAACTAGGGCCACCGTATTCTCCTCACGTCCTCACACAATGCGAGATGCCATGATTCCACTAGTGGTGCCCTTGAAGGCGGCAACCGGACCTTTACAAACAAGGTTGGGGCTCTCTCCACAACTTAATTGGAGGCTCCCAACGAAACCATGAAGCTTCACCACAATGGAATATGGCTTCGAGGTGACCTCTTCCGTCTAGGGTGCTCAAACACCCAAGAGTAACAAAATCCACACAAGAAACTATGGGGGAATCAATTTTCCTTTGGTGGAAGTGTAGATCTAGATCTCCTCCTTCAATCCCTAGCAAGACAACAAGTTTGGGTGGCTAGAGAGAGAGATCGGGCAACAAAGCTCAAGGGGCATCAATGGTGGAGAGAGAGAGGTAAGAGATAAGGGAGAGGTGGAAGAAGCACCTCCTTATATAGCCCCCCCCCCCCTTTTCCAACCGTTACAGCCAGATATGCATGGGAGCAGTACAACCGGAGTGGTGAGCGGTACAACCGGTATAACCGGTATAACCGGTACAACCGGCCAACCACCGCCCAACCATCTGACCACAACAGAAAGGTGGCCCAGATGCAGCAGCCAGGCCTGAGCCCCGGACCCGGCAAAGTCCTAAGCGGTACAACCGCTCGTGACCCCGGTTGTACCGGGTTATATGAATATAGCGGTACAACCGGTCCAGGTCCGCCCAACAACCGGGGCTAAACAGAACCAAGTCCGGTTGTAGCCCGGTGCTGGGCCGGTTTAACCGCCCAGAGCTGCCACCCTGGGTCACCCAGCCTTTGGCGGTACTACCACCCGGGGGCAGCGGTACAACCGCTGGGGACCACTTAGTGGCAGCACCCCCAGGGTATCACCCCTAGAGTGGTGGTCGAACCGGAAGCTTAGAGCGAGCTGTGCATTAGGTCGAGACAGCGGATTACCTGTCAAGCAACTAAGGAAAGAGGGGCCTCTCTCTCTATGATGCGGAGAAGTGAGTTGGGTGAAGACGGATGTGCAAAAGAACTGATTCACCCAAGACTTTCCACTGTGGATTCCCTCTTAATAGTATGGGATCCCTACGACCAAAGAGAATAAACACGTAGAGACCCCCGTCTTCGATCTTTTCCGTTTGGAGGGTCCACCTAACCGTCACCTAACCGTCTTGCGTTCCACATACAATCCCTGTATAACTTGACACACGGTTAGATCATAGTGAGTTGTCATCATCGCCAAAACACCAAGGAAAGAAAATTCCCTTACAATCTCCCGCTTTTTGGTGGATGGTGACAACAACACGATTTGCATTGATGATTTATAAAATAAAAGTGGAGCTCCCCCTCAATGTGTGCAACATATGAGACCCGTGCAAGAATTGAAGGTCCCCCTTGATTTTATAGACCAACCAATGGGGACAAGAAAAGATAAGATGAAACATTAAGGAGCAATATGAACGAGATAATAAGTAGAGCTTTAATAGTAAGGGTACGATTAGTCTCAGACTCTACTTAAACACACATAGTCTCCACACAAACCGATAAAAAGCAAATAAGAGTTCAACTGGAAGATGCAACAAAGAGACCAATAAACAACCACGCAACACCCATGCAAATCCCGTTATAATGTACTTTCTCCCCCTTTGGCATCGAGACACCAAAAAGGAAAAGAGTGATGCTAGCGCCCCGGAACTCAGTAGATCTCCTCGTTGGTATCATACTCCTCGGAATTATCATCTCCAGAGCCATCCCCATCATCATCATCATCAGTAGCATCATCAGTAGCATCAGCAGCGGCAGCAACAGAGGAGGAGGCAGCAGGCTGATTCGGGATCTCATCATCAGTCCAAGTGCTATGTTCATAGATCCACTGTGCCTCGGGAGTGATGGTCTTCTTAGAACCACTGGCGGCCTCAAGATGGAGAGCCCGCATAATCTGAATCTTTCTGCGTCGGGCATGCTTCTCGTTGACATGGGCTTCATAGAGCTTCTTCTGAACATGAGTCTGGAGGCAGAAGGTCTTCTTAATCTTGTCAGAGAGCTTGGAGGCCCAAGATGGCTTGGCACCTTCCGGTAGACGACCGTGGAGTACAACTCCTCCCACATCCATTTGGAAACATCAAAGGTAGATCTAGAGCCAGCTTTAGTCTTCATGGCAACGAGCAGATCAACAAAGTACCCATGAATCTCATCCTGATTTCCAACCTTGGGCAGAAGAACATTCCGGAACACACGGTGTAAAATGTCATAGACCTGCTGCAGGTCCTTAGAAGCTCCCATAACCCCCCGCCCGGGAATGTACAGGGGGGCTAACATGTTCTTATCCATAGATGTAGCCCGATCATGAGGACGAATGCCGCCATTCCCAGTGAGGCCAGTATCATCATAGCCAAGGACATTGCAGAAGGCGCGCCACGGAACATGGAAGAATTCATCACGACACATGAAGGAAAGATGACGCTCGGCATCAGTGCCAAAGTGGACCGTGGCGTAGAACTGGTGAATGAGCTGCACATCAAAGGCACAGTTGAAAGTCATGAGCTTGATCAGGTCAAATTCTTCGCACAATGCCAAAGCCTCGCCAAAGTAATCCATGTTGTGCCTCCAGTGCTCGATGTCAATAGTCCATTGCTTGGCATACTTGTTCTTGTGATGGTCATAGAGCTCATGCACGATCCGAAATTGCAACTCATTCCGGAACTGAGGGGTCGTCCACCTGGGAGCAACTGGAACCTCATACGGATTTTGAAGACGGACCCTCTCCCAATCAACTTGCTTCCAGGAATGCACGGGCTTGGCAGTTTTCTGCTTGGCGGCCAGGGACTTCTCACGGGCGAGTGGGATTGGTGGGGATCACAACTTCCTCATTATCAGACTCTTCGACAATCCTGCACCTGTGAGCACGTTTCTTGGTCTTCTTTCGAGGAGCAGAACGAGAGCTGGAACCACCTGCAGACAAGCACACGATAAACATAGAGTGGAAACCCAGAAAAGATGAGAGGATTGTACGCAAAATAAGGAATAAATTAGGTGCGAAGATAAGAGACAAGATATAGGGAGTAGGAATCAGGGAGGCCGGTTGAACCGGCTGCCCTCGCGGTTGTACCGCTACAGCGGTTGTACCGCTAGCTAGAGCGGTTGTACCGTTGCTGGGAAACTGGTAGATCCGGATTCAGAGAAATGCACCCCTCTTTGAGGTCTCTAATCATCACAGCTAATTGAAATTATAATGTATGATCTTATCCCGTCAATAGTTTTGACTAGAAAACGCGGGAACCGAGCAATGCCCTAACAATGGTGGATTCAAAGAAAATCCAAGAACGGGGAGGAACTAGGCATTACCAGCATCCATGGGAGAAGATCGGGGAGAGGAAGGGCCTTGACGGAGCAGATCCGGGAGGAGGCCACGAATCCGGGGCGCCGGAGGCACTCCGGGGCGGTGGTGGCGGCGGCCGGTGACAGGGGCACCAGGGAGGAGTCGGGCACGAAGGGGATAACTGAATACCCCTTCGGCCCGGCCCTCCCGATCTAAGTACCGGGTCACGACCGGTTGTACCGCTCCAGAGGAGCGGTTGTACCGGTCCAAGTACAGGGCCAGGGGATTAGCGGTAGAACCGTAGGCACCCCCGGTTGTACCGCTGGGACGGGACAACTGGTCGATTAGCGGTAGAACCGCTTTTCACACCGGTTGTACCGCCTGGCCACAGGCACCACCACCAGGATATCAAAGCGTACAATTTTGGAAAAGAAAGGTTTCGGGATGAGAAAAGCTTGGGATAGAAAACAAAAGGCACGGGAGTATGGTGGGGAAAATTCCATGGTCGGAAGAAAACAAAATGCCAAAAATATGCCATGAAGAATGCCCACACCTAGGACTCAAAGCACCACAAACACAAACTTAAGACTCAAATAAGAGCAAAAGGGGGCGGTGGCCGAGGCCACCTATGTATGAGTCAATTGGTATGGCACCGCGAAGATTTGAACCTTGGGCCCATGACCAAAACTCGTCTTTGAAGCACAGGAGTCATCAAAAATGACGAATGTGAAAGACTTGATCAATTTATGCATAATAGGAGGAGGGATAGTTCATTGAGAGAACTAGACTCCCCCTATGTCCATGCCTACACCTAAACAAGACATGATGATGAGTGTGGTGGGGTGTGCACTAAGTCAAGCCACGTTGCTCGAATCAATGATATTTAGCTCATGCCTTAACTCGCGAAATCTTGCTTCATCCAGTGGCTTCGTGAATATATCTGCAAGCTGTTCCTTAGTATATAGATGAATAAGATCTATGTCTCCACGCTTGATGTGATCCCGGATGAAGAGATGACGAATCTCAATATGCTTTGTCTTGTAGTGTTGAACCGGGTTGTTGGAGATCTTGATTGTGCTTTCATTGTCGCAGTAAAGAGGCACTTTGTCACAGTTGACCCCATAATCCTTTAAAGTTTGCCTCATCCAAAGAATCTGAGCACAACAGCTTGTGGCGGCTACATACTCGGCCTCGGTGGATGAGAGAGAAACACAGTTTTGTTTCTTGGAAGACCAACTTACCAGAGAGCGGCCAAGAAATTGGCAACCTCCAGAAGTGGATTTCCTTTCCACATGGTCTCCCACCCAATCCAAGTCAGTATATCCAATGAGATCAAATGAAGCACCTTTGGGGTGCCATAAGCCAAAGTTTGGGGTATGAGCCAAATATCGAAAGATTCGCTTGACAGCCACATAGTGACTCTCCTTAGGTGCGGATTGAAATCGTGCACAAATTCCCACACTCAACATGATATCCGGCCTAGATGCACAAAGGTAAAGCAGAGATCCAATCATGGAGCGATATACCTTTTGATCCACAGCTTTACCATTGGGATCACTGTCATGTTGGCATTTGAGTGGCATCGGAGTGTTGGCCTTCGGAGGATTTAGCGCATCCATCTTGAACCTCTTGAACATGTCTTGAGTGTATTTGGCTTGGTTGATGAAGGTTCCTTGGCTTCGTTGCTTGACTTCGAATCCGAGGAAGAACTTCAACTCTCCCATCATAGACATCTCAAACTATTTGGTCATTAGTGCGGCGAACTAATCATTAAAAGCTTTGTTAGAAGAACCAAAGATAATATCATCTACATACAGTTGGCATACGAACAAGTTCCCGTTAACCCTCTTAGTAAAAAGAGTGGGGTCGATTTTCCCAATTTCAAACCCACGATCTTGCAACATCTTGGTAAGGTATTCATACCACGCACGTGGGGCTTGTTTAAGGCCATAGAGTGCCTTATCGAGAACGTATACATGATTGGGGAACTTGGGATCCTCAAACCCCGGGGGTTGCTTGACATATACCAACTCCTTAAGTGGACCATTAAGAAAAGCACTCTTCACATCCATTTGATATAATATGAAATTATGATGAGAAGCATAAGCAAGCAACATGCGAATAGATTCAAGGCGAGCAACAGGGGCAAAGGTTTCACCGTAGTCGACACCCTCGACTTGGGAGTAGCCTTGAGCCACCAGTCTTGCCTTGTTGCGAATAATGATACCATGTGCATCTTGTTTGTTCTTAAAAATCCATTTGGTTCCAGTGACATTGTGATTCTCTTTTGGTCTTGGCACCAATCGCCACACTTTGTTCCGCTCGAAGTTGTTGATTTCATCATGCATGGCTTCAAGCCAATCCTCGTCTTCGAGTGCATCTTGTACCTTGAGGGGTTCAAAGAAAGAAACAAACGCGTGATGTGCACAAAAGTTTGTTAATTGACGACGAGTAGTTACCCCTCTTTTCAAGCTTCCGTAGACGTTCTCTAGGAGGTGTTGCCTCTTGTGAAGCTTGGAAGCAATCTTGGCAGCTCGTCTTTCAAGAATTTCCTCCATGGAAAGTTAAGGCTTGGTAACTTGACGAGCTTCGGTACTAGTACCGGCTTGCTCATGATCTTGAGCATGATCTTGATCTTCAGCTTGACCTTGATCTTGGTCCTGAGCTTCATCTTGATCTCGAGCTTGCGCGGGGGTGTGAACAAGATCTTGAGCATCATGTGAAGTAGAGACATCCCTAGCAGGTTGATCTTGCCCTTGATCTTGGTCACGGGGTTGAGGGCCTTCACTTTGTTCTTTGGAAGCGTGTGGGTCGTGCGTCGGTGATGGTTCCACTTGAGTTGAACATTGTCCTTCTCCTTCAGCCACAAGGGGTTCCTCAACGGGTAGGAAGTATCCCACAACCATTCTTCTTATGGCTTGGGGAGGAATTTCATCACCTATATCACAAAGACCACTTTGCTCCACTTGGGAGCCATTATTTTCATCAAACTCTACGTTACTCGTCTCCTCAATGAGTCCGGTGTACTTGTTGAGGACACGGTAAGCATGAGAGTTTGCAGCATAACCAACAAATATGCCCTCATGGGCTCTAGAATCAAATTTAGACAAACGAACACCTTTCTTGAGAATGAAACACTTACAACCGAACACCCGGAAGTATTTGAGGTTGGGCTTGTTCCCGGTAAGAATCTCATAAGGAGTCTTGTTCAAGCCTTTGCGGAGATAGAGCCGATTTGAGGCATGACATGCTGTGTTGATGGCTTCGGCCCAAAAGTTGTACGGAGATTTAAACCTGTCCATCATGGTTCTTGCCGCATCCATCAACGTCCGGTTCTTTCTCTCCGCAACACCATTTTGTTGAGGGGTGTAAGGTGTGGAATATTGGTGCTTGATCCCCTCATCACTGAGAAACTCATCTAGGGTGTAGTTCTTGAACTCAGTGCCGTTGTCACTTCTAATCATCAAAATCTTTGCTTCATGTTGACGCTGGACTTCATTTGCAAAGTTGATGACGGTCTGTTGGGTCTCACTCTTTCTCTTGAAGAAATATACCCATGTGTATCTCGAGTAATCATCCACAATCACCAAGCAATATCTTCTTCCTCCAAGGCTGTCAAAAGATGGAGGCCCGAAGAGATCCATGTGAAGGAGCTCTAAGGTCCTCTTTGAGTAGATTGTAGTAGTTGGACGATGAGCTTTTTCATGTAGCTTTCCTTCGATACAGGCACTGCAAGCACGATCATTGGCAAAACTCACATTTGTTAGTCCAAGAATGTGATCCCCTTTGAGGAGACTTTGCAAAGATCTCATATTGACATGGGCTAGTCGGCGATGCCAAAGCCACCCCACATCAACTTTAGCCATTAGACATGTCGCGGTCTTAGTGGGTCGCTCCGAGAAGTTAATCACATAGAGACCGTTTTCGACATGCGCAACAAAGGCTACTTTAAGAGTCTTGCTCCACAAAAGGGTCACGGTATCAATGCCAAAGAAGGTACTAAAACCCATGAGTGCAAGTTGATGAACGGAAAGTAAATTGTATGCAAGGGTCTCAACAAGCATGACTCTCTCAATGGTTAAGGTTGGAGAGATAACCACCTTGCCAAGACCCAATACCTTTGAGATTGCATCATCTCCAAATGAGACTTGGGTGGCCACGGATGCATCGGGTCGAACATCCACCACCAAGTCCTTGCTTCCGGTCATATGATTTGTTGCTCCGCTATCGAGCAACCATGAGACTCCCCCGGAAGCAAAGTCCTACAATAGATCAATGCTTGGATTTAGGTACCCATTCTTGAATGGGTCCTTTAATGTTAGTGACAAGGGTCTTAGGAACCCAAATAGACCACTCAATATACTCATAAGAAGAACCAACATATTTGGCAAAAATATGCCCATCACTAGGATGGCACAAAACATAGGAGGGGTTAAAATCGACGGCCCTGTTGGAGGGAGTGATCTTGCCCTTCTTGGCACTATCATTCACAACCTTGTCTTTCTTCTTCTCATGAGTAATGTTCCCCGCTTTGACAAATGTTTCCTTGAGCGGAGGAACCTGCGTGGTCTTCTTCTTCTTCTTCTTCTTTTTGGATTTGGGTGCAAACCCAACTCCTTCCTTTGCAATCACTTCCTTTTGATTGCTCAAAAGGTCATTGAGATTCTTCTCACCTTGTATACATGTCACAAGGCCTTTCTCAAGCTGCTCTTTTAGCTTAGCATTTTCCTCCACAAGATGTGCATGCTCACAACACGGGTTAGTAGCAGATGCATTATCAATTAAGACAAAGGGAGGACACGTGGCAATTTCTTTAGTGAGTTTTACTTGGAGTTGATCATGCGACTCTTTAAGAGAAGCATGAACGCTCTTCAATGCCTTATGAGCATTGTCAAGAGAGACAAACTCATCCTTGAGTCGAGCATGGTCAACCCCAAGTGCAACCTTTTCAGATTTAAGAACATGGTTAAGAACAATAGCATGATCATAATCTTTACGTAATTTAGCAAAGTCGTCATTTTGTGAATCATTAAGAGTCAAATGAAGACCTCGCTGTTCCTCTAGAGCAATAGAAAGATCTGCTATCTCGTCGGCATAATCATGACTATGGCCTCTCATCTCCTCAAGAAATTCTTCTTGAGAATCAATCGTGTCATTGGCCTCACCAAGTTGTTCCAAGAGAGCAACGAAGTGCTTCTTGGACTCTCCCTTGAGTTTACACAAGAACTTGTCAAACTCATTCTCACCCTCTATCGCCTCCTCAAGTTCATCCACACAATCTAACAAAGACGGAGTGGAAGAAACAGAAGTCTTAATGTTTGAGGTTTTGGCGTTGGAGGTTACCTTGGTGATACCTTTTGCCATGAGGCACCTAGCGATGTGGTTCTCATTGGGGGCGTCGAAGAGTGACACCTTTGTTGGGGTAGAGGATGCAATTGCCACAGATGCCATTGCCATTCCTTCACCACTTGTGTCTCCGTCATCACCATCATCATCCGATGCATACTCTTCTTGAGCCACCAACACTTTGTGTGAAGTCTTCTTGGTGAAGTTGGTCTTGTTGGGGAAAGACTTGGCCTTATCTTTGCCGATGAGCTTGCCACCATTGTCTTCCCTCTTCTCGTATGGACAATCCACCACAAAGTGACTCACATTACCACAGTTGTAGCAGGTCCTGACACGTTGCTTGCCCTTTGACCCGTTTGAGTTGTTCTTGGAGAAGTTGGGCCTTGTGTTTCTCTTGTTGCCCCAAAATTGCCTGGACGCAAGAGCCATGTGCTCATGATAAGCATATTTGGTGTCCTCGGGGCAACCCTCTTCTTCTTCTTCTTCTTCTTCCTCTTGACAGACCTTGGCCTTCAAAGCAAGGTTGGGGGATGATTTCTTTGACCGTTGCACGCAAGCGAAAGCATTGTCAGCTGTCGTGTTCAAGATGTTCATTGCAATAAATTCATCCAACACATCACCAGAAGACAAGGTGTGAAAGTCCGGTCTTTGACGGATGACAGCGGACATGGCCTTGTTGTAGGGCATGATGGCCTTCAGAAACTTACGCTTGATCCAAGTATCATCCACATCCTTGCTGCCATGATCTTTGAGGGCAACGGCGAGGGCAGTCACCCTTCTATAGAGCTCACGCAGTTCCTCATCCTCTACCATTACAAACTCATCTGACTGATCAAGGACAACTTCATAGTTTGACCGTTGAATGCTTGAGCTGTCCTTGTACATGGAGACAATGTGTTCCCAACACTCTTTACCAACAGTGAAGGGACGCGGGTGAGGTAGGTCTTCAGTAGGAACAGCAGCTTGGAGTATGAACAAGGCGGAGGAATTTAGCTGTTTATCCGCTTCTTCCCTTGGAGTGAGGTTGCGTGGATCACGAGGGTAGTATCCTTCTTCAATGACTCGCATGAGTTGAATTGAGCTGTGATCCAAATGAGACTTGATACAGAAAACCCAATTAGCAAAATCATTTTTAACAAGCTTAGGAGGAGGACCGTGATTAACTATATGAGGTGGGTGCACCGGTCCTCCATAGACCAAGGGAGGGGGAACTGAGGCAAAAGTCCCCGACCCATTAATTCCTTGAGAACGATTATCCTTATCAGCACTAGCCCAATCCTTACCGGAGTTGACATCCGATGTCGAGTTAGTGGGATTAACCACTTGAACCGCATCGGTGGAAAGTTTAAGAGTGTCAAGGAATTCTTTAAACATGGATTTTACCTCGGTCGTCATGGAGGATTTAAGCGAGGACATGGCCTCATTTAAATCCTCACGAGAGACCGTGCTCACACCCATGGCCTCGGGGAGATCAACCGCCCGGTCCCCATCGTTAACCATGCTCTTCGGGTGGTGAAACCCTTAGTAAAGAGACGTAGCTCTGATACCAATTGAAAGGATCGTGGTTGACTAGAGGGGGGGTGAATAGGCAACTACCACTTTTTAACTTTTCTTTAACAATTTAGGCTTAGCAATAAATAGGTTGGCTAGATATGCAACTAGATGAGCAACCTATATGATGCTAACAATAATAATCGTACAAGCAAGAAGATAAACAATATAAATAGCTTGCACAAAGTAAGGGTAAGGAGTAACCACAAGTGGAACCAATGGAGACGAGGATGTGTTACCGAAGTTCCTTCCCGGTAAGGGGAAGTATGTCTCCGTTGGAGCGGTGTGGAGGCACAATGCTCCCCAAGAAGCCACTAGGGCCACCGTATTCTCCTCACGCCCTCACACAATGAGAGATGCCGTGATTCCACTAGTGGTGCCCTTGAAGGCGGCAACCAGACCTTTACAAACAAGGTTGGGGCTCTCTCCACAACTTAATTGGAGGCTCCCAACGAAACCACGAAGCTTCACCACAATGGAATATGGCTTCGAGGTGACCTCTTCCGTCTAGGGTGCTCAAACACCCAAGAGTAACAAAATCCACACAAAAAAATATGGGGGAATCAATTTTCCTTTGGTGGAAGTGTATATCTAGATCTCCTCCTTCAATCCCTAGCAAGACAACAAGTTTGGGTGGCTAGAGAGAGAGATCGGGCAAGAAAGCTCAACGGGCATCAATGGTGGAGAGAGAGAGAGGTAAGAGATAAGGGAGAGGTGGAAGAAGCACCTCCTTATATAGGCCCCCCCTTTTCCAATCGTTACAGCCAGATATGCATGGGAGCGGTACAACCAGAGTGGTGAGCGGTACAACCAGTATAACCGGTACAACCGGCCAACCACCGCCCAACCACCGGACCACAAGAGAAAGGTGGCCCGGATGCAGCAGCCAGGCCTGAGCCCTAGACCAGGCAAAGTCCTAAGCGGTACAACCTCTTGTGACCCCGGTTATACCGGGCTATATGAATATAGCGGTACAACCGGTCCAGGTCCGCCCAACAACCGGGGCTAAACAGAACCAAGTCCAGTTGTAGCCCGGTGCTGGGCCGGTTTAACCGCCCATAGCTGCCACCCTGGGTCACCCAGCCTTTGGCGGTACTACCGCCCGGGGGCAACGGTACAACCGCTGGGGACCACTTAGTGGCAGCACCCTGAGGGTATCACCCCTAGAGTGGTGGTCGAACCGGAAGCTTAGAGCGAGCTGTGCATTAGGTCGAGATAGCGGATTACCTGGCAAGCAACTAAGGAAAGAGGGGCCTCTCTCTCTATGATGCGGAGAAGTGAGTTGGGTGAAGACGGATGTGCGAAAGAACTGATTCACCCAAGACTTTCCACTGTGGATTCCCTCTTAATAGTACGGGATCCCTACGACCAAAGAGAATAAACACGTAGAGACCCCCGTCTTCGATCTTTTCCGTTTGGAGGGTCCACCTAACCGTCACCTAACCGTCTTGCGTTCCAAATACAATCCCTGTATAACTTGACACACGGTTAGATCATAGTGAGTTGTCATCATCGCCAAAACACCAAGGAAAGAAAATGCCCTTACAGAGATAAAGTATGCTCTTTTTTCTATGAAACCAAATAAAGCCCCTGGACCTGATAACATTCCAATTGAGTTTTTTCAATGCTGTTAGGAGATTGTTAAAAGGGATGTGATGTTGATGTTTGAGTGGTTCCATGATAACAAACTCGATGTTCAAAGGTTGAACTATGGTATCATTACTCTCCTCCCAAAAATGGTAGGAGCTGATAGGATTCAACAATTTAGGCCTATCTGCTTGCTCCACTGTATATACAAGCGGATTACTAAGGTGCTGACTATCAAATTAGAACCTTTCGTAGATATTCTGTTTAACAGACACCAAAATGCTTTTATAAAAAAAGATATTATGGATGGCATAATGTCCTTACATGAGATTCTACATCATTCCTATGCTCGTAAAAAACGGGGATTGTCCTCAAGCTAGATTTCGAGAAAGCATACGATAAGGTGAATTGGGCGTTCCTTTTGGAATGTCATAAAATGAGAAATTTTAATCCTCGATGGATTGAATGGGTTGAGAAAATCTTAGTCGGGGGCACTGTGAGTGTGAAACTTAATGATGAAATAGGAGATTACTTTCAAAGCTCGAAGGGGGTGCGGCAAGGATATCCTTTCCCCCTTTTTGTTTAACTTGGCGGTGGATTGTTTAACCAAGATGGTTCTTAAAGCCCAGTAAAACGGCCTGTTTACAGGTTTAGCAGCTGATTTGATACCTAATGGGGTGGCCAGTTTGCAATATGCAGACGACACGATTCTGTGTTTTGAAGATAACCCTAGGAATGCCTTAAATATCAAGTTGTTGTTGTATCTCTTCGAGATCATTTCTGGTTTGAAAATCAACTTTCTAAAAAGTGAGATCTTCTTAGTTTGTGCTGATGATGAAACTATGAGAGTATATGCAGATATGTTTAACTGCAATATTGGAGCTTTCCCTATTAAGTACTTAGGTATACCTATGAGCTATGCAGGGCTTAAAGGGAGTGACTGGTTGTTTGTGGATGACAAATTCATTAACCAGAGTGAGTCCTGGATTAGTGATACTCTTTCTAGTGGGGGCAGACTTGTTAAAGTCAATGCCTCTCTATCTCATGTACCTTCATACTATATGTCCATGTTCCTTGTGAACAAAACCACTCTAGAAAGATGGGATAAGCATAGAAGAAAATTCTTTTGGCATCGTAAGGGCAAAAAAAGAGGCTATCATATGGTGAAATGGAGCCGTGTTTGTAGATCTAAAGTGAAAGGGGGTCTCGGGGTGAAAGAGCTTAGAAAACAAAACATAAGTTTTCTGGTGAAATGGTGGTGGAAGCTAAAAAAAAGAGGGCCTATGGCAGGATATTGTTAGAGCTAAATATCAGAAAAAATCCACAGTTGTTGTGGTTAAACAAAAGGCCAATGATTCCCCTTGTTGGAAATCCTTGATGAAAATCAAGGATTGTTACATGGCTGGTAGAGGTGTGCAAGTGAACAAAGGAGATGTAGCTAGACTCTGGATGGATGATCTAGGGGACAAATATCTTTTAAAAGATAGATACCCTAACCTGTTTGATATATGTGTGGATCAAAACTGTACTGTTGACAACTTAAAGAATATGAATCATGTTTCTTCTTTTAGAAGAAGGTTGTCTGCGGATTTGATGAGGCAGTGGGAGGATTTGAGAAAATATGTGTTAAATCTTGTGCATACTGAATCTGGTGATGAGATTTACTGGAAACTAGATAGTTCCAGAGAATATACAACGAAATTGATGTATAGATGGCTCGAAAAAGATCTTGCTGGCTCTAGTTTCAAATGGATCTGGGGAAAAATACCTCTTAAAATACAAATCTTTTTATGGCACGTTTGTCAGGATGCTATTCTGACTAGAGATAATATGAAAAAAGACTTTGGCAAGGGGATCCCAGCTATTCCTTTTGTGATCAGCAGGAAACAACCCAGCATCTACTTTTCTTATGCCCTGTATCCAGGGTAGTGTGGAGAACAGTTGGAGCTATGCTCGGGACTACCTATTATCCAAATTCGTTGTGGCAATATTATGTGTGGATGTATACTTTCCTGCCGGGCTTGGAGAAGTTGTACACAACTGGCCTGGCAGCGATATGCAAGGCCATTTGGCTCGCTTGAAACCGGGCCACTTTTGAACGAAAATGGATCAACACTCCTTTTAAAGTTGTGTTTACATCTTGTGCCTTTCTCAAATATTGGGCAGGTTTGCAGAAAACCGAGATGGTGGAGGTGGTGAAAAAAGGTGCAGAGATGCTGAAGCAGAATGCATCGCAGATGATGTTGCTGTGTGGCCTGCCGATGCATGACAGAGATGACCGCATCGACGAATGAAGATCTAAGAAGAGGGTGGCTAGGATGCTTTGCTGCGTCCAGGAAGCATAATCAGGGGTGCTATACAAAAGCTTCGTCTTCGTTTTCGTATTTTGGGTGCTGGGCAAAGGGAGATATGATATGTGGTAGTCTTTTGGCTGGTTATTCTGGTCTGTACTAGTATGTTTGTGAGAATTGTGGTTGCGATACTTGGTGGTCCTAGGTAGGTTGTAGTGCAGGTTTAGAGTGATGCTCAGGTTTTCGCCCCATGATCTGTGTTCCTGATGACAGACGCAAATAGTGGGTTTCCTAGCATTGCTCCGAGCTCGCTTCTTTCCTTTCCCTAGTCTTTCTGTCTGTGGTTCGAAAACTTTGTACTTCCGTTATGAAAGTAATGGAAAGGGGAGAAGCCCGATTCGAAAAAGATTTGAGTATCTCTTAGGCTCTTGCCGATGGCAAGAAAGTTTGCGACTGATGTATATCTATATGCAAAAGTTTGTACAAATTGAACTCTAAAGTTGTGTTTTCCTACGTGTAATGGTACAATTTTGTTTATCTACTTTTTTGAGCAGGATTTTGTTTTTTACTGATGCTTTTCATTGATGAAATTTTACCATTTCAGTGCTGAATTTGCATTTAGGCCATTTCTAACCGCTCATCTATCCGGCGTTAGTGAAGGATAAATTGAATTTTATTCCCTTACGTCGCACCTAGCCGATCCCTAAAACGTATAAGAGAATAATTTATCCTCAGACCCGCACCGAAGCAGTAAATATACTCCACCGAGACGGGTTGAAGGATAAATTCAGCTCTATCTCAAAGATATTATCAAACCGTCTCAAACAAATCCTGCGGATATTATATTTGCCCAACCAGAGTGCATTTGTGCTGGGAAGGTTAATGATAGATAATATATTGCTTCCATATGAATGCACACATTTCATGCAGAACAAGCGGGGAGACAAGGAGGGCTATGCGGCAGTCAAACTTGACATAAGTAAAGCTTATGATCGCATTGAGTGGATCTTCTTGGAAAAGATGATGCGGAAACTTGGTTTTAATGAGAATTGGATTGACAAAATAATGTTATGTGTGTCCTCAGTCTCCTACAAGGTGAAGGTGAATGGGGATTACATGAATGTGATCGTACCACAACGGGGGTTGAGGCAAGGTAACCCTCTATCACCGTATCTTTTCCTCATGTGTGCAGAGGGGTTCTCATCTTTACATGCCGTGGAAGCGGATGGAACTTTAAGTGGGATTCGTACTTGCAATGTTGCCCCAAGCTTTAATCGCCTATTATTTGCGGATGACACACTAGTACTCATTAAAGCTACACGTGAGAGTGCTATGGCTTTAAAATGTGCTACAATTGTATGAGACTTGCTCGGGAGAAGTTGTAAACTATGATAAATCGTACGTTATGTTCAGCAAGAACACGGGGAATCAGAGAAGGCAGGAAGTGCTCAACATGCTAAATATTAGAGCCGAGGCAAGGACAGAAAGGTACATGGGACTCCCTGTGTATGTTGGCCAAGCGAGGAAGCAAATCTTCGAGTACCTCAAGGAGAGAATTTGGCAACGGATTCAGGGGTGGCAAGAGAGTCTGGTATCTAAGATGGGGAATGATGTACTTATCAAAGCATGTGCACAAGCCATCCCTACGTTGGCCATGTCATGTTTCGACTTGACCAAGACTTTCTGTGAGGACATTGACATGATGATATGCAGGTTTTGGTGGGAAAAACAAGGGAAGAACAACACAATGCAGTGGTTGAGTTGGGAATTGCTAACAAAACCAAAGAAGGAGGGGGTGAGGGGGATTCAGAGAAATATACGGTTTCAACATTGTTATGTTGTCGCAGCAGGCCTGGCTGATGCTAACCTCACCGGACTCCCTATGTGCTCGGGTCTTGAATATTTCCCTAGATCATCGATTCTTGAGGTTGTGGATCACCCGGGGATATCGTATACATGGAGGAGTATTCTGAAAGGGGTGTCACTGTTGAAGGAGGGCCTGATATACAGAGTTGGGGTCGATACCTCGATCAAAATATGGATGGACCCATGGTTGAATAGAAATGGAGTAAGAACCCCAACTACCCCTAGGGGCGGTTGCTTACTCACTAGAGTCGGCGAGATAGTGGACCCAGACACACAAAGTTGGGATGAAACTCTCGTGTGTGACATTTTCAGTCCCAAGGAAGCGAGCATCATCTTGGCAACTCCGGTTCGTGATGAATGGGAGGATTTCTATGCCTGCTTCCATGACAGCAAGAGTGTTTTCTCTGTTAAATCGGCCTACCAAGTTTACATTAAAGGCAGGGATGCAGCACTGCCTGGGGTCTAGACTGTCTTGCCAAATCGATGGGAGTGGTCTGATATCTGGAAGCTACCATGGCAACCAAAAGTCCAACAATTCATATGGCGCCTTGCTCATAATAGCCTTCCTCTGAAGCGGAATATGAAACGTCGAGGCATCAACTGTGAGACAGTGTGTGTCTGCTGTAAAAGCGCCTCGACGAGGATGGAGCACCTCTGTTCCTGAAATGCAAACAAGTGAAGAGGGTGTGGCGGGCGTTGCAGTTGGAACAACTAAGAGCGCAGATGTGTTCATGCACAGACGCACGCGCACTGATGCATACATACCTTGCTCCAATTGCCGGAGGACAAAAAGATCCTAGTGGCCTGCCTGCTGTCGCGATGGTGGACATGTAGGAATAAAATCAATGCGGGTGAAACTGTGGGATCATTTGGCAACCTTGCAACAGAGATCAATCATTGGGCACTGGAGTCCCTAGCCCTGTGCCGATAGCCTAGTACTACAACCAATCAGCGTCTGAACCAGGTGTGGACAAGGCCTGACGAGGACTGCCTGAAATTAATTGCGATGGTGCGTTATTGGTGGATCGGGGCAATGGTGGATGGGGCTTCGTCATTACTCCCTCCGTCCGGGTTTATTAGGCCTAAGAGCACCTCTTTATAAGGCCTTGCTTTGGAAACATGCATGCATGCAACCATTTCATTGGCCGTAGTGAGAGGCATTGTTGCTAGTCCCATAGCTGAATAATAATACACTGCATGCATGCTTTTTCATTGGTTGCATGTGAGAATTGGCATGTGAGAGAGTGCATTGGAAGTGGGATGGAAGAATTAATGTGAGCAAATTACTATGTGCCTTGGTCTAAAAGAAGTGGTCTCCGGGCCTAATAAACCCGGACGAAGGGAGTAGAGACCATGCTGGAGAGATGTACGAGGATCTGGAGCTGGGTGCCTATGTCATGTAGCCTCTCCGATACAGGCGGAAGCGGAATCATGTACCAGGGCACTGGAAGCTGCGTCCAACTGGGGTATGACTAACGTTGAGGTCGAAATGGACTGTCAATTGCTCGTCAATGCACTCAACAACACTGATGCTGATCGAGCAGCATCTGTATTTCGAGGAGGAAAGTAGACGCGAGCTTCGCTCCCGTGCGGCTCCTTCGGCCGCACCGAGGCGGCCAGATCCAGCCACCAGGGAGCTCCCCTTCCGTTCCCACTCCCCTCGCCACCGCCGGACAGCGTCGCCGGGCGAAGCCCGTGCGGCGTTGGCGGCGGCGGGGCCTTCTCGTGGTGCGACAGCTCGTGGAGCTAGTCGCCAAATCCTCTACGTCTGTCGGCATCTTGGCAAGTGGCAGCACGGCGGCTGCGTGTGCACGGAGGTGCGGCCTCTTCAGGTGGGCGTGGTGCTTGAAGATCCGGCACAGGCTGGCGCTGCAGAGGGAGTTCGCTGGGGAGGGCGTCGTGGTCCACATCGATGGTCCTGCGGATGGTCCGGCTTCAACAGGCAGGCACCGAGGGCTGGTGCTGGCGACGCGGGCGTGCGTCCTCCACTACCGGGCGGGCCGCCGGTGTGCTCGTGGTGACGCGGGTCGTCCATGGAGGCGCTCGACGAGGGAGTCCGGGATGCGGCGGCCATGGCTCGGAGGGGATCTGGGTCCTTGCACCCAGATCAGGAACTGTGCAGGGTGGCGCTGGGCGCGGCGCGGCCGAGCGGAGGCCTTTACGCAGCGCGGTTCTGCTGCAGGGAGTCGGTGCGGTGGCGCCAGTGCGCTCGAGGCGCGAGGGCAGGTCAGGGGCGTCGCACTGCGAGGTGGGGCCGGTGGACGTCGACTATTGGGATTGTGTGATGTGCGGTGCTTCGGATCTGCTCGGATTTGGAGGTGTGGCAGAGCTCCGGGCGAAAGTCCAGCACTGACTTTCGGTCGGTGCCGGCAACGGCGGCGCCATGGCGTCGTTTCCCTTCTTGAAGGCGTTGCCATGGAGCTCCATTACACGACTCTTCGGGAGAAATCTCTAGCTTCGGATGGTCGAAGCGGGCGATGACGACGGCTACGTCGTTTCCTTCTTTGAGGCATCGCCTTGGAGAGTCTGCATACTGCAGTTTGCACGGATCTCTTCGTCGTCGGGGACAGTGGGCGTCGGGGCGGCGACTCCGAGGGTTTTTTGTTTGTGCGTCGAGATGGCGATCTCGGGAACAATGTGAGTGACAACTCTATGAGGTGGGGCTCTATCTCGACATTGATTGGGTGGCATCCTTGTCCCGCTTGGGCGGTAGGGGTGTCGGCTCGGTCGATGCGCCCCAAAGGGGGCGGTCTGACTTTACGTCGAGGCGGCGGCCCCGGATGTGGTGCGACGTTCGTGGTCTGCGAGCGGTTGCCCTGAGCAGCGTGGGCTGCGGGCAGCTGGGTTGTGCGGCGTTGCTGCTCGAGGGGAGCGGTGGTATGTCGGGGCGGCGGCCCTGGAAGGCGGTGTCGGTTGATTGCGTTGGGCGCAACGAAGCGGTGGATGTCAGGGCGGCGGCCCCGAGAGAATCACTATGGCGACCAGACTTCTGTGGCAACGATGATGGTGGGAGCGATGTCGGCGACGCGGTAATGGTTGCGGTAGTCGGCTCGTCTTTGGCGTGTCCACGGTATTGCCTCGGATTGGTTGTTGCTGTGGAGTCGAAGCTGTGGCGGTAGGGCCCTGTGGTGTACGATGACTGGCTGCATGTGGCCCGTTCGGCGATCTTCCGTGGCGCCAGCCATGCCTGATTCTGTCCTTTTAAGTTCTCTGTTAGAGTTGAAGCTGCATTGTCTGATTGTAGGTCGACGTGTCGTCGATAAGGGTGGGCTTTGTCCTGAGTTGTTCAGTCTATGGGAGTGGGCTTGGCCCTTGTTGTTTCGGTTTTTGCTCGGTTTTTCGTAATTAATTGGGCAATTTTCTTCTGCTTATTTAATAGATGAGGCAATCTTTGCCTCCGTTTTGAAAAAAAAAATGATGCTGATCTGGCTCCCGAAGGGATCCTGTCTAGGGAGATACACGCGTTCGCTGTTTGAATTTCAATAGAGTTGCTATCTCTTTCGCCCCGAGGGCATGTAATAAGCTCGCTCATGCTTTAGCAGCTTTTGGTGCTTAGTCGCCATGTATCCCGCGAGCTATGGTCTGAGGACCTACCAGAAGATGTAAACGTTCGTTTGGCCAGCGGCTTGGCTGGACCAGCTATGGAATCATAGTGTTCTATTTAAAAAAAAAAATCTCCTCGCTAGTCAAGATCAACAGGTGCCAAGAAAAAAATGGCTCACAAAAGGTCCAGCTTTTGCACCATAAAAATCAGGCCTTAAAAAACCTAATATTTTGCACCCAACTTAATTAGGTAAAAATAATACAAAATTGTCATTCTTTTTTAAATAAAACTACCATGCAACCCGGGATTCAAAAATACACACAATGTGTAATTTGAGACGTTTAGATGATAAAAATACCCACAAAAGTTGCTATGCTTCTAGGTACTCCCTCTCTGGTCGTTTGTCGCCCGGTAAAATTCATCTCCTCGTGTTCTTGTGTGATCGTTCGTCGATCCTCGGTTCCAACACTTGCATCGACAAAAGCCTAAGAGATACTCAAATCTGTAATCACGCGGACCAGATCATTTGTGAGGAGGCGTCGGTTGTAGCAGCTCGTTCTTCTTCTTTCTCATGAATGATCCTTGCCTTGTGCAGGATCATGTGTTGGGGGAACTCGGTGTCAGTAGAGGGCGGGTCTTCCTTGTACGTGGTGACGTCGACGTCGAGCTCCACCGCGCCTGAGCGCCAGTCGGACGCCATGCGGTCGCGGAGGCGCTGCGACAGCCCCACCCCGGCTCCACGGGCCACCACCTCCACGTCCTTGGCCCACCGCCTCTTGGCGCAGTCCCGCGGGTCCACGCGCGCCCAGCCGAGCGCGACGCCGGAGTACATCACGGCCACGTCCGCGCGGTCGACGCAGGTGTCGTTCAGGCGGAGCGTGACGTTGAAAGCCGGCGAGACCACACGGCCGGCGGCGCCAGGGTCGATGCCGTCGTAGCCCGTGAGGTGGACGGAGACGACGGCCGGGCTTCCCCGGTCCGTGACCATGGACACTGCTATCGTCAACAAGACAGAAATCAGTGCAGATCCTAGGTATAGTAGGAGCGTGACGAAGCACGGCCCCAAGCTGCGACGGTAGGGTTTGGGGGCCGCCCCAGCTTCTAGATCGTCGCTGACTTGACCCATATGTATGCACGATCGTCTAAGACAAACTCGATCCTTGGAACAACAAATAGACGTGGGAGAAAATTCCTGGGAGAAAGGCCTTGGTGGTTCGTTGGATCCTTTTCTTGTTCGAACTTACGGAGAGTCCTTGTCCTTCTCCCGACCTACTTCTGATATCGTTCAGATTGTATCAAGGACCGTAAGTTAAAAAAAATATGAAATCGATTTCCCGAAGTATTGTCCACGAGGCACGTATATATGTCCAACAGTAGCACGCGAGCGAGCGATCAGAACTATAAGCTGTGGAAAACTACTTCACCCGACCAAAATTAAGCCCGGTGATCCAGTCGTTGTTTAATCGACTGCGCGGCCGTCTTGTCACCAGCGCTGATATCCATGGGAGCCATCCACAAGGAATATGAACAAGGCAGCGATCTGGAGGAGCACCCATGCGTACAGCGCGCGTGGGTGGTGTGGGCTGGTGTTGGGGATAATTGTGTGCGAGTTGGTCTGCGGCTTCACGATCTACAACGTGGAGCCGCCCAGATACTTGCCCGAGTTCTGGGTGAAACTTCCCGCCGTCGAGGGGCTCGACCGGGGCACCGGCGCGTCGCTGCCCCGCGCCTTCAACATCACCCTCCGCGTCAACAACCGAGCCGGCAAGGCCTGGCACTTCAAGGGGCCGGGTCGCATCGTGGTGGCGTACGCGGGCGTGCCGCTCGCCCACGCTGACTTGCCCGAGTTCACCGTGCCGGGGCACGTCATCGGCTCTGTGCCCATCATCGGCTCGGTGCCCATAGTCGCCACCAGCGAGGGCCTGGGGCTGCCCGACGAGCTGTACGACCGCATGCAGACGCAGCGCCGGCGGCGAGAGCGCGTGAAGCTGGCGGTGCACGTGACGCTGGATGGCGTGCTGCTGTGGTGCCCGGCGATACTGCACGGGCGACCACGGGGGCCGTTTGTCTGCCCGATTCTCTATGGCCCCACCTTTGCTCGCACGGACCCCAGACAAATGATGGTTCGGAATTGTTTGATGTTCCTTTTTTTTTCATAAAAGGAGAGAGGATCAACGGAGGTAGGGGCAGACACAAGCTAATTTGTTTTTTTTTTTCACGACGCTTATATTGGAACTGAGGACATAGTAATTTTGTTGGATTTTTTTTGAAAGATCCAGCATTGCTGGCTTCGTTGATTTAGCAGGGAGCATACGGGTAACATTTGATCAAGCGATCGGTGGGTGGTTCGAAAAGAAAGGGAAAAAACTGGGAAAAAAGGGAAGACTATCCCGAAAAATGCCAATGGAGGCCGAGCATCAGGCAGGACTTTATCCTGTCCGTTCACATGTGCTAGGGATCCGTGCTTGTCCGGTATTCTCGGCTCGTGTTCCCTTGTATCGATGGCAAGCGCGTGTATTCAGGAAGAAAGATGGAGCATTGGTCACGGAATCTTGCTAGTTGAATAGCTCCCTGTACATTGTCCTACCCTACTCGAAGCTGACTACTAATGTGCCAGTGCAATGGGCGCAAACCTGTACCTTAACCGGCTGCACACAAACAGGAATCCGGCGTTGCGTGGCTGTCCACCAGTTCTACCGTGCAGATGTGGAGGTTTGTTGGCCACAGGACGTGGTAGTTTGATTATTATTAGCTAGCCTTGATTAAGCTCACCCATATTACTTGGATCTCTTTGTTTTGTACGTACAAAGTTTGCCATCCTTTCAGATCACTGCTAGATAATGCTTTTGTTCACTCGTTACATTTTTTCCATTTTAAATTGTAGATTGTCGTAGTGGCACACGAACAAAATGCTCTTACTAGCCAATTTTGAGCCTAATGAAGCCGTTTCCAATGTAAAGATTTGTTTTGAGACTCGTTCGGACCTAACATTAGACAGTCAACTTATCTTCTCTGATGCAATCAGAAGATAGATAGGTGTACATGCTTAACATCAGCATCGCAGGCCTGATAAAAACAGAGTTACAGGATTTCAGGCTACATGAAGTAGGACCTTGGCATCATCGGCATCAACTTATCTACATGAAGTGCTGCAAGCAACACGAACAGGGAAAAGCTCTTCACGCGGCAAGATCCTTGGTTGCCAGGGACATGAGCTGCAGGACAGCAGGACCTGGCACAACTTATACATAACCAAGCTAGCTATCAATAACATAATTCTGCTAACCGACAAATAATGCAACAGTCACAATGCCAAACAATTAAACCCAATGAGATAATTAAGCACCTAAACCATCAGCTTGCAGCTAAATAAGCTGAAACAGAACAAAACAATCTTGCTTCCTGGTGTGTCAAGCCCACACAAGGACGACACCAAAAAACAGTATTGTCCTAAATAATCCTCCAATCAAAAAATTCAACTCAAACCAGCCATTTACTTCCATATTGTCTCATTGACAAAATCTAGCGGTCAGTATTCAATCCAGTTACCCCGCAAATAAAAAGTAAGCAATCCAGTGCTCCCCAAGTACACCAGACCAAAATCGGCCATTATTACAAATCCAAATCAGCCCAAACAGCATGAACTCTAAATCATAATGTATGTGTTTGGTCTGAACTCTAAATTATCCTAAATTCAGTGGCACATAGTTCATCAGGGTTTCAGAATCCACGACCAAAAAAAAATATTCACTACAGTTAGCTATGGTCAGACACAAACCAAACAGCTAAGAGAAAAATTAGTGAGAGACGCTATGTTCAGATTATTCACTTGGAAAGCACGCCCCCTCAACCAGACCAAAACGAACTGCCGACGTTAGCTTTGATGAACACGGGCACCCCGGCGAATCCATAGGGAAATCCCTTGCTTTGTCCGTCACAGACTGATTATCTAGCACGTCATACTTCCGGCTCTGTGACGCTTGAGGGAAGCCTGCAGCTCCACTGGCCTGACTACGACAATAGTGTTCTCTCCAACAACTCACAGCCTGCGGATCGAGAACAACAAAATAATCAACAACATCTCGATCAAGCCAGATCAGCAGTACCAAAGGAATATAAGAAACAGAATTAGAATCACCAAAAACATGCAAATCTGGAACAGATGAACAACCAGGAGAAAAGCACAAGTACAGTTCATTATCCAGCCTCACCGACGGAAACACTGAAGAAAATGATTTCCCCAGGCCAGATCCGTGGACTAGGACCGCGTCCTCGCAGATCTGGTATTGCCCAACCTCGAACTGATCTGGCCGGCGGAGTGGAAGATGACGCGGGATCCGGATGGTTTGGCCGCCGTAGTGGAAGAGGACAAGTGCTCCGGCCGTCGCTTCGGTCCCAGGCGCATCGTTGGAGCGGAGGTCGGGTGTGGCGGCGGCATGAGCGACGAGAGGTGGCTGGCGCAACGGGAATAATGGAAGAGTGAGAGAGAGAGAGAGCTCGTAGGCACGTGTGCAACCCCACGACGAAGATAAGAAGAGGGACATAAACAGGCCGATGGGCCAAACATGTACGCTTATAGGTGTATCCTGGACCGTATTTGGATGCATAGGCTGACACGAGCCGACACGAGCCTGCCAACAGCCTGACGAGATTCCAGATCCCAAGCCCATTCCAATGGCCAGGATACCGGCATGCCTGATGCTCGGCCACCAAAAGCCCGCACTCAGACTATCCGCGCTACTGTCTCACGATTACATCCCCGAACGGGGTCTTGATACCCTAAAAAAAATAGCGGGGTCTTGATTTCCCTAATCCCACCAAGTCTCTATTGCTCCGGATCGGCTCTAATTGCAACAATTACGTCTCTTGCCCTGCCAACTTTGGCCCTGAAGACGCAGTCGTTTCTCATCTTCCAGATTTCCCAAACGATTATGAGGATCATAGTCCTGATGCCTTTCCTGTGCTCCGGCTCTGCTCTTTGCATAATGCGTTGGCACATCTTTATTGTCGAGGTAAGCAGCTGTTCTTGTGGCGCGCAGGCTGGAGCAGAACCTCCAGGAAGCGGCCTCTCGCCACACCTCTCTGGAGAGCGGCTAGTGCCATAGAAGATGCAGGGAAGTTTCAAGGTTTCAAACGCAGAGAGGGCAAAAGTAGCCGTTCGTTCATCCTCGTCTTTACAGTTTGTCGTTGCACCAGAGTCTGTCGTGATGGAGGAGCCACGCGAACATCTTCACTTTACCAGGGGCTTTGGCCTTCCAGATCAAGTACTTGATGCAGCTGAGCTCGGTCGCTGAGCGACACACTGGAATTGCATGTTGTAGGCTGCGCTAGCTGAGTAGGATTGGCCCCTTCCACCAGTTCAGAGGATCGAGTCTTCAGAGTTGGGCTCGAGGTGGATGTTGCTGGAACTAAGCAACCGCCACAGGCCAGGAACTCCATGGCGATCTCCATCAGGTTCGCGTGTGTGAGGTCAGTGATCCAACAATCGTCGTCCAGGGCCTGCGCCACAGTTCTGTTTTTCCATCGAGAGGCGGCGAAGAGGGTTGGGAAAGTGAGCTTCAGGGTTTGCCCTCCGATCCAGTTGCAGGTCCAGAATGGAGGAGTCCTGTCGTTCCCGATCGCCACTGTTGTGGCGCTAGTGAAGAGTGCCTGATCCTCCGCACTGTAGGGGGGCTGAAATCTCATCCATGGCCTTCGCTGGTGCTTCCAGGCCAGTCAGAGCCATCTCAATCTTAGCGCCCGGGCAAACCGCGACAGGTCGAGGATGCCGAGCCCCCTTTGTCTGTGGAGCCCCGCCTGATTACCACTGTAGCCAGACGGTCGCTACGCATACCAGCCCAGGAAATCACTCTGGCATGCGTGTTTACAACAAGTATCAAGAACACAGGCATTTCTATTAATGGTTATATGAGTCTTACAAGATATGATACAAGGGGTGATGGCAGCGGAAAGGCTCTATCTAAGGCAGCATGGTCTTGGTGCGGCTCCAATCCACAGGGATCTGACTAGGTTACTCTTCTAGACCGCGAACGCTCCGGCTCTTCGTCGACGGACGACGGATCCTTATGTGAACCTGGCCATGTTAAAGGCCGCTGAGTACTTTTGAATGTACTCGCAAGCAAACCAAACTAACATATACACCAAGCAAAGCAATCCATGGCATTCAAGCATGCATTTGTTATTAGAGCAATATTAACTATCATGGCATAACAGGATTATCTAGCAAGATAACTACTGAAATAAATACGGTAAAATAAAGCATACTAAGTAAATATTCCATACTCCGAACATTATCACGATCCAATCTGAATCTGATCCAAATCCAATCCAAATCATGTGGTCATCCGACCACTCATCTCATAGCCATCCCATGGCTAACATATCATATTCCTGACATCATCTGATGTCTGCTCAAAGACGAGTTCTTCCATCATTATTATCATTAATACGATTGATCACCTAGTGAGGTCTGGACGGGCTGTCCAATACCGTGGACGCGGCTATTCGAATAGATTTTTCACTCTACAGAGGTTGCGCACTTTACCCACACCATGAAGCACCTGGCCTCGTGATCCCACTCGGGTGGACCAGCGTTGCTTCAACAAAACATGCCTGACCCGTGACTCTTTCATCGTACCACCGGCACTCATCCTCCCCCGGAGGCTTGCCCTGGGTGGCCCCTGTGTCCTCATGACACCTGCCACCGTCGTGGCCCAAACTAAACTGTCCCAAACGGGGACTAAACTGTCCCAAACGGGGACGCCGGCACAAACCAACAACAATTGGGCTCACAAGGTTATCGCCGCCTACCAGGCCAGGGTAGCGCGCGCGCATAACCTTCCCTGTCTGGAGGTACCGGTGAAAGAGCACGCGATCAGACCAAGTCAAGGCCGTCCCATACCGGCAAATGTGGCTGCATGGATAAGCCCGGACAGGTGACTCCAGATCAACCGACTAAATTTAACCTTAGCCATCACTTAGCAAGTATTGTTATATATATATCACAACAATTTGAAGTGGCAACAATTATGCACTTAAGTAAACCACATAGCAAACTATGCAAGTAATACAAATAGTAAGTGCAATCTAACAGAGGTTTAATTATTTCTATCACAGGCATAATTACTAATTAAACATGCAAGAATAACACAGAGCAATGCTTTAGGGCATATATCAGATGGTCGGCTTGCCTGGGGTCGAAGAATACTCCAGGAAGAAGTGCAGAGAGTCCGCGGAAAGGATAACCGGAAGCTGTTCTCTCTCGGAGGGGGCTGATGGAAGGCAAGGGCAAAATGGCCAATTTCACTGTGTGAACACATTGTGAAAGTGATACCAAAAGAACGGGCTCGACAAGACGAAGATGTGGGCGTTGGAATCACCGGAATCGGAGCCTTGGTTAAAAAGTTACGGACGGAAGAAGATCAGGGACTAATCTGTGAAGATTTCTTCTCCAACAGGTCCCTGGGCTGAAAAACAGAAAACGCATTTCAGAGAATACGCTTTCAGGAAGAGAAAACGTACTATGAGCCGCAGAAGGGGGAAATGCGCTTTCCAAAAGAGGAAACGTATTATCGTGAATACGCTTCCACTTATCCCTGCTGGCACCTCCTTCTCTCACCGACAGGTGGGGCTCGTCGGTGCTCTCTCTCTCCTCCCTCCTTCTCTTCTTCTTCCCCCGACGCCTGCTCGCGGTGCAGAAGGAGGCCGCCGGCGCCGGTGCTCGTCTGGCCGACTCCGGCCATCTCTCGAGGTGCTCCGGCCACCGACGGAAAGAGGGGGAAGCGCCGCATCCATCCACGCACCGCACGGACGCCGAGGAGCACCGAGATGAGCAGGGCGACAACCGCGACGGACAGTGGCTCCAGCGAGTTTGGCCTCGGCCCTACAGTGGCAGGGAGGGAAGGGCGAGGTTTGGGAAAGCTCCCTGGTGGTGATGGTGACCTGATGGAGGTGGAGAAGTGGAGGGAGGGGGCCCTGTTCGCCGGAATTTAAGGTGACCGAGGCGGCGGCCATGGCGGCGAATTGAGAGGAGGAGGGGCTCTGGGACTCGGGCAAGTGGCCTGGGAGGAGGCTAGAAGTGAGTGGGAGGGGGGTGGAGTGCTCGGGGAGGGCGCGGGGCTGGCTATTTATAGCCGAACGGCGGCGAGCCGATAAGGACGGCCGCGGAATGAGCTGGCCACGGTCCTGGAGCTCGGAGGCGACGACTCTAGCTGGCGCGCGATGTCGAGGAGCATCACGGGGATGCAGGGGAGGCCAGCTGGTGCTCGGGAAGCCTCGGTTCGTCCGGATACGGCGGCGCACGTGCGGGCACAGTGGCGGAGCAGAGAGTTCGTCGCGGCGCGACGGGGAAGAGGACGGAGAGGAAGGAGTTGGAGAGGGGGCACGCGGCCACTGCAGAGCTAGTCGGCGCGCGGGGACAAGCCAGGGCCAGCTGGAGCTGGTGGCCGTGAGGAGGCAGGGTGCAAAGCACCACTTCTGCTCGCCGTCCGCGTGGTCACCATGCCAAAACGCTATCTGGTGCACGACTTGACCCAACACCTTGTCTAATGCATGACTAAGGGGTCAACTAGATGCTAGAAGTAGCTGGAATCCACAGGAAGGCTCTGAGGAGATGAACTGGATCCAAAACCTCTCTGGACAGCAAGGTGTTTGTTTTGTTCTAGGGAAGATAGGCTTGGTGAAAAGATCTGAAATTTAGTGTGTGTTAACGATATTCCACGATGAAGGCCCTGGGAAATTTTCAGGTCAAAAGGATAAGAACTGAAGGTACTTCCTTCACAATGATAGATTCTGGACAGAAATGGAGTTGACCTTGCTGGAATTAGATGGATAGATGGATATGGCTCAAATTTGGTGGAGAGTCATGATTTAGGATTATGAAGGCACTGGTAAAATTTCATACCATTTGGGTACACCAAAATGGTACTTGCTTCACACTACCTCCAAATGGACAGAATCTTGGAAAAATTGTTGTGGATGAATGGATAGAGGGATTGAGCTTATTTTTGGTTTCCATGGGTGATTTATCAATATTTACCACCATGAAAAGTTTCAGCTCAATTAGATAAAGGGATAGAGCACTTCCTTTGCAAATTTCCCAACTGGACAGGATTTGCAAATTGATGTTGTGCTCAAAACTTGAACTATGGAACTTGGGATCTTGATAGAAATGGGGAAGATATGCACATGAGAAGCTCCACAAATTATTTGGGATTTTTCCTGGCTACCAAAATGGTAGTTCCTTTAAAAAGTGCCCAAAATGCAATATTGGCATTAAATAGGAAAAGACAATTTTCCTTATTTAATTATGGCCAATATTTTTGTGGGAGCTCAAAATGATCACAAAGAATATCTCCACAAGTTTACATGAACTCTGGAGATGGATAGATATTTTCCTGGATTTAATTCCTTTAACTGGCAGAAAAAAAGGAATTAGTTATATATGGAAAATATTGCAAATGACTTGGCAATATTTTTGCATATCTAGGGTTTATAGATGAAGGATGATCTCTGGGAAAAGTTTGGGAGTCAGCAGATGAAAGGAAATTGGGGTTCCTTTGTAACTGGAAGGATTAGGGTTTCCCTTCCGGCAACTCGGAAGGTAGGGTTTCGATGGCAAAGTCCGGAGATAGATCTTTGGTGGCAAGGTTAGACTGGGAGGAAATCTCTGGTTGGATAGGAAGGCACGGCTAAATGACCATCTTCATATACCCAAGGGTGAAAGAAATCCGATAACACTGAGAAAAAGACGGGAGTCAAATCCCGCGAAGGAAAAAAAACAGGAAGCGAAAACCAGGGTGTTACAAACCTACCCCCCTTAAGAAAATCTCGTCCTCAAGATTTCCGGGCTTACCTCCCGGTGAAGGGGGACTTACCTGTGTGCGACTTGGATCCATCAGTTGTCCTGTCTTCGCTGGTTCACTGGCCTTTTAACTGCCTCATGTGTTGTCTCTGCACACAGCTGCATTGAATCCTTCTCTTTCCTGACAGGTGTACCTTTTGTCCTGGTAGTGGGATTTGTTGGGTGGGGTAGCGGGTAATACCAACAAACGGCTCGGTTTCCATGGTCTGCAAGTGACTGCTTCGGGTTTTATTGCGATGCTTCGTACCCTGACTGTTATGGGTAAGACATCCCTTCCTGGTTCCAGGCTCTCATGCTAGTATGGCCTCGAGCTACTAGGGGTGGTTCTCTTATTGCCGTGTCAGAATGCTCAGTATGGCTGTGAGTTCCATACTGACATTTCCTTCTGGCTTCTGCATCCTGACTTTGCCCTTAGGTGATCCATAATTCAAGGAATCAACATGACTGAACTATGGCTGCTATATCCTCAACTGAAACGTCAGACATGATCACAAAATAATCATAGACAGTAATCTCTTATTCTCATGATGTCATGATGTCTATGAGCTGCTGGTGCTGATGTGCTTTGTGCCATTCTATCTGAGTGTCCTGTTTCAACTCTGCCGCTTGTGGAAAGGGCTCTTCCCTATATAGCCTCGGAAGTCCTTGTTATGACCACCGAACTGAACATAGTATGGCCCTCATCCGGTGTATCTTTCGGAACATAGCCTTTTGTCTTGGTTGATGGCCTGTATTTAGGATGAGTGCGACAATCTCTCTTGTAACCGCAGGTAGTGCATTGTTGTGGCCGCATATGCAAGAGGCTGACAAGGGTTGGTATTACCACTCTGTCCGTGAAGCTGTATCTTGTTGACCGTCACGGAGGTTGTTGGTCCACAACTTCTTTGTCCTTGAAGATTCTTTTGATGGACCTATAATGACCTGCCAATACGGCTCCTTGATTGTTTTCCCGGTTTGTCGGGCTTGTTCTCATAACTTACTCTTGCATTCCTCGTAGGGGTTGCTGTGCTCATATTCTTCTTTGAAGTATGGGGCCACTGTTTCTCTGAACACAGTCATTCCCGCGTACGAGTGGCTCGCATGAACTGGTCCATTGGACTGCATGCTCACAACATATGCTGATGTAGGATAAATCCTTTCATAACCACTGAGTTTTGCGGCGGATGTGTGTCCAGACTAGTTCTTGCTTCTGACACGCATGTTGTGGCATGATGGTGTGTTGAAGAAGGCTGAATTCCTTATGCTCACAGCTTCTGTCAGGGTAGCGTGCTGAAGAAGGCTGGGTATCATACTTCAAAAGTTTTCCTTCATGTAGCTTATTGCAGAAGGTCGGGTGCCTTATGCCGGAAGTTTTCCACGGTAGCCCGTTGTGGAAGATGGGGGTGCCGTATCCCAGAAGGATCTCTCACCGAGTGTCGTACCGAGGAAGATTGGCAGTCTGGTATCGTAAGCTCTTTTCGGTAGCTTAAGGGGGAAGGCTGGGTTCCTTATACCGGAAGCCTTGTGTACACGGTCGGATCTATGGCCGATTCTGGCTTCCTTCCGAAGTATCCGGAATTTTACCCATAGCGGAGCCAAATTTGGTGTAGGCCATACCTTGACTGAAGATATTCCGATGGTCATGCACATCGCTTGTCTTCTGCCGGTCTGATCATTATTGTTGTAAAGGCTGCATAACTGATGCGGACCTCATGTTGATAATTAATTCGGAATACCCTTTGTGTTTAGACTAAGTGTTGCTGATAATAAGCAGTCAACAGATAATTCCTTTCGGTTCAGCTGAGCTTCCAAGCATGTTAGGTGCTCCTTGATTCTGGCAGCCGTGATCTTATCCATATTCCTTGCAAACCTTGTTCACAGTGTCCAGAAAATTTTGTGTTTTCACCGATGAACTTCAAAATATGCTTTGCAATTGGTACCAATGTACCGGAGTTTTGTTGCTGCTCTTGGCACATTCACATTCTTGAAATATGTCTCTGGTGGGGAATAAATGATTCTTGGGTCTATTGAGAAAAGACGCAGGGTTCACTTCACTGACTGAAATAATCCCTGTATCGCGGACGGAATAATTTGTCCTTACTGATGTTCATTCTTAGTAGCTCATCTGCCTGTTCCTTAGGCGTGATTTGCGCTGAAGCAAACTCTCTCAGGTATATTCTGGCCTTGTCTGTTGCACACGGATTCTGCTTCTGACCCATTCTTCACCTCTGACAGATCCGGTAGTAATGTTCCGAATATCAGATAGTTAGCTGGACAGGACTCTTGTTGAATTGGGATTATTGGGTATTATCCCAGTTGCATGCTGATCTTCTTAGGCAACTCTTGCGGATGGATCCAGTAGGAGCAGAGAAACAGGATCGACAAGAGAAACAAGAACCGCGAAAAACCGAAAAGCAAGTAAAGCTCAAAAATTTTGCGGACCTTATACACATGGCCAAGGATCCACTAGTATAACTATTATAGCACACTCGATGTACCTCTAAGGATTTAGAAGCGAAACTACACAATGCTCCTGGTAGCACTGGTGTCAAGCTCCTACTACTTCCTTAGGGAGCATCGCACTCGACGCAGGACCATAGCCAAAGTGGCTTAGTCAAAGTTCCTAAGGTTGTCGAGGAGAGATAGGATTTATAAGCATTTCCCAAAGGAAACTAGAGTAAGAAGAGAAATGCCATGGCTAGCAAACAGGGTAAGGATATCTGGTTTACCTAGGGGTTTCAGGGCTCACGGGTCGTTGCCCGGTGCGAGCATTTCACACCGGAGGCAAGGGCCACGAGAGTTGGGGTCTGATGGAGCCGAAAACCTATGGGGTGGCCTTATGATCAATAGTAGCCGTGCCAGGTGGCAAAGATGGCTGAAATCCATCTGGGCTTTCTACTGAACACAAGACAGTGAAGTCTGGCTAGGGTAACCTATAGTCAGCCTAGCTGCTCTGATACCATTGCTTGTGGCGCCCCGCCTGATTACCACTGTAGCCAGACGGTCGCCACGCATACCAGCCCAGGAAATCACTCTGGCATGCGTGTTTACAACAAGTATCAAGAACACAGGCATTTCTATTAATGGTTATATGAGTCTTACAAGATATGATACAAGGGGTGATGGCAGCGGAAAGGCTCTATCTAAGGCAGCATGGTCTTGGTGCGGCTCCAATCCATAGGGATCTGACTAGGTTACTCTTCTAGCCCGCGAACGCTCCGGCTCCTCGTCGACGGACGACGGATCCTTATGTGAACCTGGCCATGTTAAAGGCCGCTGAGTACTTTTGAATGTACTCGCAAGCAAACCAAACTAACATATACACCAAGCAAAGCAATCCATGGCATTCAAGCATGCATTTGTTATTAGAGCAATATTAACTATCATGGCATAACAGGATTATCTAGCAAGATAACTACTGAAATAAATACGGTAAAGTAAAGCATACTAAGTAAATATTCCATACTCCGAACATCCTCACGATCCAATCTGAATCTGATCCAAATCCAATCCAAATCATGTGGTCATCCGACCACTCATCTCATAGCCATCCCATGGCTAACATATCATATTCCTGACATCATCTGATGTCTGCTCAAAGACGAGTTCTTCCATCATTATTATCATTAATAATGTTGATCACCTAGTGAGGTCTGGACGGGCTGTCCAATACCGTGGACGCGGCTATTCGAATAGATTTTTCACTCTACAGAGGTTGCGCACTTTACCCACACCATGAAGCACCTGGCCTCGTGATCCCACTCGGGTGGACCAGCGTTGCTTCAACAAAACATGCCTGACCCGTGACTCTTTCATCGTACCACCGGCACTCATCCTCCCCCGGAGGCTTGCCCTGGGTGGCCCCTGTGTCCTCATGACACCTGCCACCGTCGTGGCCCAAACTAAATAGTCCCAAACGGGGACTAAACTGTCCCAAAGGGGGACTAAACTGTCCCAAACGGGGACGCCGGCACAAACCAACAACAACTGGGCTCACAAGGTTATCGCCGCCTACCGGGCCAGGGTAGCGCGCGCGCATAACCTTCCCTGTCTGGAGGTACCTGTGAAAGAGCACGCGATCAGACCAAGTCAAGGCCGTCCCATACCGGCAAATGTGGTTGCATGGATAAGCCCGGACAGGTGACTCCAGATCAACCGACTAAATTTAACCTTAGCCATCACTTAGCAAGTATTGTTATATATATATCACAACAAGTTGAAGTGGCAACAATTATGCACTTAAGTAAACCACATAGCAAACTATGCAAGTAATACAAATAGTAAGTGCAATCTAACAGAGGTTTAATTATTTCTATCACAGGCATAATTACTAATTAAACATGCAAGAATAACACAGAGCAATGCTTTAGGGCATATATCAGATGGTCGGCTTGCCTGGGGTCGAAGAATACTCCGGGAAGAAGTGTGGAGAGGAGGAATCCTACTCCTAGTAGGATTGGAGTAGGACTCCTCCACCTCCAATTTCGGCCAACCCTTGAGGGTTTGAGGCTGCCTCCTCCCCTCCCTCCCTCCTATATATACTAGAGGATTTAGAGGGGAGAGCTAACCCTAATTGCCACGTGCTCCCTCTACTTCCTCTAGATCGTTTTCTCCTTTAGTCTAGTTTCGGCGGTGCTTAGGCGAAGCCCTGCAGGAATAGTTCCACAACCACCGCCGCCGCGCCGTCCCGCTGCCGGAGAACTCATCTACCTCTCCGCCCCCTCTTGCTGGATCAAGAAGGCGGAGATCGTCATCGAGCTGTACGTGTGTTGAACGCGGAGGTGCCATCCGTTCGGCACTAGATCGGAAGGACCGTGATCAGGATCGCGAGACGATTCGTGATTTGATCGTGGGACGGATCGTGATGGGATCGTGGGACGGATCGTGATTGGATCGCGAGATGGATCGTGATGGGATCGCGGGACGCTCGGCGATTTGGGTCGCGAAGACGTTCGACTACATCAACCGCGTTTCTTAACGCTTCCCGCTTAGCGATCTACAAGGGTATGTAGATCCACTCTCCCTCTCGTAGATGATCATCACCATGGATAGATCTTGTGTGTGCGTAGGAAAAAATTTGTTTCCCATGCAACGTTCCCCAACAGTGGTATCAGAGCTAGGTCTATGTGTAGATGAGATCTCGAGTAGAACACAAAGGAGTTTGTGGGCGTTGATATTCGGATTGCTTCCTCCCTTGGTCTTTTCTTGTTTCGGCGGTATTGTGGGATGAAGCGGCCTGGACCAACATTACTCGTACGCTTACGAGAGACCGGTTCCATCAACTGACATGTAACTTCGTTGCATAAAGATGGCTGGCGGGTGTCTGTTTCTCCCACTTTAGTCGGATCGGATTTGACAAAGGCGGTCCTTGAGAAGGTTGAATAGCAATTTTTGTATCACCGTTGTGGTTTTTGCGTAGGTAAGAATTGTTCTTGCTAGATGCCCGTAGGAGCCGCGTAAAACTTGCAACAACAATTAGAGGACGTCTAACTTGTTTTTGCAGGGTATGTTGTGATGTGATATGGCCAATTACATGATGAGATATATGTGATGTATGAGATGATCATGTATTGTATAGAATATCACGACTTGCATGTCGATGAGTACGGCAACCGGCAGGATCCATAGGGTTGTCTTTAATTATTTTCGCCGTTTTGCTTTACTTTATCGCTATGAGTTAGCAATAGTCGTGGAAGCAACAGTCGGCGCGACAACCTCTTGGCGACACATTGATGGAGATCAAGATGATGGAGATCATGGTGTCATGCCGGTGACGATGGAGATCATGCCGGTGCTTTGGAGATGGAGATCAAAAGCACAAGTTCATGGCCATATCATGTCACTTATGATTTGCATGTGATGTTAATCCTTTTATGCATCTTATTTTGCTTAGGATGGCGGTAGCATTATAAGGTGATCCCTCACTTAAATTTCAAGATAAAATTGTGTTCTCCCCGAGTGTGCACCGTTGTGAAAGTTCGTCGTTTCGAGACACCACGTGATGATCGGGTGTGATAGACTCTACGTTCGCATACAACGGGTGCAAGCCAGTGTTGCACGTGCGGAACACTCGGGTTAAACTTGACGAGCCTAGCATGTACAGACATGGCCTCAGAACACAAGAGACCGAAAGGTCGAACATGAGTCATATACTAGATATGATCAACATGAAGATGTTCACCATTGAAACCACCTCAACTCACGTGATGATCGGACTTGAGTTGGTGGATTTGGATCATGTGACACTCGAATGACCAGAGGGATCTCAATTTGAGTGGGAGTTTTTAAGTAATATGATTAACTAAACTCATTATCATGAACATAGTCAAAATGTCTTTGCAAATTATGTTGTAGATTACTAGCTCGCGCTGTAGCTCCCTTGAATTTTTTATATGTTCCTAGAGAAATAGAGTTGAAAGATGATGGTAGCAATAATGCGGACTGGGTCCGTGATCTGAGGATTGTCCTCATTGCTGCATAGAAGGCTTATGTCCTTAATGCACCGCTCGGTGTGCCACCCCCTCAAGCGTCGTCTTTAGATGTTATGAACATCTGACAGGCACGTTCTGATCACTACTTGATAGTTCAGTGCGTCATGCATCACGGCTTAGAATTGAGGCTCCAAAACGTTTTGAACGTCACGGAACATATGAGATGTTCTAAGAGCTGAAATTGGGATCTCAGGCTTGTGCCCGTGTTGAGAGGTATGAGACCTCCAACAAGATTCTTTGCCTGCAAGATGAAGGAGAATAGCTCAATCGGTGAGCATGTGCTCAGATTGTCTGGGTGCTACAATCGCTTGAATCGAGTGGGAGTTGATCTTCCAGATAAGATAGTGATTGATATAGTTCTCCAAGTCACTGTCACTAAGCTACTAGAGCTTTGTGATGAACTATAAAATGCCAGGGATGGAAATAATGATCCCTGAGCTATTCGCGATGTTTGACACCGCGAAGGTAGAAATCAAGAAGGAGCATCAAGTGTTGATGGTTAGTGAAACCACTAGTTTCGAGAAGGGCAAGGGCTAGGAGGGAAACTTCATGGATGGCAAGTCAGTTGCTGCTCCAGTGAAGAAACCCAAGGTTGAACCCAAACCCGAGACTAAGTGCTTCCATTATGAGGAGAACGGTCGCTGAAGCGGAACAACCCTAGATACTTGGTAGATAAGAAGGCGGGCAACGTCGACAGAAGTATATTGGATATACGTGTTATTGATGTGTACCTTGCTAGTACTCCTAGTAGCACCTGGGTATTGGATACCAGTTCGGTTGCTAAATGTTAGTAACTCGAAATAAAAGTTACGGAATAAACGGAGGCTAGCTAAGGGTGAGGTGACGATGAGTGTTGGAAGTGTTTCCAAGGTTGATGTGATCACCATTGCATGCTTTCTCTACCTTTGGGATTAGTGATGAACCTAAATAAATGCTATTTGGTGTTTGCGTTGAGCATGAACGTGATTAGATCATGTTTATTGCAATATGGTTATTCATTTAAGTTAGAGAATAATGGTTATTCTGTTTACATGAATAATACCTTCAATGGTCATGCACCCAATGAGAATGGTTTATTGAATCTTGATCATAGTGATACACATGTTCATAATATTGATGCCAAAAGATACAAAGTTAATAATGATAGTACCACATACTTGTGGCACTGCCGCTAAATGTCATATTGGTGTAAAACGCATGAAGAAACTCCATGCTGATGGATCTTTCGACTCATTCGATTTCGAATCGGTTGAGACATGCGGACCATGCCTCATGGGCAAGATGACTAAGACCCCGTTTTCCGGTATGATGGAGCGGGCAAGTAACTTATTGGAAATGATACATGTTGATGTATTCGGTCCAATGAGTGTTGTAGCATGCGGTGGATATCGTTATTTTCCTACCTTCACTGATGATTTGAGTAGATATGGGGATATTTAATTAATGAAACAC
The DNA here is from genome assembly GCA_039707655.1 of Elymus sibiricus. NCBI lineage: Eukaryota > Viridiplantae > Streptophyta > Magnoliopsida > Poales > Poaceae > Elymus > Elymus sibiricus. Next base: position 370,856,684 of record CM077667.1, read on the forward strand.
AAGTCTAAAACGTTTGAAAAGTTCAAACAAAATCAGAGTGAAGTTTGAGATCATCGTGACAAGGAGATAAAATGTCTACGATATGATCATGGAGGTAAATACCAGAGTTACGAGTATTGGTAAACAACTTAAGACAATGTGGAATTTGTTTCATAGCTCACGCCACCTGGAACACCATAGTATGATGGTGTGTCCGAACGTCGTAGTCATGCTCTATTGGATATGGTGTGAACTATGATGTCTCTTATCGATTTGCCACTATCGTTTTGGGGTTACGCATTAGAGACAACTACATTCACTTTAAAATGGGCACCATCTAAATCCGTTGAGATGACACTGTATGAATTTTGGTTTGGTGGAAACCTAAGCTGTCATTTCTTAGTGTTTGTGGCTGCGACGCTTATGTGAAAAAGGGTTTCCACCTAATTAGCTCGAACCCAAAGCGGACAAATGCATCTTCATAGAATACCCTAACGTAACAATTGGGTAAACCTTCTATCTTAGATCCAAGCACAAAGTGTTTGTTGCTAAAACGGGTCCTTTCTCGAGAAAGAGTTTCTCTCGAAAGAATTGAGTGGGAGGAAGATAGAACTTGATGAGGTTGTTGAACCTTTGTTTCAACCAGAGAGTAGCGCAACGCAAAAAGTTGTTTCTGTGGAGCCTACATTAGTTGAAGAGGAAGTTAATGATGATGATCATGAAGCTTCGGATCAAGTTACTATCGAACCTCGTAGGTCGACAAGGACGCGTATTGCTCCTGAGTGGTACGGCAACCCTGTCTTAGAGGTCATGTTGTTGGACAACGATGAACCTACGAGCTATGGAGAAGCGATGATGGGCCCGGATTCTGAGAAATGGTTAGAGGCCATGCAATCCGAGATGGGATCCATGTAAGAAAACAAAGTATGGGCTTTGGAAGTATTTCCTAAAGGGCGAAAGGCCATTCAGAACAAGTGGACCTTTAAAAGGAAGACGGACGCGGACGGTAATGTCACCGTCTATAAAGCTCGACTTGTGGCAAAGGGTTTTTCCACAAGTTCAAGGAGTTGACTACGATGAGATTTTCTCACCCGTAGCGATGCTAAAGTCTGTTGGAATTATGTTAGCAGTTGCTGCATTTTTCAATTATGAAATCTGGCAGATGGATGTCAAAACATCGTTTCCTTAACGGTATCCGTGAGGAAAGGTTGTATGTGATACAACCAGAAGGTTTTGTCAGTCCTAAGGATGCTAAAATGTATGCAAACTCCAGCGATCCTTCTATGGACTGGAGCAAGCATCTCGGAGTTGGAATATACGCTTTGATGAGGTGATCAAAGTTTTTGAGTCTATACAAAGTTTATGAGAAACTTGTATTTACAATAAACTGAGTGGGAGCACTATAGAATTTCTGATAAGTATATGTGGATGACATATTGTTGATCGGAAATGATGTAGAATTTCTGGAAAGCGTAAAGGGTTGTTTGAAAAGGAGTTTTTCAAAGGAAAACCTGGAATGAAGCTACTTAAATGCTGGGCATCAGGATCTATAGAGGTAGATCAAGACTTCTGATAAAACTTTCAATGAGTACATACCTTGACAAGATTTTGAAAGAGTTCAAAATGGATCAGTCAAAGAAAGAGTTCTTGCCTGATTTATAAGGTGTGGAGTTGAGTGAGACTCAAAGCTCGACCACAGCAGAAGAAAGAGAAAGGACGAAGGTCGTCCCCTATGCCTTATCCATAGGCTCTGTATAGTATGCCATGCTGTGTACCGCACCTGTGTGTGCCTTGCCATGAGTTTGTCAAGGGGTACAAGAGTGATCTAGGAGTGGATCACTGGACAGCGGTCAAGATTATCCTTAGTAACTAGAGGACTAAGGAAATATTTCTCGATTATGGAGGTGATAAAGAGTTCATCATAAAGGGTTACGTTGATGCAAGCTTTGACACCAATCCGGATGACTCTGAGTAGCAATCCGGATACGTATAGTGGAGCAGCCATTTGGAATAGCTCCAAGTGGAGTGTGGTAGCAGTGTCTATAGTATGACATAGAGATTTGCAAAGTACACACGGATCTGAATGACGCAGACCCGTTGACTAAAGACCTCTCTCACATGCAAAGCATGATCGAACCCCAGAACTCATTGGGTGTTAGATTCATAACAATGTAAATCACATGGTGATGTGAACTAGATTATTGACTCTAGTGCAAGTGGGAGACTGTTGGAAATATGCCCTAGAGGCAATAATAAATTGGTTATTATTATATTTCCTTGTTAGCGATAATCGTTTATTATCCATGCTATAATTGTATTGATTGGAAACTCAAATACACGTGTGGGTACATAGACAACACTGTGTCCCTAGTATGCCTCTAGTTAACTAGTTCGTTGATCAAAGATGGTCAAGGTTTCCTGGCCATAGACATGAGATGTCATTTGATAACGGGATCACATCATTAGGAGAATGATGTGATGGACAAGACCCAAACTATAAACATAGCATATGATCGTGTCAGTTTATTGCTATAGTTTTCTGCATGTCAAGTATCTGTTCCTATGACCATGAGATCATGCAACTCACTGACACCGGAGGAATACCTTGTGTGTATCAAACGTCACAACATAACTGGGTGACTATAAAGATGCTCTACAGGTATCTCCGAGGGTGTCTGTTGAGTGGGCATGGATCAAGACTGGGATTTGTTACTCCGTGTGACGGAGAGGTATCTCAGGGCCCACTCGGTAATACAACATCACAATAAGCCTTGCAAGCAATGTGACTAAGTGTTAGCCATGAGATCTTGTATTACGGAACGAGTAAAGAGACTTGCCGGTAACGAGATTGAACTAGGTATAGAGATACCGACGATCGAATCTCGGGCAAGTAACATACCGAAGAACAAAGGGAACAGCGTACGGGATTAACTGAATCCTTGACATAGAGGTTCAACCGATAAAGATCTTTGTAGAATATGTAGGAACCAATATGGGCATCTAGGTCCCGCTATTGGTTATTGACCGTGGAGGTGTCTCGGTCATGTCTACATAGTTCTCGAACCCGCAGGGTCTGCACACTTAAGGTTCGGTGACGTTTCGGTATAGTAGAGTTATGTATGGTGGTGACCGAAGGTTGTTCGGAGTCCCGGATGAGATCCTGGACGTCACGAGGAGCTCTGGAATGGTCTAGAGGTAAAGATTGATATATAGGAAGTCCTGTTTTGGTCACCGGAAAAGTTTCGGGTACTTCGGTAGTGTACCGGGTGTGCCGGGAGGGTACCGGGGGCCATCGGGAGGGGTGTCTCGACCCAAAGGACCTCATGGGCTGTGGGAGGAGTCGAACGAGCCCCTGGTGGGCTGGCCGAACCCCCCACTAAGGCCCATGCGGCTAGGGTGGGAAAAACCCAAAGGTGGAAAGGTGGAAAGGGTTTCCAAGTGGAGAGGAGGAATCCTACTCCTAGTAGGATTGGAGTAGGACTCCTCCACCTCCAATTTCGGCCAACCCTTGAGGGTTTGAGGCTGCCTCCTCCCCTCCCTCCCTCCTATATATACTAGAGGATTTAGAGGGGAGATCTAACCCTAATTGCCACGTGCTCCCTCTACTTCCTCTAGATTGTTTTCTCCTTTAGTCTAGTTTCGGCGGTGCTTAGGCAAAGCCCTGCCGGAATAGTTCCACCACCACCGCCGCCGCGCCGTCCCACTACCGGAGAACTCATCTACCTCTCCGCCCCCTCTTGCTGGATTGAAAGTGCGTTATATCGACTAGAGGGGGGGTGACTAGGCGATTTTTACAAATTCATCACTGAGGAATTTCAACTTGAGGAATTTGAAATTTGATGAATAACTAGCAGCAGAACAAATACTCAAGTGCATGAGAAACATAGCAGTAGCATAGTCATCATGATGAAATAAAGTATGCACAGATTACAGGTAGCGCGATACAGGATAAGCTGGTGAGGAACAAGGTAGCTTGAAGAATTTGAGGTGAGGAAATTGAGAAAGTCTTCAGTCAAATTCTTCAAACAGTAACGATCAATTTCATCAACAAGTATACGAGGAAATAGAAGGGTTGAGGAAATGGAACAGGGTAGCTCGATGAAGACAATGGTTTGATGACCTAGTTCCAACTGCTGTGACAGTCGTACGTCTGGTTTGGAGTGGCCTGGTATTTAAACCAGAGGACACACAGTCCCAGGACACACAGTCCTTACCGTATTCTCCTTGAGCTAAGGTAACACAGTCCTCGCCCAACACTCGTGGTAAGTCTTCAGGGTAGACTTCCAAAACCCTCACAAACTGGTCACCCGGCGATCCACAATTGATTGCTGGATGCTCTAGACCAAGGTCACTTCGTGATCCCCAATTGACTGCAGGATGCACTAGACCATGACGCCTAACCGTCTGGAAGATACACAGTCTTCAAAGGTAACAAGCATCGGTTCCACACAGGAACAATTTCTTCAGTGATGCTCAATCACTTTGGGTTGGTGGTTTGGTTTTGGGGTTTCTCCTCACTGATGATTTTCTCTCAAAGTCCTCGAGGAATGGGATGCTCTCAAATGACAAGTGTCAGTTCTCTCTCGGAGCAGCCAACCAACTAGTGGTTGTGGGGGGTGGCTATTTATAGCCAGGGTGCAACCTGACATGATAAGACATAAATGCCCCCAATGATATGACCGTTATGTGGATAGGATGATTGGGGACAGTTGGCGCTTAGCACAGCAACGGTCGGAATTTCGAACTATGAAAGTCCTCAGGCTTATCATATTCCTCACTTGTAGGCAATTCGCACTGGCGAAATCCTAACTCCTCAGTCAGACCAATTTCCTCAGAGACCAGAAGATCATCGTCTCTGTCACTGAAGAACTTGACTGAACTGTAAGAGATTTCCAAAGGCTTCACTCGAAGGATTGGATAGGTTGAGGCTTTTGAGTTGAGCATCAGTTTGAAATTTTCCTTAGTATTACCTCGGCCCCCTTTAACAGTACGGTGTTTCCTATGACTCAAAGAAAGGAAATGAAACTACGAAAACAAAAGTCTTCATGCTTCATAGTCCTCGTTCATATCTTCAAGGTCACACCAACTTCTTCTTTTTCAAAGTCTTCAGGGAATAACAAAGTCTTCAGCAAAGTCTTCAGTTGAAGACATACATTTTTAGGGGTCGAGAATCTCCGAATGTATCAAACTCCTCAGCGACTTATAGAGCATGTGTACACTTACAAATGCATCAGTCTCTTAACCTATAAGTCTTCAATACAACAAAATCACTAAGGGGCACTAGATGCACTTACAATCTCCCCCTTTTTGGTGATTGATGACAAATAGGTTAAGTTTTCAACGGGGATAATAATATGAAGTGTAAGTACTGAGTTTGAGGAATTTGATTGCAAGATATAGAAGAACTCCCCCTGAAGATGTGCATATTTGAGGAATTTGCTTTGGACTGCAAATGCACATGGCAGGTTAAAATCATGGAGAACTCCCCCTATATCTTGTAATCCATACACGCATTTAATATATGTCATGAGGAAATTGAAATGCATGTTGGAAAATGGGGTCTGAGGAAATTCAGCATGCGTGCTTTAAGATAATTTGAGGAAATAGCATGCGGAAAGCAGTTCAAAAGCGTCAGACCACCATCGGGCATAAGTTTACAACTCAACCAACAAAAGCTTCAGAAGAGCGAGAGTTGTAACTTAAACAAAAAACAACCCATATATATAGACCCGCTTGAAGACTAACTCAAATTTTCTCCCCCTTTGTCATCGAAGACCAAAAGGGATGAAAAATGAGGACTAACGCCCCTGAATAATTTCATCTTGAAGGTGGTAGAGGAGCGCCAGCGTTGTCGGGGTCGTTAGTTGATGCAGGGCCTGCAGCAGTGTCGTCAATATCCTCAGCTTCATCCGCTTAGCGTGATGAAGAAAATGAGCTTGTAACCAGCTGAGGAACTTGAACTTTCTTCCATTTCTTCCTTGGAGGGATGGACCAATCAAAGTCCTGCTGAAATTCCATCTCCTTGAGTTCTTCAGGAGTCTTGAGGTGAGACAGTATGGCCCATGTGCGGTCGAAGACTTCATGAAGATAATAGTGGTTCTTCCTCACAGAGTTGTGCGTGACAGTCATATCTCGAAGAAGTGAACAAAACTGACGCTTTACCCACTTGTGATTGCGATCAATATTCTGATGAAGACTTAGAAGAAGCTCTCGATCAGTCATCACACGAGGGGCAGTTTCTTGAGGATTTTGCGCTGAGGCTTTTGCAGCAGAATCTTGGGTAGCAGTGTCGTCATTGGTAGAATAAGATGCAGCTTTGCAAAACTGACCATCCAATGGACGAGTACCTTCATCAATGACAGCTTTGCCTTTTCCCGCAACTGAAGAAAATGAGTTCTTGAGGACTTCGATTGGAGGCAGAAAGCTAAAGTGATTCTGAAAGTCAGCCTTGAATGGAAGTGAAGACCTTGATCTCATGAATTTCATGGTCCAGGGAGCATAAGGCTTCAATTCAAATGGGGCTGAAGCAGCATTGGCCAAAGTCCTCATGAAGAAATCATGGTAATTGATGGGAATCCCATGAATGATGTTGAATAGCATGTTCTTCATGATTCCCTCCACTTCTTCTTCTTCTTCAGAGTTGTGGCCCTTCTGAGGACTGAGGGTTTGGGTCAGAATGCGATAGACTGTCCTGGGCACATAAAGCAAATCCTTCACAAGGAAGGAAGTCCTTTGAGGTTGTCCAGGAGCCAATGGCTTCATCAGCACTTGCATCATGTGATTGGGCAGAGCAGGTTCATCAAACAGGCATCTTGTTCCTTCTGAGGGAATTGGTACTGGGACTGACCGAAGTAGTTCAGAGGCTGGAGCAGTGTAGTGAGTGGATCCAGTCATCCAGTCCAAGACCCAAGAATTGACATCAGAGGCATCACCTGTGATGTGCAAGGCGGCATAGAATTGAAGAATCGGCTCTTCATTCCAATCGCATATGTCCGCACAGAATGGAAGAATTCCTGCATCGTGAAGGACTGCGAGCACCGGTGTGAAGCATGGGATAGTTTCCATGTCCGCATGAGGAATTTGCTGATGCTCGAAGACTTTCTCCTTGTCAAATAGCACTGATGCATAATAGTTCATCTGTGTGGGTGTCCAGAATCTGGTGCGACCGGCCCTTGGAGAGTCATAAGGATTTGTCCCATTGAAGAAGATGTGCTCGTTGAAGAAATTAGTCTTGATGAATTTGGGGCACTTTGAGCTTTTGAAGGGCATCTTGGGCTTCGGCTGAAGGTTTGGCTTGAAGCGGCCCACAATTTCATTAGGCATAGGAGGAACTTCTTCAGATTGAGGAATTTTAATAGCAGTTTCCTCAGTTCCAGTTTGAGCAGCAATTTCTTCAGCTGATGCAGCTGGAATATCTTCAGTGGCAGGTGCAGCCAAGTCATCAGATCCTGTATGTATTTCTTCAGTCTGGGCTAGAGACTGAGGAATTTGAGTGAGGGGAGTGGACATGGGTGAATTTGGGTGTGCAGCTTCCCAATATTCATCATTGATAAGAGGAGTTGTGTTTCCAATGTCCACATCCTTTTCCATTTCTTCAACGCTGGCCTCTTCAGCAGTTAACTGAGGCTGGGGCGATGATACCAGAGGGGTTGAAGCATTTGCTTCCACCTCAATTTCTTCATCAATCTGCTATGAGGAAGCAGCAGAATGATCTTCTTCATCTTCATCATTTGGAATGTCATAGTCAACACCAAATGGCATTATCTCATAGGCAGGTACAGAGGAGATTGGGGTTGCATCAATGGGCTCAGTTGAAGAACTTGGCATAGTCTTCAACTTCTTCACAGCTGAGGAATCTGAAGTTGATGCTTTTCTTTTCTTAGCAGCTCTCTTCTCCGCTGCCTTTGTTTTCTTCGCTTCTGATGCAGAAGGAAGGTTGATGTTCTTCACCCTTGAGGATTTTGCAGTTTCAGCAGAGGGTGAAGGGGGAGCAGTTTCTTCAGGAACAACAGTTGAGGTTGCCCTGACAGGTTCTTCAGCAGCCTGAATTTCTTCAGCTGCGCGTGCAGTTTCTTCAGCAGGCTGAGCAGATTCTTCAGCCTGAGGAATTTGCTGTTGCAATTGAGCTGCAACCCTTGAGTTGTGATCTTTAACTGCAGCTTGGGCTGCCCTGACAAATCTCACTTTGGTGCCCTTCCATTCAGCATCATACTTTGCTTGTTCTTCAGTAAGGCAGCGAATCTCAGACTAAACTGTGATGAGTTGATTTGGAGTCAAATTCATCACATTGTTTTTCAGGAACTTTTCCTTTCTGGCCCTGCTTCTCTTAGCTCTCAGAGCTTGTTCTCTTTTCCATTTTTCCTCAGCAATGAAGTGTGTGAGGACATGGTCCACACCAAGAGGTAACTTCAGTGAGGAAAGTGGAGTGCTTGGATCCTCATGCCATATGTCGATGAAGTTGAGGATCATTTAGGATCCAGCATGAGAGGTACAGAGCTGCCCTTGGCTATTGCAGCTCTCTGCTGACTGTTTCTGATGATTTCTTCCAATTCTTCATTAGTAGCCTCATCATTATCCTCAGATCCTGAGGGTACATTCACAGTAGCTTGGCTATTGTGAGGACTTGGTCTCTGACCTCGTCCAGCAGTTCTCTTTATCTTCATCAAAGTAGGGCTTGTTGAAGACTGTGCTTGGGCAGAGGAACTTGCAGAGACCCCTGAAGCAATTGAGAAGCCAGTAGTCCTCTGACATGTTGCAAGATGTACAGGTGTTGAGGACTTTGCGGCAGCAGCTGATGATTGTTTAGCTACTGAAGGCATTGCAGTGGCCATTGAAGAACTTGCATGAGGATTTTGCAGTGAGCACTTTGAAGTTGAGGTTTTTGGCTTCACTGCAGACTTTTTCACCATTGATTTCTTCGGAGCACTAGCAGAGGCTCCGGCAGAGGCAGCAGCAGCAGCAGAATCTTCATTGAATTGCTTCACTGCAGCTTTGGCAGTTTTCTGAAGTTTTTGTTGATGCTTTGCCCATTCAGCTGGAAAGTCTTCACCACGAGCAACGCTAGTGGGATCGACTTCTTGATCATTAGCAGGAGGAGCCCTTTTGCAAGGAGGTTTGAGGGCGAATTTCTTCATGTACTTGGGAGTGACATAGCGATAGTCTCTCCACTCCTTCACCCACCTTCGTTCAATCCTCTGAATTCTGATTTTCCTCTACTCTTTAGTCTCTTTGCCATGAATAGCCTCATCTGGAGTACAGTAACCGGCATACAGATTCTTAGGTATCTCAAAAGGAGTGTTCTGTCCAGCCTTCTTTCCACCCTTCTGAGGTCTTTTACCATCTGCCATTTTCTTCACTTGATGACTTTGAACTCTTGATGATTCTGAAGATGTATATATTTTTTCCTCAAGAAACGCTGCAAATGAGTTAAGTTGATGAGAACCTAGTAATTCATCAGCAGCCATTTTGTACCTGTGAACAGAGTATAGGTGCGGGGAATTTGAAGAGGTCATATGCGTTCTCAGAAATTTTTCAAAATACATCAAGTTCAAGATTTTGACCATAGATGTCTTGAGGAATTTCACTAAGTGTTCTTTGTCTTAGGTTCCAGAGTTGTGCGAATATGTTGACCCACACAATTGAGGAATCTTGAAGAAAATCATAACTTAGGAAAAACATCAAGGGATTGAAACATGTAAGGTGCTTAAGAAGATGATTCTTGAAGAATAAACACTTTTGAGGATTTTGTGGAAGACATGAAGATCAAACAAGGGCAGTAAAATTAGATTTTATTTACCCTGATGAAGAACACGACGAACAGAGAGATGAAATATGGGAAGTTCGTCCGTCCAGATCTCCCACGCCCTAGCTTGGCAGAGGGAGACAGCTACAGCGGCGGTGGGGTGAAGACTTCCGCGGCCGATGCGAGTACGGCGACGGCGAGGTCGAGGCAGTGAAGCTCCTCCTCTCCGGCGGCGATGATTTTAGCGGCGGCGCTAGGTTTGAGCTCGGTAGAGATGGGTGTGAGGAGTAACTCGAGCACAGTGAAGGGAAGGGGGTATATATAGTGGCAGTAAAAACGAATCGGCCCGAAGATTTTGGACCGGATTGCCCCTGACCCTTGCTCTCCATGCGACATGTGTCACCCACGTTCTGAGTAGTGGAGATAGTGGGGGATCGTGGCTTATCCAGTCGTGGGAATCGGAACTGTTTGAGCGGGAAGCACCGAAAAATTTGATAGTGAAAATTTTAAAGTTTCCGTTCGCAAATTCTTCAGCTGTCAAGGATACAGTGAAGACTTTGAACGAGTTTCAAAGCAGAACGCATATGAAGAATTTGTGAACAGACTGGGTTGAGTTTAGCATAGAGGGGGAACGGGTCCGATCACATTCACTTAGATGAAAATCAACTTGAAGAATTAGCAATAAGTGAATGATGTTTAGGACATTTAAAACTCAAATATATATATATATATATAGTCAATGAAGAACATCAGTTTCATAGTTTGAAGAATTTGAAAAGTTGAGGAATTTGCAAACTTCAGGAATTTGAAAATTTGAAGAATTTGCAAAATGATGAAAAACTCAACTCTGAAGAATTTCAACTATTGTTGGTGGCGTGACCCACCGTATAAGAATGATGATTTCAGACACCGCGTACAATTGTCGTAGGGTTCTGAGAATCAAATTCTTCATTAATTTCTTCACACTTAGAGAGTTATTCTTCATTGATTGAAGAAAAACATCACTTCGTGTGTTGCACATCAAAGTCATCAATTTTGCATGAGTGTTAGGATGTGTGTCTTTTCAAAGAACATTCGAAGATTCTAAGATATTTAGCTCACACCGCAACTTGCAAAATCTCTTTTCATCCAAGGGCTTAGTGAAGATATCGGCCAGTTGTTCTTCAGTGGGGATGTGGTCGATGGAGATGTCGCCCTTGAGTACATGATCTCGAAGAAAATGATGACGAATCTGGATGTGCTTGGTCTTGGAGTGCTGAACTGGGTTGTAAGCAATCTTGATAGCGCTCTCGTTGTCGCAGTAGAGAGGCACATTCTTCACCTTGATGCCATAGTCCTTGAGGGTTTGCTTCATCCACAGCAACTGAGCGCAGCATGAACCAGCAGCAATGTACTCAGCTTCAGCAGTAGAAAGTGACACGCGGTTCTGCTTCTTCGAGGACCAACAGACTAAGGATCGTCCGAGGAAATGACATGTGCCTGAGGTTGACTTGCGATCCACATGATCTCCTGCATAGTCAGCATCAGAGTATCCGACGAGGTGAAGATTTGAGCCCTTGGGATACCATAATCCAATCGTTGGTGTGTGAGCTAAGTATCGAAGAATATGTTTCACAGCCTTATGGTGTGATTCCTTCGGTGTTGCTTGGAATCGGGCACACATGCAAACACTCAGCATAATAGCAGGCCTAGATGCACATAGATACAATAAAGAGCCAATCATGGAGCGGTATACCTTCTGATCGAAATCTTTACCATTTTCGTCAGTGCAGAGGTGGCCTTTTGAAGGCATTGGAGTTTTGACGCCTTTGCATTCGTGCATGTTGAATTTCCTCAGAACATCCTTGAGGTATTTCTCTTGTGAGATGAAGATGCCATTGTCTTGCTGACGAATTTGAAGACCTAAGAAGAATTTCAACTCTCCCATCATAGACATTTGATATTCTTCACTCATCATATAGGCAAATTCATCACTGTAACGTTTGTCAGTACAGCCAAAGATAATATCGTCTACATATATTTGGCATATGAACAGTTCATTGTCATAGGATTTAGTGAAAAGAGTTGGGTCGAGTGAACCGGGTTTGAAGCCTTTCTTCATGAGGAATTCCTTCAGAGTATCATACCACGCCCGAGGGGCCTGCTTGAGGCCATAGAGGGCCTTGTTGAGTCTGAAGACTTTGTCAGGATGCTTAGGGTCTTCAAAACCTGGGGGTTGAGCAACATATACTTCTTCCTCAAGCTTACCATTGAGGAATGCACTTTTCACATCCATTTGATATAAGATGATATCATGATGGTTAGCATAAGCAAGCAATATGCGAATAGCTTCAAGTCTAGCCTTGAGCTACAAGATGAGCCTTATTCCTTACCACAAGGCCATTTTCATCTTGCTTGTTGCGGTAGATCCACTTGGTACCTATGATGTTATGCTTGCGAGGATCTGGCCGCTTGACAAGTTCCCACACGTTGTTGAGCTTGAATTGATGCAATTCCTCTTGCATAGCTTGAATCCACTCAGGCTCTTTGAAAGCTTCATCAACTTTGGTGGGCTCTATGATAGAGACAAAAGCAAAATGCCCACAAAAGTTAGTCAAATGTGAAGCTCTTGAGCGAGTGAGAGGACCTGGCGCATTGATGTTGTCGATGATTTTGTCAATCTGCACTTCATTTGCAACTCTCGGATGAGCAGGTTGACGTGCCTGAGGATTTTCTTCAGCACCAATTTCTTCAGGTGTATCAGCATGAATGTCTTCATTGGTTGGAATGACTTCCTCAGTAGGTTGAGGATTTTCTTCAGTGGGTACGACATCCTCAGTAGCTTTGAACTTAATGGATTCCTCAGGAGACTTTTCATCTAGCACAGAAGGCAGGTGCTCTCTTTGCGAGCCATTAGTTTCATCGAACCGCACTTCTACAGTTTCAACAACCTTTTGATGGTAGGTGTTGAAGACTCTGTAGGTGTGCGAGTCCTTTCCGTAACCAAGCATAAAACCTTCATGTGCTTTTGGTGCAAATTTAGAACTGTGGTGAGGATCTCTTATCCAGCATTTTGCACCGAAGACTTTGAGATAACTTACATTGGGTTTCTTGCCAGTCATGAGTTCATATGATGTCTTCTTGAAGAATTTGTGAAGATATACCCTGTTGATGATGTGGCATGCTGTATCAATTGCCTCAGGCCAGAAGCGACGAGGAGTCTTGTATTCATCAAGCATGGTGCGAGCCATCTCAACAAGAGTCCTGTTCTTGCGCTCCACGACGTCGTTCTGCTGAGGAGTGTATGGGGCAGATAGCTCATGAGTAATACCAAGTTCATCAAGATATTCATCAAGATTGGTGTCCTTGAACTCAGTGCCATTATCACTCCTGATATGCTTGATCTTGACGCCGAAGTTTGTTGAGGCCCTTGAAGCAAATCGTCTGAAGACATCCTGCACTTCAGACTTGTACAAAATAATATGCACCCAAGTGTAACGAGAATAATCATCAACAATGACAAAGCCATACAAACATGAAGAATTTGTCAGTGTGGAATAATGAGTGGGGCCAAAGAGGTCCATGTGAAGCAATTCAAAAGGTCGAGTCGTGGTCATGATTGTCTTCGAGGGATGCTTGGATCTGGTCATGTTTCCAGACTCACAAGCACCACAGAGGTGATCCTTGAGGAATTTGACACCTTCAATGCCAATGACGTGCTTTTTCTTCACGAGCGTGTGCAAGTTTCTCATACCAGCATGTCCAAGTCGTCGATGCCACAACCAGCCTTCTGAGGACTTTGCAAGTAGGCACGTGGCAGGCTGAGGACCTGTAGAGAAATGAACAATATACAAGTCTCCTCTCCTAAAGCCTTCGAAGACTTTGGAATGGTCAGATTCCATGATGACAACACAATGATATTTTCCAAAGTTGACAACCATATCAAGATCACAAAGCATTGAGACAGACATGAGGTTGAACCCGAGGGATTCGACAAGCATCACCTTGTCCATGTGTCGGTCCTTGGAGATTGCAACCTTACCTAGACCCAATACCTTGCTTTTTCCTTTGTCAGCGTAGCTGATATGCTTCAGATGAGATGGGGCAAGTGGCATATTCATCAGTAGACTCTTGTCACCAGTCATGTGGTTGGTGCATCCACTATCGAGGACCCACTCAGTAGTTTTTGGAGTTTCATCCTGCAGATGAATTAGTACAACTTACGAACTCATATGCTTCAGAGTGAAGAATATGACATCAAATTCATCAGGCAGAATTTCATCACACAACATAGTAAGTAAAGCAGTGTGAGGACGTGAGAAATGAGGAATTCATTTCTGCATAATTAGCTTGCGTCCTTTCAAGCATTTCTTCAGGTCTCCAGCAAATTCATCAGACGTTCAAGTTCGTCTGGAGACCTGACCCTGCATAAGAAGTTAGTTCAATTTCTTCACCACCCACATCTGGAGGGGTGGCAAAGAGTTCATCATTCTGTGAGCTCCATATGAGAAGGGAGGCATTGAAGCTAGTGCACTTCGTTTCACAGGACTAGGGTTAGAGTACTCATATGAATAAGCAGAGAAATTCTTCGAGGTCTTATGAACATAATGATTTGAAGAATAATGCACATATTCAGAACTCTTAGATTTTCCCTGCGAAATAGATGCATTAGCACGAGAATGATACTTTTGACCATTTGAGGAATTTGGTCCAAGTGAAGACTTTGGTCCATATGAGGAATTTGATCTGGGGTTCCTTTTCTTCATGGGTGGTGTCGTGAGGACATTCACTTGAAGATTTTCCAAGCAGCTCTTAGGAACCCAGATTTTCCTCATAGGCGATCCGTTCCTGCAGTTAGTTCCAACAAATCTGGCAAATACTTCACCTTTCTGATTTTTGAAGAATTTGTAGTTGGAGTCAAGTGACTCATCAGAGGAATATGAAGTTTCACAAGTAAAGCCAGATAAAGTGGATGGATCCACAGGAGGTCCTTTTGCAGCAACCCATGAGGTTTTGGGGTACTGCTCAGGTGTCCAGTAAGATCCATCGGCATTGAGTTTCCTCTCAAATGCAATACCCTCTTTCCTAGGGTTCCTGTTCAGAATCTGCTTTTTGAGCACATCGCAAAGGGTTTGATGCCCTTTGAGACTTTTGTACATGCCTGTCACATACAATTCCTTCAACCCTGCATTTTCGTCAGTGATACTTGTGGTATCCTCAAATGAGGAATTTGTGACCACGGGGATAGTTGAAGAATTTGCAGCAATAGAAGCATTTGAACATTCAGGTGAAGAATTAGCAGTTTCACGTTCGATGCATTTCATACATGGTGGAACAAATTCTTCCTGAGCGGTACTGATCTGTTGAGCCAGTAAGGAATCGTTTTCCCTTTGGAGATCCTCATGAGACACTCTTAGTTTCTCAAGATCTTGCTTTCTTTGAAGAAATTCATAAGAAAGCTTCTCATGGTCAACTAAGAGAGCATTATGATGACTCTGAAGGTTATCATACTTTGTCTGAAGACTTTTGAGATCATCAGACAGAGTTTGAGTCCGATCCACTTCCTCATTCAACAGATCATCGCTTTTGTCTAGCAGTTTCTGAAGCTTTTCAAGTGCACTTTGTTGCTTAGTGGCAATATTAGCAAGTTTGGCATAGCTAGGTTTCACATATTCATCAGATTCATCTTCACTTGATTCAGAAGAAGAGTGATGCTTGTGTACCTTGGAACCTTTTGCCATGAAGCAATAGGTGGGAGCGTAATCATCATTGCTGACGTCAGAGTCGTTGGAGTAGTCATTTTCTTCATCATTAAAGATGGACTTGCTGACGAAAGCAGTAGCGAGAGCAAGGCTAGCAACACCTGATTCTGACTCCACCTCAGATTCTTCCTCTTCTTCATATTCTTCAGATTCTTCTTCAGAATCCATTTCCTTGCCAATGAAAGCCCGAGCCTTTCTGGAACCATTCTTCTTGTGCGATGAGGATTTTGAAGATGAAGACTTTGAAGTTGAGGACTTTGAAGATTTCTTCTTTTTCTTCGAGTCATCAGAACTGTAGTCCTTGTATTTCTTCTTCTTTGATTCTTTTTCCCAGAGAGGACAGTCAGAGATAAAGTGACTAGACTTTTTGCATTTGTGACAAGTTCTCTTCTTGTAGTCGCTTGCGGGATCTGATTTCCTCAAACCACTTTTTGATGACTTTCCAAATCGGCCTCTCCTTGAGAACTTCTGGAATTTCCTCACGAGCATTGCCAGCTCCTGACTCAGTTCTTCAGGATCACCAAGGCTACTATCAGAATCTTCGTCTTCGGATGAAGAAATTGCTTTTGCCTTCAGAGCACGAGATCTTCCATAGCTTGGTCCGTAGAGGTCTCTCTTCTCAGCTTGTTGGAATTCATGAGTATTGAGTCTCTCAAGTATATCAGCAGGATCAAGTGACTTGTAGTCTCCACGTTCTTGAATCATCAAAGCCAGTGTATTGAATGAGGAATCAAGATATCTTAGCAGTTTCCTCACCACTTCGTGGTCAGTGATATTCGTGGCACCCAGTGCTTGAAGCTCGTTGGAGATATCAGTGAGGCGATCAAAAGTTTGCTGAACATTTTCATTGTCGAGTCTTTTGAAGCGGTTGAATAGATTGCGAAGGACATCAACACGGGAGTCGTGTTGAGTGGAAACACCTTCGTTGACTTTGGACAGCCTATCCCAGACAAGCTTAGCAGACTCCAAAGTACTCACCCTGCCATACTGACCTTTGCTCAGATGGCCACAGATGATATTCTTCGCTTGTGAATCAAGTTGCTTGAATCTCTTCACATCAGCAGCGTTTATCGTGGGAGTGACGGAGGGAACACCATTTTCCACAACGTACCAGAGATCATTGTCAATAGCCTCAAGATGCATGCGCATCTTGTTCTTCCAGTAGGGGTAGTCCGACCCATCGAAGGTAGGACATTCTGCGGAAACCTTGATCATACCTGCAGTCGACATAACTAGAACTCCAGGTGGTTAAACCAAAATCACACAGAACAAGGGAGTACCTTGCTCTGATACCAATTGAAAGTGCGTTATATCGACTAGAGGGGGGGTGAATAGGCAATTTTTACAAATTCATCACTGAGGAATTTCAACTTGAGGAATTTGAAATGTGATGAATAACTAGCAGCGGAACAAATACTCAAGTGCATGAGAAACATAGCAGTAGCATAGTCATCATGATGAAATAAAGCATGCACAGATTACAGGTAGCGCGATACAGGATAAGCAGGTGAGGAACAAGGTAGCTTGAAGAATTTGAGGTGAGGAAATTGAGAAAGTCTTCAGTCAAATTCTTCAAACAGTAACGATCAACTTCATCAACAAGTATACGAGGAAATAGAAGGGTTGAGGAAATGGAACCAGGTAGCTCGATGAAGACAATGGTTTGATGACCCAGTTCCAACTGTTGTGACAGTCGTACGTCTAGTTTGGAGCGGCCTGGTATTTAAACCAGAGGACACACAGTCCTTACCGTATTCTCCTTGAGCTAAGGTCACACAATCCTCGCCCAACACTCATGGTAAGTCTTCAGGGTAGACTTCCAAAACCCTCACAAACTGGTCACCCGGCGATCCACAATTGACTGCTGGATGCTCTAGACCAAGGTCACTTCGTGATCCCCAATTGACTGCAGGATGCACTAGACCATGACGCCTAACCATCTGGAAGATACACAGTCTTCAAAGGTAACAAGCGTCGGTTCCACACAGGAACAATTTCTTCAGTGATGCTCAATCACTTTGGGTTGGTGGTTTGGTTTTGGGGTTTTTCCTCACTGATGATTTTCTCTCAAAGTCCTCGAGGAATGGGATGCTCTCAAATGACAAGTGTCAGTTCTCTCTCGGAGCAGCCAACCAACTAGTGGTTGTGGGGGGTGGCTATTTATAGCCAGGGTGCAACCTGACATGATAAGACATAAATGCCCCCAATGATATGACCGTTATGTGGATAGGATGATTGGGGACAGCTGGCGCTTAGCACAGCAACGGTCGGAATTTCGAACTATGAAAGTCCTTAGGCTTATCATATTCCTCACTTGTAGGCAATTCGCACTGGCGAAATCCTAACTCCTCAGTCAGACCAATTTCCTCAGAAACCAGAAGATCATCGTCTCTGTCACTGAAGAACTTGACTAAACTGTAAGAGATTTCCAAACGCTTCACTCGAAGGATTGGATAGGTTGAGGCTTTTGAGTTGAGCATCAGTTGGAAATTTTCCTTAGTATTACCTCAGCCCCCTTTAACAGTACGGTGTTTCCTATGACTCAAAGAAAGGAAATGAAACTACGAAAACAAAAGTCTTCACGCTTCATAGTCCTCGTTCATATCTTCAAGGTCACACCAACTTCTTCTTTTTCAAAGTCTTCAGGGAATAACAAAGTCTTCAGCAAAGTCTTCACCAAAGTCTTCAGTTGAAGACATACATTTTTAGGGGTCGATAATCTCCAAATGTATCAAACTCCTCAGCGACTTATTGAGCCTGTGTACACTTACAAAGGCATCAGTCTCTTAACATATAAGTCTTCAATACACCAAAATCACTAAGGGGCACTAGATGCACTTACATGGATCAAGAAGGCGGAGATCGTCATCGAGCTGTACGTGTGCTGAACGCGGAGGTGCTGTCCGTTCGGCACTAGATCGGAAGGACCGTGATCAGGATCGCGAGACGATTCGTGATTTGATCGCGGGACAGATCGTGATTGGATCGCGAGATGGATCGTGATGGTATCGCGGGATGCTCGGCGATTTGGATGGCGAAGACGTTCGACTACATCAACCGCGTTTCTTAACGCTTCCCGCTTAGCGATCTACAAGGGTATGTAGATCCACTCTCCCTCTCGTAAATGCTCATCACCATGGATAGATCTTGCGTGTGCGTAGGAAATTTTTTGTTTCCCATGCAACGTTCCCCAACAGCTACCGCATCCGGAGGGCTTGGCCCGTGGGGGGTTGGCTCGGCGCCCGCCCGCAAGGCCATCTTCTGTGCCTCCCACCTAAACCCCCGTCTCGATGCGCGGATGGAGGCAGTCATCGTCGTCTGAGGAGGGGAGGCCACTCTGGCAAGAGTGGGAGGAGAGCGGTGACAGGGGAGTCCAGTCCTCCACCCTGTCCACGTGGATCATCAGGTCATAGCGGTGGACTCCAGGAGGTTGTGGGACTCGGTAGTCTGGCGGGGAAAATCCGAGGATTTCGTCGACGCGCCCGACATCGGGCTTCAGCACCCACAGAGCGCGCTTGGTCGGGATGTGGGCGACATCCCACACCCAGAGCCAGCACGTGAAGGTCTTGGTGTGCCCTCTCTCCAGGGTGCGGCTATCAAGGCGGTCGTTCTGGCCAAAGTCACCGAACGCCTCCTCCACGCCCTCCAGCGACCAGAACTGCATCGGCAGATTCTCGGCGACGCTCCGGGCGTGCAACAAGTACTTCAGGATGGCCGTGTGGTCGTCCTCATGCCATGCGCAAATGAAGAATCTGGCGGCGTCCACCTTGAGGATGCCGCGGTGGACCGCTTTGTCGTGGTGTGCCGGTAAGTCGAAGTGGACCAGAAACGCTTTGGATGGGGTGAGATGACGTGTAGTTGGTGGGGAGGGGTACTGAGTTGCACCTCGATTGCCCTACCCACCGCCATGGGGTTGGTGGCGTGGGCTCCATCCACAGTGGTGAGGGTGACCTATTGCTGCTGCAGGATGTGCACCTCGCGCTCCAGGGCCGGCGAGGCCACCACCACTTTGTTGCTGACGCGCGGGCGGCGAGAGGGGTCGCAGTGCAGGAAATGCTCCATCGTTGGCGGGGGAGTTGCCTGGGGTGGTGGCGGAGTCACGGCGAAGCGTGATGCCCCACAAGTATAGGGGATCAATCGTAGTCCTTTCGATAAGTAAGAGTGTCGAACCCAACGAGGAGCAGAAGGAAATGACAAGCGGTTTTCAGCAAGGTATTATCTGCAAGCACTGAAATTCTAGGTAACAGATAGTTTGATAGCAAGGTAATTTGTAACGAGCAAGTAACGGTAATGGTAAACAAGGTGCAGCAAGGTAGCCCAATCCTTTTGAGGCAAAGGACAAGCCAAAACAATCGCTAGTAATAGGCAAAGTGTTCTTGAGGGTACACGGGAATTTCGTCTAGTCACTTTTATCATGTTGGTTTGATTCGTGTTCGCTACTTTGATAATTTGATATGTGGGTGGACCGGTGCTAAGGTGTTGTTCTTACTTGAACTAACAATCTACTTATGATTAACCCCCTCGCAAGCATCCGCAACTATGAGAAAATTATTAAGACAAAGTCTAACCATAGCATTAAACATGTGGATCCAAATCAGCCCCTTACGAAGTAGAGCATAAACTAGGGTTTAAGCTTCTGTCACTCTAGCAACCCATCATCTAATAACTACTCCACAATGCATTCCCTTAGGCCCATGAATGGTGAAGTGTCATGTAGTCGACGTTCACATGACACCACTAAGGGAATCACAACATACATATCATCAAAATATCGAACACATATCAAATTCACATGATTACTCTCAACATGACTTCTCCCGTGACCTCAAGAACAAAGGTAACTACTCACAAATAATAATCATGCTCAAGATTAGAGGAGTAATGAATAGCATAATGGATCTGAACATATGATCTTCCACCAAATAAACCATATAGTAATCAACTACGCAAGATAATCAACACTACTAGTCACCCACAGGTACCAATCTGAGGTTCCGGTACAAAGATTGAAGACAAGAGATGAACTAGGGTTTGAGAGGAGATGGTGATGTTGAAGATGTTGATGAAGATTGGCCTCTCAAAGATGAGAGGGGTGTTGGTGATGACGATAGCTTCGAGGGAAGTTCCCCCGACGGAATCGCTCCGCCGGAGGGCAAAAGTGCTCCTGCCCAAGTTCCGCCTCGAGGCGGCGGCGCTTCATCCCGAAAGTCCTCCTCCTAATTTTTTTAGGTTTTTTGGGAATTTATACCATAAGATGGGCTCCGGAGGTGGGCCTGGGTGAGCACCACCCACCAGGTCGCGCCAGGGGGTGCCTGGCACGCCCTGGTGGGTGCTCCTCACCTGGTGGCCCCCCTCCGGTATATTTTTGCTCCAGTATTTTTTATTAATTCCAAAAATATTCTCCGTAAAGTTTCAGCTTCATTGGAGTTGTGCAGAATAGGTATCTCTGACGTGCTTTTCTTGGGTCCAGAATTCCAGCTGCCGGTATTCTCCCTGTTTGTGTAAACCTTGCATATTATGAGAGAAAAGGCATTAGAATCACTCCCCAAAGCATTATTATTCAACAAAACAAAGTAAATAACAGTAGGAAATCATGATGCAAAATGGACGTATCAAAGCGCAGGCGGGAGTGTACGGGGGAGGCGTGGCGCGCGGACCAAGCCCAGCCCTGGTGGTCCCTCCTGGACCGCCGTTCCTTGGGTTCTGTGGGTACTCCCGGCCGAAGTGCCCGGGCTGCTCGTAGATGACGCACCGGAGAGGATCGCGACAGTCGTTACGACGATGGAGTTTGCTGAGGCAGTGAAAGCACTTGCCTGCGAACTGCCTTAAGAAGGCCTCCCGGCTGGGAGTTGGCTCAGCCCCATAATGGCGATTCGAGCAGTGGAGTTGCGGGCGCCGGGAGGATACCACTAGGCGGGAGGGGGCGTGCCCTGATTCTTGCGCGAAATGACCTCTGTCCATCCTCCACTTTCGCTCGAAGGGGAAGGATTTACTGTAGGGGGAGGGGTGACCACGATGGATTTAAGGCGGTCGTTCCCGGAAGGGGGTGGCGCACCTGGATCCGACGAGTCGAGGGCAGGAGCTGCCCTGCACGGCACTTCCCGCAGCAAGATTCACGGCGTCGATGACGGATCTGAGCCAGCCGTAGTTGATGCGGGTGATGCCGATGCGACCGCAGGCTCCAAGTGATCGCTGGGCAGACTGCTGCAGGGAGGGGTGTAGCTCTGAGGTGGGGAGGCGTGGCGAGATTTGGGGGATGGACGATGAGCCATTAAGGCCGGATCTGTGACCGTCGCAACCGGAGCAGGCAGCGGCGCATGGGGGAGGTGGAGCTAGCTAGCGGAGCGCTTCCCGTTATCTCCCCTGTTTGAGATATAGTATATGACAATGGGATTTCAATTCATTGAAGGCAACTAGCAAAAGTGTTCGTGCGTTGCAACGAGAGGTAAATAATAGTATATGTGTCCATCGAATCACAACGCTTCCTGCATTAGTGCTTGCACTTCATGCACATCTCAACCCTGCCTAGTTGAGCAAAAACAGGCAATGAACCAATATCTTCATGTTGTTTGGTTGCCTGCATTGCATCAATGGCCACTTTAGGGCCGACTGTTTGGTTGCCCGCATATGTGCTTAAGGGATGAGCATATGCAAACCACAGTCGTTGGGTTGCATAAACATTTGTGTTCTGCTCACCCCATCCAAATGTGGTGGCCTTACCACCACATTTGCAGCTGAACAACATGCATAACTAAGCAACAATCAGCAGATAAACATTAGTAAACAAACAACAGATTAAACATCAGTTAAACATGTATATTGTTAGTAGTGCATAAGTTTTAAAACAGCACGGGCATCCCATGCCCCCTTCTTCACCCCAGGGTGTTGAACCCTGGCCAAAATATTAACAGTTTTAGCGAACTAGCTAAGAAGTTCTCACCATCACCGCAAACTAACTAACAAGTTCAGACTAAATTCAGACCATCTACAACGCAAGAGAAATGTCCCTGATGCAATTGTGCCTGCTGCAACACACCCTGCACCCGATGGAGCTGTCTTGGTTGAAGATGTGCACCTTCAGGCCCAGGCCGGAGATCCACAGGACGACGAGGTCGCTGGGGACGAGCCTGTGTCGGCGGCAGAAATACTCCTAGCCCCAGCCAAGCACCATTTGTCCCTGGATGTTTTGGACCTAAAGCCAGAACTCGCACCACTTGTTCGCCGAAAGCCTAACAACACGCAGGAGCTTCACCGCCAGCAACTCCTTCATCACCTCCATGAACTTGGGAGGGATGGCGAGCATGGCGAGATCCTTGTCATCCTTGATCTGCACGTAAAAGCGCATCGGCTCTCAGGACCCCTCCTCGTGCCCGATCCTAGGAGCTCGCCCCCTTGAATGTGGAAGGCTCATGAAGGCGACCTTGCGAGGCAGGTTTACCCTCTCACTAGTGCAGAAAAGCCTAGCTATGGTGTGGCAAAAAAGGCTTTGCTGGCATGGTAGCCCGACGCCACCAATATGATGCCATTGTTAAAAAATAATGGTGGCGTTGGGTCCCACGTCAGGTATTCTTCGTGCGGATGGCGTGCCACGTCGTCAACGCCACCACTATTATAGCTCACCTAGCGGATTGCACGCCAGGAACGTTTCGTGCTGCCAAAAAAATTATCCCAGCACATAACATTTAGCATCTACCATTGCATGCCTGGAACTAGACTAATAGAACAATGCATTCCAGTTAATAATAAGTGCGAATCTCATAAGTAGTACTAGCTAGAGCTAATAAGTATCTATTTGGTAAACGACAATCCTCACAAACACGAGCAAACTAGATATAGCATATTTAGTAAGGAGTTCATTTTGCACGAGCAAACTAATTAGCATAGCTAAAGGAGGTCGATGACGATCATCATCCTCAATTCATGGTGTGGGGGTGTTCCTGATAGTGACTAAGATGGTCTGTCCAACCCGGAGATACTTACCAGCGAGGAAGTTGCTTTACCCAGCCGCACTGAAGATAGTGCGTCCGTCCGTGTCCACTACGTAAGCACAAGCGGTGATGGAGCCCCTTGTGGTAAGGCGTAGTCCAGCAATGCTTGCTTCATTCGACTCGATGCCACAACTCACACATAGCCTCTTAGGTATTTTCTGGAAAAAAAACTGATATGATCATGTCACATTACTACACTATAATCATATTATCACATTAATATACTAAGCATATCATCAAATTCTACACTAAGCATATCATCAAATTCTAGACTAAGCATATCATCACACATTACTACACGTCTACACTATAATCAATATATCACATTACTAAAGCATATCACATTGCTATACTATAAGCATATCATCACATTAATATACTAAGCATATCACATTACTATACTATAAGCATATTAGCACACTAAGCATATCATCAAATTCTACACACTAAGCATATCATCAAATTACTACACTAATAAGTAACATACCATGATATGGCGGTTAACCATCATTGATGTCAGTTGATAACCCACAAGTATAGGGGATCACAACAGTTTTCGAGGGTAGAGTATTCAACCCAAATTTATAGATTCGACACAAGGGGAGCCAAAGAATATTTGAGAGTATTAGCTATTGAGTTGTCAATTCAACCACACCTGGAGATTAAATATCTGCAGCAAAGTGATCAGTAGCACAGTAATATGATAATTTGATAGCAGTAGTAGCAGTAACAGTAGCGGTAACAATAGCAGTAGTGATTTTGTAGCAAGTGCAACAGTGACAACATCAGTAGTAACTTAGCAAGAACAATATGTGGAAAACTCGTAGGCATTGGATCGGTGTATTCGTTGGATGATATTCATCATATAACAGTTATAACCTAGGGCGACACAGAACTAGCTCCAGTTCATCAATATAATGTAGGCATGTATTCCGTATATAGTCATACATGCTTATGGAAAAGAACTTGCATGCCATCTTTTGTCCTACCCTCCCATGGCAGCGGGGTCCATAAGGAAACTAAGGGATATTAAGGCCTCCTTTTAATAGAGAACCGGAACAAAGCATTAACACATGGTGAATACATGAACTCCTCAAACTACGGTCATCACCGGAAAGTATCCCAAATATTGTCATTATGGGGTTTACGGATCATAACACGTAATAGGTGCATATGACTAAGCAAGATTGGATCAAGAACATAGATATAATGGTGATAACATAAACGGTTCAGATCTGAAATCATGGCACTCGGGCCCTAGTGACAAGCATTAAGCATGGCAAAGTCATAGCAACATCAATCTTAGAACATAGTGGATACCAGGGATCAAGCCCTAACAAAACTAACTCGATTACATGATGAATCTCATCTAACTCCTCACCGACCAGCAAGCCTACGAAGGAATTACTCACTCCCGGTGGGGAGCATCATGGAATTGGCGATGAAGGAGGGTTGA
Organism: Elymus sibiricus; assembly: GCA_039707655.1. Classification (NCBI taxonomy): domain Eukaryota; kingdom Viridiplantae; phylum Streptophyta; class Magnoliopsida; order Poales; family Poaceae; genus Elymus; species Elymus sibiricus. Next base: position 370,881,590 of record CM077667.1, read on the forward strand.
TGATGACGAAGACCGAAGATTCCCCTCTCCGAAGCCCCAAACGGACTCCAGATCTGGCCTCCCGATGAAGAACAGGAGGTGGCGGCGGCTCCGTCTCATGAAACGCGATAAAAATTCCTCCTTGATTTTTTTCTCCGGAAATAGGAATTTATAGTGCCGAAATTAGGGTCAGTGGGGCCACCAGATGAGCACAACCCACCAGGGCGCGCCGGGGGGGGGGGGGGTCTGGCGGGCCGTGGTGGGTTGTGCCCAACCAGGGCACCCCCTCAGGTGGTTCTTGGCTCCAGTATTTTTTATTTATTGTAAAATAAATCTCGAAAAAGTTTCGTTCGATTTCGAGAACTTTTATTTCTGCACAAAAACAACACCATGGTAGTTCTGCTGAAAACGGTGTCAATCCGGGTTAGTTTCATTCAAATCATGTAAATTAGAGTCCAAAACAAGAGCAAAAGGGTTAGGAAAAGTAGATACGATGGAGACGTATCATCAGGCGGGTCACGAATGGCATCCCGACGTAGGCATTACGTGGCGGAAGTTTTTCCCAAAGCGTGTCCGTTTCATCCTCGCTCATCCTGTTCATTCTTTGGGCAAAGAGTGTGTCATCATCTTCTTCCTCATAGTTGAGATAGATAACAGCCAGCCTTGGAGTTTGTCTTCTGAAGGAGAAGCTGATCAATTCACCCCCATTGAGATGCATGCGGGCGATGAAACGATCCCATTCATCTCCTCCAATCTGGGTTATGTCCCGTCCCTTATTGACCTCCATAGTGTAGGGGCCCCCAGGAGAGTCGAAGATGACAGTGTCTCCAGTAATGAGCTCATTGAAATCCAATCTCACATTGCAAGGGACAGTATGTGCAAGAAAAACCAAACACACACACACACGCACAATGCATTAGTGAAAATAGCAACAAAAACAAAAGAACAAACTATTAGAAGGTTCATATAATTTCTTACCGCTGCACGAACAAAACACGACTGGAAGTAAATGCCGAACAACGTGGCAGTTGCAAGGCAGGTTGCACACCTTGACTTGCACACTCGACATGGTGGTGGTTGCGCCATTCTACACAAAACATATTGAAAAGTAAGTATATAATCGGATTCTAGACTAGTGAACCGACATAAGTTGAACTTGAATCATTATATTTATTCCTCTGGCATCCCAACTACCAAATTAAGTTGAACTTGAATCATTAATATTCTAAACACTAAAAAAATTTCTACTCAAAATGCACTATTAAAATCGGATTTTACATCGGATTATCACTAAAATTTCTGCACAAAGCAATCCATGGAATCAAATTTCGATTCTACATCACAAAAAGCAATCCATTATATATATATACTAAAATTTCTACACAAAGCAATCCTAAATCAACTTATAGATGAATCCCACATATGGATTATGCGTGGACGGAGGAGGTGCGAGTGGAGAGTAAGGAGATGCAACGGGAGGGGAAGGAGAGGATTGAACCTTGCTGGACGACGAAGGGGCGCGACGGGTGGCAACGGGGCGGCGACGGGCGGCGACAGGTGATGGCTAGTCGAGGGGGAGTTGAAATGAAAGGGCGGCGACTATGTCTTTTACTAAGGCGTGGGAGTTGACTCGGGTGGGCCGTTGCTGGCATGGACATAAAATGCAACGCCATAGCTAATAACAGCCTAAATAAGAAAAGACTAATAAAGTTTAATGAAAGATTAAACATATTTAAATACTCAAAATTAGAACTGGTAGCAATAATGATGTCAAAAAAGTAAAATAAAATGTTTGTTATTTTTAACTAGTATATATAATCTTTAAATACTTAAAATACTAGTTTAAGTGAAAATATTATGTTTGACGTAAAATAACTTGGCACGCCAGCACTAAACCTGGGCATGGGCAGCCCGGCCCAGTGACCCAGCCCGAGCCCGGCCCGAAAAACCCGGGCCGGGCCGGCCGGGCTTTAGGTTAGGGCCGGGTTCGGGCCTGGTTTCCAAGCCCGGGCAGCAGTTTGGGCCGGGCTCGGGCTTACGAAAATCAGCATTTTACACGGAGGCCCGGCCCGGCCCGGCCCGAAAATCCCCTTTTTAGTCCGTTCGGGCCGGGCTCGGGCCTGTTTATTGCATTTTTTGGCCGGGCCGGGCCGGGCTCGGGCCTGAGATTTTTGGTTCGGGCTTTCCAAAGCCCGGCCCGAAGCCCCGCCCGGCCCGGTGTACGCCCAGGTTTAGCCAGCACTAATTAATTAGCTACGGCGTGCACAGAAATGCAACGTCACCACTATCTTGCAAACGGTGAGTACATGTGGGCCAACAGATTTGTGACGTGTCCAAAAATAGCCACGCCAGCACTGACCATTTACAGCCGGCGTACCAATTTAGCCAACGCCAGCACTATTTGAAAAAAATAGTGCTTGTGTGAAAATGGTGCGCCATCAACAGTTATGGCTAGCCATTTTTCCACTAGTGTCTTGAGTCAGCGGTTCGTGGGATGAAGTCCTCAACGCCCTCGACGCCAACCACGACATGGGCTCCTCCTCATGCTCTTCAATCTCTGTAAGTATAGGAGCCACAACGAAGGAAGTTGTGGCGAGCTTTCTAGAGATTCACAATCTCCAGGCAATCGGTTTTCATTATCACATACGAGTAGCCTCGCAAACTTGCAAAGAGAACTCCCTCTTGAAGTAGTTTTTTTTTGAGATGGCTAACCATGCTTGACGCCTGGTCCCTCTCGAAGTAGGTGAGTATACGCAAGTACGCAACCGCCGTCCGCTGCCCGGCCTGAGCATGATACCCAAGTAAAAGGTTTCAAGGAGGAATGACTCTCGTGGTATTTTGGGCGAAGAAAAAACAAAACCGACACTATATCAAAGTTATTATTCAAGTTTTCTGTAATCTTAAGTTTGTTTCTTCACTATGGACTCGGTCGACGATATTCCTTCGCGAAACTTTTCACACGGGTGTAATGCCTAGTCATGTTTGATTTCAAAAAAAGAATCAGATCCTTTTCCTTTTTTAAAATTCTCTAAATTATTTTTCCAATTCGTGTGCACTGAGAACCGCGACGCATCGGCTATTTCCGATGATGTATACCTGTCTATTTTACGGTCCATTTTCTAGACATGAAAGAAGTTTCCTCGGGGAAACCCTTCCGCGGCACGGTCGTTGGTCAAAATTAGATGTGCACACGCAAGTACGCAACCGCCGTCCACCGGCCCGGCCCGGGCATGAAACTCGTGCCGCCGCCCGTACCGCGATCATCCGACGGCACAGCCTCGACGAGTCTTCGCCAGCTCCGACGTTTTCTTTTCTTTTCTGGTCGCGCAAGATCGTAGGCGCCAACCACAACCAGCCACGCGTCCCCCCACCCCACGCGCGCCCGCCCGCCCGCCCCGCTGTCCTCCCTCCCCATATCGCCCGCTCCGCCTCTCCCCAAATCCGATTGCCCCCCACAACCTAGGAGCTCCGCTCCCCCACGCCTCTCGCCCCACCTCCGATCCCTCCACGGCCTCCTCCGGCGACGCTGCCAACCGCACCACCGGCCCCCGAATCTAGGGTTCCCCGCGACCGGATCACTCCGGGAGGCCTCCAACGATGCTGCCGTGCGCGCGGTCGGCGCTGAGGAGGAGGGGGCTGGCCCTCCTGCGCGGGTTCGCCGAGGGCGAGTGCGGCAGGGGGGAGGCACTCGCCAATGCCAGGTCCGCGGCCACGCTGACCGGGCTCGGCGGCCGCCGCGGCAGGGTCGGGCGCTCGGCCGATCCGCCGGTGGGCGGCGAGCCGCGCCGGTTGGGCGCGGGGTGGCCCGCGGCCGCGCAGACGAGGAGCTTTCTCGGGTGCGGCGACGGGGAGGAGGGGAGCGTCCTCTCCAAGGTCTACGAGGAGAGGCGCGTGATGGGGTATGTATGTATATCAACAATGGCCCGCTTGCTCTCGGGGTGCTCTCCAGGCGACTTGACTTCTGAAATGGTGGCTGTGTCGTCCTAGGTACTCGCCGGAGCAGATGTATGCAGTCGTCGCGGCTGTGGACCTCTACGAGGATTTTGTGCCCTGGTGCCAGCGGTCCAGGGTTATTAGGCGGTACGACAATGGCTCGTTTGACGCCGAGCTCGAAATTGGATTCAAGTTCTTTGTTGAAAGCTATGTCTCTCATGTGGAGATGGAGAAGCCCAAGTATATCAAGGTGAGACTTGTGTAATGCACCCGTCATCCCTCTCATGGGAAATGTAGTGTGAAGGCACACAATTCAACTGGCATCATCTAATTAGATCCTTGATTCTCAAAAGATTCTAGAATAAGAAAAACTATCAGGGATGAAAGTTCTATTAGAATGAGCTGTATTGCAAGTTCAATCATATTCATGACATATGTGGTAGCTATTTATTCCTTTTGTAACTGCAAAATCACCATCATTATTTATATCATTCATCACAGTGAGCTTCAAATGGATGTACTATTCCAAGGGGGTATTGTTGTCACTTGTAAAAAAATGATTCATCACTTCCTTCAATGGTTTATTGTTGGATCTGCTGATTATAACACTTTAACCTGGTTTAGTATCGGCAGTATTATTTTTCCATGAGCTAGTCCCAGGTTATTTGTTTATATTCATTTTGTTAATACGCCCAGACTCTTATGTGGCCAGACATGATATTATGGTAGCTAAACTATAAAGTAGCGAACACTTATTATGTTGGAGATAGTGTTGGTAGGTTCTTCAAATACAGTTTCCCCAACAAGACAAAATCGTCGCATACCTTCAAATACGGTATCTAACTAGCTTTAGCTCTTGGATCCCAGGCAGAGAAAGAAAATGATCTAACTGCTGTTTGCCGGTTTTGGCTGGGATGGAATTAACCCGCTTTTGGACAAACTTATTAACTTAAGCATTTCTGAGTTGTTACTAAATTTACACTTGGAACTAACCAATAGTAGCAGATATTGTTCTTGGCTCATATCATAGATATTCTGTTCACCCTGCCATGATTTCTTTGATAAGCACAACTGTAGAAGTACTTTGCCCGAACACTCAGAGGTGCAATTGATTTTGAGGTCATGACATTTTATCTGCTCTGGGATGGCAGACTTCTTTAAGATGTACACAAACTAGCTGAATCCCAGCTCAGTTGCACAGCTAGATAATGCAATACATACATATGCTGTAATACTGATGAAGTGTCATACACTGGATCTCATAGAGCTGTAACTGTTCTAATACATGTTTTTAATCTTTTTTTGAATTTCATGTTTTTATCTGATTAATCGGCACTGTTATAATCTGCACCCACTCTAATAAGCAGTGTAGATCTGTCTCTTTGCTTTCTAATGTGTGAACTTCTAGCCTTCCAGAGCAAGCGTGATAGCTCCTTTTCACTTTGTTCTAATAAATACTATGGTCAATTTAGGATGAAAGTCTATTTATCAATTTGAATAGCTGGTTGCAGTCAATCTAGGGTAGTACCTCTTTAACTTTCAGTATTTATCACAGTGACAGGGAGTTCTCTGTAGTAACAATAGTACTTTGTTTGTCCTATTGCTTACCATTTTTTTCTCCTGAATTGAGTAGTTGCATTGTTTTTTTTGCTTCTGACTCTATTGCTCTGCTGCAGACGACAGCGTCTCAGAGTGGACTTTTCGATCATTTGATAAACGTTTGGGAATTCAAGCCTGGTCCCGTTCCTGGAACCTGTGACCTTTACTTCTTAGTCGATTTTAAGTTTCAGTCACCCCTATATCGGCAGGTAAAACTTGTTTGTTACGAGTATATATACACATCAAGTGGCTTCATTTTGTTATTTTCAGCCGTCCTTATCAAGCTTTTCACCACAGGCTGCTTCCATGTTCTTCAAGGAAGTCGTTTCCAAGCTCGTGGGCTCATTTAGCGATCGATGTTTTAGAATTTATGGACCTGCCGTTCCTGTGCTGGAAAAATCTTACGGCCATGGAAGATAAACACAAATAATCCAATTTTGAAGAATCTCTTCATGGTAGCTTGTCTCGGTAAACTGCGACAGAGGATGACCATGCATATAGTCCTCCATTTGTGATGTCACGGCACCATTAGGCAAGGGGGTCTCAGGGAAATCGGCCAGAATTTTCACTCTTTGGCTATTTCTAGGGAGAGAATTTTCATGTACGACTAGTTTACTACCCATGTATAACAACAAAATGGCCACACACATACTATTGTTTACCCGGTCAATCGGATCTTGAAAATGTAATTTGCCCTGAACTATTGGGCAGAAAGCGTATAAGCATGATGTATGCTTCTGATATTATGCTGCAGCCCTGTGACTTCCTCGCTCGTCTTTTGTGCCATCTTCTATTCATTTTTTTACATCGTGTTACTTCTAACTTGGTACATTGCAAACACAGACTTGGTAGTTTTCTCCCTTGGCTAAAACTATGGTTTTGCTCTTGTCCGCTGGTAACCCCTGCCGTTAGTTTTTCTGTTCACCACTGACCGCCCTCAATCCCCCCTTCTTCCAACGATTCGGCCACCACTGACCGCCTTAAACCCCCCCTTCCTCCAACGATTCGACCGATCCAGGTTCCTTTGTGGACCTTCCTGCCCTTGGTTGACAGAGAGCTTGGGATCTCAGGTTTCTTCTTATGGCGTTGGATGTAAGCAGGTCGCAAAATGAGAAGGGGAAGGAGAAGATGGAGGGTCTCGTTGATCGTTTGAGTCTGACGGAGAAAGAGGATGATGAATTTGTGTGGGAAGAAGTCCAGAAATCGATTGAACCGGCGAAGTGGCTTGCTCTGGCAAGAGGGCATACTCCAAAGGAGTTCATTCATGGACCTCTTCAACACATGTTCCACATGGAACTTGCGCGCCAGATTGTATGGAGGCTGATCAGCGACAACGTATTCATGGTCCAAATTCAATTGTTTGGCGGACTGGAACAAAGCCATGCACGAGGAGGCATAGCTGTTTCGAGGGCATGCCTGATCCTTGTTGAATACGATGAGTTTAAGCACCCTGAACTCACAAGGTTAGCAGTCTGGGTGCAAATACATAAGCTTCTAGATAATTACTTGTAGATTTTGTGGGAGTATTTGCCCGCGTTAAACTGAAGGTTAATGTCACCTCCATGATAAGTGATTGGTGTATGCATCGAAGGGCGGGGAAAAGGTTTACTAACAAGCTAAGTATGAAAGCTCACAATTTACTGTAAACATTGTGGAGAGTTTGTACACCGGCAAGAAGAGTGGTAACGGAAAACATGACAAGTCAAAAATTAAGTGTAGTGATTAGAAAAGATGAGAGGCTGAGGTGGAGGTGCTAGACGTGGCTCTGCAGATGGTAACAAAGGGGGAAGGAGCGAGTTTGTGCCAGGTTGACAAAGCCATGGGAGAGCTAGGGAGAGTTCTTTCCCTATGTGTAGTCGCGTTGGAATGGTGTGTATAATGCCCAACGAAAGGATGAGGGCAATGAAGCTCTGGATGGATTCGCAGGTAGTTAGGGAAGAAGACATGATGCTTGGATGGATGAGCTGAATGTGCTCCGGAAGAGGTTGTCATATGACTCAAGTGCGACGATAAGTCAGAACTCGGGTGCAATTGTACCTAGTGGTGCTACTATCTCGTCGAAAGTTACTCAGGTTGTGGATGGTGTTGAAGTTAAAACCCCAAATAATGGGTTGTGAATACACCACAAAAAAACGCCAACAAAAGGAAGCTCAAAGGAAGTGCTGAATTGCCAACTAACAATAACATATCATAGAGATCGGCGGACTCCCAGGTGGAGGGCTGTCGGGAGCAATGAAAACCCTCACTTGGAACTGTTGCGACAATGGCAGTTCAGGAGCCCTTGAATCTCCAAGGGAGGATTCTGGCAGATGCTATTTTTCTTTCGGAGTCACCTTTAAATAAAAGCGAAGGAGCATGAGCTTCGTCGCAAGTTGGGTTTTGATTTCATTTTTGCAGTGGAGAGTGATGGTTGCTCTAGCGACCTTGTTTTATTTTATCAAGAAGATAATAAAGTGAAGTTGAATTACCTGGGTCAATATTTCATCGATGTGTTAATTAGAAAGGAGATGGGTTTTATGTCCACCCGACGTGGAGCAAGAAGCATGTGTCTTGGACCGGTATTAGGGATTTACATAGCAAGGGCTCTCACATGCGGCCTGTCATTGGAGATTGTTTAAGAGAATGTGGCCTCGAAGACATGGATTGTTTGGGTGATTCGTTCACCTGGCAAAGAGGAGTCATTCAAGAGAGATTGGATTTTTGTTGTTTCTAATGCAGAGTGGTCAATAAAATTCCCACAAGCAACTCTTATCAACGAGTTCTATTTTCACTCGAACCACCGACCTTTGGTGCCCGATACAAGGCTTTATGATCTTGTTTTACTTAGGCAGCCGGGTGGAGGAGGCAAGAAATTTGAGCGAAGTGAGTTCAAGAAGAGACAATAACAGATAATTTATAACTTGGGAAAGAGCAAAGCAAGACGGTGTTGGCCCTTCTCATGCAGCTAGAGTGAAAGCAGTAAAAATATTAATGTACATCATCTGTTCATAGCACCGATTAACATTGACCATCTTTCATTCCAGGCCACATGTATGTGAAGAGTGACATGTATGGCTTCGACGTCGTGCTGCTCATGATGCTTTGCGGCCTGAGGGTGTTGGACTAGACCCACCTTATGGAGAAGGTCAACATGGTGAACCAGGTAAAGCCACTCTCATCTTACCGGGGGAGGCTCAGTCAGCTGATGGACAACCGGCTTGAGGGGCAGTACCATGCCACATGCCTTCCTCGCAACTGAGTGCACTCTCAAGTGCATGTCCGGTGAACCCAAGAGCTCCTGTCCATGAAGGAAGTCGTCGAGATGGCCGAGCAGATCGAGTCGATGAAGAGCAAGTTAACACCAAGGCAAATTAGACGAGACAACTGTCGATAGCGCATGGCCGGGGGAATTCGCCAAGAAGCGTCATTGCTAGGATGAACTATAGGAGCATATATTAATGAGCATTGCGCCGTACAAGATATGTAACCATGTAACAGATATCCAGGTGGAGAATGTAAAGGTAGACTAGCACCACACCATTGTCTTCTGTTGTCATGAAGAAGTTTGCGTTGATCATGATGATCAAGTGACAGTGTAGCGATATATGAAGATTTTTAGTTGTTGCCATACTCATACTCATAAATTCAATTCTTTTTCCGCTGAAATGTCATGGGCTTTTCCAACCCGTGGTGAGCCCGTATTTTTGGTTTGTTGTGTGCAATGCTTTTTATTCTTCATATGTTGGTTTTCTATGTTGTAAATATTGCGACTTGTTGCCTACATAACTTTGTGTTGAATGTTATATTAAACATTATGACTTTTTTTGCATATTTTTTATCATACATTTTGGAAAACATTGCAATGATTTAGGCACATAATATTTATCAAGCTTTGAATCATGTCCAACTCAAAAAAGAAACTTTAAATCATGTTACGATGCAAAAGAATGAGAAAGAGTCCTGCTATGCTTACGACACATTGCGTACGATTTTTATACAATACACCAGAATACCAGATCAAACCATTTGTTGCATAATAACGGAGGTACCATGGTCCATGGACCATTGGATTTAGCGTCGTACATCCAATCTGCCGACTTGGCAGCCGGCCTGCAAAAACAACTGTGAACTACTGTATTTGTGTTACTAGCTTAGAGCGAGCCACGTGTACCAATTTTCGTGCTCGATCCTCAACGCGCCCTCACGGTCCGGCCCCGACAAGGCCGGCCATCAAGCTCGCCAGCCTCTGTCCCGCCTCGCCCTGCCTGACAACGTCAATGTCGCCCCCGACGGAGCACTCGTCGCCGGCATCCTCCTCGCCGCCGCCGGCGCACCACTGTCCCGGCGTGACGCCGTCGAGCGGTCGCCTGAGCAGCTCCTCGTCTATCCTCTGCAGCAGCGCCTCGTCGCCGTCGTCCCCGAACCGGCCGGCGAAGGCCGCGCCGCTGCTCACCACGGCGTCGTACCGCGACCCGTGAGGCGTCGCGGCGTCCGGGACGGCGACCCGGAAGGTGTGGTTGACGGTGCTGTTCTTGAAGTGCGCCGAGTTGGCCATGACCGTCTGGAAGTAGAACTCCATGGGGTTGAGGGCGTTGCTGAAGTACATGAGCAGCGTCCTCGGGAGGTTGTCGGGCGCCACCACGCAGTGCTCCACGAAGGCCCGGCTCAGTATCGTCCATGGAGAGCCTTTGAAGAGCTCGAACGCATCAGGCTTCGGACGGTGCCCCGACGAGACGGAGATCTCGGCGTTGGTGTTCTGCAGGAGGTTCTGGTCGAGAACGACCACCGGCGCCGTCTCGGAGTCCATCCTGTGGTCGATGAAGTTGAGGTCCCTCGGCACGGTGGAGAAGGCGTAGAGAAGGTCTGCGCGGCGCACGCCACCATTGGTTTTGTCAGTGACATGAAGAGGTCATGAATAGGAGTAGGGAAAATGGCGAGACGTGACGGATTGCAGCTCACCGTCCTGCGATACGAGCGGGTAGTCCGTGGCGGCGAGCGTGACGAGCCAGTCCCAGTCGGCGCCAAGCCTGATGAGAACGGAGGCGCCTCGCAGCACGGCGGCGACGGTGGACGCGCCGCGGCCGTCGACGGGGCTCCCCTTGCCGACGACGTGCACGTTCCCGTACTCGAGGAACGGCTGCTCCGACCTGACGTAGCCGGCCAGCCTCGCCCGCTCGTACGCGCCCGCGCCGGCGTCCAGGTGCAGCAGGTACCGGTTCCTCGGGTGGTACACGGCCTTGAGCAGCCGCGTCATCCTGACGGAGTCGCCGTGCCCGCCAGAGATGTAGTACGCGAGCACCGGCGGGTACCCGGCCCCGCGCCTCGGGACGGTCGCCGCCGGCGCCTTCGACGCCGCGTCGGCGGCGTCCGGGCTGTAGGGGTCCTCGTACTGGTACGCCGCGTCCCTGAGGAAGGAGCTGGACGCGTAGCCGAGGACCAGCAGGCCGGTGGTGAGCGCGGCCAGCGACGCGAGCCCGGCGCACGGGGAGCACTTCAGGAGCCAGGAAGCGCGAGACATTGCGTGTATTCGACCAGACACTCCCGCGGCCGTGCGTGTGCCGGTGGAATGGTCACCGGCGGCCCGGTACTAGTAGTAGCCCTCTTCAGCTTCTGGGTGTCAACGCTTGTGTTAGGTCGGGATCGATCATGGAGATGCAGCACATAAGCACTGACGCCACAGGGAAGTGCCGATAATTAATTAAAGTGGACATGGACGGAGAAGATATCTCCTCTTGATTTCTTGTTTTCTATCTGTTCCCTTGGTTTCTTGTTCTATATTGTTGTGACATATGTCATGGACATTAACATGAACTGTATCTGCATGTATGATCGATCTATGTATAACAAAGGAGAGGACGTGCTTCCAAGGAGGCGCGAGCCGGCAGGGTGGGGCGGGCATCTCAATCATGGATAGCCGATGCATGGAGGATAGGCATGTCGCCGTCTAGCGGCCGGCCGTCGCGCGTGCACGATCAAGGTGGGTTTGCGCACACACGGCAGTCGTTTGAGAGGGGGCTAGCGCGTACGTACGTGCACATCATTCTACCTCGCCTCGCGTAACTTCCTGAATTTGCTTACCCGAGCCGCTTTCTTGGCTCTAGCTTGTCTGGTTCCGGAAGTCAGCCGAAATTTCACTTGTTTGCTGCACTGTTTGGAAATTCTGCTTTCAGGCTTGTGCTCTCGTGGATGTCACCCGTACCCGTGTGACACAACACAACGTAGGATTGGGCGGTCCGCCTTTTCGATACATGCTGCTACGGCAGCAACTAATTTCATACGTTTTGAATCAACCGCGCGCCTATCCATGAGTCAACTGAAATTTCTAAGAATCACAGCCACCCTATATGGTTGAACTGTATCACGTACCTCGTATATATAGTTGAACTAGCTATTTTAGTACGTGATTGACAACAATTGGAAAAAAAGTTTTTCGGTTCAGCTGTCGAGTTGAACTATATTGTACAAAGACCAGTGCTTAATGTATGAATAAAATCCATGTTTACTGAATTTCAGTTGCAAAATTACACCCTAATTGTGATTTTTTTCCTACGAAATTTAACAAATGCCATTGCTACAATGTTGACAAATGCCAATGTTACTAGATCGACAGATGCCAATGTTTCCGATTTGACGCATGGCAATTTACCCAATATGATAGATGCAAATCTTCCCGAATTGTCTGTACTAGGCACACGGCTCATATTAGAGAAACGTTTGTAATGACGCATTGCACCAATCCTTCGCGCCAATATTTTCACATGGCTTACGGGTGAAGGAAAAATAGCTATCGATCTGCATACGGGTATTCAACCTGAACCGTTTGTCATGAGTGTTTATTCAGACAAAACAATGATGGTTTTTTACTTGCTATGTGAATTCAGAGATAAATACTTAGTTCATCAAACCATAGATTTTATTCAGTCAAGCTTTGACTTTACATTCATACAATCGAGATACAACATAAAGAAAACTAGTTGCGGCGGCGGCGGCGTCCTGCGGCGGTGTTCTCGTGCTCTAGGGTGCAGTTGTACAGTTCTTCAAACGAGACCAGAATGTTATGGACTTCACAATCAAAGAATCGGTCGTCGCGCGATCGACGGGCGCGGGGACGGGGGGCGGTGACTAGCGGCGTTGCGAGGAAGCTGTCGACGGCAGCGGCCCAATCCGCTGAGGGGCCCGTGACGGGTGCAGGCGCGCGCACGGGCACGGGTGCGGTGGGTGCAGGCGCGCGCACGAGGTCAGGCACCGTGGGTGCGGGCACACACACTGGTACCAGCGTGGCGTGTGCAGGGGCGCGCACGAGCACGAGCGCATGAGGAGGCGCTGGCGCTTGCATGTACACGAGTTTGTGCGGGTCCGCGGGGACCTCCCCGACGCCCGCGGTTTCCAGCGCTGCGATGATGCTCGGCGACCAGCCCGTCAATGCCACGGGGATGGTTGCTGGCGCGGGCGCGGGGATGGTTACTGGCGAGTGCGTCGGGGCAGCATTCGCTGCGGCATGCAGCTCTTCCAGGGCCATGTCCATGGCGTCCCATTCGTCTTTATGTTCTATCTCTTCCGGCTCGGTGTCAACTTCACCAAACCGGAAGAGTAGTGGCATATGATCCTTTTGCACCATGGCGTAGGTCCCCGTGGAGGTCTAAATGATGGAGGGGAATGGGAGGCGAAGATGTAGAGAGGATTGTGAGTGAGTGGGTAGTAAAGCCGCCTATTAAACAACGGCTCGGACGCCATTGATGGATAGGTTGGAAGCGAGGAGGGCGGATATGGAGGTCAACGGGCTCGCTTTTCGGTGAGCCTGCGGCGTACAGCCCGCACGCCTCCCGGTGAGCCTACGCAGCGAGGCCAGCTCGCACGCCTCCTGTCAACTCAAGCAGTTCCTCGCACGTCACCTCCTAAGCCCTAGCCAATAAAAGAGTGCGACCCTTGGCATCACGTAAGGGCAGTAGAACGCCCACGGTTTGAAAATAATGCAACCGTTTGAGTGAAAACGTGGTAGTTCTTTTTTCCAAAAAGATTTTGTTCGCTATTAATGTGTCCGCCTTTTCCCAAAGCGGACAAAAAAAACATCATAGCATATTTGTGATATATCATGACGCCATGCCCAATTTCTTGAATTTTGTGTGAGTTCTAGATTTACTATAATTTAACGTATTATTCTCAATGTTGGCTCTAAAAGAAAAAATATATTAAAAAAACGAGTCTCAAATAGGAAAACAAAATGCTATGACGCCTTTATGTGCCATGTTCATGACACCATGCCAAGTTTCATGAATCTTCTGACGAGTTTTTGATTTACATGATTTAAAACCCGAGTTTCTCAATGTTTCTGTGGCCGAGCCAAGACCCCGAGATGTTTGAAATTCATTCCCATATCTTGCATGGGACCTAAAGATGCATGCACACTAATATGGTTTTCAAACCATTTTGATGCACCAGACCTTGTGTTAGTAGTTTAAATTTGAATTATGCATATTAAATAATGCATATAAAAGTCAATTAATGTATAAAAAGTCCAAACGAACCATGTATAATTTCATATTTTGGCACGACACTCATTTTGGTATATGTTGGCTCTAGAAATATATAGTTCAAGACGAGAAGATGCAGCGGATGTCGATTCGCCCACATAAGGTGACGCGTTCCATATCGAAACCACAAAAGCTTCCTGTGAGAAGCTCAGGTTTGTGAGGGGCTTGTTCCAAAACTTGTCCCAAATTGGAAATTATTTTACTAGGGCACATATGAGCCATGCATGTCATGACACCATGCCAAGTTTCATGAATTTTCTGATGAGTTTTTGATTTATATATGATTTAAAACCCGAGTTTCTCAATGTTTGTGTGCCCGAGCCAAGACCGCGACATGTTTGAAATCCATTCCCATATCTTGCATGGGATCCTAAAGATGCATGTACACTTATATGATTTTCAACCCATTTTGATGCACCGGACCTTGTGATTGTAGTTCAAATTTGAATTATGCACGTTAAATAATGCATATAAAAGTCAATTGATATATAAAAAGGCTAAACAAACCATGTATAATTTCATATTTTGGAACGACACTCATTTTGGTATATGTTGCCTCTAGAAATATATAGTTCTAGACGAGAAGATGCAGCCGATGTCGATTCGCCCACATAAGGTGATGCGTTCCATATCGAAACCACAAAAGCTTCCCGTGAGAAGCTCGGGTTTGTAAGGGGTTGTGCCAAAACTTGTCCCAAATCGGACATTTTTTCACCAGGGCACATATGAGCCATGTCATTACACCATGCAAAGTTTCATGAAATTATGACAAGTTTTTGATTTATACATGAATGTAAAACCAAGCTTCTCAATGTATGTGGCCGAGCCAAGGCCGTGAGATGTTTGAAATCCATTCCCATATCTTGCATGGGGCCCAAAGTATCCATGGAGACTTATATGATTTTTCAACCCATTTTGATGCACCAGACCTTATGATTTTAGTTCAAATTTGAATTATCCACATTAAATTCCTAGAGAACTCAATTAACGCATGAAAATGGAAAAAGAACCTTGAATAATTCCATATTTTAGCAAGACACTCTTACTGGTATGTGTTGCCTCTAACAAAAGTTCAAGGCGAGAAGATGAACGGATGTCGTTTTGCCCACATAAGGTGACGTGTTCCTTATCGGAACCACAAAGCTTGCAGTGAGAAGCTACGGTTTGTAAGGGACTTGTGCCTTAAATTGTCCCAAGTTTGACAAAAAAATTCAATGGCACATATGTGCCATGTCATGACAACATGCCAAGTTTTTAGAATTTCTAATGCGTTTTGGATTTACAGTAATTTAAAAACCAACTTTCTCAACGTTTGTGGTCAAGCCAAGATGCCGATATATTTGAAATTCATTCTCATTTCTTGCCCGTGACCTAAAGATGAAGCCATCGACAGTAATATGATTTTTCATCCCATTTTGATGCACCGGACATTGGGACGATAGTTCAAATTTGAGTTATACACATTAAATGTCTAGAAAACTCAGTTAATGTATAAAAATGCCAAACGGACCCTGAATAATTCCATATTTTAGCACGACATAGCTATTGGTCGGTGTTAACTGCAGATAAATATTATTGCAATCCAAACACCGTCCTTTGTCGAAGTAACCTCATTTTTTGTTTTAAAAACATTTTGAAAATCAAGTCTTTCAAAAACAGTTCAAATTCATGAATCGTGTGTGATGCAATACAAAATATCTCGGGACAATCCCTCATAATGCATGGCTTAGGCCGAAAGCTTCGTTGGCTACAGTACATCATCGGCCAGTTTACCGCACAGACTCCTCAGACCATTTTACTTTTCAATCGTCGCCGGTGAAAGATGGGGACGTGGATCCCCGTCGTGAGTATAACTTCGGCAACTGACGTGGCTTGAGACTGCGTCGGTATTTCCCCAAAGAGGAAGGGATGATGCAGCACAGCTACGGTAAGCATTTCCCTCAGTTATGAAACCAAGGTTATCGAACCAGTAGGAGAACCAAGCAACACTATGTAAACGGTACCTGCACACAAAGAACAAATACTTGCAACCCGACGCGTAAGAGAGTTTGTCAATCTCTCCACGGTAAAAATATAGATTGGTTTGAATTAGATTGGATAAATAGATCGCACAAGAACACAAAATAAAAGATGCAAATAAAAAGTGCAGCAATGTATTTTTGGGTTTTTGGAATAATAGATCTGAAAACAAATGCGGAAAAAGATAGATCGGAAAGCAATATGTTAAAAGAATAGACCCGGGGGCCGTAGATTTCACTAGTGGCTTCTCTCAAGAAAATAGCACACGGTGGGTAAACAAATTACTGTTGGGCAATTGATAGAAGGTCAAATAATCATGACGATATCCAAGGCAATGATCAATATATAGGCATCACGTCCAAGATTAGGAGACCGAAATGATTCTGCATCTACTACTATTACTCCACACATCGACCGCTATCCAACATGCATCTAATGTATTAAGTTCATGGAGAAACTGAGTAATGCAATAAGAATGATGGCATGATGTAGACAAGATCTATTCATGTAGGAATAGACCCCATCTTTTTATCCTTAATAGCAACGATACATGCGTGCCTCGCTGCCCCTTCTGTCACTGGGAGAGGACACCGCAAGATCGAACCCATCACAAAGCAACTCTTCCCATGGCAAGAAAAATCAATCTAGTTGGCCTAACTAAACCAAAGATTCGAAGAAGAAATACGAGGCTATAAATAATCATGCATATAAGAGATCAAAGAAGACTCAAATAATATTCATGGATAGAAACTGATCATGAACTCAAACTTCATGGGATCCCAACAAACACGCCGCAAAAAGTTATTACATCAAATAGATCTCCAAGAGACCATTGTATTGAGAATCAAAAGAGAGAGAGAGAAAGCCATCTAGCTACTGTCTACGGACCCGTAGGTCTATGGTGGACTACTCAAGCATCATCAGAGAGGCACCAATGAGGATGATGAACCCCTCCGTGATGATGTTAGATTGGATCTCGTGGTTCTGGAACATGTGGCGATTGGAATTGTGTTTCGTCGACTCCTCTAGGGTTTCTGGAATTTCTGAGGATTTATAGAACTGAGAGGCGGTGGAAAAGACCTCCGTGGGCTCCACGATACATCAGGGCGCGCCGGGGGCCTCTGGCGCGCCCTGGTGTATCATGGGCCCCACGAGCCTCCCCCAGGTGCTTCCTTAGCTCCCAAGTTGTCTTCTGGTCCAAAAAAAATCTCCAAAAACTTTCGTGGTAATTGGACTCCGTTTGGTACTGATATTCTGCAAAGTAAAAAAACAACCAAAAAAACCGCAACTGGCACTTTGGCACTATGTCAATAGGTTAGTCCCAAAAAATGATATAAAGTTGCTATAAAATGATTATAAAACATCCAAGAATGATAATATAATAGCATGGAACAATAAAAAATTATAGATACGTTGGAGACGTATCAGCATCGCCAAACTTAATTCCTACTCGTCCTCGAGTAGGTAAATGATAAAAAATGGAATTTTTGATGTGGAATGCTGCCTAACATGTTCATCACATATTCTTTTCTTTTGTAGCTTGGACATTTGGACTTTTAGATGTTTCAAATCAATAGTCTAGTTTTGACATGAGGACTTTAATACTCAAGCATACCAACAAGCAACCATGTCTTTCAAAATATCAACACTAAAGAAAGTTATCCCTAGCCCATTATGCTCAATCATTGATCCATTCATGAAACACACTCAAATATTAACTATACCCAATGCACAAGTATGATCATAGTGCCCCCTAGTTGGTGCTTTATAAGAGAAGATGGAGACTCTAATAAAAGAAAAAATTGCATAAAGTAAATAGATAGGCCCTTCGTAGAGGGAAGTAGGGATTTGTAGAGGTGCGAGAGCTCAAAGCTTAAACTGAGAGAGAAAAAAATTTGGGTTGCATGCCTTTCCTGTCAACGAAAATGACCGAGTAGTTCTCAATACTTTCCATGCTAGATACATCATAGGCGGTTCCCAAACAGAAAATAAAGTTTATTCCTTTTCCTTCATTCTTTCACAATCCATGGCTAGCCGTATCCACGGTTGCCTTCCATACCAACACTTTCCAAGGAATTTATTATTTCACAACATAAAGTAAATTTCTTTTTCATTTCGGGACTGGGCATCCCTATTACCGCCGTACTCTCGTGCGATGACAAGTGAATAAACACTCATCTTGAGAATAACACATCTAGCATGGAAAAATATTGGCCACCCCCTGCCGCTTCATGAGCTATACGGGCACACAAAAAGGAAATTCATTTTGAAAATTAGAGATGGCACATACAAATTTGCTTAGAACGGCACGGAAATACCGCATATAGGTAGGTATGGTGGACTCATATGGCAAAACTGGGTTTAAGGATTTTGGATGCACAAGTAGTATTTCTACTTAGTACAAGTGGAGGCTAGCAAATAGATTGAGAAGCAACCAACCAAGAAACGAAAATTCACATAAACGGGCATTAAGCATAACTAACACCGAATAATGCACCATAAGTAGGATGTAATTTCATTGCACAACTATTGACTTTCGCGCTTGCATAGGGAATCACAAACCTTAACACCAATATTCTTACTAAAGCAT
Organism: Elymus sibiricus; assembly: GCA_039707655.1. Classification (NCBI taxonomy): domain Eukaryota; kingdom Viridiplantae; phylum Streptophyta; class Magnoliopsida; order Poales; family Poaceae; genus Elymus; species Elymus sibiricus. The sequence continues at coordinate 370,900,220 of CM077667.1, forward strand.
AGCTACTCACCAACATGACTCACATATTACTATCATCATGTCTCAAAACTATTACAAGGAATAAAGTTTTAATTTGTCCAATGATCTTCATGAAAGTTTTTATTATATCCCTCTTGAATATCTATCACTTTGGGACTAGTTTCATATATTGTCATTGCTTTTGACAAGCTCAAATAAATTTAAGTGAAGAACACGAGCATAAAAATTTCATCTCTCAAAATAATATAAGTGAAGCATGAGAGAATTTCTTCAAAATTTACTAACTCTCAAATAAATCAAAGTGAAGCATGAGAGTATTTCTTCAAAAAAAATAAAGCACACCGTGCTCAAAAAGATATAAGGGAAGCACTAGAGCAATTCCATAGCTCAAAAAAAATAAGTGAAGCATATAGAGCAATTCTAACAAATCATAGCATAATTTTGGCTCTCTCAAGTAGGTGTGTCCAGCAAGGATACTAGTGACAAACTAAAAAGCAAATCAAGCAAATACTCATATAATACAAGACGCTCCAAGCAAAACTCATGATATGTGACGAATAAAAATATAGTTCCAAGTAAAATACCGATGGTCGTTAGAAGAAAGAGGGGATGCCACTCGGGGCAGCCCCAAGATTAGTTGCTTGTTTCTCCTTGGATATTATCTTGGGGTGCCATAGCATCCCCATGCTTAGGCTCTTTTCACTCCTTGATACGTCTCCAACGTATCTATAATTTATGAAGTATTCATGCCATGTTTACAATAATTCTATATGATTTTGGTATGATTTTATTAGAACTAACCCGGACTGACGCTGTTTTCAGCAGAACTACCGTGGTGTTGTTTTTGTGCAGAAATAAAAGTTCTCGGAATGGGCTGAAAATTTACGGAGAATATTTTTGGAAAATATAAAAAATGTTGGAGCAAAAAGATACCGGAGAGGAGTCCCGAGGAGGCCACAATCCTAGGGGGCGCCCCCCTAGGGCGCGCCCCCCTGGCTTGTGGGTCCCTCGAGCAGCCCCCTGACTTGATTCCAACGCCAAGTACTCCTATAAATCGAGAAACCTCCAGAAAGAAACCTAGATCGGGATTTCCGCCGCCGCAAGCCTCTGTAGCCACGAAAAACCAATCGGGAGCCCGTTCCGGCACCCTGCCGGAGGGGGAAACCATCACCGGAGGCCATCTTCATCATCCCGGCGGTCTCCATGACGAGGAGGGAGTAGTTCACCCTCGGGGCTGAGGGTATGTACCAGTAGCTATGTGTTTGATCTCTCTCTCTCTCGTGTTCTTGAGATGGCACGATCTTGATGTACCGCAAGCTTTATTAATATAGATGAATCATATGGAGTTTTCCCCTCTCTATCTTCTTGTGATGAATTGAGCTTTCCCTTTGAAGTTTTCTTATCGGATTGAGTCTTTAAGGATTTGAGAACACTTGATGTATGTCTTGCGATGGGATATCCGTGGTGACAATGGGATGTTCTATTGATCCACTTGATGTATGTTTTGGTGATCAACTTGCGGGTTCCGTGACCTTGGGAATCTATGCATAGGGGTTGGCACATGTTTTCGTCTTGACTCTCTGGTAGAAACTTTGGGGAACTCTTTGAAGTTCTTTGTGTTGGATTGAACATGATGAATCTGAAATTGTGTGATGCATATCGTATAATCAAGCCCATGGGTACTCGTGGTGACATTGGAGTATCTAGGTGACCTTAGGGTTTTGGTTGATGTGTATATTAAGGTGTTATTTTAGTACGAACTCTAGGGCTGTTCGTGACACTTATAGGGATAGCTCATAAGATTGATCGGAAAAGATAACTTTGAGGTGGTTTCGTACCCTACAATAATTTCTTCGTTTGTTCTCCGCTATTTGTGACTTTGGAGTGAACTCTTTGTCGCACGTGAGGGATTTACATATGATTCAACTATGTCAGTATTGTTGAGAGAACTTGCACTAGTGAAAGTATGAACCCTAGGCCTTGTTTTCAAGCATTGCAATACCGTTTGTGCTCACTTTTATCATTAGTTACCTTGCTGTTTTTATATTTTCAGATTACAAAAATCTATATCTACCATCCATATTACACTTGTATCACCATCTCTTCACCGAACTAGTGCACCTATACAATTTACCATTGTATTGGGTGTGTTGGGGACACAAGAGACTCTTTGTTATTTGGTTGCAGGGTTGTTTGAGAGAGACCATCTTCATCCTACGCCTCCCACGGATTGATAAACCTTAGGTCATCCACTTGAGGGAAATTTGCTACTGTCCTACAAAACTCTGCGCTTGGAGGCCCAAAACGAGTCTACAAGAAGAAGGTTGCATAGTAGACATCACTCCTCATTCCTTCATCCATCGTGATCTCACCCAAAACTTGAAAACTTCAATCACACAAAACTCAACGAAACCTTCGCGAGATCCGTTAGTATAATAAAGCAAATCACCACTCTAAGTACTGTTGCAAACCCATTCATATTTTATTATTGCATTATATATACTGTATTCTAACTTTACCATGGCTTCATCAAAATAAGCACACAATGCAACGAAAACAGAATCTGTCAAAAACAGAACAGTCTGTAGTAATCTGTACTCTAACCATACTTCTTTAACTCAACAAATTCTAAAAAATTAGGGAAACGTGTGAAATTTGTATACCAATCTTTTGTAAAAAATTCAGAATTTTTCATCACTTCTGTGATTTTTCAAAATTCTTCTACTAGACGCAAAAGTTTCTGTTTTTCAACAAGATCAGATCAACTATCACTCAACATGATCCCAAAGATTTTACTTGGCACAAACACTAATTAAAACATAAAAACACAATCATAACAGTAGCATAATCGTGCAAATACTCAAGAACAGAAATAAAAAGTTAAAAATAAATTTTATTCATTGGGTTGCCTCCTAACAAGCGCTATCGTTTTATGCTCCTAGCTAGGCATAATGCATAGATTCAAGTGTTGTCATTTTTCTTCTTATTTTCCATAGATGTATTTTGGTCAAGAGGTTTTGCAAACATAACTTGAAACACATTATCCATAGAAATCTTAGCACTATCAAGTTGTCCATCTACATACCCTCTTTGATTACCGGCCACAATCCAAGAATATTGTCGATTAACATCATTGAAAACTTGTTGGATCATATCTAAAACGGGGATTTCTTTTTGAAGGTTCTCATAAAAAATTAGATTATTTCCAAGCAGATGTCTCAACATGTAGTCACTATTGTGAAGGATCTCATCTACTACCGGGTTTTCATGGCTCAAACCAAAAAAACAAAAAAATTCCTAGCTTCTCGTACTATGTGATCAAATTCATTCATAAGAACAAGGGTAGCTAACTTTTTTTAGCTTTAGGATCCTTTATAACAGGTAGCTCATAAAACAAGCTTTGCAAGGTAGGATGGGTGCAGATAAACCTATTTTCAAGTTTCAGAACTAGTGCTGAAATAGCTTCCGCATAAGTTTTAGTTCTTTTAAGTATAGGAGCATCATCAAGAGTCAAATTTCCAACACAATTGAAGAATTCTTGGATAGTTTCTTTTCCTATAACGTTCCCTTGCCCCAAAACAAAAGTTCTAGCATCTAGATTACCAGAACGTCCAATTTTAGGAGTCCTGCCATCATCTGTTTCTGCCATACCAAAATTACTCATGGTGACAAGCAAACAAAAGATCGAACGGGAAAAAGGTGAACGAAAGAAAGGGCGAAGAAAACGGTAAATTTTTGTGAAGTGGGGGAGAGGAAAACGAGAGGCAATTGGCAAATAATGTAAATTGCAAGGAGATGAGATTTGTGATTAGGAACCTGATAGAGGTTGATGATGTCTCCCCGGCAACGGCGCCAGAAATTCCTTTGACGTGGCTTGAGACTGCGTCGGTATTTCCCCAAAGAGGAAGGGATGATGCAGCACAACTACGGTAAGTATTTCCCTCAGTTATGAAACCAAGGTTATCGAACCAGTAGGAGAACCAAGCAGCACTATGTAAACGGTACCTGCACACAAAGAACAAATACTTGCAACCCGATGCGTAAGAGAGGTTGTCAATCTCTCGACGGTAAAAAGATAGATTGGTTTGTATTATATTGGATAAATAGATCGAACAAGAACACAAAATAAAAGATGCAAATAAAAAGTGCAGCAAGGTATTTTTGGGTTTTTGGAATAATAAATCTGAAAACAAATGCGGAAAAAGATAGATCGAAAAGCAATATGTTAAAAGAATAGACCCGGGGGCCGTAGATTTCACTAGTGGCTTCTCTCAAGAAAATAGCACACGGTGGGTAAACAAATTACTGTTGGGCAATTAATAGAAGATCAAATAATCATGACGATGTCCAAGGCAATGATCAATATATAGGCATCACGTCCAAGATTAGTAGATCGAAACGATTCTGCATCTACTACTATTACTCCACACATCGACCGCTATCCAGCATGTATCTTGTGTATTAAGTTCATAGAGAAACGGAGTAATGCAATAAGAACGATGACATGATGTAGACAAGATCTATTCATGTAGGAATAGACCCCATCTTGTTATAATTAATAGCAACGATACATGCGTTCCTCGCTGCCCCTTCTGTCACTGGGAGAGGACACCGCAAGATCGAACCCATCACAAAGCACCTCTTCCCATGGCAAGAAAAATTGATCTAGTTGGCCTAACTAAACCAAAGATTCGAAGAAGAAATACAAGGCTATAAATAATCATGCATATAAGAGATCAAAGAAGACTCAAATAATATTCATGGATAGAAACTGATCATGAACTCAAACTTCATCGGATCCCAACAAACACACCGCAAAAAGTCATTACATCAAATAGATCTCCAAGAGACCATTGTATTGAGAATGAAAAGAGAGAGAGAAAGCCATCTAGCTACTGCCTACGGACCCGTGGGTCTATGGTGGACTACTCACGCATCATCGGAGAGGCACCAATGAGGATGATGAACCCCTCCGTGATGGTGTTAGATTGGATCTCGTGGTTCTGGAACTTGCGGCGGCTGTAATTGTGTTTCGTCGACTCCCCTAGGGTTTCTGGAATTTCTGAGGATTTATAGAGCTGAGGGGTGGTGGAAAAGACCTCCGTGGGCCCCACGATACATCAGGGCGCGTCGAGGGCCTCTGGCGCGCCCTGGTGTATCGTGGGCCCCACGGGCCTCCCCCCAGGTGCTTCCTTGGCTCCCAAGTTGTCTTCTAGTCCAAAAAAAATCTCCAAAAAGTTTCGTGGAATTGGACTCAGTTTGGTACTGATATTCTGCAAAGTAAAAAACAAGCAAAAAAACATCAACTGGCACTTGGCACTATGTCAATAGGTTAGTCCAAAAAAATGATATAAAGTTGTTATAAAATGATTATAAAACATCCAAGAATGATAATATAACAGCATGGAACAATCAAAAATTATAGATACGTTGGAGACGTATCAGCAACCCACTCCGGCCCGAGCGCGGACGCATCAGCCATGAGCGCGCTCTCAACATGCTTGAACGCGGCTGCTACCTCCGATAGGGCGGCTGCAGCAACCGAAAGGGCAGCAGCTGCAGCTGAGAGGGCGGTAGCAACAACCGCGATGGGGATAACAAATGGCGAGAATGGCACATCAGCTGTCAGTTTCTCGGTGGTCGCCGTAGCCCTGACAGCGGATGCCCAGTCCCATCTCGAGGCCGCCCACGCCCATCTCGTGTTGGTCACTGCACAAATCATATCTGCCTTCTCCAACATCGGTCGACAACCCATGTCCGATGAGTTGGTAATCGCTGAGTGTGCTCGAGCAGGCGTCCGTTCGTCGGCGGCCTCCCTAGCCAAGATTGTGGCCATCCATGCCCGGAGAAAGGCCGCCCACGCCCAACTCATGGCGGACTTATCCAATGATATGGTGGACGAACACTGCGAGGTGCTGGAGTATGTGGCGATGGATCCCATGGATCTCCTTACCCCGGAGGTCGTCGAGCAGGAGCTGGTCATCGAGGAGGAGGCGGAGATCGACGAATGCCAGGCGGAATATTAGTCTCTGTCTTGAGTGATGGTCTTTTGTTAGAGTGATGTTTAGGTCAACTAACAAATGTTTATTAGTTGCTCGATTAAGTAAGTGCGGGCAGTGCTGTGGGCTCTTTTGTGTAATACACAAATTTGCAAGTGTTGTTAAATTAAGCAATGACGTCGATGACCAATGTAATGAGGGAAATTCAGACCAAAATTTGCCGCCGTATCCCCATTTTCTCTTCCAAATAAAAATGAAATGCAAGTACCATGTGCAATGTAGTATCTGATATCTTATGCCGAAGCTGGGAGACCAAAATTTCCACGTCCAGTCTCATCACACACAGGATCAACTATAGGATTCGTTTTTGTTGTTGAATATCTCACACAGTTATGGTAAAGGGACTGTGTCCGATGTGATGTGCGCGCTACTTTTTTGCCGCATCTAACGAAATTTTGGGCTGCCGCGCAAATATCTACCTCCCCCGCCCCTCGTACCAACCAAAAGCGACACCCCCTGCTTCCCCCTTCCTTTCCTAAGTTCAAACCTGCATTACTTGCTTGCAGCGCCGCCACCTCGCCGATGACACCCCTTCCTGCTGCTCGCCCTCCTCCATCTAGTCAAGTAATCCACACCTTCCCCATACCCCCTCCCCCTCCACCCCCTCCTCCTCCATTCCACATGTCCTGACCACCGGCGTGACACATTCCACCAAAATCACCGGCCCACCCCCCACATAATCGTCGCCGTAAGACATGGTGCACGCAGTATAGCCAGGATCTCAAGGAGCACCTGGCAGTGGAGAAGCAAATCGCGACCGCACGCACGGATGAGGCCGTGATGGCTGCCATGCGTGCCGACCCCTAGATCTTGGAGCAGCACCTCGCCATCGAGGGCACCGTGGACGCTCGCGCGCGGACGCCACCACGCGGTTGGCTGCTTTGAACAACAACTCGTTGTGTTTTCTCGAGGGCTCCGTTGTTGCCGTCGACAATGACTACGAGTTGTTTTCTCAGCGTGCCCGTGCTTTCCACTCCAGAGCTGGCGGGTTGGTGCCCGGACAGGCTGAGGCCACTCACCAGTATGAGGAGGGCACTCACGATGTGGAGGCCTCGCCCTCGTCCTAACCCATTGTTATCGATATCTCCAACGACGAGGAATATCTTGTTTTTTAAGCTTAATAACTAATATCCTGCTAAGCATGTTTGCTTTACCTGTTGCATGTGCTGCTCCTGCCTTTCCTCAAGAACTTCTAGTGAAATATGCAATGTAATGCTACTATGCAATCTGACCTTCTAGTATGTTCTATTGTGCAATGTGATGCTCAGTTAACTGTTTGGTTCATTTGTTTTGGTGATCATCTGCAATGTGATGTTCGATTATTGTTGGTACAATTTTGTTTTGTTATGCATGTGAAACATACAATTGCTATATTTCATAGTTCTTAGCACGCTTGGCTTTTCCATGTGGCTTGAATTAATATGTTGGATCTGCAATGCGTTTATTTTTCATTAACATATTTTACTGATAGCACGCCAAATCTCACTTAAAACCTGATCAATATCTATCTTAAACGCGTTACAGGGGGAACAATGGGAGACACTGAAGTTTACCATCGAGGTTTGCACTTTCATGATCCTTTGGCTAATAGCACATTATTGTTCAATTGCAAGAACCATTCTAATATTTAGTTTTCTAATAATAGTTTGGTCTTGCACATGTAGGTCCTGCTGTAAGAGGTTTAGACCCACTGTTCGACCCATTTTGCATGTGGGGAAATTATGTGTTCATGAATATCTGTCAAATCAAGAAACTCAGAAAGATTGTTAAGATAAAGAAACTTGCGATGAAAAACAACAAGTTGTTTGTCTGCACAATGAAGAAGACATCAGTGAACTATAGGATGGTACTATCGCTTTTACCTTGTCTTTTTCCCTTTGTGACATTACAATTTTTTGAAATGAAATTTATGCATATCTTTGTTTCCAGTCCTTTCCAAAGCAGTTCATCAATGAGTACGTCTCAAACCACCTGTATGGTCAAGAGGCGAGGAAGGTATTCATACAACACCCATGGTATAATCTTGAAGTCTTCCTCAAGAGGATGAAGGATGGGCGGGCAACCATCCACAGGTACTGGCATAAAGTTGCAAGGACATTCGACATCAGCGAAGGCTCAATATTTTCCTTCCGCTTCAACAGTTTTCTAGACGAGATTCATCTGTCTATTTACCGTATATGATGCTATTTTCCAAAGGTTTTAGATGTTGCATGTGAAACTCGGTCCTGTCGTGTAATTGTGTAGCTAGGTAGTATATGCCTATATGATGTTGTGCTCTGATGTACTTCAATTATGAAATCCTGGTTCCGTAATATGAAATGAAATATATTGTGTGTTTGATATGAAGTGTCAATTTGTTTACTAGCTGGATTATAAATAATAGAGCAATGAGCCTAATTATTGGGGTTTCATATTGCACACGGTTTTTCATAGAACACCGTGAGCGATGACATCACCAAACCCACATGGTTTCTGGAAATTTGGCGTGTTGGATCAGTGAAAAATCACATACGACTTCCGGCCGAAAACAGTGTGCGTTAGAACACACATTCGCAAACGTTTTCACATAAAACGTGTGTGTGATGGACAAACCTATGCCAACAGTTTCTTCTAGGCACCGTGCATGATGGCCACCCCTAACACAGACGATGTTATGTAGAAAATTGTGTGTGATGTAGAATACGAACGGAAACGTACATTTGGGATTCACTGTGTGGGATGCTAAGCACATCTCACACGACTTCCCCAATATATCTGTTTGTGATGGCCCTTCCAATCGCACACGACATATTTTTTTCATCGTGTGTGATTGGGCGCAGCCATCGCCGACGGGTTTTCCGTGTCGTGTGGGATAGGTCTCCCCTATCGGCCACACATGCAAGGCGATGGTTTGAGACTACGTCACGGAAAGGGATTAAAAACCGTTTGTATAGCAGGCGCATGCACTAGTGATCTCCTCTGGCTCGGGGTCAACTTCACCAAACCAAAAGACTAGTGGCATATGATCCTTGTGCATCATGGCGTAGGTGGAGGTCTGGATGATAGAGGCGAATGGGAGGCCAAGAGAGAGGATTGTGAGTGAGTGGGCAGTAAGGCCGCCTATTAAATAGCGGCTCAGGCGCCATTAATGGATAGGTTGGAAGTGAGACGGGTGGACATGGAGGTCAACGGGCTCACTTCCCGGTGAGCGTGCACAGCGTACTGCTCGCATGCCTCCCGGTGAGCCTGCGCAGCAGAGGTCTGCTCGCACACCTCTCGTCTACTCAAACAGCTGCCCGCTCGACACATCCTAGCCAATAAAGAGTGTGATGCGTGACAGCACGTAAATGGTGAGTAGAACACCCACGATTTATAAATAATACAACCATTTGCGACGGTAACATGACAGATTTTGATTCCAAGATGCCTTTGTTGGCTATTAATGTGTGTGCTTTTTCTCAAAGTGGACACGAAAAATACCACAACATATTTGTGCTATATCATGATGCCCTGCCCATTTTCATGAATTTTGTGTGAGTTTTGGATTTACTATAATTTAAACCAATATTCTCAATGTTGTCTCTAGAAAAAAATAATCAAAAACGTGTCTCAAATTGGAAAATAAAATCCTACAATGCATTTATGTGTCATGTCATGACACCATGCCAAGTTTCATGAATTTCTGATGAGTTTTGGATTACATGAATTTAAAAACCAAGTGGTGCAGCCGAGCCAAGACGTCGAGATGTTTGAAATTCATTCCCATTAGTTGCATGGGACCTAAACATGAAGCCAAGGACACGTATATGATTTTTCAACCCATTTTGGTGCATTGGACCTTGTGATTGTACTTCAAATTTGAATTATGCACATTAAATGCCTAGAAAACTCAATTAATGTATAAAAAAGGCCAAACGAACCCTGAATAATTCCATATTTAACACGACACTCCTATTGGTCTTTGTTGCCTCTACAAAAAATTCAAGGCGAGAAGAGGCAGTGGATGTCGTTTCGCCCACAAAAGGTGACACACGTTCCCTATCGGAACAACAAAGCTTCTTATGAGAAGCTCTGGTTTATTAGAGGATTGTGCCAAAACTTGTCCCAATTTGGAAAATTCTTTACCACGACACATATGTGCCATGTCATGACACCATGCCAAGTTTCATGAACTTCAGGCGAGATTTGGATTTACTGGAATTTAAAAACCAAGATTCTCAATCTCTATGGCCGAACAACGACGCTGAGATGTTTGAAATTCATTCCCATTTCTTGCATGGGACCTAAACATGCACCCAAGGACACATATATAATTTTTTATCCCATTTTGGTGCACTCGAGCATGTGCTTGCAATTCAAATTTGAATTATGCACATTAAATGCCTAGAAAACTCAATTAATGTATAAAAAAGGCCAAACGAACCCTGAATAATTCCATATTTTATCACGACACTTGTCGGGGATATAACCCCGTGGTATAACCCGCCCTACTGGGTCGGGTCAATATATTGGCGGCTTAAGTGTCATACTCAAAGTGGGCCGTAAGGTTGAAGACAAGACAAGGAAGGCGGCTTACCAAGTAAGCTGCATGGCGGCCCAGCACATGAAGACGGTGACTCAAGGCCCAAGAGACAGAAGACGCCGGGAGTTTCCTTGCTTAAGAGGCAAGACGAGTTAGAAGCATGGTAGGTCACGAGTCATAACACGACTCGGACTCTTGTAAAACCTAGGGTCTTGGCCTGAATATAAAGGCAAGCTCCTAGGACCGAAAGACTTAAGTTACACACCCTCGAAAGCTAGGTTAGCGAGTTCGCACCCTTGTAATCGAGATCATCATCAATATGGACACAAAGCATGATGTAGGCTATTACCTCCATCGGGTAAACTCGCTTTCCGCTCCCAACTAACCCCTTTGAGTCGCCACCTAGCGGCGATGGCCTCACACTCAAGTTCTCCCAAGAGAACATCTGTCGTGACAAAACCACGACAGTTGGCGCCCACATGGGGCTCTCGCCCAGTGGAGTTGAGTTCTCAAAGGGAGCCCTTCCAGGGTTTGGGAGATTCGCGGTTGGTCAGATGACCAAAAGCCGCCGCGGCAAGCTCTACATCGACGATGCAGGCTGGGACCCTGAGGCCGACTCAATCGAGTACGGGTACCGGGTCCCCTTCGGCAAGATCCACGTCTTCATCGGCAAAATTAGCGCGTCGGTGCCTGAGTCGGACATCTGCACCAACCTCGTCGAGCCGGCTCGGCGCGCCCAACCTGTCCGGCATCAAGCCGGCTGGTGTCACGTCTTCATCGTTTTCACCCAAGGAGTTAGCCGGCGGGTAGCAGGGACACCCTCACCAACTTTGATGGCGAATCTTCCATGGGAGACACCGAATCGACCTGTCCTCTTTACGATGGCAGACTTGGTGGCTCTATGGAAGCGGAATCTCCCAAGGAGTCACTTGAGCCACCTCGTCATATTACTGTCTATATGGCAGGAACATCGGCAGCTCAAGACCCGTCGTCAACAGGCGCAACTAGTGGCTCTGGCGGATCAGTCAAAGGGCCGGCTCAAGCCATGATAGATCTGATGGCCGAGATGGCGAAGCTGGTAGAAACACCCATCACCGCGGAAAACCAAGAGGAACGCAACACGGAGTTAGTAAAATTCCACGAGCAGATGACTCAGGTGCAGAGGGAAATTGACGTCGAAAACACCCGGATGGCAGAAATACAAGCTCATATCCATAATGAGTCGGAGCGTCTGAAGGCCGAGGCTTGGCAGTTAGGGCTTCGTCGAGAAGCCTCTGAGGCGGTTCACCAGAGGAGACACCAGAGCCGCCTGGCGTTGAATCTCGAGCCGACCCATTAGTTCCCCACTCTGCATCAAACGCCAGGGGCTGAACGAGCGCATGAGGATCTCCCTCGTCAGACGACCCGGCAAACGGATATGGCTCAACCATCGCCGGCTCAGCCTTCACCACCATGGTTCCAGATGCCCTAAGGTCACTTCACCAACCCCATTGATAACGTGCTAGCGGCGACTCGCAATCTGGAGGCACTTCCCATCCACGGAAACACCCCCGTCGAGATCAAGGCCAGGAACGCCATAGAGATGTTAAAAACAGCGGTGGTGCAGCAAGCCCAATATTCTTATAGCCGTGATCGGATGCACTCTACCCTGTATGCCAGCCGCAGCAAGAGTCTCCATGTGGAATCTCCGGCCATTTCTAGCAGTGGACGTAGGCAGCAGCCTCAGGTCTCCCCGACCCGGCCTGTGCCGTCAGACGCCCAGGCGATGGTCGATGCGGCCAGAGTTGCACGACAGGCAGAGGCAGAAGCGGCGGCAGCACGGGCGGCTCAGTAGTTTCATCCTCAACTGGCAACTACGGGGGCTGGGGTGAACAGTAGGACGATTGGAATCCCTTGCTTATCCCCGACTCTCCGTGTCGAGCGTATGCCTAAGTACTTCAAGGGGCCTCGTAAGGTACCAAACTACACAGCGGACCTTGAGCCGACGGCATGATTCGAGAGTTACGAGTTGGCCATGGACATGCTCGATGTCAGCAACGCCGTGTGCGCAAAGTACCTGACCATGATGCTACAAGGACCGGCTCGAACATGGCTGAAGAACTTGCCACCCAATTCCATCAACACTTGGGCAGAGCTGAAGGAGCGATTTATCAAAAACTTCCAGGGAACGTGCAAGCGACCAATGACGATCGTGGATCTCCAGCATTGTGTCCAACGCGGCGACGAGTCATCTCATCATTAGACTCGCCGGGTCGCCGAAATCATCCACTCTTCGGACAACATCACGGTGGCTCAAGCCGTCCTAATCTTGGAGAAAACTGCCACTTTCAGCTGCTGGTCCAAAAGCTTGGCCGTCTCAAGCAGAAGGTTCAAGATATGGGCGACTTGATGGATGTTCTTACCAGATATGCCGAGTCAGACAACATGAAAGATCCCGGCTCAGACGAGGACAACACTGGCAAGAACAAGAAGGGCGACGGTGGCAAGGGTCAGCAAAACCATGGGAACAGCAGGAACCCGGGGGGATAAAGCAATAACAGTAAGCGGAAATAGCACGATGGCGGGTTAGAGTTCGTTGCTAATACCAACACCGGTTTCAAGAACCAGCGTCGCAACAACCGCCCGGGAGGAGCTTACAACGGGAACAAGCCGCACAATTATGAGGAGCCTCTCAAGGCACCTTGTCCCAAGCACAGTACCCCGGATAAGCCATCCACGCACTCATGGGAAAACTATTATATCATGCAGGAGTTCCGCAGCCAGGTTTTCTAGAATCATCAAGGATGCAATGGTGGGGGGCATCCGGTTCAACTCGGTCAGGGCGGCTCACACGGCGGTTCGTCTGGCGGATTTGTGGGATCAGGTTTCCCTGGCCAAGGCGGCTCAGGAGCAGGTTTTCAACATCCAGGGAACAACGGCAATGGGCAGCGCTCCGGCCAAGGCAATCAACAGCATAACAATCAAAATGGTTTTCAGAGCAATCCCAAGCAATTGAGGAGTGGGTAATATCATGTCTTTACCACTAGCACTTGCAAGAAGGATCGCAAGCGGAAGCAGAGGGCCGTTAACTTGGTTGAGCCGGCAGTCCCAAGATACTTAAACTGGTCTGAGCAGCCGATCACTTGGAGCCGGGAAGATCATCCATCGCAGGTTGATAACCCGGGTGGTCTTGCTTTGGTGGTGGCACCACAGGTTGGCGGTTATACCTTGACAAAGGTTCTCATGGATGGTGGAAGTAGCATTAACATCCTCTATTATGACACCTTTGGGTGGATGAACCTTGCTGAAAACATATTACAACCCTCAACTACAGTTTTTCATGGTATTGTGCCTGGGAAGTCGGCATACCCAATCGGGCAGATTAAGCTAGACGTTGCTTTCAGTGATGAGTTCAACTACCGATGCGAGTCCTTAACCTTTGAGGTGGTTAAGATTAAGAGCCCTTATCATGCCCTTTTCGGGTGGCCGGCTTATGCTCGTTTCATGGCTCGGCCCTATTATGTTTATCTCAAACTCAAGATGTCGGGTCCGGAGGGCACCATAACTGTGAGTGGCAGCCGGAAGATAGCCCAGGAGTGCAAGGAAGGCGATGCAGCCTATGCTGAGTTGGCCTGCGCAGCGGAGGAATTAAAATTCTGTACAACCAACGTCGATCCCGCTGATATGAGCCCCCTCAAGAAGCCCACCACTGAGACTGACTCCTTGCTCAAGTTTAAGCCGGCTGAGGATACAAAGCAGATTGACTTCACACCGGGCGACTTATCCCAGCAGTTCACTATTGGGACCGGCTTGGATCCCAAATAGGAAAGCGCGCTCATTGAGTTCATCCGTGAGAATCGAGACATCTTTGCATGGAAACCTTCTGACATGCCTGGAGTCCCGACAGAACTCACTGAGCACCATCTTAATGTGGATCCAAAGATGAAACCAGTACGCCAATACCTCCATCGTTTTAACGAGGAGAGATGCAAGGATATTGGGGAAGAGGTAGACCAGCTCCTAGCTGTCGGGTTTATAGTTGAAGTTTTTCACCCTGAGTGGTTGGCTAACCCGATGCTTGTTTTGAAAAAGAACGACACTTGGCGCATGTGTGTTGATTACACAAATCTCAACAAAGGCTGTCCTAAGGATCCTTTTGCTCTCCCGTGTATTGATCACATCATTGATTCTACGGCGGGTTGTGAGCGTTTGTGCTTCCTAGATGCATACTCTGGTTATCATCAGATCAAGATGGCTGTTGTTGATCAAGAGAAGACGGCTTTCATAACTCCCTTTGGTGCTTTCTACTATGTCTCCATGCCCTTTGGGCTCAAGAGCACGGGGGCAACTTACCAGCGTTGTGTTTAGAATTGCCTTCATCCACAGATTTGGCGCAATGTTCATGCTTATGTCGATGACATCATGGTGAAATCTCAGAAGAAGGAGACGCTCTTGGATGACCTCAAGGAGACGTTTGATAATCTTCGAGTGTACCAGATGAAACTTAACCCGGCAAAGTGTGTCTTTGGTGTTCCTGCAGGCAAGCTATTGGGATTCCTGGTTTCTGAGCGAGGCATCGAAGCTAACCCGAACATGATCAAGGCAGTGACTTCGCTTGGTAAGCCGGCAAATATAAATCAGGTCCAGCGCATGGCTGGCCGTATCGCGGCGTTGAGCCAGTTTGTAAGCCGCCTTGGAGAGAAGGCAATCCCTCTTTATCAATTGTTGAAGAAGACGGACAACTTCGTCTGGACTGATGCAGCTAACGAAGCTTTTGAAGCCCTCAAAAGGCAGCTCGCTGAGCCGCCCGTTTTAGCCGCCCCAACCTACAAAGAGCCCATGCTCCTATACATTGCTGCCAATTATAAGGCGGTAAGTGTTGCAGTTGTCGTTGAGCGATAGGAGGCAGGGAAGGAGTATCCGGTTCAGTGGCCAGTTTATTTCGTCAGCGAGGTCTTGACCTTGTCCAAGCAGCGGTATCCGCATTGGCAAAAGCTGGTCTTTGGAGTTTTTATGGCAAGCCAGAAGCTGAAGCGCTATTTTCAGGAGCATCCAATTATCGTGGCCAGTTCAGCACCCCTTGGCGATATCATACAAAATCGAGAGGCCAGAGGCCGAATCGCCAAATGGGCAATATAGCTTGGACCCCACCATGTGAAATATGTGCCAAGAACTGCCATCAAGTCTCAAGCACTGGTGGATTTCCTTAATGATTGGACAGAGATGCAAATTCCAGAGGATAGGCCAGATAACACGTACTGGACTATACATTTTGATGGGTCCAAACAATTGGAAGGCTCCTGGGCTGGAGTTATATTGTCTTCTCCACGAGGTGACAAATTTTGTTATGTTTTACGGCTCATGTTCCCTTGCACTAACAATGTAGCTGAGTACAAGGCCCTCCTGCATGGAATCAGAGTGGCTAAAGAGAGAATCTCAGCTGGATCAGATGTTTGGGCGACTCGATTTTGGTGGCTCAGCAAGTTTCAGGGACTTGGGATTCTAAGGACCCCTTGATGGCGGCTTACCGGCGGGTAGTCTCTGACGTGGCGGCTTATTTTCAAGGCTATCAAGTCAACCACATAGATCGCCGGCTTAATGAGGCGGCCGATGCCCTGTCGCGACTTGGCTCTCAGCGGATGTCGGTCCCCCCTAACGTCTTTTTAGATGTTCTTCATAGTCCTTCGGTCAAATTGCCATCAGAGGAGGATTTGGCTATTCCTGACCCGGAGGCACACTTGGTGGCGGCTCTTCATGCCATTCCTGACTGGACCGTACCATATTTGGCTTATCTGACTCGAGGTGAGCTCCCAGTTGAGGAAATCATCGCTCGACAGATAGTTCGGCGGTCCAAATCAATGACTATCATCCATGGCGAGTTACATCAGCGAAGCAGCACTGGCGTGTTTCAGCGCTGTGTTTCCCCTGAGGAAGGCCAGGAGATTCTCAATGAGATCCATGCCGGTGATTGTGGACACCATGCCGGCTCACGGTCCCTGGTGGCAAAGTCTTTTCGTCACGGGTTTTACTGGTTGACGGCTCACGCAGACGCAGAAGACATTGTGCGCAAGTGCGATGGGTGTCAAAAGTTCGGGCGACAAGTTCATGTGCCGGCTCAAGAATTGTGTATGATCCCAATTACTTGGCCGTTTAAGGTCTGGGGGCTTGACATGGTTGGCCCGTTCAAGTCGTCCTCTGACAAGAAGACCCACCTCTTGGTGGCGGTTGATAAATTCACCAAGTGGGTTGAGGACGAACCAGTCAGCAATTGTGACTCAGAAACTGCAGTCAAGTTTTTGAAGAAGTTAATCTTCCGTTTTGGCTACCCTATCAGCATTATCACTGATAACGGTACCAACCTGTCCAAGGGAGCTATGGAACAATTTTGTCAACGAGAGCACATTCGGCTTGATCTGGCGGCAGTTGCACATCCACAATCCAATGGACAGGCCGAACGAGCTAATCAGGAGATTCTTAGAGGAATCAAACCCCGGCTTATGGTTCCACTTGAGTGGACTCCGGGTTGTTGGGTTGAAGAACTCCCTCAGTACTTTGGACTATTCACACAACTCCAAACAGATCCACTGGATACACACCTTTTTCCTGGTTTATGGAGCTGAGGCGGTTCTACCAAGTGATATCCGTCATGACTCGCCTCGAGTCACTGCTTACATTGAGGCAGATAATGAGCAAGCACGTCAAGATTCTTTGGATGCCTTGGAAGAAGAACGTGACTTAGCAGAAGCTAGATCTGCTATATATCAGCAAGACCTACGATGCTATCACAGCCGTAGAGTCTGAAGCCGTACCTTTCAAGAGGGCGACTTAGTGAGGGATCACTAGAAGTGTGTCTAGAGGGGGGTGAATAGACTACTAGCAGAAATTTAAAACCTAACCTTTTCCCAAGTTAATTGGTTGGCAGATTTTAACAATTATAGCAAGTCTAGCAAACCCTACACATGCAAGTCAACAAGTATGGCAGCGGAAAGTAAAGACATTGCACATGAAAGTAAGGAGAAGAGATAGGAAGAACAAACGCATGAGGGACACGAAGATTTTTCCCGTGGTTCCGATAGGTGGTGCTATCGTACGTCCACATTTATGGAGTCTTCAACCCACGGAGGGTAACGGCCGCGAGAGTCCACGGAGGGCTCCACCCATAAGGGTCCATGAAGTAGCAACCTTGACTATTCCATAACGGCTTCCGTCCACGAAGGACTAGCCTCACTATGGGTAGATCTTCACGAAGTAGGCGATCTCGTTGCCCGTACAAACTTCTTGGTTCAACTCCACAACACGAAGTAGGAGGCTCCCAAGCGACACCTAACCAATCTAGGAGGCACCACCCTCCAAAAGGTAATAGGCTCGGCAATGTCGATGAACTCCTTGCTCTTGTGCTTCAAGATGATAGACTCCTCAACACACAATCACTCTCTCACAGATTTGGCAATGGTGGAAGAGATTGATTCGGTGGAAAGCAACTTGGGGAGGCTAGAGATCAAGATTCATATGGTAGGAATGGAATGGCTTGATCTCAACACATGAGTAGGTGACTCTCTCTCAGAAAATTGGATGGGGCAAGTATGGAATAGTTCAGAGTGCTTCTCTTTCGAGTGGGTGGTGGTGAAGGGGTATATATAGGCATCCCCAAAAATCCAACCGTTACACCTAAAGTGACCAACTCGGTGACACCGATGTGTGAATCTCGGTGGTACCGAAGTGACCAAAAGGAAGTAACTTTTGAATCTCGGTGAGACCGATATATAACTCTTGGTGGTACCGATTAGGTGACCAACGGTCAGATTGCACAACTCGGTGACGCCGATTCTCACATCTCGGTGGTACCGATTCTTGACCATGGCTTACCAGAGAGTTGGTCCAGAAACTCGGTGGTACCGATTCACAATTCTCGGTGGTACCGATTCTTGTGAATGGCTATCCAGAGAGTTGGTCCAAAAACTCGGTGAGACCGACTGGCAAAACTCGGTGGTACCGAAGACTGAAAATGGCTAAACAGAAAGTTGGCAACTGAACTCGGTGGCACCGAAGTGGAATCGGTTGCACCGATGTGCTAGGGTTTGGCATGGGTCTGTCTGAGTTTGGGAATCGGTGGCACAGAGTGGGAATTGTTGGTTGCACCGATTTTGGATATTTGGCTTTGGACAAACTTTTGTGGAAGAGTTTGTGGGTGTTTTTGGTGACTATCTCTTGTGCACGTGGAGCATCTTGTTCACCAACAGTACGTTACCCCCTTTTAGTAGTATTGGCTTTCCTATGGACTGAAAGTGATTTCTCACAAAGTAAAATGTAGATTCCTCTTGCTTGAAGCTTTGCCAATCCATTTCCATGCATCTTGGGGTTCTCTCCTCACAATCCTTTTTGCCAACCCATCTCTCTCTATGGACTTTTATCTGAAATACACTAGGTAAAAGTGTTAGTCCAAGAGACAATGTATGTTGTCATGAATTATCAAAACCACCAAGGGAGCATTTGTGCTTTCAATCTCCCCCTTTTTGGTAATCGATGACAACATACAATCAAAGCTTCAAATAAATATATGCATGGATATAATGAAGACTTTGAGAGACACATGACTTAGACTTGCTCCCCCTAAATGTGTGCAATCCCTTTAAAGGATAGTCACTTTGGAATGCATGGACACACATATAGTAGAAGGGATATAAGTAGTCATGTGTATCTTGGCTATATGCATCAAATATGTGTGAATGAGGTGTATCCTTGTTCAAGACTTCACTCTTGCAAACAATATGTGCAAGAAGCAAGAGATCATCTTGATCAAAGATATGATGCATATACTTACCTTGAGTTCTTGAGCATTCTTGTAGTAGAAACACACTTGAGAAAACAATGTTAGGAAACATAAGAGTATTCTACCAGTCAAAAGCAATAGAGCTCAATAGTACCAAGATATGGAGAACATATAGAAGATAGTATTCCTTAAGATTGATATGTCTCCAAGATCATTTAGAACTTTCTCCCCTAGATATGAAATAGTAGGTCATCCTCTCCCCCTGAATCTTAGCATGTAGATATTGGGATTGGATAGGGTGAGAAAAGTCTAACATGAGTCAAATGAGATAAACACATTTTTCCCAAACATATTTTTCTCCCCCTACTTTGGTATTCTCACCTTGTCTATATAAATATAAACTTTGCATATTCTCCTCTCCCCCTTGATTATATCTCCACCTTTTTGCATAAGCATGTATCTCCCCCCCTTAGCATTGAAGCTTTGGTATTTCTCCCCCTTTGGCATTAATTTCCAAAAAGGTCATACACAGGGATCATCGATTAAGAAGGGATCCTTGAGAACAAGGGTCACAGAATGTAGGGTTCATAGAAATGCAAATTATAGAGATCATTAAGACTGAGGAAATCATGGAAAATATTTTCTCCCTCTTTCATAGATCTGAGAGCTTGTGATACTTCTCCTCCTTCGAGTTAGGGATCCTTGAATAAAATTTCTCCCCCAATTTTTTTAATAATAAGGGATCATGGAAGAATCAAAGATATCACTTGTAGGATACAAATTGAAGGATCACTAAAGAGACAAAGATTTGCTAATATGAACACAAACCAGAGAAGAAATCCAATTGGTGGCTCCGAGAGAAACGGGTCGGTGGAACCGAGATGTTGTTATGCAGCTCATCTGCTAAATCGGTAGAACCGAGTTATTTGTATCGGAGGCTCCGAGAGCTAAACAGAAACTTGGCAATGTTTGAGAAACTTGCAAATTATTTTTGAAAATTTTGTAACAAAGTGTCAGAAGGATTTTCAAAGGGAATACAAAAGACTTTACAAAGAGATATCAACTAGAGAAGATTTGAGTGGTTCCAAGAAATCTTGCAAATAGAAAATGAACCAAACAAGATACTTAACTAGATGATGGGCGGTGACTAGGTCACCTATATTAGAGTATATTGACTTAGGAGCCAAGCAAGAATACTTGATCACAGGTCATACTCATCGTTAAGCTCAAAATGGGGTTACCATTTTTCGATTAAGCATTTCAATGTTTTCATATCACTTGAGTTGCTTTATCTCATGACTAGAAGTAAAGCTTTTTTTCAAGGATATGAGTACATACCTTTGAGTGATGTTGATGACGTGGCTTGTAGGTGAACTTGTTGAGGATGCTCGAGGTTGATGAAGATCATCTCGAGTTGGGAGCAATCCTTCTCGCTTTAGTACACTTGTCACCTACATAGGTTAGTCAAGCAAGCAAGAACATGATATGACACGATATCAATTGTGAAGTTCAAATATGTGTCAATGATATGTTTTTGTTGTCTTCTTCCTTCCATCATCAAGAGGGATTGTGGATACTTGGTCATGACAAGATTGCTTATGATTGGAGTTGATGGCAATCTTGTGGAGTGAAGTTCTTCCAAATACCTACAAAAGGTTAGATGCAATACAAGGGAGCATAGAATTCCATGGTATAGAGTAATATGTCAAGTGTATCATGGAAGTATCAAGTAAGCTCATGCCCTTGCATGTATCCGAGTGAGTCTAGCTCAAGTTTGAAGCATCAATGATGTTCAACTCACTCCTCAAGTAACAAAACACTTTCTCATCAAGTGGCTTAGTAAAGATATCGGCCAATTGTTTGTTTGTGCGAACATGCTTAAGATCAATATCTCCTTTGGCAACATGATCACGAATGAAATGATGTCGAACTTGAATATGCTTAGTTCGAGAATGTTGCACGGTATTATGACCAATCTTAATAGCACTTTCATTGTCACAAAGTAATGGAACATTTTTCACATGGATTCCATAATCCTTAAGCGTTTGTGTCATCCATAGTAATTGTGCACAACATGATCCGACAGCAATATACTCAGCTTCGGCAGTAGATAGAGATAACGAGTTTTGTTTCTTGGAGGACCAAGACACAAGAGATCTACCAAGAAATTGACAAGTACCCGAGGTGGATTTTCTATCAACCTTGTCACCGGCATAGTCCAAATCAGAATAGCCAACAAGGTTAAAGGAAGATCCCTTGGGATACCAAATGCCAAAGTTCGGTGTTTGTATCAAATATCTCACAATACGTTTCACGGCCAAAAGATGACACTCTTTAGGTGCAGCTTGAAATCTAGCACACATGCAAACACTAAGCATAATATCGGGACGGGAGGCACATAGATATAACAATGAACCAATCATAGATCGATAAACCTTTTGATCAACCGGTTCATCCTCCTTGGTAAGATCAACATGTCCACTAGTAGGCATAGGAGTTTTCATACCTTTACACTCTTGCATGTTGAACTTTTTGATCAAGTCCTTGGTATACTTGGTTTGAGAGATGAAAGTTCCTTCTCTCGTTTGTTTGATTTGCAAACCAAGGAAAAATTTCAGCTCACACATCATGGACATCTCATACTTCTCGGACATCAACCTTCCAAATCTTTCACTAAATTGTGGGTTAGTAGTTCCAAACATAATATCATCCACATAGATTTGGCACACAAATAATTCACCATTAACTCTCTTAGTGAATAGGGTTGCGTCAATTTTACCAATTTAAAAACCCTTTTCAATGAGAAACTTCGTTATACCAAGCACGTGGGGCTTGCTTAAGACCATAAAGAGCTTTACGAAGCTTGTAAACATGATTAGGTTTCTTAGGATTTACAAAACCAGGGGGTTGTTTGACATAGACCTCTTCTTCAATCTCACCATTTAAAAAGGAACTTTTAATGTCCATTTGATAAAGCGTGATATCATGGTGATTAGCATAAGCAAGAAGACTGCGAATAGCTTCAAGTCTAGCGACAGGGGCATAGGTCTCACCGTAGTCCATACCTTCGACTTGCGTATATCCTTGGGCTACGAGACGTGCCTTGTTGCATACGACTTGACCGTCTTCATCTTGCTTGTTTCGAAACACCCATTTGGTTCCGATGATGTTGTGCTCGTCCTTGGGCTTTTCTACAAGTGTCCACACTTCGTTCCTCTCGAAGTTGTGAAGCTCTTCATGCATTGCGTTCACCCAATCCGGGTCTTCAAGAGCTTGTTCAACCTTCAAGGGTTCAACGCTAGAGATGAAAGAGTAATGCTCACAAAAATTAGCTAAACGAGTTTAGAGCGAGTGTTTCTCCCGATTTGTATGTCACCAAAGATTTGGTTTAGAGGATGGTTCTTGGTCACTCTTGCTCGAACTCGGGGTAGCTTAGGCTTGTTGGATGGTGGAGCTTCTTCTTCATCATCATCTTCATCTTCGATGTTGTTGAAGGTGTCGTTTCCTTGAGGTGGTGGTGAAGGAGGTTGTGGTGGATCTTCATGATGTACTTCCTCCTCTTCATCTTGTCGTGTACCACTTGTGGACGCCTCCATGTCATGTTGAGGATCACCTTGACGTGAAGTAGGGGCTTCCACTTGAGTTGACGAAGTACTTTCCTTCACCTCCATGGGATGAATCTTGCCGATAGACAACTCTTGGATAGCTTCCGAAGGATCTTTATCTCCTACATCATTTGGCAATTGTTCGACTTGCGAACCATTAGATTCATCAAACTTCACATCTACCGTCTCTTCAACTTTTCGAGTGAAGTTGTTGTAGACACGGTAAGTGTGAGAGTTCGATCCGTAACCGAGTAGAAAACCTTCATGAGATTTAGGAGCAAATTTAGTACGACGATGCTTGTCAAGAATGTAGCACTTTGAGCCGAATACCCGAAAGTATCCAACTTGGGGTTTGTTACCGGTGAGAAGCTCGTATGCCATTTTTCCGAGAAGCTTGTGAAGGTAGAGTCGGTTTGTGGCATGACATGCTGTTTCCACGGCTTCTGCCCAAAAGTGTCTTGGCGTCTTGTATTCGTCAAGCACCGTTCTTGCCATCTCAATAAGAGTTCGGTTCTTCCTCTCAACAACTCCATTTTGTTGAGGTGTGTATGTAGCTGAGAACTCATGTGAAACACCTTCTTCATCAAGAAAGGTATCTACATGGGCGTTCTTGAACTCTGATCCGTTATCGCTCCGAACCTTCTTGATCTTCAGTTCAAACTGATTTTGCGCTTTGCGAGCGAAGTTCTTGAAGATCTTTTGTACCTGCGACTTATCATCAAGAAAGAATACCCACGTAAATCTGGAAAAATCATCAACTATAACTAGACCACAGGAATTTCCACCGAGACTCTTGTAAGCATTGGGACCAAAAAGATCCATGTGAAGTAACTCGAGTGGTCTCCTAGTAGTCATGATATTCTTTACGGGATGACTTCCACCTACTTGCTTTCCAGCTTGACAAGCACTACAAAGTCTATCTTTGTCAAAGACAACATCTTTAACACCAAGTATATGATCACCTTTGATAAGCTTGTCTAGATTACGCATGCCAACATGTCCTAGTCTTCTATGCCAAAGCCAACCTTTAGAAGATTTTGCAATAAGACAAGTACGAGGTTTGGATCTCTTAGTGAAATCGACAATATATAGATCACCTCTACGGAAACCGGTAAAGACCATGTTATGATTATCTTGACGAAACACTTGGCAATCTACTTTCGTGAATAGCACATTAAAATCGAAGTCGGCAAGTCTAGATATGGAAAGAAGATTGTAGCCAAGGGATTCAACAAGCATGATGTTTTGAATAGAGCTACCATGGGATATGGCCACCTTACCAAGACCAAGTACCTTACCCTTGGAGTTGTCTCCAAATGTTACGTACCTTCGCGGTCCATGGTTTGGTGTGATCTCTTCAAACATTTCTCTATCTCCGGTCATATGATCGGTGCATCCGCTATCGAGAATCCACTCTTTTCCTCCGTACATGTAATCCTTGAAGTTTGCCATGAGACTTAGATTCTTCATGATCTTCTCATGCTCGATGTCGAATAACTCATCTTCATCATAGTAGCCATGCTCCTCATTGTCATCATCAAGTGGGAAATCCTCATCACAAGGAACAAGAGACTCGTTAGGGTTGTGATCATGACAATGTTCAAACTTATGAATTCAAATGGCTTCTACAATGATGTTGTTGATAGTTATGACATCTCCTTTAGCACGCATGAGGTCTCTAAGCTCAAATAGATAGTCATCAAACTTGGGATCACTAGGCGTCATTTTGTGAAAGGCAATAGTTTTATGAAGAATTTCATCAAGATTACGCAATGAATAACTTGGATATCGTTTCGCCAAGTCATTCCACAAAGTATAAGCACATTCAAAATTCTTCATTTGATTAAGCACAATTCTAGGCAATCCTCTAACGATAAGATTAACAGTTCTAAGATTGCATAGCATATCAATTTCCTCTTCGTGTGTGGGATGTAAAGGATCAATGGGAGGTACATAGGGGCTCTTAACATACTTGCTCAATTGAAATTCATTAAATAGCTCAAGCATCATATGCTTCCATTGACTATAGTACTCCCCATCAAGAATAGGCACTCTACAACTCAAACTCCCTATACTAGACATATCCATCTTCCTCCACGGTGATGAAACCGAAGCAATGGAGACCAAAGCTCCGATACCAATTGAGGGATCACTAGAAGTGTGTCTAGAGGGGGGTGAATAGACTACTAGTAGGAATTTAAAACCTAACCTTTTCCCAAGTTAATTGGTTGGCAGATTTTAACAATTATAGCAAGTCTAGCACACCCTACACATGCAAGTCAACAAGTATGGCAGCGGAAAGTAAAGACATTGCACATGAAAGTAAAGAGAAGAGATAGGAAGATCAAACGCATGAGGGACACGAAAATTTTTCCCGTGGTTCCGATAGGTGGTGCTATCGTACGTCCACGTTTATGGAGTCTTCAACCCACGGAGGGTAACGGTTGCGAGAGTCCACGGAGGGCTCCACCCATAAGGGTCCACGAAGTAGCAACCTTGACTATTCCATAACGGCTTCCGTCCACGAAGGACTAGCCTCACTATGGGTAGATCTTCACGAAGTAGGCGATCTCCATGCCCGTACAAACTTCTTGGTTCAACTCCACAACACGAAGTAGGAGGCTCCCAAGCGACACCTAACCAATCTAGGAGGCACCACCCTCCAAAAGGTAATAGGCTCGGCAATGTCGATGAACTCCTTGCTCTTGTGCTTAAAGATGATAGACTCCTCAACACATAATCACTCTCTCACAGATTTGGCTATGGTGGAAGGGATTGATTCGGTGGAAAGCAACTTGGGGAGGCTAGAGATCAAGATTCATATGGTAGGAATGGAATGGATTGATCTCAACACATGAGTAGGTGGATCTCTCTCAGAAAATTGGATGGGGCAAGTATGGAATAGTTCTGAGTGCTTCTCTTTCGAGTGGGTGGTGGTGAAGGGGTATATATAGGCATCCCCAAAAATCCAACCATTACACCTAAAGTGACCAACTCGGTGACACCGATGTGTGAATCTCGGTGGTACCGAAGTGACCAAAAGGCAGTAACTTTTGAATCTCGGTGAGACCGATATATAACTCTCGGTGGTACCGATTAGGTGACCAACGGTCAGATTGCACAACTCGGTGACGCTGATTCTCACATCTCGGTGGTACCGATTCTTGACCATGGCTTGCCAAAGAGTTGGTCCAGAAACTCGGTGGTACCGATTCACAATTCTCGGTGGTACCGATTCTTGTGAATGGCTATCTAGAGAGTTGGTCCAAAAACTCGGTGAGACCGACTGGCAAAACTCGGTGGTACCAAAGACTAAAAATGGCTAAACAGAAAGTTGGCAACTGAACTCGGTGGCACCGAAGTGGAATCGGTTGCACCGATATGCTAGGGTTTGACATGGGTCTGTCTGAGTTTGGGAATCGGTGGCACCGAGTGGGAATTGTTGGTTGCATCGATTTTGGATATTTGGCTTTGGACAGACTTTTGTGGAAGAGTTTGTGGGTGTTTTTGGTGACTATCTCTTGTGCACGTGGAGCATCTTGTTCACCAATAGTACCTTACCCCCTTTTAATAGTATTGGCTTTCCTATGGACTCAAAGTGATTTCTCACGAAGTAAAATGTAGAGTCCTCTTGCTTGAAGCTTTGCCAATCCATTTCCTTGCATCTTGGGGTTCTCTCCTCACAATCCTTTTTGCCAACCCATCTCTCTCTATGGACTTTTATCTGAAATACACTAGGTAAAAGTGTTAGTCCAAGAGACAATGTATGTTGTCATGAATTATCAAAACCACCAGGGGAGCATTTGTGCTTTCACTTAGTGCTCCGCCTGATTCAAGATCAAACAGGGATGCACAAACTTTCCCCACCTTGGGAGGGTCCTTTCGTCATCAGCAGAAACCTCAATAATGGTTCATATTATCTGGTAGATTTACGCGAAGGATCCTATACTTCCCAAGAGGAGACAACCCGGCCCTGGAACATTGCTCACCTGCGGCCTTATTATACTTAGAGCCACTGGCTCCCTTTCCTTTTTGTACCCCCTTGCAAATTATGTATATACTTCTTTATGTTAAAATATAATAAAGCCGGCACCCCCGAAACTCATGGTCTCTGTTGTTTCAGCCTAAAAATTGAGCATGAGTCTTTATTTTTTGAAACATAGGTCACTTGGGGGCTTCCAACTCATCGAGTTTAGCTTTCTCACCCTCTTGACCCGGCAAAAAACGCCAAAATATATGGTTAAACCTGCCTGTATGCTTGATGCGACTCCGATCAGGTGACCCCGTGTACTCTTGACAATTCAATCCACTTTGGACCCTGAACTTATCAAGGTTAAAATACCGGATTGAGTCACGTGAGAGCCGGCATACAGAGAGCTAGGATAAACCATGGGTTATCATACCTGCTTCATTGAAGCAAGACTTGAGCCTCGAAAGCCAGTCTCTTTGCCGAGTCTCACTGAGCCGGGTTATTAATAATTCCTTTATTATTATGTTATTACTTCCTAAATTTTATAGGTACAATATTATTAATGTTACCGGCTCTTACAAGAGTGTTCGGGTTACGAAAATTGTGATCATATAATGACCAGTGCAACTTAATATTCCACAATCAACAGTTATGGAAAAATTCCAGAAGGTCAGCTTATAAAGACCCGCCCATGTTGATTCAAACAATAGCTCATTGAGCCAAATTAGTGAAAACATTCACGCACATAAGGGAAGTACATGTTCATCTTTGAGCAACTACCTGGAAGATAACAAGCTCAAAGGCGACTCAGCCAAGACAATACAAAATACAAGTCATGGGTTGTATGATTACCAAGCAAAAGGATATCAGGCGAGTTAACAAGTCTTGTTGCAGGTACAAATCCCTCATCCACAAGACAAGATCAAAAAGTTTGAAACATGCATGAAGGCACGACACAGGCAAACAACTCCCGACTTAAAGATATTACAAAGAGCTGTTGACCCCACAGTTGGATCAAAGTTTTTTATAGACAATTTTATATCCTGGCTTCTGCACCACCCGGGTTAACCTCTGGTTGACCTCCTGCTCGAGCTGCCTCCGGGTCATCCTCCGCTGGGGCTTCTGGCTCTTGGATCTGAAGGTTGTCCAAATCCCAGTTGCAATGGGTTAAAGCCTAGAACACAGCTTCTTCATTCAAGATGGGGGGACGGGTCTACATCAGGGGCGAAGATGTGCTTACGATGTTGAGGAGTAAGGTCCACAGGCACAAAGGAGGGTGGCCGAACTCGCGAGTTGTCAACATTTTAAGCCGACTGATAGTTCTTCAACTCCATTTCGGCAACAAGTTGGGTGGCTAACACTCGAGCGGCCTTGACGCATTTAGCATAATCACCATCAGTGAATGATGACCCGTCGTCCTTAAACTCGAGAAACCCTTTGGCCATCTCTGTCGGATCAAGTTCCTCTGAGTAAGCCAAGGCCTGACTTAGTGAAGATGTTGCACCAGCTCGGGCGGCTGATCTTTTTAACTCTTCAGCTTGTTTTGGGATCGTCGAGAGGTACCTTAGTACATCTTTGATGAGTTTCACCGGCTCTTTGTTTCCCATAACGGCCTTAATTGTGCAGTGGTTTCCAGCATAAAGTTGTTCCATTAGTGAATACACAGCCTTAAGCTTCAGCAAACAATTGTCTTGGAGGTTGCGAGTCTGAGGACCTGCACATCAATTTAAGCACATAAGTTGCAGGGCGATTTATATCCATTCATGAGTATCTGAGCGGGTTAGCAAGAACTCATAAATATACTTACCAAAGATGGCCTGGGTCATGTGGGCAATGTGCCGCTTCAACCCAGATAGCTCTTCAGTGATGGGCTTCAGTTGACCCTCAGTGTTTTCTGCACGCTTCAGTAAGGCGGCTTGTTCAGTCTCGAAAGATTTCTTTTGTTTTTAAAAGTATGCCTTGGCCTTCTCCAATTCTTCCAAGGCTAGTCGCAATTTTTGCTCAGCCTCTGCTCAGGCGGTTTTCCCCACTTCAAGATCTTTCTTCAAGCCGGTCACATTTGAATCGGCTGATTTCAGAGCTTCCTGCACAATAGGGGTCATCATATTGATCGGTCATAAGCCGGTAGCCAGGTGCAGCATGATTATGATAAGAAAAGTTATAACAAGTCCCAAGCAGATTGCAAGCAATATACTTGACACTTGGGGGCTAATGCATGTCAGTTCTTCAAAGCAAAAATATGAAGAAGACCCGACTCGTCTCAAGAAGATGAGCCGGCCCTTAGGGGCTATAGGTTGATTTCTTCAGATTATAAGAAGACCCGACTCATCTCAAGAAGATGAGCCGGCCCTTGGGGGCTACAGGTTGATTTCTTCAGATTATAAGAAGACCCGACTCATCTCAAGAAGATGAGCCGACCCTTGGGGGCTACAGGTTGATTTCTTCAGACTATAAGAAGACCCGACTCATCTCAAAAAGATGAGACGACCCTATTGTTCTATGTTGCCTCTAGAAAAAAAATGTGAGATGAGATTGCAGATGTTGTTTCGCCCACAAAAGGTGATACGTTCCCCATCGGAACCACAAAGCTTCTTGTGAGAAGCTCCGGTTTGTAAGAGGCTTGTGCCAAAACTTGGCCCAAATTGGACAATTTTTTTCCACTGCATATATGTGCCATGTCATGACACAAAGCCAAGTTTCATCAATTTCAGGTGATATTTGGATTTACTGGAATTTAAAAACCAAGATTCTCAATGTCTATGGCCGAGCCACGACGTCGAGATGCTTGGAATTCAGTCCCATTTCTTGCATGGGACCTAAACATGCACCCAAGGACACATATATTATTTTTCAACCCATTTTGGTGCACTCGAGCATGTGCTTGCAGTTCAAATTTGAATTATGCACCTTAAATGCCTAGAAAACTCAATTAATGTATAAAAAAGGCCAAATGAACCCTGAATAATTCCATATTTTAGCACGATAGTCCTGCTGGTCTATGTTGCCTATAGAAAAAAATCAAGGCGAGAAGAGGCAGTGAATGTCGTTTCACCCACAAAAGGTGACACGTTCCCTATCGAAACCCCAAAGCTTCATGTGATAAGCTCCGGTTTGTAAGAGGCTTGTACCAAAACTTGTCCCAAATTGGATTTGTTTTACCATGGCATATAATTTTTGATTGTTTCATGCTATTATATTATCAATCTTGGATACTTTATATGCAATTATATGCTATTTTATATTTTTTTGGGACTAACCTATTAACCGAGTGCCCAGTGTCAGTTGCTGTTTTTTGCCTGTTTTGGGACTTTTGAAAAATCAATATCGAACGGAGTCCAAATTGGATGAAAATTTATGGCAGTTATTTTTGAACATAAAACACCCTAGAAGCTTTGAAGGGGGGACCAGAAGACCCACGAGGGCCCCATAAGCCTGGAGGGCGCTCCCTAGGGGTAGGGAGCACCCCAAACTCATGGGCCCCTCATGGCACCCCCTGACCTAATTCCACTTCTATATATCCTCAATTACCCCCAAACCAACAGAGAGACACCCGAAACACTTTTTTCGCCGTCGCAATCCTCTGCCGGAGGGGGAATCAATCACGGAGGCCGTCTACATAAACCTTGATGCCTCCATGATGATGTGTGAGTAGTTCACCACAGACCTACGAGTCCATGGCTAGTAGCTAGGTGGCTTATTCTCTCTCTTTGATCTTCAATACCATGTTATCCGACGCGATCTTCTTTTGCGGTGTGTTTGTTGGGATCCGATGAATTGCGGGTTTATGATCAGATTATTCATTGAAAGTAATTGAGTCTTTTCTGAACTTTATTACGCATGATTGTTATAGCTTTGTAATTCTCTCTGGTCTATCCATTTGGTTTGTCCAAGTAGATTGATTTATCTTCAGTGGGAGGAGTGCATTGTAGTGGGTTTAATCTTACTGTGCTCTATATCCAAGTGACAGAACGGGACAAGACACATATTGTATTGTTGCCATTAAGGATAAAACGATGGGTCTGAACATATTACTTGTCTTACTTTGTCTACATCATGTCATCTTGCTTAGTGTGTTACTCTGTTTGTCATGAACTGAATAAAATACATGCATAATTGTTTCGATCGATTGGTGGAGTAATAGTAATAGATGCATAATCGTTTCGGTCTACTTGTCACGGATGTGATGCCTATATACATGATCATTGCCATGAATAACATCATAACTATGCGCTTTCTATCAATTTTCCAACAGTAATTTGTCTACCCACCGTATGCTATGCGTTCGAGAGAGAAGCCTCTATTGAAAACGATGGCCCCGGGGTCTATTTAAATCATATTGCTAAAATCTTAAAAATCTACCTGTAATTTATTTACTTTATTTTTATTTTTATTTATTTATCTATCACTATCACAAGTAATCCTTGCAAGTAACGAGTTCAAGGGGCTTGACAACCCTCTTGCCCGTGGTGGGTGCTAGTGTTTGGTTTTGTGTGTGTAGGTACTATTGATACGTCTCCAACATATCTATAAAATTTTATTGTTTCATGCTATAATATTATCATTCTAGGATGCTTTTTGGGTGATTATTTACCAATTCATATTATTTTTGAGCACTAACCTATTAACCCAGCGCCCAATGCCATGTTGTTTTCTGCATGCTTTTGACTTTTTAGTTTTATAGTACCAATCGAAGTCCAATTGCCCCGAAACATTTTTATGATTTTTTCTGGACCAAAATAAGACCTGAAAGCTTTGGGAGGAGGACGGAGACTCCACGAGGGCGCCACAACACAACAGGGCGCGCCCAGGGGGGGTGGTTGCGCCCTATTATGTGGTGCCCCCCTCAAGCGTCTCCCCGCGCCCCTCTCTGGCCTATAAATTCCAATAAATCCCAAAAACCCTAGAGAGCCTCCTGAAACACTTTTTTCACCGCCGTAAGTCTTTGTTCCGCCATGTGCCCATCTAGAGCCATGTTCCGGTGCCTTGTCGGAGGGGGGATCAATCACGGAGGGCCTCTACGTCAATCTTGGTGCTCCCATGGTGATGTGTGAGTAGTTCCCTATAGCCCCGCGGGTTCGTAGTTAGTACCTAGATGACTATCGCTCTCTCTCTCTCTCTCTCTCTCTCTCTTGATCTTCAATACAAAGTTCACCGCATCTTCGCGGTGATCTATTCGATGTAATCACTTTCTGCGGTCCATTTGTTGGGATCCGATGAATTGTGGGTTTCTGTTCAGATTATTCATGAAAAAGATTTGAGTCTTCTCTGTTTTCTATTATGATTCATATTTGCATGATTATTATAGCTTCGTAGATCTCTCCAATCTATTGAAATAGTTTGGCCAACTAGATTGATATTTCTTTAGTGAGAGGGGTGCGTTGTAGTGGGTTCAATCTAGTGTTGCTCTATATCCCTGTGACATAAGGGGACAAGCCATGTCTTTGTATTGTTGCCATTAAGGATAAAATGATGGGTTTAATTCATATTGATTGAGTTTTCTTTGTCTACATCATGTCATCGTTCTCCAAGCATTACTCTGTTTGTCATGAACTTAATACTTAGATAGGCAAGCATAGAAGCGCTCTCGACATGGATTAATAGTAACAGGTGCAGGAAGGAGTCGGCCTATTTTCTTATGGACGTGATGCCTATATACACATGATCATTGCCATGAATAAATATTGCATAATGACATGGCTTGAGACTGCATCGGTATTTCCCCAAAGAGGAAGGGATGATGCAGCACAGCGACGGTAAGTATTTCCCTCAGTTATGAAACCAAGGTATCGAACCAGTAGGAGGATCACCAACACTATGTAAACAGCACTTGCACACACAGAACAAATACTTGCAACCCAACGCGAAAGAGAGGTTGTCAATCTCTCTACGGTAAAAAGATAGATTAGGTAGTGATAGATTGGATGGATAGATCTCACAAGAACACAATAAAAGAGGCAAATAAAAAGTGCAGCAAAGTATTTTTGGGTTTTTTGAATGATAGATCTGAAAACAAAAGTGGCAAAAAGATAGATCGGAAAGCAATATGTTGGAAAAGTAGACCCGGGGGGGGGGCGTAGGATTCACTAGTGGCTTCTCTCATGAGTATAGCACACGGTGGGTGAACAAATTACAGTTGGGCAATTGATAGAAGATCAAATAATCATGACGATATCCAAGGCGATGATCATTACATAGACATCACGTCCAAGATTAGTAGACCGAAACGATTCTGGATCTACTACTATTACTCCACACATCGATCGCTATCCATGCGTCTAGTGTATTAAGTTCATGGAAAAATGGAGTAATGCAATAAGAACGATGACATGATGTAGACAAGATCTACTCATGTAGGAATAGACCCCATCTTGTTATCCTTAATAGCAGCGATACATGCGTGCCTCGCTGCCCCTTCTGTCACTGGGAGAGGACACCGCAAGATCGAACCCATCACAAAGCACCTCTTCCCATGGCAAGAAAAATCGATCTAGTTGTCCTAACTAAACCAAAGATTCGAAGAAGAAATATGAGGCTATAAGTAATCATGCATATAAGATATCAAAGAAGATTCAAATAATATTCATGGATAGAAACTGATCATGAACTCAAAATTCATCGGATCCCAACAAACACACCGCAAAAAGTTTACATCAAATAGATCTCCAAGAGACCATTGTATTGAGAGTCAAAAGAGAGATAGGAAGCCATCTAGGTACTGCCTACGGACCCGCAGGTCTATGGTGGACTACTCATGCATCATCGGAGAGGCACCAATGAGGATGATGAACCCCTCCGTGATGGAGTTAGATTGGATCTCGCGGTTCTGGAACTTGCGGAGGCTGGATGTATTTTTCGTCGACTCCTCTTGGGTTTTTGGAATATTTGGGTATTTATAGAGCTCAAAGGCGGTGGAGGGGGTTCCCGAGGCAGCCACAACCCATCAGGGCGCGCCCAGGGCCCCTGACGCGCCCTGGTAGGTTGTGGGCGGCCTGGGCTCCCTCCTGGTTACTTCTTTGGCCCACTGTCCTTCTTCTAGTCCAAAAAAATTCTCCAAAAAGTTTCATCGCAATTGGACTCCGTTTGGTACTGATATTCTACGAAGTAAAAAACAAGCAAAAACAGCAACTGGCACTTTGGCACTATGTCAATAGGTTAGTCCCAAAAATGATATAAAGTTGCTATAAAATGTTTCTAAAACATCCAAGATTGATAATATAACAGCATGGAACAAGCAAAAATTATAGATACGTTGGAGACGTATTAGCATCCCCAAGCTTAATTCCTACTCGTCCTCGAGTAGGTAAATGATAAAAACAGAATTTTTGATGTGGAATGCTGCCTAACATGTTCATCACATATTCTTTTCTTTTGTGGCATGGACATTTGGACTTTTATATGGTTCAAAGCAATAGTCTAGTTTTTACATAAAGACTTTAATACTCAAGCATGCCAACAAGCAACCATGTCTTTCAAAATATCAACACTAAAGAAAATTATCCCTAGCCCATCATGCTCAATCATTGATCAATTCATGAAACACACTCAAATATTAACTATACCCAATGCACAAGTATGATCATAGTGCCCCCTAGTTGGTGCTTTATAAGAGAATATGGAGACATAGATAGGCCCTTCGCAGAGGGAAGTAGGGATTTGTAGAGGTGCTAGAGCTCAAAGTTTAAATTGAGAGAGAAAAATATTTTGAGTGGCATGCCTTTCCTGTCAACGAATACGACAAAGTAGTTCGCAATACTTTCCATTCTAGATATATCATAGGCGGTTCCCAAACATAAGATAAAGTTTATTCCTTTTTTGACCATTCTTTCACAATCCATGGCTAGCCGAATCCACGGTTGCCTTCCATACCAATACTTTCCAAGGAATTTATTATTTGACAACATAAAGTAAATTTCTTTTTCATTTTGGGACTAGGCATCCCTATTACCGCCGTACTCTCGTGCAATGACAAGTGAATAAACATAGCATATTTTTGGCTCTCTCAAATAGCTGTGTCCAGCAAGGATACTAGTGACAAACTAAAAAGCAAAGCAAGCAAAGACTCAAATGATACAAGATGATCTAAGCAAAACTCATGATATGCGACGAATAAAAATATAGCTCCAAGTAAAATACCGATGGTCGTTAGAAGAAAGAGGGGATGCCACTCGGGGTATCCCCAAGCTTAGTTGCTTATTTCTCTTTGGATATATCTTGGGGGTGCTGTAGCATCCCCAAGCTTAGGCTCTTTTCACTCCTTATTCCTTCATCCATCGTGATCTCACCCAAAACTTGAAAACTTCAATCAGACAAAACTCAACAAAATCTTCGTGAGATCCGTTAGTATATGATACGTATCATATCTATAATTTATGAAGTATTCATGCCATGTTTACAATAATTTTATATGATGTTGGTATGATTTTATTAGAATTAACCCGGACTGACGCTGTTTTCAGCAGAACTACCATGGTGTCGTTTTTTTGTGCAGAAATAAAAGTTCTCAGAATGGGCTGAAAATTTATGAAGAATATTTTTGGAAAATATAAAAAATACTGGAGCAAAAAGATACCAGAGAGGAGTCCCGAGGCAGCCACAAGCCTAGGGGCACGCCCCCTGGCTTGTGGGCCCCTCGGGAGTCCCCCTGACTTGATTCCAACGCCAAGTTCTCCTATAAATCCCGTAACCCCCAGAAAGAAACCTAGATCGGGAGTTCCGCCGCCGCAAGCCTCTGTAGCCATGAAAAACCAATCGGGAGCCCGTTCGGGCACCCTGCCGGAGGGGGAAACCATCATCGGAGGCCATCTTCATCATCCCGGCGGTCTCCATGACGAGGAGGGAGTAGTTCACCCTCGGGGCTGAGGGTATGTACCAGTAGCTATGTGTTTGATCTCTCTCTCTCTCTCGTGTTCTTGAGATGGCATGATCTTGATGTACCGTGAGCTTTATTGATATAGATGAATCATATGGAGTTTTCCCCTCTCTATCTTCTTGTGATGAATTGAGTTTTCCCTTTGAAGTTTACTTATCGGATTGAGTCTTTAAGGATTTGAGAGCACTTGATGTATGTCTTGTGATGGGATATCCATGGTGACAATGGGATGTTCTATTGATCCACTTGATGTATGTTTTGGTGATCAACTTGCGGGTTCCGTGACCTTGGGAATCTATGCATAGGGGTTGGCACATGTTTTCTTCTTGACTCTCCGGTAGAAACTTTGGGGCACTCTTTGAAGTTCTTTGTGTTGGATTGAACATGATGAATCTGAAATTGTGTGATGCATATCGTATAATCAAGCCCATGGGTACTCGTGGTGACATTGTAGTATCTAGGTGACATTAGGGTTTTGGTTGATGTGTATCTTAAGGTGTTATTTTAGTACGAACTCTAGGGCTGTTCGTGACACTTATAGGGATAGCTCATAAGATTGATCGGAAAAGATAACTTTGAGGTGGTTTCGTACCCTACAATAATTTCTTCATTTGTTCTCCACTATTTGTGACTTTGGAGTGAACTCTTTGTCGCACGTGAGGGATTTACATATGATTCAACTATGTTAGTATTGTTGAGAGAACTTGCACTAGTGAAAGTATGAACCCTAGGCCTTGTTTCTAAGCATTGCAATACCGTTTGTGCTCACTTTTATCATTAGTTACCTTGCTTTTTTTATATTTTCAGATTACAAAAACCAATATCTACCATCCATATTACACTTGTATCACCATCTCTTCGCCGAACTAGTGCACCTATACAATTTACCATTGTATTGGGTGTGTTGGGGACACAAGAGACTCTTTGTTATTTGGTTGCAGGGTTGTTCGAGAGAGACCATCTTCATCCTATGCCTCCCACGGATTGATAAACCTTAGGTCATCCACTTGAGGGAAATTTGCTACTGTCC
This sequence comes from Elymus sibiricus, assembly GCA_039707655.1. NCBI lineage: Eukaryota > Viridiplantae > Streptophyta > Magnoliopsida > Poales > Poaceae > Elymus > Elymus sibiricus. The sequence goes on from CM077667.1 coordinate 370,936,982, forward strand.
TACAAAACTCTGCGCTTGGAGGCCCGACACGAGTCTACAAGAAGAAGGTTGCGTAGTAGACATCAAGCTCTTTTCTGGCGCCGTTGCCGGGGAGGTGAGTGCTTGAAGGTATATCTTTAGATCTTGCAATTAAATCTTTTAGTTTTTTCTTTTTCACTAGTTTAGTCTATAGAAGAAAACTACAAAAAAATGGAATTGAGGTTGCCTCATATACTTCATCTTTATAATGTCTTTCGTGAAAATGATGGAAAGGAAAATTGTGCCAAAGTGTTAGAAGAAGAAGTCAATAAAATGTTTGGAACTAAATCTTTGTATGATGAGCATGATTGCAATGTTGCTAGTATGAATTCTCTGAATATACATGATGCTAATGATATGCAAAACCACAAGCTTGGGGATGCTATGTTTGATGAAGATGATATTTTTAGTCCCCCAAGTTTTGATGAGCAAATTTGTTATGATAATGACATGCCTACTATCTATGATGATTATGATGATGACATGTATGCTATAAAGAATGATAGTAACCATGAAACTTGTCATCATGATTTTAATATTCAAAGTGGTTATGTCAATCAAGTATCTCATGATAGTTATTTTGTTGAGTTTGCTCCCACTATTATGAATGAGAAGAAAATTGCTTATGTGGAGAGTGACAAATTTTCTATGCTTTTGTGTCATGAAGATAATGCTTTATGTGATAGTTATGTTGTGAAATTAATTCATGATGCTACTGAAAATTATTATGAGGGAGGAACATATGCTTGTTGGAATTGCAATAATATCAAGTTTCCTCTCTATGTGTTCAAAGTTTTGAAGTTATGCTTGTTTAGCCTTCCTATGCTTGTTGATTCTTGCTCCCATAAATTATTTGCTCACAAAATCCCTATGCATAGGAAGTGGGTTAGACTTAAATGTGCTTGTCATGAGATACATGATGCTCTTTTGCATGTTTCAATTATTATTCCTATGTGAGCATCATTTAAATCATCATGCCTAGCTAAAAGGCTTTAAAGAAAAGCGCTTGTTGGGAGACAACCCAACACTTTTACTTTATGTTTTTGTGTGTTCACATGATTAATATACTGTATTAATCATCTTTTATGCCTTTTATTTCAATAAAGTGCCAAGTAAAGCCTTTGGGATGACTCACAAGATGAGTAGAATTGATGCTGAACCAAAACAGAAACTTTTGACTCCAGTACAGGAATTTTAATTTTTTACTGGAGCGTGATAATGATATGAAATTTTGACACAGTCTTTATATACAAATTCTTAAGCTTGTCCTAAATTTTCAGAATTTTTAGCGACAGGGAAGTATGGTTACACTACAGATCTTCACAGACTGTTCTGTTTTTGACAGATTCTGTTTTGCATGCATAGTTTGCTTGTTTTAGTGTTTCCATAGCTTATATTTAGTGGTATAAATTATGGGAATGGTATAATACAGTAGGTATCATGTGGGAACAATTATGAATCTTGTCTTGACAGTACCTAAGTGAATGATCTATCTTTATTATACTAACCCATCTCACGAAGTTCCGTTAAGTTTTGTTCGATTGAAGTTTTCAAGTTTCGGGTGAGACACCGATATGAGGAGAATAAGTAGTGACAAGAACCTCAGATTGGGGATGCCCAAGGCACCCCCAAGGTAGTATTCAAGGCAGACTCAAGCGTCTAAGCTTGGGGATGCCCCGGAAGGCATCCCCTCTTTCGTCTTCAACATTATCGGTATATCTTACTTGGAGCTATATTTTTATTCGTCACATAATATGTGCTTTGCTTGGATCGTCATTATATTTTGTTATTTTTTGTTAGGTGTTATTTATAATCTTGTTTTTCAATAAAAAGTTCCAAGAATTGCCTTAGGATGCTTGCATTGCATGTTTGATGTGTGCTGTGAAAAAACAGAAACTTTTGCTGTAGTGTTTGAATTTTCATATTTTACTAGAACGTGGAAAGTTTCTGAAATTTTTACACAGTGTTGTCATATAAATTATTTAGCATGTCCTAAATTTTCATAATTTTTTGAGTGACGTAAGTACACTGTTTTCATAAATTTCTACAGACTGTTCTGTTTGGACAGATTGCTGTCATAATTTTGGTATCTACTTATCCTCTAGTTTCCATAGCCTATATTGGTAGATATAAATTGTGGAAACGATAGTAAACAGTAGATGATGTTTGATAATTATTGTGCTACTTGTCTTGGCAGTACATGAAGTGTTGATTAATTCTTATGTGTACTAACCTATCTCACGAGTTCTTTTCGAGTTTTGTGTGGATGAAGTTTTTGAGAATAGGTGAAACCATGATATGAGAGGATTGAACGAGATACAAAAGCTCAAGCTTGGGGATGCCCAAGGCACCCCAAGTAAATATTTCAAGAAGTCTCAAGCATCTAAGCTTGGGGATGCTACGCATCCCACCTCTCTTCATCAACAATTATCGGTTAGCCTATGTTGAGCCTAAACTTTTATTCGTTCACATGATGCGTGCTATTCTTGGAGTGCTATTTTTATTTTGTTGCTGTTTAAATAAAATACTCAGATCTGAAAATATTTATTGAGAGAGAGAGAGCCCTCACATAGCTACTTGATTGTTTACCTACTCATTGATCTTCACTTATATCTTTTTGGAGTAGTTTGTCATTCACTCTCGTGCTTCACTTATATCCTAGGAGTAAATGGTTGAATTAATTGAATATCATAAATCTGAAATTAAATATGCTTTATATACTTATCCCATGGGGAGTAATGACTTCACACATAATAAGTATAGGTGGTAAAATTTATTGAAAGTTAGCAAACACCGCATTGGTCACTTCAACAATTCATGAAAGAATATTGAAGGAAGAGAGATTCCACATATAAATATACTATCTTGGACATCTTCTATGATTGTGAGCTCATTAATTATTTTCAAACTCAAGCAAATTAGTTAAAATTGGACAAGGAAGACAAGTTAATGAGTTATGTTTGGGAATATTTGTATAGAAGTTATATTGTTATGGATCCTCCAACATGTGATGCTTGCTTCCACCTCATACTAGCCAAAACTTCCGCACCAAGTAGAAATACTACTTGTGCATCCAAACACCCTTAAACCAGTTTTTCCATATGAGTCCACCATACCTACCTATATGCGGTATTTACCTGCCGTTCCAAGTAAATTTGCATGTGCCAAACTCTAAACCTTCAAATAATATTCTGTTTTGTATGCCCGAATCGCTCATATAGTGACTAGGGGCTGTCAGTATCTTCCATGCTAGGTGGGTTATTCTCACGATATGTGTTGATTCACTATCATTCATTAGAAAGTGGCTGGTATTCGGGATGCCCAGTTCCATGCTCAAAAAATCAAAACAAAACATAATGAAACAAAACTCCCCCAGGATTGTTGTTTGTATGGACGGTACCCGTGGATTTGGCTCGCCGTGGAGTGTGATTGATTGGTGGAGGGGGAGTAAAAACTTTACCATTCTGTTTGGGAACCGCCTATAATGTATCTAGCATGGAAGATACCGAGATCTCTCGGTTGTTATGTTGACAATGAAAGCATACCGCTCAAAATTATTATTCATCTCTGCTTTAAAAGCTCGAGCTCTGGCACCTTTGCAAATCAATGCTTCCCTCTGCAAAGGGCCTATCTTTTACTTTCTAGTACTTACCTTTATGCAAGAGTCATGGTGATCTTCACCACTTCCTATATTTCACCTTTTCTCTTGGCAAGCGTCATGTGTTGGGGAATGATCTAGACATATATATCCAAACAAATATATTTGATGATGAATTATTATTGTTGACAATTATCTATATGATAAATAAGTTGGGAGGCGAAACATTAAGCCCCTATCTTTCTCTGGGTTCGATGGATGCTATTTGTTCTAAAAATATGCTTTGAGTGTCAATAATCATGGAAGACTATATGATAGTTGAGTATGCGGAATTTGCTAAATCAAAGCTCCTACATAGACCCTTCCTGAAAATAAGATGAATTGCAATTGTTCGGTGACTAGGAATATGGTTTGTTAGTTTTCAAGAAACTTTCTGGTCTATACTTTAACATGTGAATAGCTTGTTACTTGATCATGAGAAGTTTTATGAGATGAGCTACTGTTTATGGTTTATATTGATGCTAGAAAAAGTGATTGGAATTATCATTGATCAAACTTGTGCACTTGCTAGCATTCACACTTCATAAATTATTTCTTTTATCATTTACCTACTCGAGGACGAGCATGAATTAAGCTTGGGGGTGCTGATACATCTCCAACGTATCTATAATTTATGAAGTATTCATGCCATGTTTACAATAATTTTATATGATTTTGGTATGATTTTATTAGAACTAACCCGGACTGACGCTGTTTTCAGCAGAAGTACCATGGTGTCATTTTTTTGTGCTGAAATAAAAGTTCTCGGAATGGGCTGAAAATTTACGGAGAATATTTTTGGAACGTATAAAAAATAATGGAGCAAAAAGATACCGGAGAGGAGTCCTGAGGCAGCCACAAGCCTAGGAGGTGCGCCCCCCTGGCTTGTGGGCCCCTCGGGAGTCCCCCTGACTTGATTCCAACGCCAAGTTCTCCTATAAATCCCGTAACCCCCAGAAAGAAACCTAGATCGGGAGTTCCGCTGCCGCAAGCCTCTGTAGCCACGAAAAACCAATCGGGAGCCCGTTCCGGCACCCTGCCGGAGGGGGAAACCATCACCAGAGGCCATCTTCATCATCCCGGCGGTCTCCATGACGAGGAGGGAGTAGTTCACCCTCGGGGCTGAGGGTATGTACCAGTAGCTATGTGTTTGATCTCTCTCTCTCTCGTGTTCTTGAGATGGCACGATCTTGATGTACCGCGAGCTTTATTGATATGGATGAATCATATGGAGTTTTCCCCTCTCTATCTTCTTGTGATGAATTGAGTTTTCCCTTTGAAGTTTACTTATCGGATTGAGTCTTTAAGGATTTGAGAGCACTTGATGTATGTCTTGCGATGGGATATACGTGGTGACAATGGGATGTTCTATTGATCCACTTGATGTATGTTTTGGTGATCAACTTGCGGGTTACGTGACCTTGGGAATCTATGCATAGGGGTTGGCACATGTTTTCGTCTTGACTCTCCGGTAGAAACTTTGGGGCACTCTTTGAAGTTCTTTGTGTTGGATTGAACATGATGAATATGAAATTGTGTGATGCATATCGTATTATCAAGCCCATGCGTACTCTTGGTGACATTGGAGTATCTAGGTGACATTAGGGTTTTGGTTGATGTGTATCTTAAGGTGTTATTTTAGTACGAACTCTAGGGCTGTTCGTGACACTTATAGGGATAGCTCATAAGATTGATCGGAAAAGATAACTTTGAGGTGGTTTCGTACCCTACAATAATTTCTTCGTTTGTTCTCCGCTATTTGTGACTTTGGAGTGAACTCTTTGTCGCACGTGAGGGATTTACATATGATTCAACTATGTTAGTATTGTTGAGAGAACTTGCACTAGTGAAAGTATGAACCCTAGGCCTTGTTTCTAAGTATTGCAATACCGTTTGTGCTCACTTTTATCATTAGTTACCTTGCTGTTTTTTATATTTTCAGATTACAAAAACCTATATCTACCATCCATATTACACTTGTATCACCATCTCTTCGCCGAACTAGTGCACCTATACAATTTACCATTGTATTGGGTGTGTTGGGGACACATGAGACTCTTTGTTATTTGGTTGCAGGGTTGTTCGAGAGAGACCATCTTCATCCTATGCCTCCCACGGATTGATAAACCTTAGGTCATCCCCTTGAGGGAAATTTGCTACTGTCCTACAAAACTCTGGGCTTGGAGGCCCAACACGAGTCTACAAGAAGAAGGTTGCGTAGTAGACATCAGTATAATAAAGCAAATCACCACTTTAAGTACTGTTGCAAACCCATTCATATTTTATTATTGCATTATACCTACTGTATTTTAACTTTACCATGGCTTATACCCTTCATACAAACCATAGATTCATCAAAACAAGCACACAATGCAACAAAAACAGAATCTGTCTTAAACAGAACAGTCTGTAGTAATCTGTACTCTAACCATACTTCTATAACTCTAAAAATTCTGAAAAATTAGGACAACGTAAATAATTTGTATAGCAATACTGTGTTAAAATTTCTGATCATTATCATGCTCCACTAAAAAATGAAAATTCTCGCACTGGAGGCAATGTTTCTTTTTCAGATTCAGCATTGTTTCTACTCATCTTATGAATCATCCTAAAGGCTTTACTTGGCACAAACACTAAATAAAACATAAAAACACAATCATAACAAAGGCATAACTGTGTCAACACTCAAAAACAGAAATAAAAAGATAAAAATAAATTTATTCATTGGGTTGCCTCCCAACAAGCGCTATCGTTTTACGCCCCTAGCTAGGCATAATGCATAGATTCAAGTATTCTCATCTTTGTTTTTTGTTACTTTTATGAGGGATTTCTCAAACTCGAGGGGCTCTTTGCGCTTGCCCAAATTTTTAGGAGAAGAGACCATCTTGAGATCCAAAATATCCAAACGCTTATTGCAAAGAGTAATCATAGTATTCATGCGATTGAGGTTCCCACTAATATGTTTAAGAGGTTCATTATATTTTTGCAATTCGGCCAAGTGTTTGTGTAAATCACCCAATTTGTCTAAAATTTGAACCCCCTCTTGTGTAAAAGAAAGCCCCTTTTTTGATGGAGGAACCCCCAATATCCCTTCAAAAATTTCATAAGCGGTGTTTGCATCAAGCTCAATAAAGTTCCCTTTAGCGGCAAAATCCAAGAGTTGTCTGTGATGCAAAGCTAATCCTATGTATAAATTTCGAAGCAAAATCTTTGCATCTCCTTTTACATTGCAAACATGATAGGATTCTATTAGCATATACCAGGCACCTTTCAAATTTTCCCCTTGTTTTTGTTTGAAGTATAGAACTTCAAACTGGTGACAAAGAGGGAGTAGTAACGCCAGTCATAGCAACAAGGTAGGCAAAAAAGAGATCTGACGAGAAAAAGGCAAACAAAAAAGAGGGCAAATAAAACGGCAAATTTGGTGAAGTGGGGGAGAGGAAAACGAGAGGCAAATGGCAAATAATGTAATTGCAAGGAGATGAGATTTGTGATTAGGACCCTGATAGATTTTGATGGTGTCTCCTCGGCGCCAGAGATTGGCACGTAGAAGAGACCCCTTCCTCCCTGGCAACGGGGCCAGAAATTCCTTCGACGTGGCTTAAGACTGCGTCGGTATTTCCCCAAAGACGAAGGGATGATGCAGCACAGCGACGGTAAGTATTTCCCTCAGTTATGAAACCAAGGTATCGAACCAGTAGGAGGATCACCAACACTATGTAAACAACACCTGCACACAAAGAACAAATACTTGCAACCCAACGCGAAAGAGAGGGTGTCAATCTCTCTACGGTAAAAAGATAGATTAGGTAGTGATAGATTGGATAGATAGATCTCACAAGAACACCAAATAAAAGAGGCAAATGAAAAGTGCAGCAAAGTATTTTTGGTTTTTTTTAATAATAGATCTGAAAACGAAAGCGGCAAAAAGATAGATCGGAAAGCAATATGTTGGAAAAGTAGACCCGGGGGCCATAGGATTCACTAGTGGCTTCTCTCATGAGTATAGCACACGGTGGGTGAAAAAATTAATGTTGGGCAATTGATAGAAGATCAAATAATCATGACGATATCCAAGGCGATGATCATTATATAGGCATCACGTCCAAGATTAGTAGACCGAAACGATTCTGCATCAACTACTATTACTCCACACATCGATCGCTATCCAGCATGCATCTAGTGTATTAAGTTCATGGAAAAACGGAGAAATGCAATAAGAACGGTGACATGATGTAGACAAGATCTATTCATGTAGGAATAGACCCCATCTTGTTATCCTTAATAGCAACGATACATGCGTGCCTTGCTGCCCCTTCTGTCACTCGGAGAGGACACCGCAAGATCGAACCCAACACAAAGCACCTATTCCCATGGCAAGAAAAATCCTAAACCAAAGATTCGAAGAAGAAATACGAGGCTATAAGTAATCATGCATATAACAGATCAAAGAAGACTCAAATAATATTCATGGATAGAAACTGATCATGAACTCAAAATTCATCGGATCCCAACAAACACACCGCAATTTTTTTACATCAAATACATGTCCAAGAGACCATTGTATTGAGAATCAAAAGAGAGAGAGAGAGAGGAAGCCATCTAGCTACTGCCTACGGACCCGTAGGTCTATGGTGGACTACTCACGCATCATTAGAGAGGCAGCAATGAGGATGATGAAAGCCTCCGTGATGGTGTTAGATTGCATCTCGCGGTTCTGGAACTTGCGGTGGCTGGATGTATTTTTCGTCGACTCCTCTAGGGTTTCTGGAATATTTGGGCATTTATAGAGCTCAGAGGCGGTGGAGGGGGTTCCCGAGTGTCAGGACCGGTTTTCCAGGATATTAATTTCCCAGCAAATGGTCCTTGTGCTCACCAGCCCCAGGATTACTGTTAGCTGATGAGGCACATTCTTGATATAGAAATTTCAAGCAAAATTACAAAATATGAAGTACAAGACCATTATGGTCTATGAGTACAACAAAAGGTTTCTAGTGGTTGGTGGCGGAAGCGGTTCGGGGTCATCAGCGTCTATGGGACTCCATTTCCCACAGGAACACCTAACCTGGATAACTCCTATCTTCGCGTGACTCCTATCTTCGATGCCTAGGCTCCCGGGTTGTCGACATTTCACTTCTCTCCAAGCAGGAAATCTGGCGAAGACAATAGCCAGGGACAAGCCAGTGAGTATTTTGAATGTACTCGCAAACATAATAAAAACAGGTATAACATAGCAGGTGGTATTCAAGCACTGAAATCATCCACGATCACTTAACCAGTCAAAATAAAATACATGATGCACGCAAGTAGGTCATTCATATTAAACAAGAATAAGTAATCAGAAAGTAAAAATTAACCGATCGGGTGTCTGAAGCGACGCCTCGAAAGGATAATAATATAAACCATGCCTCAGTCGGGCGTCTGAGCGACGCCACATAAAGGGCTAAAAAAATAATTAAATAACATGCATGCCACAGTCGGGCGTCTGAGCGACGCCACATAAAGGGCTTATAAGGGAATTAAATAACATACATGCCGCAGTCGGGCGTTTGTGCGACGCCACATAAAGGGCTTATAAGGAAAAATAAATACAAGCATGCCACAGTCGGGCGTCTCAGCGACGCCACATAAAGGGCTTATATGGAAAATAATAACATGAGTATCCAGGAGGTAGAACCATCCCAGGGATACTCAATATTCCAGGTGATATAAATTGTTAGTCCACAATAACAATAATCATAATCATCATTCATCTCACTTTATGATCAATATTCAAGTTTAGAAGAATTCCTCCGAAGACCGACACTAAGACCAACACTTGACCCATCCCAGACTGTAGTCCTTAACCGCGGACACGGCTATTCGAATAGATATAAACTCTGCAGAGGGTGTACTCTTTACCCACAAGTAACGGATTCCTTTAGTCCACCGAGACTAATTTTGCTTACGGTCTTTGAGTTGAAAACACACCTGACCCGCACACACCAGCTTAACTCACCGGTGCCTGGAATCACCCACGACACTCGTTAAGCAAAACTCTAAGTGGGGAGGCTACAACCTCGACTAGCATGGGATCACAAAATTTATATTGCGCGCAAAACAGGGGAGCTACCCCCTCGGACTCACCGGAACACCCATGCCCCCGGACCAAGTGACATGCCTACCAGGGGCCACTGGTATCTTTCACTATGGCCTCTCTGTACGATGTGTGCTAAGAAAGGGGTTGACAACTTACTGAAGCATACCCTACCTGCGGCAGGGACAAGTGGTAGTACGAAGCAAGTATGGGTTTACTGGCACAAGACTCGATCTACGGTCGACTCAGGAGGTTATGTGTTCTCTGCATGATTAGCACAACAAATATATTCCACACCATCGGACAGAATCACCACTCATTATACCTCACCATGCCTTACTGATCATACTCGTCCCAACGAAATGTTAGTATAAAGCTCGTGTCTACCCGAGACAGAAACTTCTCCGGATCCCTTCCGATAGGCATGAAAGGCCTAAGAGGATGAATACTGTCACAAGTATTTCAATTCCAACAGCAAGGAATTCTCATCATGCACTTGTAAACATGATCAGATCATCACATGAAATAATGCATACTTCACGTCAACTTAGTGTTGTAGTCACACTAAACAACACACAACAAATATTATACTAAGGTTCAGAATGCTTGCCTTCAATGTGTAGGTAGGTGATGAACACTCCAAAAACTTTCGAAAATTTTCCCTCCAAATTCCTATTTGAAAATATTCTAATTAACACACAATTTAAAAACAGTACAGAAAAGTTGTTTGCAATTTTTTTTAAATAAATATGAAAATAAACTAGGTGAAATTTGAGTGACAACAGAAAAAGAATCAATTCTATTGCAATTGTGGTTTAAAAGATATGACCAGTCAATGTTTGGGTCAAATCTGATTTTTAAATAAAACAGATAAAAGAAAACGCTTCAGACAGAATACATTTTCTGAAAGAAAAAGCATACCTAAAGGGTTACGTTTCTTCTGAGGGGAAAACGCATTCCAGGGGCTGCGCCACTGGGGAAAATCGGCTGAGACACCGACAGGTGGGGCCCACGTGTCGGGTTTGTCTCCCACCTCACGCGCGCTCCTGGCCAGGGGTAGAGGCCGACTCCGGTGACGATTGCCGGCACCAAGAGGCACCGTTCTCGACGCCTGGCATACCCACGCGCTCAGGGGAGATTGACGCGACGGATGGAGGGGCAGGGAGCGGCTGGAGGCCTTCCTGCTGAGCGCAGCTTCATCCATGGCGGAAGTGGCTTTCGGGCATTGGGGAATCCCGTCCTGCGGTGGCTCCCGATCAACATTGGAAGGTGGGATGGCTTCGTGGGGTCGAGGGAGGGCGGATGGTGGTGCGAGCAAGGAGGGGGATTCCCTGGCTTGCTCGAATTTAACTGACGAGTGGCGGTGGCCGAAGCTACCGGAGGCGAGCAAGACGACCTCCTCTGCTCCGTTTGTGGCTGGGGAAGCTGGCTACGGTTGGGGTGAGGCTGACGATGAACGCAAACGTGCTTGGGGGTGCTATTTATAGCGTGGCAATGGCGGTTCGGCGACGGCCGGGGATAAGATCGCCGGCTGACTGTCTCTGCTACAGCAGGGCGACGTGGCGGCAACGGGCGCTAGAGGACACGCTTGAGGATGAGGTCGAGCTGTTCCAGGGGCAAGCTGGCGAGCGAGGGCTGCTTGGACGGCGCTGCCATGGTAGGGGCTGGCTGCGGCCGACGGCTAGCCGCCAAGGGAATCCCCGGCGGCGCTGTGCGGAGGCAGGGCGGCCTGAGTGTCTCTGCAATGCTGGAGAGGTCGGGGGCGTGTCCCTACGGGAGAGCAAGGGCCAGGGACAGGGGTAGGTGGGGTGCGGCGGCTCGGGTGCGCGGCTGCAATACGCGCGCTCTGGGCACGCCCAGAGGACGCCCACCAGGTGCTCAGGGAAATGGCAATGCCCTCCAGGAAGCTCTACTACACATGGGGTTTAGCAGGGGTGGTTTTTAGGCCAAGGCAAAGCTATATGACATGCTGGTTTGGCCACTGGGGCAAGTCCACAATATAAACTAAAATTCATGCCAACTCTGTTCAGGCACACCAGGTGCTCGACAGAATGCCAACGGCATCAAGGCAACTCTTCTGGAGGCCAAAATCTCCAGGTTGGGGCTCTTTAGGTGTAGGTGATGATGGCAAGGTTGGTTTAGGCAAAACCAAAACTTGTTAGTGCAAGTATTACAAAACTTTGATTCTGGACAAAAACTATAGGCCATTATTGCATGTGCTTGAATTACTCTAATGTGGCTGATCTCCTGGACTTAAGGGTTTGGTAGGGTGAATTACAAGGAATAAAAATCCCAAAGGCATTATGGCAAAATAAAGATGGGTTGTAGTTCAAAGCTTCAAACTGGAGCAGAATAGAAAATAGGATGATATGCTCAAAAATTACAAAACACAAAGCTGGGTTTTTGCATAAAAGTGATGTAGGTACATCACATGCCATCTACAAATTTATTGTGGAATTTATAAATGAAGTTATCAATAGGTTGTAGTGTAAATGAGGCTCTTAAAAGTATGAAAAAGCCATTTTAAAGGAAATAAAATATTTGCAACATAATATAAAAATGTTTTCACTGATCAAAAATAAAATGAAATGTTCTTGAGTAGGCACTCAAGTCCAACAATATTTTTGAAGAGTTTCTACTTGGAGGGAAATTTCCACATTTCAGAAGAAAAGAGGGGTTCTGAGTTCAACAGAAGATCCAGGAAAAATAGAAGTTTAAATTACCTGGCGAAATTTTAATTAATAAAACATGATTAAATTTTTGGGGTGTTACACCGAGGCGGCCACAACCCATGAGGGCGTGCCGGATCCTTGGCGTGCCCTGGTGGGTTATGGGCGGCCTGGGATCCCTCCTAGTTACTTCTTTGGCCCACTGGCCTTCTTCTGGTCCAAAAAAATTCTCCAAAAAGTTTTGTTGCTATTGGACTCCGTTTGGTAGTGATATTCTGCGAAGTAAAAAACAAGCAAAAACAGCAACTGGCACTTTGGCACTATGTCAATAGGTTAGTCCCAAAAAATGATATAAAGTTGCTATGAAATGATTCTAAAACATCCAAGATTGATAATATAACAACATGGAACAAGCAAAAAATTATAGATACGTTGGAGACGTATCACATAACTATGCGCTTTTCTATCAATTGCCCAATAGTAATTTGTTTACCCACTGTATGCTTACTACATGAGAGATGCCATTAGAGAACACTACGGCCCTGGGGTCTATTGACTTATATATTTACAAAAGCTTTCAATACCTTGCTGCCATTTACTTACTTTTATTTTTATTTTGCAATTTAGGTTATTCAACTTTCATCTACACACTTCACTTGCTTGCAAATAACTAGTCCAAGGGGATTGACAACCCTTTTGCCCGCATTGGGTGCAAGTGTTTGCTTCTTTGTGTGTAGTCGCTGAAGACGGGGGTTGCATGCTACACCTATTGGTTCGATAAACCTTGGTTCTCACTAAGGGAAATACTTATCTATAGTGTGCTGCATCACCCGTTCCTCTTCACGGGAAACCCAACGCAGATCACAAGTATCAGGAAGGATTTCTGGCGCCGTTGCCGGGGAGTATTACCAACCTACTATCAAGTAACTTCACACAAATTATCATTCAATTGTTCTACTTTTTATTTGCTATTATATTTTGCTTGCTTCATAAAAAACAATAAATAAAAAAATATTTATCTTTGCTAGTTACTAGTTTACTTCTTTGCTTGCTAGTTTACTTGTCCTGTTTGTTACTTTGCTTGTTCGGTCACCATGTCTCAAGATACTACTAAGTTGTGTGACTTCTCAAATACTAATAATAATTATTTTATTAGTACTCTAATACCACCCGCCACTAGTGCGGAGTTTTATGATATTAATGCTACATTGTTGAATCTTGTCATGAAATAACAATTTTCAGGAAGTCCTAATGAGGATCACGCTGCTCATCTTAATACATTTGTTGAATTATGTGATATGCAAAATAAAAAGGATATGGATAATGATGTGGTCAAATTTAAATTATTTCCTTTTTCACTACGAGATAAAGCTTAGGCTTGGTCTTCATCTTTACCACGTAATAGTATTGGAACATGGGATAAGTGTAAAGATGCTTTTATTGCCAAGTGTTTTCCTCCTGCTAAGATCATCTCCCTTAGAAATAAAATTATGGATTTTAAACAACATGATCAAGAACATGTTGCACAGGCTTGGGAGAGGATGAAATTAATGATTAGAAATTGCCCTACTCATGGTTTAAACTTGTGGATGATTATCCAAAATTTCTATGCTGGACTAAACTTTGTGTCTACAAATCTTCTAGATTCTGCTTTAGGTGGTACCTTCATGGAGGTGACCTTAGGATAGGCCTCCAAACTTCTTGACAACATCATGACAAACTACTCTCAATGGCTTAACGAAAGAGCTCCAACTGGTAAGAAGATACATTCTATCGAAGAAATCACTACTTTGAGTGAAAAAGTGGATGCTCTTATGAAGATGGTTGCTACTAAAAATGCTCATGTTGATCCTAATGATGTGCCTTTGTATACCTTGATTGAGATTAATGATGATGCTATTGATGTGAACTTTATCTCGCGAAACAATTTCAACAATAATGCGTATAGAGGAAATTTCAATGCTAGACCGTATCCCGGAAATTCCTCTAATAATTATGGAAACTCTTATGGAAATTCTTGTGGAAATGCATCTACAAATAATAATAGGATATCCTATGATCTGGAGAACACCATTAAATAATTTATTAGTTCTCAAAAGATTTTTAATAATATGGTAAAAGAAAAGTTGCATAAAGTTGATGATTTGGCTAAAAACATGAATTGGATTGCTCTTGATGTGGAAACTCTTAAAACTAAAACTTTGCCACCCAATCATGATTTTAATGAGACTATTAAATTCATCCAAATATCTATCAATGAAAGTAAGGAGAGGACCGCTAAGTTGAAAGCTAAGCGAGAATTCTTAGAAAAGGCTCTTCCACCCGATTTTTACCGGAATCATGATGAAGATCTTCAAATGATTAATATTTATCCTATTGAATATTTATTTACTAATTTGAAAGTAAATTATAAGGGTACTGAAGATGAGTCAACTTTATCTAGAAGGTGTCCCGTTTGCTTGGAGGGTGATCATTCTAATGATAAAATTGAAAAAAGTGGGTTTGGAGAGGTTAAAACTTTAACTAGTGATGTACCCACTATCTTGGATTACAAGGACTTTAATTATGAAAGTTTCTCTTTAGAAGAATGTATTTCCTTGTTGCAATCCATTATTAGCTCACCCAATGCTTATGAACAAAATAAAGCTTTTACTCAACATATAGTAGAAGCGATAATAAAAGCTTATGATGAGAAACTTGAACTTGAAGTTTCTATTCCTAGAAAGTTGCATGATGAATGGGAACCTACTATTAAAATAAAACAGAAATAATATGAATGCAATGCTTTGTGTGATCTTGGTGCTAGTGTTTCGACAATACCTAAATCTCTTTGTGATGTGCTTGGTCTCACCGATATTCAAGATTGTTCCCTAAACTTGCATCTTGCGGATTCTACCATCAAGAAACCTTTGGGTAGAATAAGTGATGTGCTTATTATTGCAAATAGAAATTATGTGCCTATAGATTTCATTGTGCTTGATATTGAATGCAATCCTACTTGTCCAATAATACTTGGAAGACCTTTCTTACGAACTATAGGTGCAATAATTGATATGAAAGAGGGAAACATAATGTTCCAATTTCCATTAAAGAACCGGATGGAACACTTCCCTTGGAAGAGAATTAAACCACCTTATGAATATATCATGAGGGATACTTATGGGTGGAGTGTCAAAGATGACAACACTTGAAACTATGCAATATGCCTAGCTAGGGGCGTAAAACAATAGCACTAGTTGGGAGGCAACCCAATAGTTATCTTATTTTCTTGATTTTTTTTCTATTTGTTTTTGATAACATGATTATTGCCTCTGTAATGATTGTGTTTTTACCTTTAATTTAGTGTTTGTGCCAAGTAAAGCCTTTGGGATGACTTACAAGGTGAGTAGAATTGATACGGTGCAAAAACAGAAACTTTATCGTTCAGTGCAGAATTTCTCTGATTTTACTGGACCGTCTTTTTGATCTGAAATTTTTACACAGTATTTATATACAAATTATTCAGGTTTTTTAATTTTTCAGAATTGTTGGAGTTAAATAAGTATAGGTTCTCTACACATGTTTACAGACTGTTCTGTTTTAGACAAATTCTGTTTTTGCTTGCATAGTTTGCTTGTTTTGATGATGCTATGGATTGTATCGGGGGGTATAAGCCATGGAGAGGTTAGAATACAGTACCTTATGCAATAATAAAATAAGAATCAATTTATAACAGTACCTAAAATATTTGATATGTTTACTATACTAACGGATCTCACGAAGGTTTTGTTGAGTTTCGTGTGCTAAAGTTTTCAAGTTTTGGGTGCTATCACGATGGATGAAGGAATAAGGAGCGGCAAGAGCCTAAGCTTGAGGATTCCCAAGGCACCCCAAGGTAATATTCAAGGAAGACTCAAGCGTCTAAGCTTAGGGATGCACCGGAAGGCATCCCCTCTTTTGTCTCAATCCATCGGTATGTCACTTGCATCTATATTTTTATTCATCACATGATATGAGTTTTGCTTGGAGCATCATTTGATTTAGTTTATTTTTGTTTTAGTTTTCCAATCATTGTTTTCTGGACACACCCACTTGAGAGAGACACAAGATCACCATAATTTATTAGAATACTCTTTGTGCTTCACTTATATCTTTTGAGCTTAGCAGTTGCTCTAGTACTTCACTTATATCCTTTAGAGCATGGTGGCGTATAGATTTTATAGAAATAATAGCACTCCCGTTCTTCACTTATATTTGTTTGAGAGTTAATAAATAGTGATGGTAATTTGGATGGGTTATAAGACTAGTCCAAAAATAATAGGTATCCAATGAGTGCATAATCAAAACCACATGTAGCACATAATATTGATGTGGTAATATGAAAGGGCATGAGTGCATGATCATTGGTTTGTAAATGTATCATGAATTAGAGAGTGTTAACTTGCTTTTCATCTAAATATTTTTTATAGCATGGTGACGATGTGTGAGCATACTTATTCCTCGTTGAAATCCTAGTGTTGTTTAAGTCGGAGGCGCGCGATGGTTAACTCCTCCCAACCTCCTCCCTAGGGTCATGTGAGTAGTACTTTGCTTCGAGAGAGCTAATAAAATCTTGCAACAAGTATGTGAGTTCTTTATGACTAATGTGAATCCATGGATGTACGCACTCTCACCACCTCATATTTGCTAGCCTCTTTGGTACCGTGCATTGCCCATTCTCACCTCGAGGATCAGTGCAACCTTCGCCGGTGCATCCAAACCCCGTGACATGATACACTCTGTTGCATATAAGCCTTATTATATCTTCCTCAAAACAGGCACAATACCTACCTATTATTTCATTCCATAGCCATTCCGAGATATATTGCCACGCAACTTCCATCGTTACATCACATGACTTGTACTTTCATTGTCATATTGCTTTGCGTGATCATATAAGCTGACATGGTATTTATGGCAAAGCCACTGTTCATCATTTTTTATACATGTTATGCTTGATCATTGCACATCCTGGTACACTGCCAGAGGCATTCATATAGAGTCATACTATAGTTTTTTGTGTTCAGTTGTAAGTAAATAAAAGTGTGATGATTATCATTATTAGGGCACTGTCTCAGTGAGGAAAGGATGATGGAGACAATGATTTCCCCCACAAGTCAGGATGAGACTCCGGACGAAAAATAAAAGAAAAAAAGAGAAAGAAGGAGAGAAATAAAAAAGAGAAAGAAAGAAAGAAAAGAGAGAAAGAAAAAAGGGGAGAAAAAAAGAAAAAAATGAGTGAAAAGAGAGAAGGGAGAGTGTCGAGGGGATGAGTCCAACAATAGAACTAGGGGGTACGAATGAAAGGGCGAAGCCTAGCTACGGCACAGGTGTAACATTCGGATGTACGATTCAAGCCCCACTCGGGAGTGATAAAGACCCTACGTCTCGAGCCCTGAGGCTTAGTGTTTGATTATGGGGGTGTGTGATTACAAAGGGTGCTGAACCATGCTCTCGCGCTCAGAGTGGCTTATATAGAGTGTGCCACCACTGGCCGAGCGCCATTACACAGGCATTAATTGCGAGTAACTGTAGGTGTTACCAGAAACTACTGCTTTAACTAAGGCGTTACACGTAACGCTAGTCTTCACAACACTTCATATGAGTTATTAAGTCCCTCGAACATTGCAGCTTCCATGTTGCCTGAGCTTTTGTCACCCGAGTGACGATACTTGTCTGACTGGTGGAATGAAGTCCGAGTGGCTTGAAGGATTCAAGTGAATCTTCGTGTGCATCCGAATGCATCTCTAGTCCAGGGACTTTAGTGACAATGCATGACCCCTGGTGGGCCTTGGATGTGAGGTCTGTGACCCTACCTCTGGTAGGTGACCTCATCAGTATCCCCCAAATCGGTTGAGGTTTAAGGAGACGAATGAACGACACTCGGAAGTGCCGTTGTCGCCTCAGAGGTGCCAGGAAAACGATTCAGAATGTTTCCCACTCAGTCTCGAAACCACGGCAGATTCAGGATTTTCAAATTCTGATTGATTTGACAAATTTGGTTGTTTAACACCGTGACGGTGATGGATTGGCTCTCGGGAGAAACCATCCAAGTGTTCGGTAATTCCCCCGAGTGTCCCGCAAAACTGCGTCGGGCACTCGGTGGCCTGACGCGGGTCGAGGGGAGTCTTGTGAGCATGAGGCTCGCTCGGGCCACGACGCAGTGAAATTTTCGCGCGTTTGAAATCATGGGATACGTGCGCGTGCGCGCGTAGGAGCGGTTGCCTCGCGATAGTGGGGCAAATGGGGCGCAACGCCTCGATTTCCGTGTCACAATCTTTGCCACGTGTCTCTGAAACGCTGTATGGGGGATCCTCAGATCTTGCTTTGTTTGCGGATTGACGGCTGAAGATTCGCTCGATCTCTGTATAAAGTGCGGTTGAGCGAGGGGAGGATGAGACATATCTCTTTTTCCCGCTTCTCAATCCCTCTGACGCCCCGACTAGCCCCTCCCTCTACACCTCCGCCACCGACCTGCCACCTGCCCTACCGGAGATGATGAAGGGCACGACGGTGAAGGCCAAGCGGGCAAAGAAGGGATCCCGGAGGTCGTCTTTGAGCGCGGGCGTGCCGGCGGGCTGGATCCATGGCAACTGGATGGCCCCGCGGATCACCGCCGCTCGGCTCTAGGAATTGGAGAGCCAAGGGCTCCTGGTCGCCGGGAGCTGGT
Source organism: Elymus sibiricus (assembly GCA_039707655.1). NCBI lineage: Eukaryota > Viridiplantae > Streptophyta > Magnoliopsida > Poales > Poaceae > Elymus > Elymus sibiricus. The sequence continues at coordinate 370,956,070 of CM077667.1, forward strand.
GATTGGCGGATGCCGGCGAGGTCGAGCCTTCGCCGCACAGGGACGAGCGCGCCCTCCTCACCACCCACGTCGAGCGAGGTTGCTCCCTTCCGCCGCATCCTTTATTCCGATCTTTCTTGGATTTTTACGGCGGTCAACTCAACCATCTTCCTCCCAACGTCATTTCATACTTGGCCACTTTCATTTCTCTCTGTGAAAACTTCTTGGGCTGCCATCCCCACTGGGGGTTGTTCAAGCATCTTTTTACATGCCGAGTGATGACTGTGAAGTCCACTCAGACGGAGGGGAAGTCCAATGTAGCGCAGTCGTGCGGGGGTTTAGGGATCGAGCTGCGGGGAAAATGCAGTTTCCCACCGATGATGTTCCCCGACTCGGTGAAGGGTTTTCAAGACTCGTGGTTTTATTGCCAGGATGTCCCAATCGGCGAGGGTCAATCGGGCCTTCCGCCATATTCATCAGAACGCATTCGGCCGGTCCCTAAGCTGACTGTGTCGAAGAAGGAGAAAACGGAGGTGGACATCTTGGTGATCGCTTCGGTCGACTTAGTGCGACAGGGCATCAATGGCTTGGACCTTCTGAAGGTCTTCTTTCAGCGGAGGATCCAGCTGCTACAGCCAGGGCCCATCCCATGTGGATGTATGCAGGGCCGAGTGATCCTACACGAACACACCCGGAAGTGCTCGACTCGGAAGCAGTGGATGCCAAGCCGAAGGCGATCACTCCCGCCCGCGACAACCCTAGGGGGTCAAGGCTGGTGCTCCCACTCTCAGCCGACAATCCGCCGAATGAGGTAGTTTTCGAGCGAACTCTATCCGAGTGATATTGATGTTTGCCGTAATTAAAATCTTGGCTGACTTAATCTTCATTCGGCAGGCTTTCACAGAGATGGTGAGTCTGGTACCTGCTGTCAACCACACTCCAGCCGATGTGATGAGTGATATGATGACCCACAAGTATAGGGGATCAATCATAGTCCTTTCGATAAGTAAGAGTGTTGAACCCAACGAGGAGCAGAAGGAAATGACAAGCAGTTTCCATCAAGTTAATTTCTGCAAGCACTGAAATTGTAGGTAACGGATAGTTTGATAGCAAGATAATTGGTGACGAGCAAGCAACGGTAACGGTAAATAAGGTGCAGCAAGGTAGCCCAATCCTTTTGTGGCAAAGGACAGGCCAGAACAGTTTCTAGTAATAGGCAAAATGTTCTTGAGGGTACACGGGAATTTCATCTAGTCACTTTTATCATGTTGGTTTGATTCGTGTTCGCTACTTTGATAATTTGATATGTGGGTGGACCGGTGCTTGGGTGCTGTTCTTACTTGAACAACCTCCCACTTATGATTAACCCCCTCGCAAGTGTCCGCAACTACGAGAAAATTATTAAGATAAAATTTAACCATAGCATTAAACGTTTGGATCCAAATCAGCCCCTTACGAAGTAGCGCATAAACTAGGGTTTAAGCTTATGTCACTCTAGCAACCCATCATCTAATAACTACTCAACAATGCATTCCCTTAGGCCCAAGGATGGTGAAGTGTCATGTAGTCGACGTTCACATGACACCACTAAGAGAATCACAACATACATATCATCAAAATATCAAACACATATCAAATTCACATGATTACTTGCGACATGACTTCTCCCGTGACCTCAAGAACAAAGGTAAATACTCACAAATAATAATCATGCTCAAGATCAGAGGGGTATTGAATAGCATAATGGATCTCAACATATAATCTTCCACCAAATAAACCATATAGTAATCAACTACAAGATGTAATCAACACTACTAGTCACCCACAAGTACCAATCTGAGGTTCCGATACAAAGATTGAACACAAGAGATGAACTAGGGTTTGAGATGAGATGGTGCTGTTGAAGATGTTGATGAAGATTGGCCTCCCAAAGATGAGAGGGGTGTTGGTGATGACGATGGCTTTGATTTGCCCCTCCGGGAGGGAAGTTCCCCCGGCGGAATCGCTCCGCCGGATGGCAAAAGTGCTCCTACCCAAGTTCCGCCTCGAGACGGTGGCGCTCCGTTCCGAAAGTCCTCTCCTATTTTTTTCTAGGTCAAAATACCTTATATACCAGAAGATGGGCACCGGAGGTGTGTCGAGGAGGGCACAACCCACCAGGGCGTGCCTGGGGGGCCTGGCGCGCCCTGGTGTCTTGTGCCCACCAGGGTCTCCCCCTCCGGTAGTTCTTTGCTCCAGTATTTTTTATTAATTCCAAAAATAATCTCCGTAAAGTTTCAGCTCCATTGGAGATGTGTACAATAGGTATCTCTAATGTGCTTTTTCAGGTCCAGAATTCCAGCTGCCAATATTCTCCCTCTTTGTGTAAACCATGCATATTATGAGAGAAAAGGCATTAGAATCACTCCCTAAAGCATTATTATTCAACAAAACATAATAAATAATAGTAGGAAATCATGATGCAAAATGGACGTATCATGATACTCAGCACCAAGAGGGCTCGGGAGAGAGTACGTGGACGACGACGAGAGCGACGGGGAGGAGGACGAATCAGATTCGAGTGATGAGGCGGAATCTTCTCCGTCAGAGGAGGCCCTGCCCGAGACCCGCTCCAAGGCATGCCAGGACCCTGGAGTTCGCAGGGGCAATACCAAGGGGCCGAATGCCGCCAAGCCACCTAGATCTGCCCTCCCGACTCGCAGTTCGAAGCGTGGGCGCGGAGAGCTTGCTCCGTCACTCGAGAAGGCCGCCAAACAGCCCAAAGTAGCTGCAATCAAGCCTTAGAAGGCCGTTTTGCCAAAGATCAAGGTGGGCGTGCCGGTGACCTCGACGTAAGTATTTCTGCTTCAATTTGATGTACTTGTTATTCTGGCCGAGTGACCGATGTTCCGAATGATTTCACTGCAGGGCCGCACTTCGACTGCTTTGCTGGAACCGAAGGCTCCAGAAAAGGACCGGGCTGACGTCGATGTTGCATCCTCAAAAGGTAACCTTCGAATTCACTTGGAAATTATTTTTAAACCGTGTTCTTTTTTCCTTTATGCTTACTCCCGAATGTTCTTTGAACGCTAGCAGGGCCGCGCGAAGTGATTGAAATCGACGGGGATGACAAGGTCGACCCACCGAACCCCTCCACCGACGCGGACGTCGTGATGCGGGAATCTTCACCTGCTAAGGCATCAGCACCGGTTCAAGGAACCCCTTCAGGGGCCGGGACCGCACTCGGAGCTACCTCGTCGGCCCCTCCCGTGACCAATATCTTCACGCTACACCACGTCCTAGAGGACTGACGTGGCTTGAGACCGCATCGGCATTTCCCCAAAGAGAAAGGGATGATGCAACACAACGACGGTAAGTATTTCCCTTAGTTATGAAACCAAGGTATCCGTAACACCCCAAAAATCGGGTTATCGATTTTTGTGTTGTTATTCCTTCCTAGCTTTTCTCTCCTGAATTTTTTCCCTAGAATCTGGTAGGTAACCTGGTGAATCCAGTCAACCCCCAATCTCTCAGTACCTTTCCTATGTTCTTGTGCTAGCCAACCCTCTGTCGGTAAACCCCGAATCCCATTTAAACCCTAGTTCCAAAATATTGGAACTGGAAATCCTACCTTTGTGTTTACAAAAGAGCTATCATTTTCCTTGCTCTGTTAATCCTTCCAAAATTTCCAGAGATCCTCCTTCCCTCATAAACCCTAGATGTGCAAAAATATTGCCAAGTCATATGCAATATTTCTCATCTAGAATTAATTCCTTTTTCTGCCTTTCTGAGGAATTAAATCCAGGAAAATGTCTATCCATCTCCAGAGGTCATGAAGACTTGTGGAGATATTCTTTGTGATCATATTAAGCTCTCATAAAAATATTGGCCATAATTAAATGAGGGAAATTGCCTTTTCCTATTTAAAGCCAATATTTCAATTTGGGGCCTTTCCAAAGGAACTACCATTTTGGTAGCTAGAAAAAATCCCAAATAATTTGTGGAGCTTCTCATATCCATATCTTCCCCATTTCCATCAAAAGATCAAGTTCCCCAATTCAAAATTTGAGCATAACATCCATTTGCAAATTCTGTCCAGATTTCCTGTTTGTAAAGGAAGTGCTTGATTCCTTGATCTCCTTCGGCTGAAATTTTGCAGGGTGATTCATTATGATAAATTACCCTTGTCCACCAAAAATTATCCCATCTCATCTAGCCAATCTTCCTCAGCAAATTTGCCAAGTTTCTGTCCAGATCAAAGCACTGTGAAGAAAGTAGCATTTTTACTTATGAAAATGGTATGAAACTTTTACCGTGCATTCATATGCCTAAATCATTGGTCTCCACCAAATTTGAGCCATTTTCATCTAGCCAATTCTTCATAACCATCTGGTTTCTATTTCTGTCCAGTCTGGCACTTTGCAAAGGAGGTACTATCTAGAGTGGTCCAGGGGAGCTGAAACTTTGCCAAGTTAGTCACCCTAGTAGATGATCAATCCCTGTCTAAGGTCATGCCAAGAGGAGCACTGTGATGACCACTGCACAGCACAAACACATGGCTGCCAGCTGGTGTTTGACTTAGGAGTAGTAACACTAGAGCTCCAGTATCGAGCTTGAGGGGTCAAGTCGAACCAGGGAAGGACGGAGAAGACCCTTGACAAGTTTTGGCATCGAGCGGGGCGTGGCAACGCCGTGGCCACGCGGTGACCACGTGCAGAGCGCGCCAAAATCGCGCCCTGTGTGCCAGAGCCTTCGGGAGCCCTCCCTGGCACGCCATGGCTAGTCCGGGAGCGCCGGAGAGCTTCCCAGCGCGTGCGCGCACCCTCTGGAGCCCTCTCCCCCTCGTCCCGTAGCTTCTGGCCGTCTCTACCGAACGCCGGAGCACCGCCGCTTCGCCGTGCGTCTCGGAGCTTCGGCCGCCGCTGCGAAGCTTCCTCCCCGAGCTATTTAAGCGTGCCCCGAGCCCCTCCCGTCAAGCAGCAAGCCCCAGTCCTCTCCATCGAGCCCTAGCCCCTCCCCTCGAGCTCTTGCAGCTCCAATGGCCGAGCGCCGCCGCCATTCCCCTCGGTCGATTCTGGCCATGTGGCCCTCCCCCTCCTCTTAATTCCTGTGCACGGCCTCCCCGGAAGCCTGCGAGCCCGCCGCCGTCTTCCATTCCTCCAGGGACGCGCTGTCGGAGCCGCTCCTTGAGTGGCCATGGCCGCCGCTTCTGCCGCTCGTGGGCATCCCCCTCCAGGGCCCCTCTGTCTCCCTGGAGACCACCTACGGGCGCGGTACGGCGCGGCCGAGCCGTTGCGCTCGTCGGCCGGCCCTCGGGGGCAGCGAGGCTGCGAATCCCACCGGCAGCCCGGCCTCCCCTGCTCCACCGCGGGAGGAAGAAGACGAGCCAGGGGAGGGAAGAGAGAGAGATAGGGTGGGGTCCACCCATAAGTGAGTCAGCCCCGGGCCCGCGCGTTTTAAAGTGAAAACGTATTCGCGCGAATACGCTTTCGGCTTCAGGAAAGCGTACTCTGCCCGGAGGCGCTTACTGTTTTAGCCCCAGGGGGCTGTTTGTAGCAATTGTTTTTACAGATTGGTCCCTGGTGCTTAAACGCTCGTATCTTCGCAACCGTAGCTCCGATCGAGGTAAAACCAACGCCCACGTCTTCGTCTCGTCGAGCCCGTTCCGATGGTACCCTTTTCATAATGAGTTCACACAGTACAAATAACCATTTTGCCCTTGCCCTTTATCTGGCCCCTCTGTGGGGGAACCCCTTTCCGGCGAATTCTTCTGCGAGGTGATCGCTCTTGTTCCCGGCGTATTCATCGACCCCCAGGCAAGCCAACCTCTTATCATGAGCTCCGGACTTGCGTGATGACTTTGCTTGCACCCTGTGTGTTTATCTGTACCACATGTTAGTCTGCATTTGCATATACCTGTGATTGACATCAGTAGTACATACTAGCATTACTTTCATTTAATGCTATGTCTTATTTCCATATCGCCATGCTAACAATAATATTGTTAATAACTTTGACATGTTAGTACTATGGTTTGATCTTATGCCATGACTATCAGTATTATGGTCGTGCTACGCTATTGCTAAGTGATTGGTAGCACTTATAATTGACGAAGCAATGGTATGATGATGGATATGTGAGTTGAATTAATAAAATGAACCTAGTGGTTGATCTTGAGTCACCTGTCCGGGCTTATCCGTGCAACCACATTTGTCGGTATGGGACGGCCTTGACTTGGTCTGATCGCGTGCTCTTTCACCGGTACCTCCAAAGAGGGAGGGTTATGCGTGCGTGCTACCCTGATCAGGTAGGCGGCGATAACCCTGTGAGCCCAGTTGAGTGTTTAGCCCAGGAGTCCCCGTTTGGGACAATTGTTTGGCCACGACGGTGGCAGGTGTCATGAGGACACAGGGGCCACCCAGGGCAGGACTCCGGGGGAGGATGAATGCCAGTGGTACGATGGGAGAGTCACGGGTCAGGCAGGTTTTGTTGGAGCAACGCTGGTCCACCCGAATGGGATCACGAGGCCAGGTGCTTCATGGTATGGGTAAAGTGCGCAACCTCTGCAGAGTGAAAAATCTATTCGAATAGCCGCGTCCACGGAACTGGACAGCCCGTCCAGACCTCACTAGGTGGTCAACCATAATGAGGATAACAAGGATGAAGGAACTTGTCTTGTGATCAGAAGTGCCCATTGAGTCATGAGTATTTTGAGGGTTGTGGGACAACCCAGAAGTGAGTAAGTTGGTATTCGGTAATAGTAAGTACTTTAAGTATCTAGTGTGATTATTGCCATGCTATGTTAGGTAGGTTATATGCCGATCCATGATATGCCATGCTTGATCCATGATTTCCTTGTTAAATTTCATGCCATGCTTAGGATTAAGTCATGCATAGCATAGGGCTTGCTTTGCCACCTGCTTGTCTGGATGCTATGTATTTGGTTGTCTTGCGAGTACATTCAAAGTATTCACATGGCCTTGCACGTGGCCAGTTGCAGGAGAAGGTCCATCGTGCTAGATCGTAACCCAGCCAGTCATGTGAGTTATGGAGCCCATCCAGCACGTGGCCAGTTACGCGAAAGAGAGGTTGTCAATCTCTCTATGGTAAAAAGATAGATTAGGAAGTGATAGATTGGAGAGATATATCTCTCAAGAACACAAAATAAAAAGAGCAAATAAAAAGTGCAGCAATATATTTTGGGTTTTTGGAATAATAGATATGAAAACAAAAGAGGCAAAAGATAGATCGGAAAGCAATATGTTGGAAAAGTAGACCCGGGGGCCGTAGGTTTCACTAGTGGCTTCTCTCAGGAGTATAGCACACGGTGGGTGAACAAATTACTGTTGGGCAATTGATAGAAGATCAAATAATCATGACGATATCCAAGGCGATGATCATTATATAGGCATCACGTCCAACATAAGTAGACCGACTCCTACCTGCATCTACCACTATTACTCCACACATCGACCGCTATCCAACATGCATCTAGTGTATTAAGTTCATGGAAAAACGGAGTAATGCAATAAGAACGATGACATGATGTAGACAAGATATATTCATGTAGGAATAGACCCCATCTTGTTATCCTTAATAGCAATGATACATGCGTGCCTCGCTGCCCCTTCTGTCACTGGGAGAGGACACCGAAAGATCGAACCCATCAGAAAGCACCTCTTCCCATGGCAAGAAAAATCGATCTAGTTAGCCTAACTAAACCAAAGATTCAAAGAAGAAATACGAGGCTATAAGTAATCATGCATATAAGAGATCAAAGAAGACTCAAATAATATTCATGGATAGAAACTGATCATGAACTCAAAATTCATCGGATCCCAACAAACACACCGCAAAAGTTTACATCAAATAGATCTCCAAGAGACCATTGTATTGAGAATCAAAAGAGAGAGAGAGGAAGCCATCTAGCTACTGCCTACGAACCCGTAGGTCTATGGTGGACTACTCACGCATCATCGGAGAGGCACCAATGAGGATGATGAACCCCTCCGTGATGGTGTTAGATTGGATCTCGAGGTTCTGGAACTTGCGGTGGCTGGATGTGTTTTTCATTGACTCCTTTAGGGTTTCTGGAATATTTGGGAATTTATAGGCATCAGAGGTGGTGAAGAGGTGCCACGAGGAGGGCCCAACCCATCAGGGCGCGCCTGGGGCCTCTGGCGCGCCCTGGTGGGTAGTGGTCTCCACGACCCACCTCTGTGTCACTTCTTTGGCCGACTGGCTGTCTTCTGGTCCAAAAAAAATCTCCAAAAAGTTTTGTCGCGATTGGACTCCGTTTGGTACTGATATTCTGTGAAGTAAAAAAATTAGCAAAAACAGCAACTGGCACTTTGGCACTATGTCAATAGGTTAGTCCCAAAAAATGATATAAAGTTGCTATAAAGTGATTGTAAAACATCCAAGAATGATAATATAACAGCATGGTACAAGCAAAAATTATAGATACGTTGGACACATATCAGCATGCCCAAGCTTAATTCCTACTCGTCCTCGAGTAGGTAAATGATAAAAACAGAATTTTTGATGTGGAATGCTGCCTAACATGTTCATCATATAATCTTTTCTTTTGTAGCATGGACATTTGGACTTTTAGATGGTTCAAAGCAATAGTCTAGTTTTAACATAATGACTTCAATACTCAAGCATGCCAACAAGCAACCATGTCTTTCAAAATATCAACACTAAAGAAAGTTATCCCTAGCCCATCATGCTCAATCATTGATCCATTCATGAAACACAGTCAAATATTAGCTACACCCAATGCTCAAGTACGATCATAGTGCCCCCTAGTTGGTGCTTTATAATAGAAGATGGAGACTCAAAGTAAAAAAAATGCATAAAGTAAATAGATAGGCCCTTCACAGAGGGGAGTAGGGATTTGTAGAGGTGCCAGAGCTCAAAGTTTAAATTGAGAGAGAAAAATATTTTGAGTGGCATGCTTTCCTGTCAACGAAAACGACAAAGTAGTTCACAATACTTTCCACGCTAGATACATCATAGGCGGTTCCCAAACAGAAAATAAAGTTTATTCCTTTTTTCACCATTCTTTACATTCCATGACTGGCCGTATCCACGGTTGCCTTCCATACCAACACTTTTCAAGGAATTTAATATTTGACAACATAAACTAATTTTTTTCTTTTTCATTTCGGGAATGTGCATCCCTATTACCGCCATAATCTCGTGCAATGACAAGTAAATAAACACTCATCTTGAGAATAACACATCTAGCATGGAAAAATATTGGACACCCCCTACCGTTTCATGAGCGATACGAGCAGACGAAAGAGAAATTTATTTTGAAAAGTAGAGGTGGAACATACAAATTTTCTTAGAACGGCATGGAAATACCGCATCTAGGTAGGTATGGTGGACTCATAAGGCAAAACATGGTTTAAGGATTTTGGATGCACAAGTAGTATTTCTACTTAGTACGAGTGGAGGCTAGCAAATAGATTGAGAAGCAACCAACCAAGAAACGAAAATTCACATAAGCGAGCATTGAGCATAACTAACACCAAATAATGCACCATAAGTAGGATTTAATTTCATTGCATAACTATTGACTTTCGTGCATGCATAGGGAATCACAAGCCTTAACACCTATATTCTTACTAAAGCATAATAACTCAATAACATGACTCGCATATTACTATCATCATGTCTCAAAACTATTACAAGGAATCAAGTTTAATTTGTCCAATGATCTTCATGAAAGTTTTTATTATATCCTCCTTGGATATCTATCACTTTGGGACTAGTTTCATATATTGCCATTGCTTTTGACAAGCTCAAACAAATTTAAGTGAAGCACATGAGCATAAAGATTTCATCTCTCAAAATAGTATAAGTGAAGCATGAGAGGATTTCTTCAAAATTTACTAACTCTCAAATTAATCTAAGTGAAGCATGTGAGTGTTTCTTCAAAAGTTTCCGAGCACACCGTGCTCAAAAAGATATAAGTGAAGCACTAGAGCAATTCTATAGCTCAAAAAGTTTAAGTGAAGCATAAAGAGCAATTCTAACAAATCATAGCATAATTTTGGCTCTCTCAAATAGGTCTGTCCAGCAAGGATACAAGTGACAAACTAACAAGTAAAGCAAGCAAAGACTCAAATGATACAAGACGCTCCAAGCAAAACTCATGATATGTGACAAATAAAAATATAGCTCCAAGTAAAATACCGATGGTTGTTAGAAGAAAGAGGGGATGCCACTCGGGGCATCCCGAAGCTTAGATGCTTGCTTCACTTTGGATATATCTTGGGGGTGTTGTATCATCCCCAAGCTTATGCTCTTTTCACTCCTTATTCCTTCATCCATCGTGATCTCACCCAAAACTTGAAAATTTCAATCACACAAAACTCAACAAAATCTTCGTGAGATCCGTCAGTATAATAAAGCAAATCACTACTTTATGTACGGTTGCAAACTCATTCAAATTTTATTATTGCATTATACCAACTGTATTTTAACTTTACCATGGCTCATACCCTTCAATACAACCCATAGATTCCTCAAAACAAGCACACAAAGCAACGAAAACAGAATCTGTCTTAAACATAACAGTATGTAGTAATCTGTACTCTAACCAGACTTCTGTAAGTCTAAAAATTCTGAAAAATTAGGACAACGTAAAGAATTTGTATAGCGACACTGTGTTAAAATTTCAGCTCAAGATCACATTCAAGTAAAAAAATGAAAATTCGAACATTGGACGCAAAGTTTCTGTTTCAGATTTGGCATCGCTTCTACTCATCTTATGAATCATCCTAATGGCTCTACTTGGCAAAAACACTAAATAAACCATAAAAACACAATCATAACAGAGGCATAACTGTGCCAACACTCAAAAACAGAAAGAAAAAGAGGAAAATAAATTTATTCATTGGGTTGCCTCCCAACAAGCGCTATCGTTTTACGCCCCTAGCTAGGCATAACGCATAGTTTCAAGTATTGTCATCTTTGGTTTTCAACTCTTCAATCATACAACTAGATTTCTTCAAGAATTTAGCATGCATACTTTCAATGACAATAATTCTAGGAAAAAGACCGAAAAATTCATTCTTGTAAATAGGGTCTCTTACTATTTCAACAAAGTCGGGATGAATACTAGTCATTTTGAGATCTCCCTTGTGGCCACTAGGTGTAGCAACTTTGTTCTTAGTGACTTGCGTGGTTTTGCCAATTTTTACGGGAGTGATTTCACTAGTTTTGACAGAAGAAAAAGCCGAACCCAAGTTACTAAAATTTTCTTCCAATTTGTCAATCTGGTAAGGGCTCTCTTCAATCCTTTCGTTAAATACGATCTCTTTTTCCTTTAACAATTTAAAGGCATCTCCCGCTTTTGACCCAATTTTATTAGCAATATTATGCATTTTCTTATCCAAATTTTCAAGATGTTCCTTGGTGATCATCTTCTTTTCGATGGCATCTAGCCTCTCCATAACATGTTCAAGAGTTAAAGTTGTTTCATTGATCGTAAGAGATGGTGATTGACGTGGCTTGAGACTGCGTCGGTATTTACCCAAAGAGGAAGGGATGATGCAGCACAGCGACGGTAACTATTTCCCTTAGATATGAAACCAAGGTTATCGAACCAGTAGGAGGATCACCACCACCCAATAAGCAGCACTTGCACACACTCAAGAACACAAATAAAAAGAGTAAATATGCAGCAATATATTTTTGGGTTTTTGGTTTTGTAGATCTGAAAACAAAGATTGCAAAAAGATAGATCTGAAAGCAATATGTTGGAAAAGTAGACCCGGGGGCCATAGGGTTCACTAGTGGCTTCTCTCATGAGTATAGCGCACGGTGGGTGAACAAATTACTGTTGGGCAATTGATAGAAAATCGAAAAGTCATGACGATATCCAAGGCGATGATCATTATATAGGCATCACGTCCAAGATAGATAGACCGACTCCTGCCTGCATCTACCTCTATTACTCCACACATCGACCGCTATCCAGCATGCATCTAGTGTATTAAGTTCATGGAAAAACGGAGTAATGCAATAAGAACGGTGACATGATGTAGACAAGATCTATTCATGTAGGAATGGACCCCATCTTGTTATCCTTAATAGCAATGATACATGCGTGTCTTGCTGCCCCTTCTGTCACTGGGAAAGAATGCCGCAAGATCGAACCTATCACAAAGCACCTCTTCCCATGGCAAGAAAAATCGATCTAGTCGGCCTAACTAAACCAAAGATTCAAAGAAGAAATACGATGCTATAAGCAATCATGCATATAAGAGATCAAAGAAGACTCAAATAATATTCATGGATAGAAACTGATCATGAACTCAAAATTCATCAAATCCCAACAAACACACCGCAAAAGTTTACATCAAATAGATCTCCAAGAGACCATTGTATTGAGAATCATAAGAGAGAGAGAGGGGAAGCCATCTAGCTACTGCCTACGGACCCATAGGTCTATGGTGGACTACTCACGCATCATCGGAGAGGCACCTATAAAGAAGATGAACCCCTCCGTGATGGTGTTTAGATTGGATCTCGAGGTTCTGGAACTTGCGGCGGCTGGAATTGTGTTTTGTCGACTCCTTTAGGGTTTTCTGAATATTTGGGAATTTATAGGCGTCAGAGGCGGTGCACAAGGGGGCCGAGGAGGGCACAACACATCAGGGCGCGCCGGGTCCTCCCTGGCGTGCCCTGGTGGGTTGTGCTCTCCACAGCCCACCTCTCCGGCAGTTGTTTGGCCCACTGGGTGTCTTCTGGTCCAGAAAAAATCTCCAAAAAGTTTCGTCGCGATTGAACTCCGTTTGGTATTGATTTTCTGCGAAGTAAAAAAGAAGCAAAAACAGCAACTGACACTTTGGCACTATGTCAATAGGTTAGTCCCAAAAAATGATATAAAGTTGTTATAAAATGATTATAAAACATCCAAGAATGATAATATAACAGCATGGAACAAGCAAAAATTATAGATACATTAGAGACGTATCAGCATCCCCAAGCTTAATTCCTACTCGTCCTCGAGTAGGTAAATGATAAAAACAGAATTTTTGATTTGGAATGTTGCCTAACATGTTCATCATATTGTTTTCTTCTTTTGTATAGCATGGACATTTGGACTTATAATTATTCAAAGCAATAGTCTAGTTTTAACATAATGACTTCAGCACTCAAGCATGTCAACAAGCAACCATGTCTTTCAAAATATCAACACTAAAGCAAGGTATCCCTAGCCCATCATGCTCAATCATTGATCCATTCATGAAACACACTCAAATATTAGCTATGCCCAATGCTCAAGTACGATCATAGTTCCCCCTAGTTGGTGCTTATAAGAGAAGATGGAGACTCAAAGCAAAAATAAAAATTGCATAAATTAAATAGATAGGCCCTTCGCAGAGGGAAGTAGTGATTTGTAGAGGTGCCAGAGCTCAAAGTTTTAAATTGAGAGAGAAAAATATTTTGGGTGGCATGCTTTTCCTGTCAACGAAAACGACAAAGTAGTTCACAATACTTTCCATGCTAGATATATCATAGGCGATTCCCAAACAAAAAATAAAGTTTATTCCTTTTTCCACCAAACTTTCACTTTCCATGACGGGCCGTATCCACGGTTGCCTTCCATACCAACACTTTCCAAGGAATTTATTATTTGACAACATAAAGTAAATATTTTTTCTTTTTCATTTCGGGAATGGGCATCCCTATTACAGTCGCACTCTCATGCAATGACAAGTGAATAAACACTCATCTTGAGAATAACACATCTAGCATGGAAAAATATTGGACACTCCCCACCGTTTGTAACACCCCAAAATTTTCTTCCTGGATTTTCAAAATCTTTTCTTTAAAAGGAATTCTTGGAAACTCTTCTGTTTGAATGCCTTTTGAAATTTTAGTTGGGTTCAAAATTTTCTAGAAAAGGGTATGTTTTGATTGATGGTTTTATTTGGGAAATGATTCTTAGAATTCAAAAAAAAAGTCTTTTAGAAAAGTTTTTGATATAACAAAAATATTCTAAGGAGAAGCCCTTTTCTTTTCTTCTAACACTTCCAAAATCCATCCAACAATCTTTCTACCACTCCTCAACTATCCCATAAGTCATTCACACTTTATAGGGCAGCAACCAACTCCTTCCCACCCCACAAAAATATTTTTCATATTTTAGATAAAATTCCAAAGTTGGAATTTTCATTATGCATGGCTTCTTTGAGTTACAAAGGAACTATATTCTCTACAAATTTTATGCCTCCACCAAAACTATCCTAACAACTAGATGGTACCTACAACCCATTTCACCAAAAACATTGGGTCCCACAATTCAAAATTTTCAAAATCCATTCAATTCAAATTTGGACCAGAAACCATTTTCTTGCCCAAAATCTATTCTAAGCTTCTCCAAAAGTTCTGGAACTTTGCCAAACTCATTTTTGGGCATCAACACCTTACCACAAAAATCCACATAAATTCCTAAAATACCTAGACCTCTCAGTCATTTCATCATATAGTTGATGGGCATACTGTTCACTGCTGTCAAATTCAGTTAACTGAATTTTTCTTCAGAGGTAGGGATGAACGGCGCCGTGCTCCTCACTCCACCATCTCTCCTACTCCTCCACGCCACTTCTCGCCTTAACTGAGCTTCCCAGGACCCCTCTGGTCAGTGGCTCACCGCCGACGGCACAGTAGCCGGCCGGTACAGCTACCTCCGAGCTCATCCGCGGCGAGCCGAGGGGTCAGCACCGCGCCCGCCTTCTTCACTGCTGCTGCTGCTCCCCTCACCTACCTCTCGTCCACGCGGCAGCTCCTCTGCAACATCTCGACTCCGACCACACCGCCCAGGGCCCGCGTGGCAGTCGCCGGAGACGGGTGTCGCCGCCGCGCCCGTACGGGTACCACACCATGGATAAGCCCCTCGAGCTCGAGCCCGTCCAAGCTGAGGCTTCCAGAGGACTCCTCTGACCCCCTTGAACATGCTTTAAACCTCGCCACCGCCCTAACCTACGTCGCCGGCCGGAATTTACTCCGGCGTCCGTCGTAAGCCACGGCCACCCTTGGATCGCCTATAAAAGGGACCCCCGAGCCTCGGCGATCACTCACCCCAACCCCATGCCTTCCCAATCGACCCCCACTCCACTCCCCTGACCTCGGGGAGGCCTTCTTCCTCCTCTCCGGTCACCGCCCCACCGCCACTGTCCCGATCTGTTCATCGCCATCACCCCACCTCCGCCGCTGAAATCTTTCCAGTAGCCATATATCCCACCGCATCATCAATTCATCGCTTCAATTTCACCCCCCGAGCTCTCTCCGACGAGATCCACTACCACCCAAATCGCCATCCGCCGCCGTCGACCTCGCCGTCGCTCCGGTGCTCGTAGGCGACCACCACCACCACCCACCGACGCGGAACACCTCCCCGAGCACGCTCATATCCTCTCCGCCCTCTGAAACGCCGACGATCGCCGTCGGTGACCACCGCACCTCCTCTGTACACACGCGCGAGGCGCGTTTGAATTTCAAACCTGACGGGTGGGGCCCACCCGTTAGCATTTTATTCATTTTCGGTTAAAACAGAAGCACCTTCGGCTGGTTTACGCTTCCTTCACGGGAAAGCGTATTCTTCCCGAATCGTTTTCTGTTTCTGTTTTTAATAAAAACAGTTTTGACCAGAACTTTGACTGCCTCTAGTTTTTAAACCACAAGTCCAAATGACTTGATTCGTTTTTTGAAATTCTTATTTTTGTCTCTAGTTTTTTTAGTATTTATTAAAAAAATATTTTGAGACAAGTTTTTGTACCGTGATAAAAATTTGATTTGAATTTAAATTTGGATTTTTCAGAAAAAGAAGAAGAAAACTTTGCTGGAAATTTGGAGGGGTTTTCTACTGACTACTTTGGACAAGGCAAGCATTATTGAACTTGGGATATGGTGATTGCATTTGCATGTTTGCATTGGTTTGGAATTGCACCGCATGTGTAGGATATGTATCACAAGTGCATGCATGCATGGTCATATCATATTTTGCTTGTACTTCACTCAAGTGAATTTCTTCCGTGAAGAAAGATTGTGGGAAACCAGGAGTGTACTCCTGCCTTGGATGTGCCGGCGGGCACGGGCCATTTTTGACACGGTAGTGTCACGTGACATATGTGGAGCATACCGGTCATATTAATAACACCTCCTGAGTCGACCTAGATTGAGTCTTGTTCCGTTACACCTAGCTGTATACCGTGCTGCCACGGGTCCTTCCGCAAGGAAGGTACGGCTTAGTAAGTTGTTAACCCCTGTCCGGGTACACACCACATAGAGGGCCACGATGAGGGTTTCCACGGCCATGGACTAAATCCTGTCATCGGGTTAGGGGGCATGGGTGTTTCCGGCTGGTAGCCGAGAGGGGGTTCCCCCTTGTAATCCGCGCGTATGAATAGTGATCCCATGCTAGTCGAGACGATGTTCTCCCCGTCTTAGAGTTTTTCTGGAAAGATGCTTTGGGTGATTCCTGGCATCCGGACGGTTAAGCTGGTGTGTGCTGGTTAGGTGTGTTTTCAACCCAAAGACCGTAATGGGAACTAGTCAGTGTCACGGTACTGACTAAAGAAACCTCATACACGTGGGTAAAGAGTACACCCTCTGCAGAGTAATACCTATTCGAATAGCCATGTCCACGGTCAAGGACGTTAGCTGGGTGGGTCAAGTGTCGGTCCTGGTGTCGGTCTTTGGAGGAAAATAATTAACATCAAGCATGATTATTTTGCAGGATTAATTTTTGTCACTACTAATATTATCATGAATGTATTACTGATGATATGAATATTATTGTGGACTAACCCGTTTCTCTTATTATATTTTCTGAGTGTCCCAGGGGCTGGCTAGACTACCCCAGACATTCAGTTTTATTTTCAAGACCTTACGAGGCGTCCCTCGAGATCACAGGCGGTTTTGTCTCGCCACTACTCTTGTGGACACCCGTTTGGCATTTCTTTTCAAGACCTCTCGTGGCGTCGCTTGAGTTCTCGGATGGTCCTGTCTCGTCCGATCTCTCTTTTAGACACCCGATTGGCATTTCTTTTCAAGACCTCTCGTGGCGTCCCTCGAGTTTAACAGGCGGTATGTCTCGCCAATACTCTTGTGGACACCCGTTTGGCTTTTCTCTTCAAGACCTACCGTGGTGTCATTTTTAGACATCCGACCAGCATTTCCTTTTATGTTTTCTTACCACTAACACTTCACTTCTGTACATGCTACAAATTTATCATGCCATGTTAAAACTCTGCCAGCATGCATATATATGTTATGGTTAGCATGAGCATTTCATACCATGAGCATATGCATTCATTTTATCTTTTGTTCATTATGTTTGCGAGTACATTCCAACGTACTCACTGGCTTGTCCCTGGCTATTTACTTGGCCAGACTTGGAGGAGGACGAGCTTATGGAGGAGGATTGCACTAGCGAGCCCGACGCTTAGAGGATTTCCAGTCAAACCACCTGTGATATAGGAGTCTACCACATGTACCATCCGCTGAGCTTCCGCTACACAAATAAAGTAGTCAAGTCTCACACTGACACTTGGCTCTATTTTATTGTTTCAGTATTACAGTACCACCACACCACTGTCATATTCCACCACCGTAGTATATTGGAAAGTTTGTAATAAACTTGTTGAGTCACCCTGACTCAACCCTGTGTAATATTATATTTGTACTGGTTATCTATATCAAGGGAGTCCACCAGTGGTTCTTGGGGCTGGTAGGACTCGAGGGCTCTTCTATGATTTTTTTTCTAGAAAAGGGGCCCGACACCGTTTCATGAGCGGTACGGGCACACAACAGAGAAAATTTATTTTGAAAATTTAGAGATGGCACATACAAATTTGCTTGGAACGGCATGGAAATACCGCATATAGGTAGGTATGGTGGACTCATAAGGCAAAACTTGGTTTAAGGATTTTGGATGCACAAGTAGTATTTCTACCTAGTACAAATGAAGGCTAGCAAATAGATTGGGAAGCAACCAAACCAAGAAACGAAAAATCACATAAGTGAGCATTGAACATAACTAACACCGAATAATGCACCACAAGTAGGATGTAACTTCATTGCATAACTATTGACTTTCGTGCATGCATAGGGAATCACAAACCTTAACACCAATATTCTTACTAAGCATAATTACTCACTAACATGACTCACATATTAGTATCATCATGTTTCAAAACTATTACAAGGAATCAAGTTTAATTTGTCCAATGATCTTCATGAAAGTTTGTATTATATCCTCCTTGGATATCTATCACTTTGGGACTAGTTTCATATATTGCCATTGCTTTTTGGCAAGCTCAAACAAATTTAAGTGAAGCACATGAGCATAAAGATTTCATCTCTCAAAAAAGTATAAGTGAAGCATGAGAGGATTTCTTCAAAATTTACCTACTCTCAAATTAATCTAAGTGAAGCATGAGAGTATTTCTACAAAAAAATTCCAACCACACCGTGCTCAAAAATATGTAAGTGAAGCACTAGAGCAATTCTATAGCTCAAAAAGTTTAAGTGAATCATAGAGAGCAATTCTAACAAATCATAGCATAATTATGGCTCTCCCAAATAGGTGTGTACAGAAAGGATACAAAGGAAAAAAACTAACAAACAAAGCAAGAAAAGATACAAGACGCTCCAAGCAAAACTCATGATATGTGACGAATAAAAATATAGCTCCACGTAAAATACCGATGGTCGTTAGAAGAAAGAGGGGATGCCACTCGGGGGCATCTCCAAGCTTAGTTGCTTGTTTCTCTTTCGATATATCTTGGAGGTGCGGTAGCATCCCCAAGCTTAGGCTTTTTATCACTCCTAATTCCTTCATCCATCGTGATCTCACCCAAAACTTGAAAACTTCAATCACACAAAACTCAACAAAATCTTCGTGAGATCCGTTAGTATAATAAAGCAAATCACTACTTTAGGTGCTGTTGCAAACCCATTCAAATTTTATAATTGCATTATACCTACTATATTTTAACTTTACCATGGTTCATACCCTTCAATACAAGCCATAGATTCATCAAAACAAGCACACAATGCAACGAAAACAGAATCTGTCTTAAACAGAACAGTCTGTAGTAATCTGTACTCTAACCATACTTCTGTAACTCTAAAAATTCTGAACAATTAGGACAACGTAAGGAATTTTTATAGCAACACTTTTTTAAAATTTCAGCTCAATATCATGTTCCAGCAAAAAATGAAAATTCATATACTGGACGCAAAGTTTCTGTTTCAGATTCAGCATCACTTCTACTCATCCTATGAATCATCCTAAAGGCTTTACTTGGCACAAACACTAAATAAACCATAAAAACACAATTATAACAGAGGCATAATTGTGTCAACACACAAAAACAGAAAAGAAAAAGCAAAAAATTATTTATTCATTGGGTTGCCTCCCAACAAGCGCTATCGTTTAACGCCCCTAGCTAGGCATAATTGATAGATTCAAGTATTGTCATCTTTGGTTTTAACCACTTTTGTGAGGGCCTTCTCGAATCCGGGGGGCTCTTTCCGCTTCCCCAAATTTTTAGGAGAAGAAACCATCTTAAGATCCAAAATATCCAAACGCTTATTGCAAAGGGTAATCAAAGTGTTCAAGCGATTGAGGTTCCCACTAATATGTTTGAGGGGTTCATGATATTTTTGTAACTCGACCAAGTGCTTATGTAAGTCACTCAATTTGTCGAGAATTTGAACTCACTCTTGTGAAAAAACAAGCCCCTTTTTTGGTGGGGGAACCCCCAAAATCCCTTCCAAAACTTCATAAGCAGCATTTGCATCAAGTTCAATCAAATTGCCTTTTGAGGCGAAATCCAAAAGCTCTCTTTGATGCAAAGCCAATCCAATATAAAAATTTCTAAGCAAAACTTTTGCGTCTCCTTTTAGATTGGAAATACGATAGGATTCCATTAGCCTATACCAGGCATCTTTCAAATTTTCCCCTTGTTTTTGTTTGAAGTATAGAACTTCAAAATCTGGTGACAAAGGGGGAGTAGTAACGCTAGTCATAGCAACAAGCAAGAGATCTGACGAAACAAAGCCAAAGGAAGAAGAGGGCAAATAAAACGGCAAATTGGTGAAGTGGGGGAGAGGAAAACGAGAGGCAAATGGCAAATAATGTAATTGCAAGGAGATGAGATTTGTGATTAGGAACCTGGTAGATGATGATGGAGTCTCCTCGGCGCCTACGATAGGCACGTAGAAGAGACCGCTTAATCCCCGGCAACGGCGCCAGAAATTCCTTTGATGTGGCTTCAGACTGCGTTGGTATTTCCCCAAAGAGGAAGGGATGATGCAGCATAGCGACGGTAAGTATTTCCCTCAGTTATGAAACCAAGGTTATCGAACCAGTAGGAGGATCACCACCACCCAATAAGCAGCACCTGCACACAAACTACAAATACTTGCAACCCGATGCGAAAGAGAGGTTGTCAATCTCTCTACGGTAATAAGATAGATTAGGTAGTGATATATAGGAGAGATAGATCTCTCAAGAACACAAATAAAAAGAGTAAATATGCAGCAATATATTTTTGGGTTTTTGATTTTGTAGATCTGAAAACAAAGATTGCAAAAAGATAGATCGGAAAGCAATATGTTGGAAAAGTAGACCCGGGGGTTGTAGGGTTCACTAGTGGCTTCTCTCATGAGTATAGCGCACGGTGGGTGAACAAATTACTGTTGGGCAATTGATAGAAAATCGAATAGTCATGACGATATCCAAGGCGATGATCATTGTATAGGCATCATGTCCAAGATAGATAGACCGACTCCTGCCTGCATCTACCTCTATTACTCCACACATCGACCGCTATCCAGCATGCATCTAGTGTATTAAGTTCATGGAAAAACGGAGTAATGCAATAAGAACGGTGACATGATGTAGACAAGATCTATTCATGTAGGAATAGACCCATTCTTGTTATCCTTAATAGCAACGATACATGCGTGTCTTGCTGCCCCTTCTGTCACTGGGAAAGAACATCGCAAGATCGAACCCATCACAAAGCACCTCTTCCCATGGCAAGAAAAATCGATCTAGTTGGCCTAACTAAACCAAAGATTCAAAGAAGAAATACGAGGCTATAAGTAATCATGCATATAAGAGATCAAAGAAGACTCAAATAATATTCATGGATAGAAACTAATCATGAACTCAAAATTCATCGGATCCCAACAAACACACCGCAAAAGTTTACATCAAATAGATCTCCAAGAGACCATTGTATTGAGAATCATAAGAGAGAGAGGAAGCCATCTAGCTACTGCCTACGGACCCGTAGGTCTATGGTGGACTACTCACGCATCATCGGAGAGGCACCAATGTGGATGATGAACCCCTCCGTGATGGTGTTAGATTGGATCTCGCGGTTCTGGAACTTGCGGCGGCTGGATGTATTTTTCGTCGACTCCTGTAGGTTTTATGGAATATTTGGGAATTTATTGGCATCAGAGGTGGTGGAGAGGGGGCCTGAGGAGGGCACAACCCATCAGGGCGCGCCTGGGGCCTCTGGCGCGCCCTGGTGCGTTGTGGTCTCCTCGGCCCACCTCTCTGGCACTTCTTTGGCCCACTGGGTGTCTTCTGGTCCAAAAAAATCTCCAAAAAGTTTCGTTGCGATTGGACTCCATTTGGTGCTGATAGTCTGCGAAGTAAATAAAAGCAAAAACAGCAACTGGCACTTTGGCACTATGTCAATAGGTTAGTCCCAAAAAATGATATAAAGTTGCTATAAAGTGATTGTAAAACATCCAAGAATGATAATATAACAGCATGGAACATGCAAAAATTATAGATACGTTGGAGACGTATCAAGGACCAAGTGGGGGCGAGCAAGGAAGCACTGATCCAGCTGGAGCTGATGAGTGGTAGAGTGAAGGAGGCTTACGACGTCAGCGAGGTGTTGCAGAAGAATGTCTGAGTAAGTACCCTCATAAGTACCGTCTTCAATCGGGAAATTTTTTTCCTGTATAAATCTTGTTTTTGTTTTGGATCCTGAGTGGGTTTGCATCGGGGGCACACCCACTGGGTGTTTTCTGGTTCCAGTGGGGGCGCGCTGAGCGCACCCACTGGGTGTAGTCCCCGAGACTGCCGTCGTCTGAAGCAGTCGGCAGGAGTCTTAGAGTCCGAATGATACTGGTTTTAAATCTGTTGGTAAGCTCATAGAGGTAGCCACAGTGGTACTTGTCGAAGAGGATGCGGTGATGGTCTATGGACCAGAGCCTCTCGACATTGACCGTCGGGGTGTAGGACATGTTGCTCAGCTTGTGGAAGTACCTCATCCCAAGTGAGTAGAACCTGTTGCTCAGCTTGTGGAAGTACCTCATCCCGAGTAAGCATAACTTGTTGCTCAGCTTGTGGAAGTTCCTCATCCCGAGTGAGCAGAACATGTTGCTCAGCTTGTGGAAGTTCCTTATCCCGAATGAGTTTCCACTGGGGGCGCGCTGAGCGCACCCACTGGGTGTAATCCCTGAGACTGTCGTCGACTGAAGCAGTCGACAGGAGTCTGACGTGGCTTGAGACTGCGTCGGTATTTCCCCAAAGAGGAAGGGATGATGCAGCACAGCGACGGTAAGTATTTCCCTCAGTTATGAAACCAAGGTATCAAACCAGTAGGAGGATCACCACCACCTAATAAGCAGCACGTGCACACAAAGAACAAATACTTGCAATCGACGCGTAAGAGAGGTTGTCAATCTCTCTTCGGTAAAAAGATAGATTAGGTAATGATAGATAGGGGAGATAGATCTCTCAAGAACACAAAATAAAAAGGGCAAATAAAAAGTGCAGCAACATATTTTTGGGTTTTTGGAATTGTAGATCTGAAAACAAAGAGGCAAAAAGATAGATCAGAAAGTAATATGTTGGAAAAGTACACCCGGGGGCCGTAGGTTTCACTAGTGGCTTCTCTCATGAGTATAGCACATGGTGGGTGAACAAATTACTGTTGGGCAATTGATAGAAGATCAAATAATCATGACGATATCCAAGGCGATGATCATTATATAGGCATCACGTCCAAGATAAGTAAACTGACTCTTGCCTGCATCTACCACTATTACTCTACACATCGATCGCTATCCAGCATGCATCTAGTGTATTAAGTTCATGGAAAAATGGAGTAATGCAATAAGAATGCTGGCATGATGTAGACAAGATCTATTCATGTAGGAATAGACCCCATCTTGTTATCCTTAATGGCAACGATACATGCGTGCCTTGCTGCCCCTTCTGTCACTGGGAAAGAACACCGCAAGATCGAACCCATCACAAAGCACCTCTTCCCATGGCAAGAAAAATCGATCTAGTCGGTCTAACAAAACCAAAGATTTGAAGAAGAAATACGAGGCTATAAGTAATCGTGCATATAAGAGATCAAAGAAGACTCAAATAATATTCATGGATAGAAACTGATCATGAACTCAAAATTCATCGGATCCCAACAAACACACCGCAAAAGTTTACATCAAATAGATCTCCAAGAGACCATTGTATTGAGAATCAAAAGAGAGACAGGAATCCATCTAGCTACTGCCTACGAACCCGTAGGTCTATGGTGGACTACTCACGCATCATCGGAGTGGCACCTATGAAGAAGATGAACCCCTCCGTGACGGTGTTAGATTGGATCTTGAGGCTCTGGACCTTGCGGCGGCTCGATGTGTTTTTCGTCGACTCCCCTAGGGTTTTCTGAATATTTGAGTATTTATAGGCATCAGACGCGGTGGAGGGGGGCCCCGTGGAGGGCACAACCCATCAGGGTGCGCCGGGGGCCCCCTGGCACGCCCAGGTGGGTTGTGGCCTCCACAGCCCACCTCTCTGGCACTTCTTTGGCCCACTGGGTATCTTCTAGTCCAAAAAAATCTCCAAAAAGTTTCGTCGCGATTGGACTCTGTTTGGTACTGGTATTCTGTGAAGTAAAAAACAAGCAAAAACAGCAACTGGCACTTTGGCACTATGTCAATAGGTTAGTCCCAAAAAATGATATAAAGTTGCTATAAAGTGATTGTAAAACATCCAAGAATGATAATATAATAGCATGGAACAAGCAAAAATTATAGATACGTTGGAGACGTATCAGCATCCCCAAGCTTAATTCCTACTCGTCCTCGAGTAGGTAAATGATAAAAACAGAATTTTTGATGTGGAATGCTGCCTAACATGTTCGTCTCATATTCTTTTCTTTTGTAGCATGGACATTTGGACTTTTAGATGATTCAAAGCAATAGTCTAGTTTTAACATAATGACTTCAATACTCAAGCATGCCAACAAGCAACCATGTGTTTCAAAATATCAACACTATAGAAAGTTATCCCTAGCCCATCATGCTCAATCATTAATCCATTCATGAAACACACTCAAATATTAGCTATACCCAATGCTCAAGTATGATCATAGTGCCCCATAGTTGGTGCTTTATAAGAGAAGATGGAGACTCAAAGTAAAATAAAAATTGCATAAAGTAAATAGATAGGCCCTTCGCAGAGGTAAGTAGGGATTTGTAGAGGTGCCAGAGCTCAAAGTTTTAAATTGAGAGAGAAAAAATATTTTGGGTGGCATGCCTTTCCTGTCAGCGAAAACGACAAAGTAGTTCACAATCCTTTCCATGCTAGATATAACATAGGCGGTTCCCAAACAGAAAATAAAGTTTATTCCTTTTTCCATCATTCTTTCACATTCCATGGCGGGCCGTATCCACGGTTGCCTTCCATACCAACACTTTCCAAGGAATTTATTATTTACAACATAAAGTAAACATTTTTCCTTTTTCATTTCGGGAATGGGCATCCCTATTACCGCCGCACTCTCGTGCAATGACAAGTGAATAAACACTCATCTTGAGAATAATACATCTAGCATGGAAAAATATTGGACACTCCCTACCGTTTCATGAGCGGTACGAGCACACAAAAGAGAAGTTTATTTTGAAAATTAGAGATGGCACATACAAATTTGTTGGAAATATGCCCTAGAGGCAATAATAAAGTGGTTATTATTATATTTCCTTGTTCATTATAATCGTTTATTATCCATGCTATAATTGTATTGATTGGAAACACATTGCATGTGTGGATACATAGACAACACTGTGTCCCTAGTATTCCTCTAGTAGACTAGCTTATTGATCAAAGATGGTCAAGGTTTCCTAGCCATAGACATTAGATGTCATTTGATAACGGGATCGCATCATTAGGAGAATGATGTGATGGACAAGACCCAAACTATGAACGTAGCTTATGATCGTGTCAGCTTATTGCTATTGTTTTCTGCATGTCAAGTATCTGTTCCTATGACCATGAGATCATGCAACTCACTGACACCGGGGGAATACCTTGTGTGTGTCAAATGTCACAACGTAACTGGGTGACTATAAAGATGCTCTGCAGGTATCTCTGAAGGTGTCTGTTGAGCTGGCATGGATCGAGACTGGGATTTGTTACTCCGTATGATGGAGAGGTATCTCAGGGCCCACTCGGTAATACAACATCACAATAAAGCCTTGCAAGCAATGTGACTAAGTGTTAGCCAGGGGATCTTATATTACGAAACGAGTAAAGAGAGTTGCCGGTAACGAGATTGAACTAGGTATAGAGATACCTACGTTCGAATCTCGGGCAAGTAACATACCGAAGAACAAAGGGAACACCGTACGGGATTAACTGAATCCTTGACATAGAGGTTCAACCGATAAAGATCTTCGTAGAATATGTAGGAACCAATATGGGCATCCAGGTCCCGCTATTGGTTATTGACCGTAGAGGTGTCTCGGTCATGTCTACATAGTTCTCGAACCCGCAGGGTCTGCACACTTAACATTCGGTGACGTTTCGGTACTATTGAGTTATGTATGGTGGTGACCGAAGGTTGTTTGGAGTCCCGGATGAGATCCCGGATGTCACGAGGAGCTCCGTAATGGTCTGGAGGTAAAGATTGATATATAGGAAGTTCCGTTTTGGTCACCGGAAAAGTTTCAGGTATATCCTGTAGTGTACCGGGAGTGCCGGGAGGGTCCTGGAGGGCCATCAGGAGGGGCCACTCATGCCGGGAGGCCACATGGGCCTTAGGGGTGGCGCACCAGCCCTTAGGCTCATGCGGCTGGGGTGAGGGGAAATGCGAAAGCCCAAGAGGGGGAAGGGTTTCGAAGTGGGGAAGGAATCCTACTAGGAGTAGGATTGGAGTTGGACTCCCTCTCCTCCCCACTTCGGCTGACTCCTAGGGGCAGCCCTAGGGGCGCCGGCCCCTCCCCTCCCTCCTATATATACTAGAGGGAGAGAGGGCCAAAGACACATAACCCAAAAGGCCACGGTGCAGCCCTCTCTCCCAATAGATCGTCTCCTCTAGTTTTCGACGGTGCTTAGGCGAAGCCCTGCCGGAATAGTTCCACCACCACCGCTGCCGCACCGTCGCGCTGCCGGAGAACTCATCTACCTCTCTACTCCCTCTTGCTGGATCAAGAAGGCGAAGATCGTCATCGAGCTGTACGTGTGCTGAACGCAGAGGTGCCGTCCGTTCGGTACTAGATCGTGATTGGATCGCGGGACGGCTAGCGATTTGGATCGCAAAGACGTTCGACTACATCAACTGTGTTTCTTAACGCTTCCCGCTTAGCGATCTACAAGGGTATGTAGATCCACTCTCCCTCTCATAGATGCTCATCACCATGGATAGATCTTGCGTGTGCGTAGGAAAAATTTTGTTTGCCATGCAACGTTCCCCAACAGTGGCATCATGAGCTAGGTCTATGTGTAGATGAGATCACGAGTAGAACACAAAGGAGTTTGTCGGCGTTGATATTCAGATTGCTTCCTCCCTTGGTCTTTTCTTGATTCAGCGGTATTGTGGGATGAAGCGGCCCGGACCAACATTACTCGTACGCTTACGAGAGACCGGTTCCATCAACTGACATGTAACTTTGTTGCATAAAGATGGTTGGCGGGTCTCTGTTTGTCCCACTTTAGTTGGATCGGATTCGACAAAGGCGGTCCTTGAGAAGGTTGAATAGCAATTTGTGTATCACCGTTGTGGTTTTTGCGTAGGGATGTCAATTTGAGTGGGAGTTTTTTAAGTAATATGATTAACTAAACTCATTATCTTGAACAATAGTCTAAGTTGTTTTTGCAAAATTTATGTTGTAGATCAATGGCTCGCGCAGTAGCACCCCTGAATTTTAATGCATTCCTAGAGAAAGCTAAGTTGAAAGATGATGGAAGTAACTTTGTGGACTGGGCCCGTAATCTAAGGATTATCCTTACGGCTTCCCAAAAGCCTTATGTCCTTGATGCACCGCTTCGTGAACCACCCGCTCCAGTAGAGTCTCCAGACGTTGCGAACGCCTGGCAGACACATTCTGATGATTACTCAATGGTTCAATATGCAATGTTGTATGGCTTAGAACCGGGACTTCAAAGACGTTTTGAACGTCATGGAGCATATGATATGTTCCAGGAGTTGAAGTTTATCTTTCAGAAGAATGCCCGGATCGAGAGGTATGAGACCTCCGATAAGTTCTATGCCTGCAAGATGGAGGAGAACGGGTCTGTCAGTGAACACATACTCAGAGTGTCTGGGTATTCCACCCGTCTGGCTGAATTGAGGATGCCCCTTCCACCAGAGGCGATCACTGACAGAGTTCTTCAATCACTGCCACCTAGCTACAAGAGCTTCGTGTTGAACTATAACATGCACGGGATGAACAAGTCAGTCACCGAGCTGTTTGCGATGTTGAAAGTCGCTGAGTCTGAGATTCAGAAGGAGCATCAAGTGTTGATGGTCAATAAAACCACTAGTTTCAAGAAGAATTGCAAGGGTAAGAAGGGTAACTCCAAGAAGAGTGGCAAAGCAGTTGCCCCTCCCATGAAGAAACCCAAAGCTGGACCCAAGCCAGAAACTGAGTGCTTTCATTGCAAGGGAACTGGTCACTGGAAGCGGAACTGCCCCAAGTATCTGGCTGAAAAGAAGGCGGCTAACACCAAACAAGGTATATATGATATACATGTTATTGATGTGTACCTTACCAACTCTCGTTATAGTGCCTGGGTATTTGATACCGGTTCGGTTGCTCACATTTGCAACTCAAAATAGGAACTGCGGAATAGACGGAGGCTGGCAAAGGACGAAGTGACGATGCGCGTGGGAAATGGTTCCAAGGTTGATCGCCGTCGGCACGCTCGCTCTTCGATTACCATCGGGATTAGTGATGAACCTGAATAATTGTTATTTAGTGCCTGCGTTAAGTATGAACATTATATCTGGATCTTGTTTATTGTGAGACGGTTACTCATTTAAATCAGAGAATAATGGTTGTTCTATTTATATGAGTAATATCTTTTATGGTCATGCACCCAATGTGAGGGGTTTATTCTTATTGAATCTCGATAGTGATGATACACATGTTCATAACATTGATGCCAAAAGATGTAGAGTTGATAATGATAGTACCACTTTCTTGTGGCACTGCCATTTAGGTCATATTGGTGTAAAACGCATGAAGAAGCTCCATGCTGATGGACTTTTGGAGTCACTTGATTTTGAATCACTTGACACATGTGAACCATGCCTCATGGGCAAGATGACTAAGACCCCGTTCTCTGGAACAATGGAACGGGCAAGTGACTTGTTGCAAATCATACATACTGATGTGTGCGGTCCGATGAGCATTGAGGCGCGCGGTGGATATCGTTATTTTCTCACCTTCACCGATGACTTAAGTAGATATGGGTATGTTTACTTAATGAAACACAAGTCTGAAACGTTTGAAAAGTTCAAGCAATTTCAGAGTGAAGTTGGGAATCATCGCAACAAGAAGATTAAATTCCTACGATCTCATCGAGGAGGAGAATATCTGAGTTATGAGTTTGGCAGTCACTTAAGACAGTGTGGAATTGTTTCACAATTGACACCGCCTAGAACACCACAGCGTAATGGTGTGTCCGAACGTCGTAATCGAACCTTATTGGATATGGTGCGATCTATGATGTCTCTTGCCGATTTGCCACTATCGTTTTGGGGTTATGCATTAGAGACAGCTGCATTCACTTTAAATAGGGCACCATCGAAATCCGTTGAGACGACGTCATATGAACTATGGTTTGGCAAGAAGCCAAAGTTGTCGTTTCTTAAAGTTTGGGGATGTGATACTTATGTCAAAAAGCTTCAGCCTGAAAAGCTGGAACCCAAAGCGGAGAAATGCGTCTTCATAGGATACCCAAAAGAGACAGTTGGGTATACCTTCTATCTCAGATCTGAAGGCAAAGTGTTTGTTGCTAAAAACGGAACATTTCTTGAGAAAGAGTTTCTCTCGAAAGAATTGAGTGGGAGGAAAATAGAACTTGATGAGGTTGTTGAACCTTTACTTCAACCTGAGAGTAGCGCAATGCAGAAAGATATTTATGTCGAGCCTACATTGGTTGAAGAGGAAGTTAATGATGATGATCATGAAGCTTACTGCTCCTGAGTAGTACGGCAACCCTGTCTTAGAGGTCATGTTGTTGGACAACAATGAACCTACGAGCTATGGAGAAGCGATGATGGGCCTGGATTCCGAGAAATGGTTAGAGGCCATGAAATCCGAGATGGGATCCATGTATGACAACAAAGTATGGGCTTTGGAAGTATTACCTGAAGTGCGAAAGGCCATTCAGAACAAATGGATCTTTAAGAGGAAGACGGACGCTGACGGTAATGTCACCGTCTATAAAGCTCGACTTGTGGCAAAGGGTTTTTCACAAGTTCAAGGAGTTGACTACGATGAGACCTTCTCACCCGTAGCGATGCTTAAGTCCGTCAGAATCATGTTAGCAATAGCTGCCTTTTTCGATTATGAAATTTGGCAGATGGATGTCAAAACAGCGTTCCTTAACGTTTTCCTTAAGTAAGAGTTGTATATGATGCAACCAGAAGGTTTTGTCGATCCAGAGAATGCTGACAAAGTTTGCAAACTCCAGCGATCCATTTATGGACTGGTGCAAGCATCTCGGAGTTGGAATCTTCGCTTTGATGGGGTGATCAAAGCGTTCGGGTTTATACAAGTTTACGGAAAAGCTTGTATTTACAAGAAAGTGAGTGGGAGCTCTATAGCGTTTCTAATATTATATCTGGATGACATATTACTTATTGGAAACAATATAGAACTTTTGGAGAGCGTGAAGGAATATTTGAACAAGAGTTTTTCAATGAAGGACCTAGGAGAAGCTGCTTTCATATTAGGCATCAAGATCTATAGAGATAGATCGAGACGCTTAATAGGACTTTCACAGAGCACATACCTTGACAAAGTTTTGAAGAAGTTCAAAATGGATCAGTCCAAGAAGGGGTTCTTGCCTGTATTGCAAGGTGTGAAGTTGAGTAAGACTCAATGCCCAGTGACTGCAGAAGATAGAGAAAAGATGAGTGCCGTCCCCTATGCTTCAACCATAGGCTCTATCATGTATGCAATGTTGTGCATAAGACCCGATGTCAGCCTTGCCATAAGTATGACCGGAAGGTTTCAAAGTGATCCAGGAATGGAACACTGGACGGCAGTCAAGAATATCCTGAAGTACCTGAAAAGGACTAAGGACATGTTTCTCGTTTATGGAGGTGATCAAGAGCTCGTCGTAAAGGGTTACGTCGATGCAAGCTTTGACACTGATCCGGATGACTCTAAGTCTCAAACCGGATACGTATTTATTCTCAATGGGGGTGCGGTAAGCTGGTGCAGTTCCAAGCAGAGCGTGGTAGCCGATTCTACATGCGAAGCGGAGTACATCGCTGCCTCGGACGCGGCGAAGGAAGGTGTCTGGATGAAGGAGTTCATGACAGATCTTGGAGTAGTACCTAGTGCACTAAACCCAATGACTCTGTTCTGTGACAACACTGGTGCCATTGCTCTAGCACAAGAGGACCAGACACATAAAGCGACGTTTCAATTCCATCCGCGATTACATCAAGGAGGAGGACATAAATATTTGCAAAGTACACACAGATCTGAATGTCGCAGACCCGATGACTAAACCTCTTCCAAGGGCTAAGCATGATCAACACCAGAACTGTATGGGTGTTAGATTCATTACAATGTAAATCACACAGTGATGTGAACTAGATTATTGACTCTAGTGCAAGTGGGAGACTATTGGAAATATGCCCTAGAGGCAATAATAAAGTGGTTATTATTATATTTCCTTGTTCATTATAATCATTTATTATCCATGCTATAATTGTATTGATTGGAAACACATTGCATGTGTGGATACATAGACAACACTGTGTCCCTAGTATGCCTCTAGTAGACTAGCTTGTTGATCAAAGATGGTCAATGTTTCCTAGCCATAGACATGAGATGTCATTTGATAACGGGATCACATCATTAGGAGAATGATGTGATGGACAAGACCCAAACTATGAACGTAGCATATGATCGTGTCAGTTTATTGCTATTGTTTTCTGCATGTCAAGTATCTGTTCCTATCACCATGAGATCATGCAACTCACTGACACCGGAGGAATACCTTGTGTGTATCAAACGTCACAACGTAACTGGGTGACTATAAAGATGCTCTACAGGTATCTCCGAAGGTGTCTGTTGAGCTGGCATGGATCGAGACTGGGATTTGTTACTCCATATGACGGAGAGGTATCTTAGGGCCCACTCGGTAATACAACATCACAATAAAGCCTTGCAAACAATGTGACTAAGTGTTAGCCACGGGATCTTCTATTACAGAACGAGTAAAGAGACTTGCCGGTAACGAGATTGAATTAGGTATAGAGAAACCGACAATCGAATCTCGGGCAAGTAACATACTGAAGAACAAAGGGAATAGCGTACGGGATTAACTAAATCCTTGACATAGAGGTTCAACCGATAAAGATCTTCATAGAATATGTAGGAACCAATATGGGCATCCAGGTTCCGCTATTGGTTATTGACCGTAGAGGTGTCTCGGTCATGTCTACATAGTTCTCGAACCCGCAGGGTCTGCACACTTAACGTTCGGTGACGTTTCGGTAGTATTGAGTTATGTATGGTGGTGACCGAAGGTTGTTCGGAGTCCTGGATGAGATCCCGGACGTCACGAGGAGCTCCGGAATGGTCCGGAGGTAAAGATTGATATATAGGAAGTCCCGTTTTGGTCACCGAAAAACTTTCGGGTATTTCCGGTAGTGTACCGGGAGTGCCGGGAGGGTCCTGGAGGGCCATCAGGAGGGGCCACTCACGCCGGGAGGCCACATGGGCCTTAGGGGTGGCGCACCAGCCCTTAGTGGGCTGGGCAAGCCAGCCCCTAAGGGCCCATGCGGCTGGGTTGAGGGGAAAGGCAAAAGCCCAAGAGGGGGAAGGGTTTCCAAGTGGGGGAGGAATCCTACTAGGAGTAGGATTGGAGTTGGACTCCCTCTCCTCCCCACTTCGGCCGACTCCTAGGGGCAGCCCTAGGGGCGCCGGCCCCTCCCCTCCCTCCTATATATACTAGAGGGAGAGAGGGACAAAGACACCCAACCCAAAAGGCCACGGTGCAGCCCTCTCTCCCAATAGATCGTCTCCTCTAGTTTCCGACGGTGCTTAGGCGAAGCCCTGTCGGAATAGTTCCACCACCACCGCCGCCGCGCCGTCGCGCTGCCGGAGAACTCATCTACCTCTCCGCTCCCTCTTGCTGGATCAAGGAGGCGGAGATCGTCATCGAGCTATACATGTGCTGAACGCGGAGGTGCCGTCCGTTCGGTACTAGATCGTGATTGGATCGCGGGACGACTAGCGATTTGGATCGCGAAGACGTTCGACTACATCAACCACGTTTCTTAACGCTTCCCGCTTAGCGATCTACAAGGGTATGTATCCACTCTCCCTCTCGTAGATGCTCATCACCATGGATAGATCTTGCGTGTGCGTAGGAAAAATTTTGTTTCCCATGCAACGTTCCCCCATAAAATTTTCTTGGAACGGCATGGAAATACCGCATATAGGTAGGTATGGTGCACTTATAAGGCAAAACTTGGTTTAAGGATTTTGGATGCACAAGTAGTATTTCTACTTTGTACAAATGGAGGCTAGCAAATAGATTGAGAAGCAACCAATCCAAGAAACGAAAATTCACATAAGCAAGCATTCAGCATACTAACACGGAATAATGCACCATAAGTAGGATATAATTTCATTGCATAACTATTGACTTTCGTACGTGCATAGGGAATCACAAACCTTAACACCAATATTCCTACTAAAGCATAATTACTCACTAACATGACTCACATATTACTATCATCATGTTTCAAAACTATTACAAGGAATCAAGTTTAATTTGTCCAATGATCTTCATGAAAGTTTTTATTATATCCTCCTTGGATATCTATCACTTTGGGACTAGTTTCATATATTGCCATTGCTTTTTAACTAGCTCAAACAAATTTAAGTGAAGCACATGAGCATAGAGTTTTCATCTCTCAAAAAGGTATAAGTGAAGCATGAGAGGATTTCTTCAAAATTTACTAACTCTAAAATTAATCTTAGTGAAGCATGAGAGTATTTCTACAAAAATTTCCAAGCACACCATGCTCAAAAAGATATAAGTGAAGCACTAGAGCAATTCTATAGCTCAAAAAGATTAAGTGAAGCATAAAGAGCAATTCTAACAAATCATAGCATAATTTTGGTTCTCCCAAATAGGTGTGTCCAGCAAGGATAAAAGTGACAAACTAACAAGCAAAGCAAGCAAAGACTCAAATGATGCAAGACGCTCCAAGTACTCATGATATGTGACGAATAAAAATATAGCTCCAAGTAAAATACCGATGGTCGTTAGAAGAAAGAGGGGTTGCCACTCGGGGGCATCCCCAAGCTTAGTTGCTTGTTTCTCTTTGGATATATATTGGGGGTGCTGTAGCATCCCCAAGCTTAGGCTCTTTTCACTCCTTATTCCTTCATCCATCGTGATCTCACCCAAAACTTGAAAAATTCAATCACACAAAACTCAATAAAATCTTCGTGAGATCCGTTAGTATAATAAAGCAAATCACTACTTTAGGTGTTGTTGCAAACCCATTTATATTTTGTTATTGCATTATACCTACTGTATTTTAACTTTGCCATGGCTCATACCCTTCAATATAACCCATAGATTCATCAAAACAAGCACACAATGCAACGAAAACCGAATCTGTCTTAAACAGAACAGTCTGTAGTAATCTGTACTCTAACCATACTTCTGTAACTCTTAAAATTTTGAAAAATTAGGACAAGGTAAAGAATTTGTATAGCAACACTGTTTTAAAATTTCAGCTCAAGATCACGTTCAAGTAAAAAATGAAAATTCAAACACTGGACGCAAAGTTTCTGTTTCAGATTCAGCATCGCTTCTACTCATCTTATGAATCATCCTAAAGGCTCTACTTGGCACAAACACTAAATAAACCATAAAAACACAATCATAACAGAGGCATAACTGTGCCAACACTCAAAAACAGAAAGAAAAAGAGGAAAATAAATTTATTCATTGGGTTGCCTCCCAACAAGCACTATCGTTTTACGCCCCTAGCTAGGCATAACACATAGATTCAAGTATTTTCATATTTAGTTTTCAACTCCTCAATCACACAACTAGAATTTTTCAAGGATTTAGCATGCATGCTCTCAATGAGAACACTTCTAGGAAAAAGACCAAAGAGTTCATTTTTATAAATAGGGTCTCTTACTATTTCAATAAAGTCGGGATGAATACTAATCATTTTAAGATCTCCCTTGTGGCCACTAGGTGTAGCAACTTTGTTCTTAGTGATTTGCGTTGTTTTGCAAATTTTTATGGGAGTTTTTTCAATAGTTTTGACAGAAGAAAAAGCCAAACCCATGTTACTAAAAATCTCTTCCAACCTATCAATCCGGTAAGGACTCTCTTCTACCCTTTCGTTAACTACGGTTTCTTTTGCCTTTAACAATTTAAAGGCATCTCCCGCCTTAACCCCAATTTTATTAGCAAGATTGTGCATTTTCTTATCCAAATCTTCAAGATGTTCTTTGGTAATCATCTTCTTTTCAAAACCATCTAATCTCATCATAACATGTTCAAGAGTTAAAGTTTGTTTCATTGATCATAAGAGGTGGTGATCCCACTAAACTTCCCAAAGCATTAAAAGCAACCAAAGATGGACACATCAAGAAATTCCCACCGGTAATCGTATCAAGGACGAATCTATACCAAGTGGTGATGCCAACATAAAAACTGCGAAGACGAACAATGGTAGATTGCTTATGGATAGATCTATTATGAGCATTGCAAATCCGATACCAAGCATCTGTTAGGTTCTCCCCTTCCCTTTGCTTAAAATTAAGAACCTCATTGTTGGGAGTACATGCAATAAAGGAAGAACTAGCCATAATGACAAGGCAAGAGATCTGACGAGAAAAAGGCAAACGAAAAAGAGGGCGAATAAAGCAGCAAATTGGTGAAGTGGGGGAGAGGAAAACGAGAGGCAAATGGAAAATAATGTAATTGCAAGGTGAAAGCACAACATGCTCCCTTGGTGGTTTTGATAATTCATGACAACATACATTGTCTCTTGGACTAATACTCTTACCTAGTGTATTTCAGATAAAGTCCACAGAGAGGGTTGGCAAAAGGATTGTGGAGATTGTGGAAATACCCCAAGATGCAAGGAAATGGATTGGCAAAGCTTCAGGGAAGAGGACTCTACATTTTACATTTGTGAGAAATCACTTTGAGTCCATAGGAAAGCCAATACTATTAAAAGGGGGTAAGGTTTTGTTGGTGAACAAAATGCTCATACGTGCACAAGTGATAGTCACCAAAAACACCCACAAGCTCTCCCACCAAAGTCTGTCCAAAGCCATATACTCAAAATCGGTGCAACCAACATTTCCATCCCGGTGCCACCGATTCTCAACCTCAGACAGACTCAGCCAAACCCTAGCCACTTCGGTGCAACCGATTCAATCCCGGTGCCACCGAGTTTAGGTTGCCAACTTTCTGTTACGCAAATTCACAATACGGTACCACCGAGATTGTTGGATCGGCGTCACCGAGATTGTCAATCTGACCATTGGTCACCTTATCGGTGCAACCGAGTTTCCTATATCGGTCTCACCGAGATTCAAAAGTTGCCACCTTTTGGTCACTTCGGTACCACCGAGATTTACACATCGGTGTCACCGAGTTGGTCATTTTGTGTGTAACGGTTGGATTTTTGGGGATGCCTATATATACCCCTACACCACCACCTACTCGAAAGTGAAGCACTCAGAATTATTCCATACTTGCCCCATCCAGTTTTCTGAGAGAGAACCACCTATTCTTGTGTTGAGGTCAAGATCTTCCACTCCAACCATATGGATCTTGATTTCTAGCCTCCCCAAGTTGCTTTCCACCAATCCCATCTCTTCCACCAAGCCAAATCTGTGAGAGAGTGATTGTGTGTTGAGGAGTCTATCATCTTGAAGCACAAGAGCAAGGAGTTCATCGACATTGCCGAGCCTATTACCTTTTGGAGGGTGGTGCCTCCTAGATTGGTTAGGTGTCGCTTGGGAGCCTCCTACTTCGTGTTGTGGAGTTGAACCAAGAAGTTTGTAAGGGCAAGGAGATCGCCTACTTCGTGAAGATCTACCCATAGTGAGGCTAGTCCTTCGTGGACGGAAGGCGTTATGGAATAGTCAAGGTTGCTACTTCGTGGACCCTTATGGGTGGAGCCCTCCGTGGACTCTCGCGACCGTTACCCTCCGTGGGTTGAAGACTCCATAAACGTGGACGTACGATAGCACCACCTATCGGAACCACGGGAAAAATCCTTGCGTATCCAATTGTGTTTGATCTCCATATCTCTACTCTTTACTTCATGTGCAATGTCTTTACTTTCCGCTGCCATATTTGTTGACATGCATGTGTAGGGCTGTTAGACTTGCTAGACTTGCTATAACTGTTAAAATCTGCCAACCAATTAACTTGGGAAAAGGTTAGGTTTTAAATTCCTGCTAGTAGTCTATTCACCCCCCCTCTAGACACTCTTCTAGCGATCCCTCAATTGGTATCAGAGCTTTGGTCTCCATTGCTTCGGTCTAATCACCTAGGAGGAAGATGGATGTGTCTAGTATAGGGAGTTTGAGTTGTAGAGTGCCTATTCTTGATGGAGAGTACTATAGTCAATGGAAAACTTTGATGCTTGAGTTGTTTAATGAATTTAAATTAAGCAAATTTGTTCAGAGCCCCTATGTGCCTCCCATTGATCCCTTGCATCCCACACACGAAGAGGAAGTCGATATGCTATGCAATCTTAGAACTGTCAATCTCATTGTTAGAGCTTTGCCTAGAAATGTGCTCAACCAAATGAAGAATTTTGTATGTGCTTACACTTTGTGGAATGACTTGGAGAAACGATATCCAAGTTATTCATTGAGTAATCTTGATGAAATTCTTCATAAAACTATTGCCTTCCACAAAATGACGCCTAGTGATCCTAAATTTGATGATTGTCTATTTGAGCTTAGAGACCTCATGCGTGCTAAAGGAGATGTCACAACTATCAACAATATCATTATAGAAGTCCTTCGCATTCATAAACTCGAGCATTGTCATGACCACCATCCTAACGAATCTCTTGTTCTTTATGACGAGGATTTCCCACTTGATGATGACAATGTGGAACATGGCTACTATGATGAAGATGAGCTGTTCGACATCGAGTATGAGAAGATCATGAAGAATCTAAGTCTCATGGCAAACTTCAAGGATTACATGTCTGGAGGAAAAGAGTGGATTCTCGATAGCGGATGTACCGATCATATGACCGGAGATAGAGAGATGTTTGAAGAGATCACACCAAACCATGGACCACGAAGGTACGTAACGTTTGGAGACAACTCCAAGGGTAAGGTACTTGGTCTTGGGAAGGTGGCTATATCCCATGATAGCTCTATCCAAAATATTATGCTTGTTGAATCTCTTGGCTACAATCTTCTTTCCGTATCTAGACTTGCTGACTTTGGTTTTAATGTGCTATTCACGAAAGTAGATTGCCAAGTGTTTCATCAAGATAATCATAAAATGGTCTTTACCGGTTTCCGTAGAGGTGATCTATACATTGTTGACTTCACTAAGAAATCCAAACCTCACACTTGTTTAATTGCTAAATCCTCTAAAGGTTGGCTTTGGCATAGAAGACTAGGACATGTTGGCATGCGTAATTTAGACAAGCTTATCAAAGGTGATCATATACTTGGTGTTAAAGATGTTATCTTTGACAAAGATAGACTTTGTAGTGCTTGTCAAGCTGGAAAACAAGTAGGTGGAAGTCATCCCGTTAAGAATATCATGACTACTAGGAG
This sequence comes from Elymus sibiricus, assembly GCA_039707655.1. Lineage (NCBI taxonomy): Eukaryota > Viridiplantae > Streptophyta > Magnoliopsida > Poales > Poaceae > Elymus > Elymus sibiricus. The sequence continues at coordinate 370,994,377 of CM077667.1, forward strand.
ACCACTCGAGTTACTTCACATGGATCTTTTTGGTCCCAACGCTTACAAGAGTCTTGGTGGAAATTCCTATGGTCTAGTTATAGTTGATGATTTTTCCAGATTTACGTGGGTATTCTTTCTTGATGCTAAGTCGCAGGTTCAAAAGATCTTCAAGAACTTCGCTCGCAAAGCGCAAAATCAGTTTGAAGTGAAGATCAAGAAGGTTCGGAGCGATAATGGATTGAAGTTCAAGAACACCCATGTGGATACCTTCCTTGACGAAGAAGGTGTCTCACATGAGTTCTCGGCTACGTACACGCCTCAACAAAATGGAGTTGTTGAGAGGAAGAACCGGACGCTCATTGAGATGGCAAGAACGATGCTTGACGAATACAAGACACCAAGACACTTTTGGGCAGAAGCCGTGGAAACAGCATGTCATGCCACAAACCGACTTTACTTGCACAAGCTTCTCGGTAAAACGGCATACGAGCTACTCACCGGTAACAAACCCCAAGTTGCATACTTTCGGGTATTCGGCTCAAAGTGCTACATTCTTGATAAGCATCGTCGTACTAAATTTGCTCCTAAATCTCATGAAGGTTTCCTACTTGGTTACGGATCGAACTCTCACCTTACCGTGTCTACAACAACTTCACTCGAAAAGTTGAAGAGACGGTAGATGTGAAGTTTGATGAATCTAATGGTTCGCAAGTCGAACATTTGCCAAATGATCTAGGTGATAAGGACCCTTCGGAAGCTATCCAAGATTTGCCCATCGGCAAGATTCGTCCCATGGAGGTGAAGGAAAGTACTTCATCAACACAAGTGGAAGCCCCTACTTCACGTCAAGGTGAACCACAACATGACATGGAGGCATCCACAAGCGGTACACGACAAGATGAAGAGGAGGAAGTGCATCATGAAGATCCACCACAACCACCTTCACCACCACCTCAAGGGAACGACACCATCAACAACAACGAAGATGAAGGAGATGATGATGAAGAAGAAGAAGCTTCACCATCTAACAAGCCCAAGCTACCTCGAGTTCGAGAACAAGTGACCAAGAACCATCCCCTAAACCAAATCTTTGGTGACATCCAAACCGGGAGAATCACTCGCTCTAAAACTCGTCTAGCTAACTTTTGTGAGCATTATTCTTTCATCTCTAGCATTGATCCCTTGAAGGTAGAACAAGCTCTTGAGGACGCGGATTGGGTGAACGCGATGCATGAAGAGCTTCACAACTTCGAGAGGAACGAAGTGTGGACACTCGTGGAGAAGCCCAAGGATGAGCAAACCATCATTGGAACCAAATGTGTGTTTCGGAACAAGCAAGACGAAGACGGTCAAGTCGTGCGCAACAAGGCTCGTCTCGTAGCCCAAGGATATACGCAAGTCGAAGGTATGGACTACGGTGAGACCTACGCCCCTGTTGCTAGACTTGAAGCTATTCGCATTTTTCTTGCCTATGCTAATCACCATGGTATCACGCTTTATCAAATGGACATTAAAAGTGCCTTTTTGAATGGTGAGATTGAAGAAGAAGTCTATGTTAAGCAACCACCTGGTTTTGGGAATCCTAAGAAACCTAATCATGTTTACAAGCTTCGTAAAGCCCTTTATGGTCTTAAGCAAGCCCCTCGTGCTTGGTACAAATGCTTAACGAAGTTTCTCATTGAAAAAGGTTTTGAAATTGGTAAAATTGATGCAACCTTGTTCACTAAGAGAGTTAATGGTGAATTATTTGTATGCCAAATCTATGTGGATGATATTATCTTTGGATCTACTAACCCACAATTTAGTGAAAGATTTGGAAGGTTGATGTCCGAGAAGTATGAGATGTCTATGATGTGTGAGCTGAAATTCTTTCTTGGTTTGCAAATCAAGCAAATGAAAGAAGGAACTTTCATCTCTCAAACTAAGTATACCAAGGACTTGATCAAGAAGTTCAACATGCAAGAGTGCATAGGTATGAAAAACCCCATGCCTTCTAGCGGACATGTTGATCTTACCAAGGAGGATGAACCGGTTGATCAAAAGGTTTATCGATCTATGATTGGTTCATTGCTATATCTATGTGCCTCTCGTTCCGATATTATGCTTAGTGTTTGCATGTGTGCTAGATATCAAGCTGCACCTAAAGAGTGTCATCTTTTGTCCGTGAAACGTATTGTGATATATTTAATACAAACACCAAACTTTGGCATTTGGTATCCCAAAGGATCTTCCTTTAACCTTGTTGGCTATTCCGATTCGGATTATGCCGGTGACAAGGTTGATAGAAAATCCACCTCGGGTACTTGTCAATTTTTGGGTAGATCTCTTGTGTCTTGGTCCTCCAAGAAACAAAACTCGGTATCTTTATCCACTGCCGAAGCTGAGTATATCGCTGCTGGATCTTGTTGTGCACAATTACTATGGATGACACAAACACTTAAGGATTATGGAATCCATGTTAAAAATGTTCCATTACTTTGTGACAATGAAAGTGCTATTAAAATTGGTCATAATCCTGTGCAACATTCTCGAACAAAACATATTGAAGTTCGACATCATTTCATTCGTGATCATATTGCCAAAGGAGATATTAATCTTAAGCATGTTCGCACCAACAAGCAATTGGCCGATATCTTTACCAAGCCACTTGATGAGAAAACATTTTGTTATTTGAGGAGTGAGTTGAACATCATTGATGCTTCAAACTTGAGCTAGTCTCACTCGGTTGCATGCAAGGGCATAAGCTTTCTTGATACTTCCATGATATTTCTAACATGTTATCTTATGCCATGGAATTCTATGCTCCCTTGTATTGCATCTAACCCTTTTGTAGGTACTTGGGAGAATCTCATTCCACAAGATTGCCATCAATTCAACTCTTAAGCAATCTTGTCATTATCAAGTATCCACAACCCCTCCTGATGATGGAAGTAAGAAGTCACCTCAACCATATCCTTGACATACATTTATAATTCTTAATTTGGCATCATGTCAAATGGATATATCTATTGCCCTTCCTTGCATGACTAACCTTTGTAGGTGACAAGTGTACTAAAACGAGAAGGATTGCTCCCAACTCAAGATGATCTTCATCAACCTCGAGCATCCTCAACAAGTTCACCTACGAGCAACGTCATCAACATCACTCAAAGGTATGTACTCATATCCTTGAAAAGGCTTTGCGCCAAGTCATGAGCTAAAGCAACTCAAGTGATATAAAGACATTAAAATGCTTAATCGAAAAATGGTAACCCCATTTTGAGCTTAACGTAGAGTATGACCTATGATCAAGTATTCTTACTTGGCTCCTAAGTCAATATACTCTAATATAGGTGACCTGGTCACCGCCCATCATCTAGTTAAGTATCTTGTTTGGTTCATTCTCTATTTTGCAAAGATTTCTTAAAACCACTCAAATCTTCTCTAGTTGATATTTTTCTGTAAAAACTTTTGCATTCCCTTTAAAAAAAGTTCTCTATTGATGCCTTGAAAACAGAAACTTGGTCCCTTATTTCTGTTGTTGTTTTAGCCTCGGAGCCGCCGATACATATTTCTCGGTTCTACCGAAATTGCAGATAAACTGCACTACAAAACTTCGGTACCACCGATTGATCTGTCTCGGAGTCACCGATTTTTTTTCTTTCTTTTTCTTATTTGTTTTTTTAAATCTATGTTTCTTTTGCAATCCTACAAGCAATACTTCTGTTACTTCGATGATCTCGTTAAAAAAATCGGGGGAGAATAACAAAAGATAATCTTAGGGAGAGAATTTCTTTATTCAAGGATCCCTACCTTAACGGAAGAAGGGGGAGAATAACAAAATCTTACAACATCTCAAAGGGAGAGAAACTATTTTCCATGATTCCTTCAGTTTTCATTTCTATGAACCCTACATTCAGTGACCCTTGTTCTCAAGGATCCCTTCTCAGTCAATGATCCCTGTATCTATCCCTGTTTTTGACCTTTTTGGAAATTAATGCCAAAGGGGGAGAAGAACAAAGCTTCATGCTAAAGGGGAGATACATGCTTATGCAAAGGGGGAGATATGATCAAGGGGGAGAGCCAATATCAATATTCATACTCACTTAAACAAGGGGAGAATATCAAAGTAGGGGGAGAAGACAAATTTGGAAGTTTACCCTTCTCACCCTATCCAATCCCAATATCTACATGCTGAGATTCAGGGGGAGAGGATGTTCTACTATTGTCATATCTAAGGGGAGAAAGAAATAATTTCGGAGACATAGCAATCTTAAGAAATGCTATCTTCTATATGTTCTCCATATCTTGGTACTGTTGAGTTCTACAGCCTTGTTGTTTGGTAGAATACTCTTGTGTTTCTAACATTGTTTTCTCAAGTGTGTTTCTACTACTAGAATGCTCAAGAACTCAAGGTAAGTATATGCATCATACCCTTGATCAAGATGATCTCTTGCTTCTTGCACATATTGTTTGCAAGAGTGAAGTCTTGAACAAGGATACATCTCATTCATATATGTTTGATGCATATGGCCAAGATACACATGACTCATTATATCCCTTCTACTACTTGTGTGCCCATGCATTCAAAAGCAACTATTCTTTAAAGGACTGCACACATTTAGGGGGAGCAAATCTAAGTCATGTGTCTCTCAAAGTCTTCATTATATCCGTGCATATCTTTATTTGAAGCATTGATTGTATGTTGTCATCAATTACCAAAAAGGGGGAGATTGAAAGCACAACATGCTCCCTTGGTGGTTTTGATAATTCACGACAACATACATTGTCTCTTGGACTAATACTCTTACCTAGTGTATTTCAGATATAGTCCACAGAGAGGGTTGGCAAAAGGATTGTGGAGATTGTGGAAATACCCCAAGATGCAAGGAAATGGATTGGCAAAGCTTCAAGGAAGAGGACTCTACATTTTACATTTGTGAGAAATCACTTTGAGTCCATAGGAAAGCCAATACTATTAAAAGGGGGTAAGGTTTTGTTGGTGAACAAAATGCTCATACGTGCACAAGTGATAGTCACCAAAAACACCCACAAGCTCTCCCACCAAAGTCTGTCCAAAGCCATATACTCAAAATCGGTGCAACCAACATTTCCATCCCGGTGCCACCGATTCTCAACCTTAGACAGACTCAGCCAAACCCTAGCCACTTCGGTGCAACCGATTCAATCCCGGTGCCACCGAGTTTAGGTTGCCAATTTTCTATTACGCAAATTCACAATATCGGTACCACCGAGATTGTTGGATCGGCGTCACCGAGATTGTCAATCTGACCGTTGGTCACCTTATCGGTGCAACCGAGTTTCCTATATCAGTCTCACCGAGATTCAAAAGTTGCCACCTTTTGGTCACTTCGGTACCACCGAGATTTACACATCGGTGTCACCGAGTTGGTCATTTTGTGTGTAACGGTTGGATTTTTGGGGATGCCTATATATACCCCTCCACCACCACCTACTCGAAAGTGAAGCACTCAGAACTATTCCATACTTGCCCCATCCAGTTTTCTGAGAGAGAACCACCTATTCTTGTGTTGAGGTCAAGATCTTCCACTCCAACCATATGGATCTTGATTTCTAGCCTCCCCAAGTTGCTTTCCACCAATCCCATCTCTTCCACCAAGCCAAATCTGTGAGAGAGTGATTGTGTGTTGAGGAGTCTATCATCTTGAAGCACAAGAGCAAGGATGTCATCATCATTGCCGAGCCTATTACCTTTTGGAGGGTGGTGCCTCCTAGATTGGTTAGGTGTCACTTGGGAGCCTCCTACTTCGTGTTGTGGAGTTGAACCAAGAAGTTTGTAAGGGCAAGGAGATCGCCTACTTCGTGAAGATCTACCCATAGTGAGGCTAGTCCTTCGTGGACGGAAGACGTTATGGAATAGTCAAGGTTGCTACTTCGTGGACCCTTATGGGTGGAGCCCTCCGTGGACTCTCGCGACCGTTACCCTCCGTGGGTTGAAGACTCCATAAACGTGGACGTACGATAGCACCACCTATCGGAACCACGGGAAAAATCCTTGCGTATCCAATTGTGTTTGATCTCCATATCTCTACTCTTTACTTCATGTGCAATGTCTTTACTTTCCGCTGCCATATTTGTTGACATGCATGTGTAGGGCTGTTAGACTTGCTAGACTTGCTATAACTGTTAAAATCTGCCAACTAATTAACTTGGGAAAAGGTTAGGTTTTAAATTCCTGCTAGTAGTCTATTCACCCCCCCTCTAGACACTCTTCTAGCGATCCCTCACAAGGAGATGAGATTTGTGACTAGGAATCTGGTAGATGATGATGGTGTCTCCTCGGCACCTGAGATTGGCACGTAGAAGAGACCGCTTCCTCCCCGGCAATGGCGCCAATAATTCCTTTGACGTGGCTTGAGACTGTGTCGGTATTTCCCCAAAGAGGAAGGGATGATGCAGCACAACGACGGTAAGTATTTCCCTCAGTTATGAAACCAAGGTATCGAACCAGTAGGAGGATCACCACCACCTAATAAGCAGCACCTGCACACAAATAACAAATACTTGCAACCCGACGCGTAAGAGAGGTTGTCAATCTCTCTTCGGTAAAAAGATAGATTAGGTAATGATAGATAGGAGAGATAGATCTCTCAAGAACACAAAACAAAAAGGGCAAATAAAAAGTGCAGCAATATATTTTTGGGTTTTTGGAATTGTAGATCTGAAAACAAAGAGGCAAAAAGACAGATCGGAAAGCAATATGTTGGAAAAGTAGACCCAGGGGCCGTAGGTTTCACTAGTGGCTTCTCTCATGAGTATAGCACATGGTGGGTGAATAAATTACTGTTGGGCAATTGATAGAAGATCAAATAATCATCACGATATCCAAGAAGATGATCATTATATAGGCATCACGTCCATGATAAGTAGACCGACTGCTGCCTGCATCTACCAGTATTACTCCACACATCGACCGCTATCAAGCATGCATCTAGTGTATTAAGTTCATGGGAAAACGGAGTAATGCAATAAGAACGATGACATGATGTAGACAAGATATATTCATGTAGGAATAGACCCCATCTTGTTATCCTTAATGGCAACGATACATGTGTGCCTTGCTGCCCCTTCTGTCACTGGGAAAGAACACCACGAGATCGAACCCATCACAAAGCACCTCTTCCCATGGCAAGAAAAATCGATTTCGTTGGCCTAACTAAACCAAAGATTCGAAGAAGAAATACGAGGCTATAAGTAATCATGCATATTAGAGATCAAGGAAGACTCAAATAATATTCATGGATAGAAACTGATCATAACTCAAAATTCATCGGATCCCAACAAACACACCACAAAAGTTTACATCAAATAGATCTCCAAGAGACCATTGTATTGAGAATCAAAAGAGAGAGAGGAAGCCATCTAGCTACTGCCTACGGACCCCTAGGTCTACGGTGGACTACTCACGCATCATCGGAGAGGCACCTATGAAGAAGATGAACCCCTCCGTGCTGGTGTTAGATTGGATCTTGAGGCTCTGGAACTTGCGGCGGCTGGATGTGTTTTTTGTCGACTCCCCTACGGTTTTCTGAGTACTTGAGTATTTATAGGCATCAGAGGCGGTGGAGGGGGGCCCCGTGGAGGGCACAACCCATCAGGGCGCACCGGGGCCCCCCTGGCGCGCCCTGGTTGGTTGTGGCCTCCACAGCCCACCTCTCTGGCACTTCTTTGGCCCACTGGGTGTCTTCTGGTCCAAAAAAAATCTCCAAAAAGTTTTGTCGCGATTGGACTCCGTTTGGTACTGATATTCTGCGAAGTAAAAAACAAGCAAAAACAACAACTGGCACTTTGGCACTATGTCAATAGGTTAGTCCCAAAAAATGATATAAAGTTGCTATAAAGTGATTGTAAAACATCCAAGAATGATAATATAACAGCATGGAACAAGCAAAAATTATAGATACGTTGGAGACATATCAGATTCTTAGAGTTTTGTTGTTCAATCGAATGAATCCTTTCGTAATATCCGACTGTCATCACTGATATTTCTTTGTTTCCTGTTGGTAGAGCGTGTGCGAGCTCGGGACCCGCTACAACGCCCTGGAGAAGGAGGTGCAGGACCTGCGCGTCAGCCTTGAGGCCGAGAAAGCCAAGAGCACACGTCTGGAGCAGGAGAAGCTCTCACTCGAAGGTAAGCACGTTTCGTCTGACTGTTGTTGCACTTGTTTCTCTTCCCTATCCGACTGAAGTTACTTTATCAGATGTTCGTAGCGAAAATCTTCAATTTACTAAGAGGCTCCGGGCTTCCATTTATATAGACACCATGAAGGAGGCCATGTAGAAGAAAGACACGGAGCTGGCGTCCGCTTGGAAGGAGGCCAACCAGAAGACCAAGGCTTCTCAGATAGAGATTGACACTTGTCATTTGAGAGCAACCCATTCCTTGAGGACTTTGAGAGAAAATCATCAGTGAGGAAAAACCCAAAACCCAAACAACCAAAACCCAAAGTGATTGAGCATCATTGAAGAGATTGTTCCTGTGTGGAACCGACGCTTTTTACCTTTGAAGACTGTGTATCTTCCAGACGGTTAGGCGTCATGGTCTAGAGCATCCAGCAGTCAATTGTGGATCGCCGGGTGACCGAGTTTGTGAGGGTTTGGAATTCTACCCTGAAGACTTACCATGAGTGTTTGGCGAGGTCTGTGTGACCTTAGCTTAAGGAGAATACGGTAAGGACTGTGTGTCCTGTGACTGTGTGTCCTTTGGTTTAAATACCAAGCCGGTCCGAACCAGACGTACGACTGTCATAGCAGTTGGAACTGGGTCATCAAATCACTGTCTTCATCGAGCTCCTGGTTCTATTTCCTCAACCCTTCCATTTCCTCGAAGTACTTGTTGATGAAACTGATTGTTACTGTTTGAAGAATTTGACTGAAGACTTTCTCAATTTCCTCATCTCAAATTCTTCAGTCACTTTATCTTCAGCCTGCTTATCCTGTTCATGTTACTTATGCTCTGTGTATGTTTCATTTCATCATGATGACTATGCTACTACTATGTTTCGCATGCACTTGAGTCTTATTCCGCTGCGAGTAGTTCGTCACTTAGCAAATTCCTCAACTAGAAATTCCTCAGTGACGAATTTATAAAAATCACCTATTCACCTCCCCCCCCCTCTAGTCGATATAACGCACTTTCAAGTATTTCTATTGCTACCATTAGCTCCATTAAAATTATTGGATGCCCCTCCATTAATAAGATAAGGAAATCTAGGAGCATAGCCATTATTTTTCCAATTAGGATTATAGCTATTACAAGCAATAAAATTTACATCACTAGTTTCTTCATTAGTGATGGCATTCACGTTTACCTCTTCTTTACCTTTCATCAATAAGATAAGTTCTTCAAGCTTGGTTGTCAAATCTGAGTTATTTTCTTCTATAGCATTCATCTTCTTGGTGGTGGTTCTTTCAGCATGCCATTGGGCATGGTTCTCTTGCATATCATCTAGTAGTTTCTTGACATCTTCTCTGGGCTTTCCCATGATTGTTCCTCCTACAACTGTATCAAGCACAGTTTTTGACATGTGATTTAAGTCATTATAAAACATATGAAGGATTAACCACTCCTCCATTCCATGATGGGGCAGTTCCTTATAGCTTCTTTCAATCTATCCCACGCAAGCGCTAGTGGCTCACATTCCTCTTGCTTGAAACCTGTAATCTAAGAACATAATTGCATAATTTTTGTAGGTGGACAGAACTTAGATAAAAATTCACTGCAACAAGCAGCCCAAGAAGCAATACCGCCTTTAGGTAGAGCTAAAGGCCATTCCTTACCTTTTCCACACAGAGAGAAAGGAAATAGACGCAATTTCAGAGCATCGGGATCATAATACCTTATGCGTGCCATGTTTCATAATTCAGTAAAATTATGTAAATGCATACCGGCATCCTCAGAAGCACATCCCCCAAATTGGTCCTATCGAACCATGGAAACTAAGTTCGGTTTAATCTCATACTCAGCGGGTGCAACATCAGGTTGTGCTATTGGTTCACGCATTAAGTTGTTACTGGGAGTAGCAAAACTCCCAAGATTATGAGCCATAGTAACTTTTTGTTTTTTCAACTGACAAGACTTGCAACAAAAATAAAACTTAAACTAAAAACAGAAAAGTAAAAACAAAAACTGAAAATTAACTTTAACAAAAACTCTAAACACAAAGACTAGGAATATTAAACTCCTCTCCGGCAACGGCGCCAGAAAAAGGGCTTGATATCTCCTTTTTATTGATCCGGTATTGGAACATAAAAGGGTATCCCGCACTTGTTTCCCCAGAGGTGACCATGGGTTATCGAACCCACGAGAGGAAGATTCCCTTGGAGCGATAGTCTCTAGCAAGCTTTTGTCAAAGTGTCAAATCCAGCTTTTGATCGGATCAACAAGAAAATAGTGATTGAAACACTTATAATTAAAAGAGGTACGAGTATAAGGTCTTAATGCTTACAACCATGTATTTGCGCTGGGATCAAATAAGATATTAATTTGTGCTCAGGAAGTCACCCATTGAGATGTGCTTGTTTCATATCAGAGTGGGGGATGTGTCCAAATAACACCTTGACCGGCAGGAGTCCTGCATCAAGAGTCAGTTGTCCTACCGGAGGCCCTATTCGTCTTGCGGTGTTGCCCCGATAATTAAAATAATGAAATCAGACAAAAGCATTCTGTGTTTGATGACTACACCTCATGTATCCCCAAGGATATGATCCATGTTACCCTAGTAAACCTTACTGTCACCGGTGTTCAGTATAGCACTTCATGGTCTCCTTGCTCCTAGCCTCACCGGTGCTCAGTCTCCATGATTCTGGCTACCTGCAGGGATGAAGATCGCGGATAAGACAAGAGACATTTCACGAAACAATTTTATTTCACACATACGGGACGTTATTTCAAAGACTTCCATTTATCCCCTCAACAAATACCTAGGGTTGCAAGGCTCATGCCTCAACTCATACCTTACCGAACTACTCACACATGGAGATCAGATCGCAATAAGAAAACATTGAAGAACACATCCTGGGATTGATTGATTGCAATATGTCTTACAATGGATGCCTTGTGCGACGCACAATTACAAGTATGAACTAGATGCAAGAGCACTATGGTGGTGGAGATGGAGATGGAATTGACGGCGGCTAGGGTTTGTGGATGATGATGATGATGATGAAGAGGTTCTAGCTTCTCTGACCGACGTTGTTCTGTTGACATTTTGATGGGGTCCCCTTTATAAAAGTTGTTCGGGTAGACGAGCTGCCTCAAAATCCACGCCAAACGACCGCTCATACGGGTGCTCGTGCCCATATGGAACGTCATCTTTTGCTCTGGCTTCATTCTGGCGCCTCTTTTCGATTCTTTCTTCCTCCATTTTCCTTGCTTTTCATTCCCATGCATGATTTTTCTTCCCCTTTTAGCCCATTTCCTATGGAAGAACATTAAAGAGAGGATTTGTGGAATCCTTTGCATTCATTTAGTCATTAGTGGTAATATCAGAGCGAATATTTTTTTTTAAATGAATTATCTTGGTTTAAACAAGGGTGAAATGAGTGTAAAAATATCACTCATCACATGCCTTCTACACCCTAACTTATGTTTTTATGGCTCCACCAAAAGAAAACTCTTTTGTGCATTCCCAAAAACAAATGTTGTCTAGAGTAAATAGAATAGAGTGTTGCAAAGTTCTTTTATCTGGTGGATCAAGAAATTTGTGTTGATTATCTTTGCTAAGTTTTCAGGTCAAGAAGCGGAAGGCTATCTAGGCGTACATATTGTAAGTGAACCAAAACCTTCTCGTTATTCCGGTTTAAACAACTGAGTTCCCTATGATTTGGATTTCTCCTTATGTTGCTCGGGGACGATCAAGTTTAGCTTGGGTGACGGAGGGATGACCCCCGAGTACCCCAAAGACGGCTAGTCGGACGGGGTGCCCGCCCGCCCGGGACGGCTGCTCCGACTCAAACCCGCGGAGCCAGCCAGATGGCTGCCCGGAGCCAACTACGACGTCCCATCGGACACGCGCGGACGAGACGGCCATACCCCGTTGCGGTGCACTGTTGACGAGTAGTAGTGCGCTATACACGCGTCATGTGGTATCATCTTGTAACAGCCCAGGACCGACGCTCCAGAAGATTCCACTTTTATTTCCATTCTCGTCATGTGATTCGTTTTATTGTCGCATTCACCATCGCATCATCCGCATTGCATCGGCACTCCGTTGCTGTCATGTTTTCAAAACTTGCATCCGCTAGTAGTTGCCGGTTCTCCCCGTTGACCGTTTCGAGACCAACCACACACGCACGCACCCGCGGCATTGTAAAAAATATCGTTTTTAAAGTGCGCGAAAAATCTTCTCGGATTGGGTCGAAAGTTGGCATGCGGTCTTGTTATATTGTAGGTAGACCGTCTGCCAAATTTCGCCGCAAGGTCGTTTGATACCCGATCGGTCGACTGCAGCGGCACCGTCGTCGGTTTATTCATCGGACATTTTCGGTTTATAAAACCCTCTGTCACGGGCTCCCACTTCCCTCTCTTCTTGGCCCAACCACTCTACACACCCCACTAGGCCTTCCCTAGCCCCCCTCCGATCGAGACCTTCGGATCGCGATCGAAGGGCTCTGAAACCCCCAAACCCTCAAACCCTAGCCATCCCTGCCTATTTAAGATGTGCTCCCCTTCCATTTTTGGGCTAATCCCACCCTGCATGCCTCAAATTCCGCGCCACTAGCCACCTCCCACCTCGCAGCCGCCGCCGCTCATCGTATTTCGTGCCCCGCCGCAGCCGCCGCCCGTGGCCTCCACGGCTCCCCGCGCCGGTCGCCGGATCCGCCCCTCCGGCCGGATCTGCCGCCCCGCCGGCTGGATCTCCCCGTCCCGGCAGTCCCCGGAGACCCCGCTGGCCGTCGTCTCCGGCCAAGGTCACCGCCGCCCCTGCCTCCCGCTTGCTCGGCTCAGGCAAGGGGAGGCCACGACCGCAGCCCGCCGTGTGGGCCCCGCGTGGGCCAGGCCCAGCCGTCGCCCTGTTGCCTCCGGCCCGATTGGCCCATGGGTGAGACCCCCCCCCCCCAGCCAGTTTTTTTTCTAAGTCCCTAGTTTTTGGCATCCTAATGGCATTTTGCGACACATGTATCTCGATAACCGTGTATCCGATGCCAAAGTATTATATATGAAAATTTCTCTACTCTTCGTGCTCTACATGATGATACCCTTTGTTTGTGCATTAGGTTCCATTTGCATGCCCATATCTCTGTTGCAAAAGTGCATCGTGTCGTTAGGTGCAAATCTATTACTTTGTTCGATTTCGTGAGGACGATTGCCATTAAACCGTAGCTCCTTTACATGTGGTTTCTTCATGAGATATGCCCTATAATATGTCTATTTTCATGGCATGCCTCTGGTTGCTAGGTAGGACTTCATTAACATGTCAATTTCTTGCTCTCAAGTAGCCATCGCGTTAAAACTGAAATCTGTTAACAATGAGTTCCGTTTTGCGAGCATCATATTAAGCAAACCATGCATCCTATGTTATTTTGCCAATGGTATGATTTGAAGTGTGTCATGTATACTTGCTGTTAGAGTCTTTGCCATGCCTATATATGTTTGTTATGCTATTGTTATTCCCATGTCTACATGCCTAATCAAACTGCAGTTTTGGGAGATAGCTAAATTTCACTAAGTCTGAAACTGTTATTTTGTTGCCATGTTACCATGTGATTTGCTATTGATCTATGAGTCTTTTGGGGTTGCTCCCAAGGAGTCTTTTGTTAAGCATGTTGTTTTCTACCAGGTTGTGTCTTTTGATGCCATGTATAGGATTTGCATCATAGTTATATTCATTGTCCAACATGTCAATCTGTTAAAAACTGCTGCACATGTCTAGTCTAATTTCCACCAAGTCTGAGAATTTGTTTTCTTCATAATGCCATATTGTGTTGAGCCTAACCATGATTCTATGCATAATTAGACCTTGCCACCATGGAATGAATTATAGTGCATCATGTCTAGTACCATTCTGTTAAGTTTCATGCCAATATATGACCTGTAGCATATAGTTTTACTGCTGCCAATATGCCTCCATGAAAATCTGCTATGCTAAAACCTGTTATTTTCACTAAGTCCTAATCTGCTATATTTTGCTGCCATGTTGTGAGCTTCCTACCATGTGATCCATGACTCTTTTGAGTATGATATGTGAAGATGAAATGAAGTGTGTGTTATATGCTACTGCCCCATGCTTAGTTTGTGCATTTTAGAATCTTGTAACTTGTTGTTTTCATGCGTGCAATATGCTATGTTGCTGTTTTGGGCAGATTTGAACTAAACTTGTGTTGGTTGTTGTGGTTGAACCGTAGCTTCGTTTTGAACATGTCCTATATGAAACTTTCTTAGAATCTCATGTAGTTTCATAATATCTTGTTGAATCCATGATTTGATATGTTTGTGGTTGTCATTTTCATGCATTTTGCATTCATGTCATGTTCATCTTGTGAGGCTCATATCTTTTAGACCGTAGCTCCGTTTGAGATGTTCTATATATGTAAATCGACTAGAATGACGAGTAGAATCTCTTGGTGCATCTTATTTCCCTGTTTAATAAATATAAAACATGATTAGTTCAGGTCTGGACCAATTTCGAAATTAACATATGGGGCTGTTTCGGAAATGCTATATGATGTTTCCGGCCTCATTTAAACTTGCCTAGATGTGTAGTTTACTTATGCTTCACCTCTTGCCATGTTTAACAACATTTAATATTGTCGTGTACCTAAACGAGAGTGAACAAAATATTCGAATGTGGAGTTTCGTCAATATGCAACTCGTTGCATATTGAGCTTCACTTAATGTGTAGAAGTTGATTGCTGTGCTTGCCATGTCATGCATAACATGCATCATATTTGAAGTGCATCATGTCATGCATATGTTGTGGTGTTTTCGTGTGTTGATTGTTATTTCCGAATTGCTTCTTCTCGATAGAGTTCCGAAAGCGTTCGGAGTGTGAGGATTCATTCGACTACGTTGGCTCCTCTTCTTCACGGATTCGTTCTTCTTCCAAACGGGATCTCGGGCAAGATGATCATTTCCCTGGATACCATTACTATCATTGCCATGCTAGATGTCTCGTTTCTATCGCTTGTCTCGCTACCCACCACTTGTATGTCAAGCCTCCCAAATTGCCATGAAAAGCCTCTAACCCCTCCACATCCCAGCAAAACATTGTTTGGCTATGTTACCACTTGCTCAGCCCTTCTTATAGCGTTGCTAGTTGCAGGTGCCAAATTGTTTCCATGTGCCAACATGGATATGCTTTTGTTATATCACAATATTATTGCTATTTAATTTAATGCACATATATACTTGGTAAAGGGTGGAAGGCTTGGCCTTTTGCTTGGTGTTTTGTTCCACTCTTGCCGCCCTAGTTACTTGTGTACCGGTGTTCTGTTTCATAATTGAGCTCTCCTAACATGCTCGGGGTTGTTATGGGGACCCCCATGACTTTCGTTTTAGGATAAAACTTGTCTGGCAAGGCCCAACTTTGGTACTACATTTGCCCAACATAATAATACTGAACACCGTTACTAAAGCATAGGGCGTCATGAACCCGAGGAGTTAATTCAACATAATACAGGGGGGCAGTGCTGCTGGTGCTGGTCCAAAACAGAGCACTGTGCGGGGCCACCCCGGGGCAACTCGGGGGATTTCTATCAGGCCTCCGTACGCGTAGCTTATCCGTCGTGGCCTGAGAACGAGATACGCGGCTCCTATCGGGATTGTCGGCACGTCGGGCGGCCTTGTTGGATTTGTTTTACCTTTCTCGAACGTCTTGTGCGCGGGTTTCAACGACACTTCGGGCTATCTCGAAGTTGAGATTTTCCATCGGGATTCCGCAAATACTACGGGTGATTCCGCGGTTGAGGAATTCCAACGCAGCGTGTGGTTAGTTTGTGATGGATGAGTTGGAGCACCCCTGCAGGGTTAAATCTTTCGGAAAGCCGTGCCCGCGGTTACGTGGCAACTTGGAAACTTTGTTTAACACCCGGTCATAGCAAACTTGAAGTAAACTCAAATAAAATACACCAACCGTGTGCGTAACCGTGACTGTCTCTTCTCATGAGTCCTTATCCGAGAGAGAACACGGTGGGGTTATGTTTGACATAAGTAGGTGTTCAGGATCTCTTAGAGATCATCACTAGTTCACGTCCGTTTACGCGACAATCATCCTCCTTTATTCTTGTACTCGTAAGTTTGCCACTCAAATAAATGCTTAGTGCTTGCTGCAGCCTCACCACTTAACCATACCTCACCCATTAAGCTTTAATAGTCTTGATACCCTTGGAAATGAGATTGTTGAGTCCCTGTGGCTCACAGATTACTACAACAATAGTTGCAGGTACAGGTAATGCGATGCTTTGACGTGAGAGCGATGCTTGTTTGATTTGGAGTTCTTCTTCTTCTTCATCGATCTAGGATGGATTCCAGGTGGCAGCCTGGGATAGCAAGGATGGATGTCATTTTATCGTTTGTTTTCATCCGTAGTCGGACCCTGCTCTTCTGTATGATGTCTGGATATGTTGTTGTTTTGATGTGATATTGTTGTAGCTTTTGCGAGTGTAAGCCAATTCCATATACTCATCCCTTCTTTACATGTACTTGTAATGATATCCATTCTTGCGAAACGACGAGATGCGCTTCTATCCCTGTCGAGGCCCTCGTGCCAAAATAAGGATAGGATCGCATCTTGGGCGTAACACATCTATAGTGTAACTTGTCCCCTGGGCATTGACTTATAAAGTGCCCCAGGGGACAAGCATAGCCTAGCTCACAAGCGACATACAGCTTGGCATGTAAGCTACCCACTGTAGCTTACATCTCACGCCACACACCCATGCCACTCATGCCTATATAAAAGGCACCACGCCTCACTCACACTCTCTAATGTACACACCCACACATGGGACAAAGGGACAGGGAGCTCACAGCTCCTCCTGCCTCCTCCTTGATACAACTCCAGGAGCAACTCTGTATTGCAAATACACCTCATATACAGACATGCAGGACTAGGGGTATTATCTCTCCGGAGAGCCCCGAACCTGGGTAAACGACCGCGTGCTATTACCCTATCCCGTCTCGGATCTTTCACGACAGCCTTGCTCTCAAGTCGATTATCCACCCCCTGGCATCTGTTGTGAGAAAACGACGACAGTTGGCGCCCAATGTGGGGCGAGCTATTGCTGGAACTGCGGTCCGGACAGGACCCTCTTCGTCATCATCACCGCAACGTTGCCGCCGTCGACTCCGTCTTCCCCGAGCAACGAATTGAGCCGGGACGGCCGGTGTGCTCGCCATCGCCATCATCTTCACCCATGGTCGTCGTCTGTCTTCGAGCTCATCGACCGCGGTCCGGGCGGGACTGTCTTCGCCAGCACCACGGTGCCGGACCCCGTCGATGTTCCCGCGTTGCTCCGACCACACCCGACATCAACGCGCTCGCCCGCGCCTCTCCTCGCCATCACCGGAGGCTGCAACACCGACACGTTGTGTGTCCTCGTGCAGCTCTACCCACCCTCGGCCTCGGCGCGCCCGGCCGCCCGTACCGTCGCGCCAACTCGCCACAACGCCTCGCTCCGCCCGCGCCAGTCGCCCGACGTCCCGCGCCCGGCCTCAGCGTGCGCTCCTCCCCGCACACGCGCATGACCTTCTCCAACGTCGCCTCCCTCTCCTCGGCAGTGCTCGGGTGCTCGACATCAACATGCTCCCCATGCGCACGTACATGTCCGCCTGCCTGGCCGGATGTATACATGTATGCGCATGAGCCTTGGCCGACTGCATGCATGTGCGTACTGGCCAGACATCCATACACAAGGCGGATAATGGTCATACACACCTCAGATGATGGGCATACAAGCCCTAGATAATGGCCAGATACACTGCTCATACACTGGCCAGATACTAGACGGACACTACCCAGGCCATGCCCAGATAATGGCGTACCTGCGTGGCCGACTGCTACTTCTTGAGCATGCGTTGGTTTTCCCTTGAAGAGGAAAGGGTGATGCAGCAAAGTAGATAAGTATTTCCCTCAGTTGTTGAGAACCAAGGTATCAATCCAGTAGGAGATACAAGCAAGTCCCCAATAGATGTACCTACACAAATAATCAAACACTTGCACCCAACGCTATAAAGGGGTTGTCAATCCCTTCACGGTTATTTGCAAGGATGAGATCTGATAGAGATAGGTATGATAGATTGCTAGAACGGAAAGTAAAACAAAAGTAAAAAATAATGCAGCGAGATATTTTTGGTATTTTTGGTTTTAGATCTGAAAGTATAATATGGAAAAATAGACCCGGGGGCCATAGGTTTCACTAGAGGCTTCTCTCATGAAGGCAAATAATACGGTGGGTGAACAAATTACTGTCGAGCAATTGATAGAAAAGCGAATAATTATGACGATATCCAAGGCAATGATTATGCATATAGGCATCACGTCCGTGTCAAGTAGACCGAAACGATTCTGCGTCTACTACTATTACTCCACACATCGACCGACTCCTGCCTGCATCTAGAGTATTAAGTTCATGAAGAACATAGTAACGCATTAGGTAAGATGACATGATGTAGAGGGATAAACTCAAGCAATATGATGAAAACCCCATCTTTTTATCCTCGATGGCAACAATACAAATACGAGCCTCGCTACCCCTACTTTGTCACTGGGTGAGGACACCGCAAGATTGAACCCAAAACTAAGCACTTCTCCCATTGCAAGAATTACCAATCTAGTTGGCCAAACCAAACCAATAACTCGAAGAGACTTGCAAAGATATGAAATCATGCATATAAGAATTCAGAGAAGATTCAAATAATATTCATAGATAAGCTGATCATAAACCCACAATTCATCGGATCTCGACAAACACACCGCAAAAGAGTATTACATCGGATAGATCTCCATGAAGATCATGAAGAACATGGTATTGAAGAACAAAGAGAGAGAAGAAGACATCTAGCTACTAGCTATGGAGCCGAAGGTCTGTGGTAAACTACTCACGCATCATCGGAGGGGCAATGGAGTTGATGTAGATGCCCTCCGTGATCGAATCCCCCTCCGGCAGATTACCGGAAAAGGCTCCAAGATGGGATCTCACGGGAACAGTGGCTTCCGGCGGCGGAAAAGTATTTTCGTGGCTCTCTTTAGTATCCAGGGAATATTTGGGAATTTATAGGCCGAAGAATAGGGTTAGGAGGGCTGTCGTGGGGCCACAAGCCAGGGGGGCGCCCCCCCCCTAGGGCACGCCCTGGTGTCTTGTGACGCCACGGCAGATCTCCTGCCTTCATCTCCAAGTCTTCTGGGTTCCTTCTGGTCCAAGAAAAATCATTCCGAAGATTTTATTCCGTTTGGACTCCGTTTAATATTCCTTATCTGCAATACTCAAAAACAAGGAAAAAACAGAAACTTGCACTAGGCTCTAGATTAATAGGTTAGTCCCAAAAATAATATAAAATAGCATATTAATGCATATAAAACATCCAAAACAGATAATATAATAGCATGGAACAATCAAAAATTATAGATACATTGGAGACGTATCACCGACTGCACGGGCCGCAGGGCTGCTATGGACTGATCACACTCATGCGCACGATGGCCACACGCATGTTGGCCGTGTCCATGGCCATATGCGCGCGCACACAGCCAGTTGCTTGGCCAGCCCTGGCCGGCTGCCCGACCGCGTTGGCTGACTGCCTGGCCGGCTGCCTGGCCGGCTGCCCAGCCTAGCGCCCGGCCGCGTCCGGCCACGTCCGGTTCCGTGCTACTACGTTGTCTGTATGCGCGGGCTTATCCCATGTCGGCTTCAGCTTCGCCGCCCCCGCGCTGCTCCGCGACGACGGCTCCATCACCACGTCACCGCGCGCAGCTCCGGCCTCCACCATGTCGATCTCCTTCGAGCTCCGTCTACGCAGCGCCCCCGCGCGCCTCCGCCCTGCTCCGGCTGCCCGCCGACTCCACCTCCATGTCGCTCCCGCCACCTGGTGCCCTCTCCTCGGTGCTGGGCCTCCACGACCACGGGAGCGGCTCCCTGGCCTCGCTGCTGCTCGGGACCACGCCGTGGAGCCGGTCATCTCAGATGCTACCGCCCCGCCTGAGGGAGTCCCGGACTAGGGGGTCCTCGGGCCGCTGGCCCATCTCTTAATAGGCCAGCTCGATGGGCCGTTCTCTGGCTATCACAGGAAAGGCCGGTTACATCGAGACTCCACATTCCAGAAGGAAGCCCCAAAGGCGCGTCGAGCACTCCAACTCAAGATGAGGAAATCGACATTTCCATCCCCGGCAGGAGGCCCATCATGTGTAAACCCTAGGCACCCCCCCGGGTGTCTATATAAACCGGGAGGGTTTTAGAATGTAGGACAGGGAAACTCATCTAGGGTTTCAGCTAGTCGATCTCGAGGTAGATCAACTCTGTAACCTTCATACCATCAATATAATCAAGCAGGACGCAGGGTTTTACCTCCATAGGAGGGCCCGAACCTGGGTAAACATCGTCTCCTTCGTCCCTTTGTTACCATCGATCCTAGCCTCACAGCTCGGGACCCCCTACCCGAGATCCGCCGATTTTGACACCGACATCGGTGCTTTCATTGAGAGTTCCGCTATGATCCCCAAAGGAATCGATGGCTCGTGTTGTCATCAATGAAGAGGTCCGTAGCATGGACTCCTTCGTCCCTGGACAGATCTGCGCTTTCGGCAGCATCGTGCTGCACGCGGACCCGACCGGCCACCTTGGCCGGGTCGGGAGTTTCGCCCCTGATCAAGAAGTCAGATTCGGGATATTAGAGTTCTCCGTAGACCCTCGGGGCGATCTCTTGCTCACCGGGCTCGCAGTCTCATCTGACGTGCCCGAGGACTCCGAGGCCTTAACCTTGGATGTCGTTTTCAATCCCGCTCGCGGGGCCAATCCCGATGATGATCTGGACTTCAATCCGGATCCGGCTATAGCGCCAGATGGCCGGGCATCAACTCCTGCCGAATACACTTCATGTGCGGACGCGTCAGAAGTTAACTCCAAACGCGCCGGGCAGATTGACCCGATCGAGCTCTCGACACTCGATGAAGCTCTAGATCGGATCTCATCGATGAAAATTACTGATGACCCAACCCCGATCCACACTCAGATCGGTCTTGAGGCGGGTCAAGAAGAATTTTTTGTCCCACCCACCACCCACTTAGTAGCCACTATCGAAGACTTAACCGATATGTTGGAATACGCCTCCGAGGAGGCAGAAGACATGGAGGAAGAGGATCGCGCTCCCACCCCCGTCAACACCGGGCGATGGACCGCCACCTCCACCTATGACATCTACATGGTGGATACGCCAGCCGGTAACAGCGAGCGCACACCAGCAAACAATGGCGATGACTCAAGTGAGGCGCCGTCAAGACGCCGGAAACCGCGGAAGCGATCAAAGACAAAAAAGGGAAGGGAAGCTAGTGCCGGCACCGGGGAAAACGATACCCCGGAAGACCTCGGCGATCCCGATATCCCCGAATATCCGTTGGAGGACCAGGAAAGGCCGGAGGACCAGTGTGACCCCGAAGATCCGAACGACTCCGAAGATGACAACTACCTCCCCCCTGTAGAGGAGGAGGATAGCCCGGAAGACAAGGACCTCATCGTCCCCGAAACCATTGAGGATCAGGAACGGGTTTAGGCAATAGCTTTTAGCCACTGCCCGAAGCCTAAAGGCAAAAGCGCGGCAGCTCAAGGCCGAACAAGACACCCTCAATGACAGATGGACAAGGGTTCTATCAGCCGAGGAAGAACACGGCGCCGGTCTATGGGACCAACCCAAGAGTTACCCCCACCGGCGGTTGTTGCCACAATTCGACGACGAGCTCCCCAATACGTCGTCCCCCAAGCACACTCCATATGACCAGCCGGACCGCCCTCCCCAAGGACGAGATAGGACGGCTGGCGAGGCCGGTTATAGGCCGGCGATACCCCGCAGAAGGGGAAAAGAGCTAATGGAGCCTGAGGACAGGTATGACCTGCGACGCGACCTGGATGATAGAACAAGCCGCACAAGATCCATCTACGGATCTAGAGGGTACTCCCCTGGTAGAAGGGATGAGTACCGGCCCTGGCTTGACCGAACCAACAGAGTTCGGGACCAAAACCGGGCCAGAACAGACGACAACTACCGGCGTGATATAGCCCGGGTCAGAGGCGCTGCCCACCCACTCTGCTTCACTGACGAGGTGATGCAACATCAGTTCCCGGAAGGGTTTAAACCCATGAACATCGAGCAATACAACGGAACAACTGACCCAGCAGTGTGGATCGAGGATTTCCTCCTCCACATTCACATGGCACGAGGAGACGACCTCCACGCCATCAAGTACCTACCCCTTAAACTTAAGGGGCCAGCTCAGCACTGGTTAAACAGTCTCCCCGAAAACTCTATCGGGAGCTGGGAGGACCTCGAGGATGCATTCCGATCTAACTTCCAGGGCACCTATGTACGGCGCCCGAACTCCTCCGACCTAAGCAATGTCGTGCAAAAGGCAGGAGAGTCCGCTCGACAATTCTGGAATCGGTTCTTGACCAAGAAAAACCAGATCGTCGATTGCCCAGATGCTGAAGCTATAGCCTCTTTCAGGCACAATATTCGGGACGAGTGGCTGGCTTGCCAGCTCGGTCAGGATAAACCTAGGACCATGTCCGCCCTTACATCACTCATGACCCGCTTTTGTGCGGGCGAGGATAACTGGCTAGCGAGGCGAAGCCACAACCCCGAAGACCCCGGCACTTCCGAAGTCTGGGATGGAAACGGGAAACCACGACGCAACAAAAACAAACGCTGGCACAGCACTAGCGACGCCGATGACACGGCCGTTAATGCCTGTTTCCGCAACCCAAGATCCGGGCAGCGGAAGAAGCCTCCTAAAGGCAACCGCGATGGACCCACCCCGCTGGACAAGATCATGGAGAGGCCTTGCCAGATCCATGGCACTCCGGACAAGCCCGCCAACCACACCAACCGTAACTGTTGGGTGTTCAAACAGGCCGGCAAACTCGCCGCTGAGGAGCAGGGCAAAGGTCCACGCAGCGAGGACGACGAGGAGCCCCGCGGTCCGAGCAATGGAGGTCAGAAGCAATTCCCTCCAGAAGTAAAAACTATGAACATGATATACGCCACTCATATACCGAAAAAGGAGAGGAAGCGCGCCCTTCGAGAGGTCTACGCCGTAGAGCCTGTAGCCCCGAAGTTTAACCCATGGTCGGCTTACCCGATCAGCTTTGATCGACGAGATCACCCGACCAGTATACGTCATGGAGGTTTGGCGGCCCTCGTCTTAGACCCCATTATCGATGGGTATCACCTCACTAAAGTCCTAATGGACGGAGGAAGTAGCCTCAATCTGATCTACTTAGATACGGTGAAAAAGATGGGTATAGATCCATCAAGGATCAAACCCAGCAACACTACCTTTAAAGGAGTGATCCCAGGCGTCGAGGCCCGGTGCACGGGCTCTGTGAGCCTGGAAGTGGTGTTCGGCTCGCTCGATAACTTCCGCAGCGAGGACTTGATCTTCGACATCATACATTTCCGCAGCGGCTACCACGCCCTGCTAGGCCGTACAGCGTTCGCTCACTTTAACGTCGTCCCACACTACGCATACCTCAAGCTCAAGATGTCGGGGCCCAAGGGGGTCATCACCGTCAACGGCAACACAGAGCGTTCCCTCCGAACTGAGGAACATGCATTGGCCCTGGCGGCCGAATTCTGCTACAAGGACGGTCGGCAAACACCTAAATCTGCCATAAAGACTAGTAAGGTCGACAAACGAGTTCGGTTTCAATCCGAACTCCCAGATTCCTCTTCTCCCCAGAAATAGGGACACGCCCCCCATTGCACAGCCCTAACGACCGCCAAATACATGCCAAGAAGGCACAACTTCGCACTCAAGATTCCATGGGCAGCAATGGGGAACAACCATCAAAGGGTAAGTGTTCGGCTGGACCGAACCATTAGTACACGTCCTCGGACAAAACGCAGGTACCATCAAGGACCTGCTAAAAGCGTAAAGCTCATCCACACTTCGGCGACTTCTAAAGACCTTCTTCCCAAGGTCCGCTCGGCGACAGCATCACCCTTAAAGGGATGCAACCCCCACAGAGGAATATGAACGGACAGGCGACGGGACACATCGAGGATGTCATGTCACCAATCGAAGACCCCTGGTACATCCTCCCCTCTGTAAATTTTATATTTCATCTTCAAAAACCTGTAAACAGTTGCTTCGGCAATCCAAGTTATAAGAATTATTGAGCAAGTACAAGACCATCATATATGGCCACTTCGTTCTCTTTTATACATCCTCTGTTCTTCCCTTGGTAACGCTTCTTGCGAAAATTGTTCGGTATATATTATGATGCAACCGGCTAATAGACCGGGGGCTTGAATTTAAAAAAATCACCTTGAACATCACCCTAGCACAACTGGTCGTGTGTTCGGCGTCTTGGATTTTGCTTTATATGCATCGGATCCAAACTATGCCTTGGGTCAATAGTTGGGTTGCCCGGCTCCTGTGATTGCCCCCTTACGTTCTGCTTGTTCGGCTAAAGGGGCAAAGGGAGAACCACTGCGATTGTGTTTCCAGTTCACCTGGTCAAGCACCTCAGGGGAGAAAGCCGAAAACTGACTGTCATAGTAAGCGAGAACCGGTCTGCAAATCCGAGCATAAGTGTCATACTAAAAGATTGATAGAGGTTATTCCGTGTTATACGATGGGTTTCGTTCTTGTACAAACCATGTAATGCTGGCTTCGGCCCCGAACATCACACTGGGGGCTGGTTATCAGCCCCCGAATTTTTCTATGCTCCTATGGCTAAGTGAAAGCGATAAAGCATCATAGTCCGATTGCCTTGTCCCCCCCCCCCCCCGCACTACCGCCTTTGGGCACCGACACCTCGGCTAAGGGTCACAGTGCGGATACAGAGACACCCCGTGTAGTATCTACGTGGGCGCTGAAGCCGATGACTCGCAACTTTCAGATAAACCGGCCACACAGGAGTCAAAATAAAAATCATATACTTATAAGACATGATAAACCATGCATCACTAGTTATAAAGCGTTAAAAGTCTTCGGACATATTACAACGCGCTCATTCATACAAAACATCCTTGGAGCATTGAGCCTCTATTGCCCGAGCACCCTCCATCACCGCGGGGAAGTATCGCTCGGGGCGCCTATACTCCTTTCCAGAAGGCGGAGGTGCGGTAGCCATCTCAGTTGGCTTGAGCTTTGGCCAATGCACCATGGTCTTCGCAAAGGCCATCTGCGCACCCTCGATGCACGTAGAACGCTTCAGCACATCGACCCGAGGCGCAGCTTCGCATAGTTTCTGCACTAAGCCGAAGTAGCTGCTCGGCAATGGCTCATCGGGCCACAGACGGATGTAGAGGTCCTTCATGGCCGGCTCCACCACTCTGTGCATCTCCATCAGTTGCTTCATTTGCTCGATGAGGAGAGGAGAGCGCTCGGGGGACTCAAACTGCGCCCAGAATAGCCGGGCCTCATCATCCTCCACCCGCGAAGCATAAAGCTTGTTCGCGTCCGCTGCACTCTTCTGGAGATCCGCACAGACGCCTAAGGAACGCCACACCTGGGTGAGCAAAGCAAACTTGCTACCACTAAAGGCGCATTGTAGTGAATACGGCTTACCATTGATGACAGCCTTGACTTGGCGAAGTTCCTCTTCAAAGGACCGCCTATCCACCCGCTCCTTTTGGAGCTCGGATTTTAGCGCGGCTAGCTCGGCGGCTTGCTCTTTGCCTTTCTGCTCAAGGGCCTCGCACTTCTTGCTGGCATCCTTGAGCTCTTGTTGCACCTCCTCCACTCGGGCCTCATGCTTGGCACTCGTGGCCTTCAAAGCGGAAAGCGTGGCCGCTGCTTGTGCAGCGGCCGCCTTCTCCTCCGCGGCCTCTTGCTTCATTCGCTGAAGCTCGGCCTTGAGTTTTTCGACCTCCGCAGCTGAAGCTGTGGAAGCAATAGACAAACGGTCACGCTGGGTTACCAGTGCGGATCATTACTGATATATAGCTCGGATATTACTATTCGGCTTACCTTGTGCCTCGTCGAACCTCTTGTTCAGGCTATCAAGCTCCCCCTCGGAGATCTTGAGCTTCCGATTAAGTTCAGATAGCTCCGCGGCATTAACAGTCGCCGCCGATGACGAGGCCTACAAAAAATGCATCCAGTTAAGTGCGTTCAAACCCCCGAACTATCAAGGATATGACTCTCTGTTCAGTCCTTTCAAGGACTTTTAGAACATTGCAGGACTAAATGGTGACTTGTGCATCATTCTTCATTCCCTCTTGTTTGACCCCCGGATGCGTTTTTGCAAACCCATCCGGGGCTCGGGGGCTACTACATATATAAAGATAGTACAAACTTAAAATTAATGTTGTTCGGGAAAAGGGTATTACGTGACTCACCTTGAAGCCCGCCAAGAGACCATTGAAGGCCTCTTTTAGTCCGTTATTAACGGACTGAATTCCTTGTAAAACCGCACCCATAAGAGTGCGGTGATCCTCGGAGATGGAGGCGCTTGCTAGCGCCTCCTCCATAACCGGCCACCCAGCCATTGGTGGCATCGGTGGTGACCGGACAGTCCGATCTATGACCGGGGACTGAGCCGGTATCTCCGGAGGCACAGCATGCTCCGGAGACGTCCTCGAAGGGGACTGGGCATCTCTTCGCCCTTCCCCTTCGGCGGCCAGGGAAGTATTCTCCCCCTGGTCCTCAACAGCCTGGGGAATTTCTTCTCCCTGGCCTTCGGCGGCCGCGGCGTCAGCCTCGGCCATGGTGTGGTCGACCCCGCCGCCCGTGTTCGGCTCCAACGGAACCTGGCTGGATGACACCTCCGCGGCATCCTTCACGACCCCTGGAGGTGTGGGGTGCGTTGCAGTCCCACTCTCCGCCAGCTCGGCAGGTGGGGACTCCCCGTCCGATATTTGGTCGGTGGGGAGAACGCGCAGTGCGCTGCAAATCAAAAGACGCGCTTGTGTTTAAAGCATTGAAAAACCCTGCATAAATAACCCAGGAGTCTTCGGATTCATACCTTTGAGCGGGGGGCTTGACCCTTAAGCTCCTTCGGGGAACCCTCTCAAATTTCTCGGATTCTGCGTCAGAATCTGAGCTGTCATCGGGCAAGATCAACCTCGCCCAGCGCGCCCTCTTCAGGGCAGGAGGAGCTGCGTCCTCTGCGGCGTCCGATGACGCCGCCCTCTTCCTTGGGAGGGGGGAAACGCCTTCCCCTCCGTCTTCATGCTCCTCCTCATGACTAGAGGAGGCATGGGTCTCCTCGGACGCGGCGTCTGGCTGGTCCTTTATGCGGAGACCCTCTCTGGCCTTCTTTTTCTTCTCCTTCTTCTCAGGCGTCGAGTACGGCTCCACAACGAGCATCGCCGCCAACAGCTCCGACCTGGGGTCTTCGGGTTGTGGAGTCGGGCAGTTAACTTTCGCGGCTTTGCTCAGCCACTTCTACAAAAATAAGGGAGAAGGCGTTTAGTCTTTTGGTCGAAGAAACAGAGTCAGCGGATTAAAATTATGACATACCTTGGTGGGGGGTTATCGGTGCTTAGGCCCGAATACTCTTCCGTGGTTGGCCAGCTTTTCTGAGGCTTGAACAAAGCTTTCCACAGCTTCTTAAGGGTGGTGCGGAAGAATTGGCGCACGGTAGGCTCGTCATCAGGCCGGTAAGCCCACATGGGGGATGCCCGGCGCTGGCAGGGAAGAACACGGCGGTGGAGCATAACCTGGACTACGTTAACCAGCTCCACCTTGGCCTCGATCACCGAGGTGATGCGCTTCTGCAGCAGCTTAACCTCAGCATCCGACCCCCAGTCGAGGCCCTTCCTGAGCCACGAGGTCAATCTCGTAGGGGGTCCGGATCTGAATTCGGCGGGTGCCGCCCAGCTCTCGTCCCTTGGCTCGGTGATGTAGAACCACTCCTTCTGCCAGATTTTGATCGTGTCGATGAAGGTGCCGGATGGCCACTCGACGCGGGGGAGCTTGCTGATTACCGCCCCTCCGCAGTCCGCGTGCTCGCTTGCCACGGCCTTCGGCTTGACGTTGAAGACCTTGAGCCACAGGCCGAAGTGCGGTTCAACCCGCAGAAAGGCTTCGCAGACGATGATGAATGCCGATATGTGCATGAAGGAGTTCGGCGGAAGGTCGTGGAAGTCCAGCCCATAGAAAAACATGAGACCCCTGACAAAGGGGTGGAGCGGAAAGCTCAGTCCCCGGATGAAGTGGGGGACGAACACCACCCTCTCGCCTGCCTTGGGGATGGGAATCACCTGGTTCTTCTCCGGGGCGCGGTGGAAGACGTTGGCGGGGAGGTAGCCGGCCTGCTTTAGGTCCCGGATATCCTGGTCAGTGATCGTGGAGGCCTCCCACTTGCCATTGGAGCCCGAACCCGCCATGGCTAAGCTCGGAGGAGAGGGCGAGGAAGAACTGGATCTGGGCTCTCGAAGCTTGGGGAGATTGAGGAGGCGGAGGATGCGAATGGGAAGCGTGAATAGGCCTTGTGGTTTTTTCCCTTTTTATGAGATGTGCCACCGATTAGCCTCCCTTATCGCGCCGCAAATCCCTCCGCTTCCCAAGACATGCGTGCAGTTATGCGCACATGAAGATTAATCATATCCCGTGTGAAACGGAGCACGATCTGCGCATTGATAAGTCGTGTCACTGTAAAAATGGCCTCGAACCGCGAATCGAGTTCTCATAACTGGTTCAGCGGTCGTGGTAGGCCACGACCCTTCGTCAGAGGGGGGTGTCAGAAAACACTGTTTATACTTTGACGAGTGGCCTTCGGGGCTAAGCAATTCAATGTGTTCGGTCAATTATATGATCAGATGAAATACGTGTCATCGGAAGCTGAACTAGTCTCAGCCGATCATTGAAAGGGAAGAAGAACTCACCCCGCAAGCCGAAGACTCTGATCATATGAAGCAGCTGGAGCTGAGACTCTTGGCGTTGGGGGCTAGTTCGGGGGCTACTGAGGGAGTCCCGGACTAAGGGGTCCTCGGGCCGCTGGCCCATCTCTTAATAGACTGGCTCGATGGGCCGTTCTCTGGCTATCACAGGAAAGGCCGGTTACATCGAGACTCCACGTTCCAGAAGGAAGCCCCGAAGGCGCGTCGAGCACTCCAAGTCAAGATGAGGAAATCGACATTTCCATCCCCGGCAGGTGGCCCATCATGTGTAAACCCTAGGCACCCCCCCCCCCCGGTGTCTATATAAACCGGGAGGGTTTTAGAATGTAGGACAGGGAAACTCATCTAGGGTTTCAGCTAGTCGATCTCGAGGTAGATCAACTCTGTAACCTTCATACCATCAATATAATCAAGCAGGACGTAGGGTTTTACCTCCATAGGAGGGCCCGGACCTGGGTAAACATCTTCTCCTTCGTCCCTTTGTTACCATCTATCATAGTCTCACAGCTCGGGACCCCCTACCCGAGATCCGCCGGTTTTGACATGGACACCGTCGGCTCGCCTTCAACCTCCCTCGTTGCGTCGCGCCCCTGCCGGCTCCGCCCCAACACCGGCATGCTCGTCCCCGAGCTCCCATCATGTTCTACGGCTGCGACCTCTTCCCAATTCAGTCCAGACGCTGCAAGTCCCGATTCAGTGCCGCAGCACCGGCTCGTCGCTTCGTCCGTGCCTCCGCCCACCGGTCCGCGTCGTTCGCGTGCCCAACCGCACTTCGGCACCCCGTCGCCGCTCCTCTGCGTGCCGCCCCGCCCATGGCTGCGCCCCCGTGCATTGGGTCCCCTCCACCTCCGAGCCGGCAGCACATCACGGCGCCTGCCAAGCCGCATGCCGCAGCCGTCCCGGGCGCTGCTACGGCCCCAGTTCGCATCGTCGTGCCGCCTGCCCGCGGCCGGTCTGCGCCATCACCGGCTCGCTCCGCCGCGCCCTGGCCCCTGCACCGCCTCGTCGTGCCGCGCAACCCGCCGCCGGCTCCGCGCCCACCGCGGCCGCACTCAGAACTATTCCATACTTGCCCCATCCAGTTTTCTGAGAGAGAACCACCAATTCTTGTGTTAAGGTCAAGATCTTCCACTCCAACCATATGGATCTTGATTTCTAGCCTCCCCAAGTTGCTTTCCACTAATCCCATCTCTTCCACCAAGCCAAATCTGTGAGAGAGTGATTTTGTGTTGAGGAGTCTATCATCTTGAAGCACAAGAGCAAGGAGTTTATCGACATTACCGAGCCTATTACCTTTTGGAGGTAGGTGCCTCCTAGATTGGTTAGGTGTCGCTTGGGAGCCTCCTACTTCGTGTTGTGGAGTTGAACCAAGAAGTTTGTAAGGGCAAGGAGATCACCTACTTCGTGAAGATCTACCCATAGTGAGGCTAGTCCTTTGTGGACGGAAGCCGTTATGGAATAGTCAAGGTTGCTACTTCGTGGACCCTTATGGGTGGAGCCCTCCGTGGACTCTCGCGACCGTTACCCTCCGTGGGTTGAAGACTCCATAAACGTGGACGTACGATAGCACCACCTATCGGAACCACGGGAAAAAATCATCGTGTCTACAATTGTGTTTGATCCTCCTACCCTATCCTTTACTACTCATGCTTGTTGTTACTTTCCGCTGCTATACTCTTAGACATGCATGTGTAGGGTGTACTTGACTTGCCATGAAATGCTAAAACTGCCAACTCTAAAATTTGGGAAAAGGCAAAACTTTTATTTGGTCAAGTAGTCTAATCACCCCCCCCCCTCTAGACGTACTTTTGGTCCTACACCAGAGTCCAAGTACTATACGCTTGATTCCGCGGCCCACTCTTCGCCTCGGCTACAGACCGGCTCCTGGCTGTCCGACTGGCAAGAGCAAAAGCCCAAGAGCGAAGAGAACATGAAAAAGACTGAAGGGGGCTCGGACGAAACCGAGTCGACACCCTTTGCATAAAGCTTGCACTATGAGAACCAAACATTTGATATATCTGCGCCACCTAATTATGTCTTTTGCACGATCATTTCCATGGGGAACTCCCCCCCCCCTCACCCGGAGACTCGGAGGCTACTCCCAGCAGGGTGCGCTGCTGCACCCCCGCTGGAAACAGCTAGCCGGCGGACTCTGCGTCCATGCCCGGCAGGGCCCCGCGCCCACCAGCCGGCGGGCTCCATGTCCGCGCACGGCATGCTCGCCGTCGCCGTCAGCTTCAGCAACATCAAAGACCCTCCGCCCGACTTTTCGAGTCGCCAGGAGGCTCGGAGGCTACACCCAGCAGGTGCGCTAGCGCGCCCCCGCTGGAAACAGCCAGCCGGCGGACTCCGTGTCCGCCCCCGGCAGGGCTCTGCGCCCATCAACCGGCGGACCCCGCGTCCGCACCTGGCAGGGCTCCGCGCCCATGAGCCGGCACACGCCGCGTCTGCCCCCGGCAGGGCCCCGCGCCCATCAGTCGGCGGACTCCGCATCAGCACCCGACGTCCTTGACGCCACCGTCCGCTTCAGCAACAGCAAAGTGAAAGCACAACTTCTCCCTAGGTGGTTTTGGTAATTAATAACAACATATACTTCATTGGACTAATGTTTCCACTAAGTATATTTCAGGAAAAAGTTCAATGTTTGATTGGCAAAGGATTGTGAGGAGACCCCAAGATGCAAGGAATAGGATTGGCCAAGCTACAAGTATGAAGAATCTACATTTTACTTTGTGAGAAATCACTTTGAGTCCATACGAAAGCCAGTACTATCAAAAGGGGTGACGTAATAATGGTGAATGAAATGCTCAAAGTGATCAAGTGTTAGTCACCAAAAACACCCACAAGCTCTCCCACAAATATTCTGTCATAGAGCCTACCACTCAAAATCAGTGTCACCAACATTTCTAGATCGGCCACACCGAGTCAAAAGCCCAGACAGAAACATTAGCCAAGACCCACATCTCGGTACTACCAACATTCCCTTTCGGTGCCACCGAAAACAGTGACCAACTTCCTGGTTAGCCATTTTCAAGAATCGGTCCCACCGAGTTTTGCAAATCAGTTTCACCGAGAAGTTGGACCAACTCTCTGTTAACCCATTTCTTAAAATTGGTCCCACCGAGTTTGAGAAATCGGTCTCACCGAGATTTGGTAACTGCCTAGGTCACCCATATCGGTTCCACAGAAAAGCCTAAGTTGCCACATTTTGAACAAGTCGGTGCCACCGAGTTTTACTTCGGTTTCACCGAGTTGGGCAATAATGTTGTAACGGTTGGATTTTTGGAGATGCCTATATATACCCCTCCACCACCATCCACTCGCAAGAGAAGCACTCAAAACACACACCCACTTGCTATATCCAATTTTCTGAGAGAGAACCACCTATCCTTGTGTTGAGGTCAAGATCATCCACTCCAACCATATGGATCTTGATTTCTAGCCTCCCCAAGTTGCTTTCCATCCAATCAATCTCTTCTACCCAAGCCAAATCTATGAGAGAGTGATTGAGTGTTGAGGAGACTATCATTTGAAACACAAGAGCAAGGAGTTCATCGTTACTATCGAGCCTATTACCTTTTGGAGGGTGGTGCCTCCTAGATTGGTTAGGTGTCGCTTGGGAGCCTCCTACTTCGTGTTGTGGAGTTGAACCAAGAAGTTTGTAAGGGCAAGGAGATCACCTACTTCGTGAAGATCTACCCATAGTGAGGCTAGTCCTTCGTGGACGGAAGCCGTTATGGAATAGTCAAGGTTGCTACTTCGTGGACCCTTATGGGTGGAGCCCTCCGTGGACTCTCGCGACTGTTACCCTCCGTGGGTTGAAGAGTCCATAAACGTGGACGTACGATAGCACCACCTATCGGAACCACGAGAAAAATCTTCGTGTCTCCAAATTGCGTTTGATCTTCCTACCCTTATTCTCTTACATATGCTTGTATTTACTTTCCGCCGCAATACTCGTAGACATGCATGTGTAGGGTGAACTTGATTTGCTAGAATTGCTAAAATCTACCAACCATTTAACTTGGGAAAAGATTAGGTTTTTATTTGGTCAAGTAGTCTAATCACCCCCCCCCCTCTAGACATACTTTGGATCCTACAAGTGGTCTCAGAGCATTGGTCTCCATTGCATTGGTCTCACAACCAAGGAGAGTATGGCGTCTAGTGAGGAGACTATCACCGTAGAGGTCCATATTTTGATGGTACAAATTTTGCTAGTTGGAAGCATAAGATGAAAATGCATATTCTTGGTCATAACCCCGCCGTATGGGCTATTGTTCGTGTTGGCTTGCAAGGTGAATTCTTTGGTGATGGAAAGGAACCGGGTCGTGAAGCGACCGTGGAAGAATTGAAGATGTTGCAATACAATGCTCAAGAATGTGACATTCTATTCGACTGCCTATGCCCTAAAGAATTCAACAAAATTAGCCATCTTGAGAATGCAAAGGAAATTTGGGATACTTTGGTTGATATGCACGAAGGTACCGAATCCGTCAAGGAATCTAAGTTGGATGTGCTACAAAGTCAACTTGACAAGTTCAAGATGAAGGATGGTGAAGAAGTTGCGGAAATGTACTCTAGGCGTGCTCTCATCACCAATGAGATTGCCAGCTTAGGAAGCGAAGAAATGACCGACAAATTCATCATCAAGAAGATCCTTAGAGCCTTGGATGGAAAGTATGACACAGTGTGCACATTGATCCAAATGATGCCAAACTACAAAGATCTCTAGCCTACGGAAGTGATTGGAAGGATTGTTGCTCATGAGATGTCACTTAAAGACAAGGAAGAACTTCACACCAAGTCAAGCGGTGCTTACAAAGCTACAAGTGACACTCCCGCTACATCAAGTGACAACCTTGTAACCAATAAAGAGATAAGCCTCATGGTCAATAAATTCAACAAGTTCTACAAGAGTAGAGGAAAAGAGAGAAACTCCAACTCAAGATATGAAGAGAAGCGTTCATCTAGTTGTGACCGGAATTGCTAGAACTGTGGAAGGCCTGAACACGACTCCAATGAGTGAACGGCCCCCCACAAGAGAAGAGAGGAGTCACCTAGAAGAAAGAGCTCAAGAGATGAGTCACCTCGAAGAGAGAGAAGGAGTAGAGATGATCGTTATGAACGAAGACCCTCAAGGAGAAGTAGGGACTCAGAGAAAAAGGACAAGTACACCAAGAGCTACACAAGAAGAAGACATCAAGCTCATGTAGCTGAATGGGTTTCCGGCTCCGAATCCGACAACCAATCCAAGAGAAGCTATCACTCTTACTCCGACTATAGTCAAGATGAAGGTTTTGCCGGACTTGCACTCGTTTCCTCCAACTCCTATGACATATTTGATTCACCAAATGAAGGGAGTGGAATTTTCTTCATGGCTAAAGGCCCCAAGGTATCACACCCCGAATACATTGACTTCAATAGTGATGAGGATGACTTACTTAGAGATGATGACTTGCTATTTGATAAAACTAGTGAATATTAGTCAAAATGAGCTAGATAATGATCATGCTAGCCAAGATAAGTCGTGTGATGATGATAAGAAGGAAATAGAACGACTAACTAAAGAATTAAACACTCTTAAGTTAGCTCATGAATCTACTTTAGAAGATCATAGAGAGCTTGTAAGGACTCATGAGAAGCTACGCTTCGAGAAGCTCAATTTGGAGCAAGAACATGAGTTTCTTAAAGCAATCAATGACGATCTCCGAAAGAAGACTTCTTCTTATCTAGCCAAATGACTACTCTTGTCTAAATTTATTCAACAAGTTAAGACTAAACAATCTAGTAACAAAGGCAAGAAAGGTTCTTCAACTAGTAGCAATAAAAATGATAAATCTAATGATATTGCTTCTAGTAGTTCTATTGATTCCACTAACGATTCTCTTAGCCAAGTTACACTTGAGCAAGAAAATGATTTATTGAAAGGGATTAGAGAAAAAGGTGTCTACAAAAGTCTTGCCGGATGTAAGCAATTTGAGGAGATTGTAAGCAAGCATGGAGGATACCGGAAGAACCATGGCATTGGCTACTTCAACGCCAATGGAGTTGAATGGGAAGAAGGTCAATACACCAAGCCCAAGTTTGTTCCTCAAAGGGAGAAGTATGAACATACTCTCCCCAAGGGAACAAAAGCTCAAGATGACCTTCCACCACAAGACCAGAAGCTCAAGGGCAAGGACAAGCTTCAAGAGGAGATTCACACATTTGAAGATGATTCCCAAGCTTTGGTCAAGTGGGTTCCCAAAGCTACCACAAGCTCAACTTCTACAAGCGCTACTTCAACTCCAAGGATTCTCATCAAGTTGATGTGGATCCCAAATAAGAAAAACTAGAGAAGTTCTTGAGAGGTGACTCTGCCAATGAAATTCACTCATATTCATTATTGGCAAGGACTATTTGCAATCAACTCCAACTTTATGCAATAGTTCAAGGAGTCACACATTCCCTCAAAGGTAAGCAAGAGACAAGGTAATGAAAGAATCCATGGACATCATCATGTATACATTGCACTCCATGTCCATAGATATCCTTGTATGTGTCTCTAGTTTGGGACTAACCCATGTAGGTGAGAAGAGTAAGAAACAATGAGGATTGCTCCCAACTCAAGATGATCTTCATCAACTATGAGCATCCACCACTACATCACCCACATGAAGTCTTCTACGACAAAACCCAAGGTTAGTTTATCCCTCTTAGGGGGGATGTCACATCAAGGGGGAGCTTTACTCTAAGACTTGAGTTAAAGCATCTCTTAAGAATGTGACAACATTAAATGCTTTATGTAAAAGTGGTAACCCCACTTGTGCTTAAATGATGAGTATGACTGATACGTCTCCAACGTATCTATAATTTTTGCTTGTTCCATGCTGTTATATTATCATTCTTGGATGTTTTACAATCATTTTATCACAACTTTATATCATTTTTTGGGACTAACCTACTGACATAGTGCCAAAGTGCCAGTTGCTGTTTTTGCTAGTTTTTTACTTCGTAGGAAATCAGTACCAAATGAAGATAAAACGCTGCGGGAATTTTTGTGGATTTTTTCCAGACCAGAAGAGACCATATGGGCCAAGGAACATCAGCAGAGGGGGCCCAGGGTGGCCAGCACCCACAAGGGCGCACCAGAGGCCCCCTGGCGCGCCCTGGCGGGTGCTGGTCCCCTCCGGCACCCCCTCAACCGACTATCGTGCCTATAAATTCCCAGAAAATCCAAAAACCCTAGAGGAGTCGACGAAACACAATTCCAGCCACCGCAAGTTCCAGAACCTCAAGATCCAATCTAAACACCATCACGGATGGGTTCATCTTCCTCATAGGTGCCTCTCCGATGATGCGTGAGTAGTCCACCATAGACCTTCGGGTCCGTAGGCAGTAGCTAGATGGCTTCCTCTCTCTCTCTTATGATTCTCAATACAATGGTCTCTTGGAGATCTATTTGATGTAAACTTTTGCGGTGTGTTTGTTGGGATCCGATGAATTTTGAGTTCATGATCAGTTTCTATCCATGAATATTATTTGAGTCTTCTTTGATCTCTTATATGCATGATTGCTTATAGCATCGTATTTCTTCTTTGAATCTTTGGTTTAGTTAGGCCGACTAGATCGATTTTTCTTGCCATGGGAAGAGGTGCTTTGTGATGGGTTCGATCTTGCGGTGTTCTTTCCCAGTGACAGAAGGGGCAGCAAGACACGCATGTATCGTTGCTATTAAGGATAACAAGATGGGGTCTATTCCTACATGAATAGATCTTGTCTACATCATGTCATCGTTCTTATTGCATTACTCCGTTTTTCCTTGAACTTAATACACTAGATGCATGCTGGATAGCGGTCGATGTGTGGAGTAATAGAGGTAGATGCAGGTAGGAGTCGGTCTATCTATCTTCTACGTGATGCCTATATAATGATCATCGCCTTGGATATCGTCATGACTATTTGATTTTCTATCAATTGCCCAAGAGTAATTTGTTCTCCCACCGTGTGCTATACTCATGAGAGAAGCCACTAGTGAACCCTACGGCCTCCGGGTCTACTTTTCCTATCATATTGCTTTCCGATCTACTTTTTTTGCAATCTTTGTTTTCAGATCTAAAAAACCAAAAACCCAAAAATACCTTGCTGCATATTTACTCTTTTTATTTGTGTTCTTGACAGATCTATCTCTCCTATCTATCACTACCTAATCTATCTATTTCCCGTAGAGAGATTGACAACCTCTCTTTCGCGTCGGGTTGCAAGTATTTGTTGTTTGTGTGCAAGTGATGCTTATTGGGTGG
Source organism: Elymus sibiricus (assembly GCA_039707655.1). Classification (NCBI taxonomy): domain Eukaryota; kingdom Viridiplantae; phylum Streptophyta; class Magnoliopsida; order Poales; family Poaceae; genus Elymus; species Elymus sibiricus. Next base: position 371,031,661 of record CM077667.1, read on the forward strand.
TGGTGATCCTCCTACTGGTTTGATAACCTTGGTTTCATAACTGAGGGAAATACGTATTGTCGCTGTGCTGCATCATCCCTTCCTCTTTGGGGAAATACCGACGCAGTCCAAGCCACGTCAAAGGAATTTCTGGCGCCGTTGCCAGGGAGGAAGCAGTCTCTTCTACGTGCCTATCGTAGGCACCGAGGGGACTTCATCATCATCTACCAGGTTCCTAATCACAAATCTCATCTCCTTGCAATTACATTATTTGCCATTTGCCTCTCGTTTTCCTCTCCCCCACTTCACCAATTTGCCGTTTTATTCGCCCTCTTTTTCGTTTGCCCTTTTTCTTGCCGGATCTCTTCCTTGCTTGCAATCTTGTTTGCATAGTCACGATGACTCAAGAGAACACCAAGTTGTGTGATTTTTCCAATACTAATAACAATGATTTTATTAGTATGCCTATTGCTCCTCCCGCCACTAGTGCGGAGTCTTGTGATATTAATGTCGCTTTGTTGAATCTTGTCATGAAAGATCAATTTGCCGGTAATCCTGATGAGGATGTCGCGTCCCATCTAAACACTTTCGTTGAATTGTGTGATCTGCAAAAGAAAAAAGATGTGGACAATGATATTGTCAAGTTGAAACTATTTCCTTTTTCCTTGAGTGATCGTGCAAAAATTTAGTTTTCATCTTTGCCTCGTAATAGTATCGATTCTTGGAATAAGTGCAAAGATGCTTTTATCACCAAGTATTTTCCTCCCACGAAAATTATTTCCCTTAGGACGCAAATCATGAATTTTAAGCAACTTGAGCATGAACATTTTGCCCAATCTTGGGAAAGAATGAAGTTGATGATACGAAATTGTCCTACACATGGTTTGAATCTTTGGACGATCATACAAAAAATTTATGCGGGATTGAATTTTGTCTCTAAAAATCTTTTAGATTCCGTCGCGGGTGGTACTTTTATGGAGATTACTTTGGGTGAATCCACAAAATTGCTAGATAATATCATGGCTAATTATTCTCAATGGCATACCAAAAGAGCACCTACTAGTAAAAAAGTTAATTCGGTAGAGGAAATTAGTAATTTGAGTGATAAAGTTGATGCTTTGATGAAATAGGTTGCTAGTAAAAATGCTCCTATTGATATTAATGATGTGCCTTTGTCTACTTTGATTGAGCAAAATAGTGAATCCGTAGATGTGAATTTTGTCTCGAGCAACAATTTCAATAACAATGCTTATAGAGGTAATTTTAATCCTAGGCCTTTTCCGAGAAATTCCTCTAATAATTATGGTAATTCCTATGGTAATTCTTCCTACAATAATAATAGGAACACCTCTGATCTTGAGAGTAATATTAAAGAATTTATCAATACGCAAAAGCCTTTCAATACTACGATAGAAGAAAAGTTGAATAAGATTGATGATATGTCTAGAAGCATTGATAGAATTTCTCATGATGTTGAAAATCTCAAGTTGAAAGCTTTTGTGCCTAAGATTGATAAATCTATTAAAGCTTTATATGTCTCTATGGATGAAAGTAAGAAAAGAACCGCAATGCTTAGAGCTAAAAGAGAAATCTTAAAAAAAATCGCCTTCTAGTGATTACCGCTATAAAAATGATGAAGATCTTAAAGTGATTGGTGTTTCTTCTATTGATTCCTTGTTTAGTAATGTTAAAATTGATAATGAAGGGACTGAAGTAGAGTCAACTTTATCTAGAAGGCGGCCCAATAATTTGGAGGGTGAAAATCTTGTTGAAATTTTTGATGAAAGTGGGTTTGAAGAGGTTAAAACTTTAACTAGTGATGTGCCTACTATCTTGGATTCAAAGATTTTAACTATGATAGCTGCTCCTTGATTGAATGTATTTCTTTGTTGCAATCTATGTTGAATTCACCCCATGCTTATGAGCAAAATAAAGCTTTTACTAAACATATCGTTGATGCCATGATGAAATCTTTTAAAGAAAAGTTGGAGTTGGAGATTTCTATTCCTAGAAAATTACATGATGAGTGGGAACCTACTATTAAGGTCAAGATTAAAAATTGTGAATGCTTTGATTTGTGTGATTTGGGTGCTAGTGTTTCCACGATTCCAAAATCTCTATGTGATGTGCTTGGTCTTACCAACATGGAAGAATGTTCTCTTAATTTGCACTTGGCGGATTCTACTATTAAAAAGCCTTTGGGAAGAATTAATGATGTTCTTAGTCTTGCAAATAGGAATTATGTGCCCATTGATTTTATTGTGCTTGATATTGATTGCTATCCGTCTTGTCCCATTATACTTGGTAGACCGTTTCTACCCACTATAGGTGTCGTGATTGATATGAAAGAAGGCAATATTCGTTTCCAATTTCCCTTGAGAAAGGGTATGGAACACTTCCCTAGAACAAGAATTAAGCCACCATATGAATCAATCATGAGGGCATCCTATGGATCCAAAACCAAAGATGACAATACTTGAAACTATCCAATATGCCTAGCTAGGGGCGTAAAACGATAGCGCTTTTTGGGAGGCAACCCAATGAATAAATAAATTTTTGCTTTTTGCTTTCTGTTTTTGAGTGTTGACACAATTATGCCTCTGTTATGATTGTGTTTTTATGGTTTATTTAGTGTTTGTGCCAAGTAAAACCGTTAGGATGATTCATAGGATGAGTAGAAGTCATGCTGAATCTGAAACAGAAACTTTGCATCCAGTATATGAATTTTCAATTTTTTCTGGAACGTGATCTTGAGCTGAAATTTTAACACAGTGTTGCTATACAAATTCCTTACGTTTTCCTAATGTTTCAGAATTTTTAGAGTTATAGAAGTATGGGTATGGTACAGATTACTACAGACTGTTCTGTTTGAGACAGATTCTATTTTTGTTGCATTGTGTGCTTGTTTTGATGAATCTATGGTTTGTATTTGGAGGTATAAGCCATGACAAAGTTAAAATACAGTTGGTATAATGCAATTATAAAATTTGAATGGGTTTACAACAATACCTAAAGTAGTGATTTGCTTTCTTTTACAAACGGATCTCACGAAGATTTTGTTGAGTTTTGTGTGATTGAAGTTTTCAAGTTTTGGGTGAGATCATGATGGATGAAGGAATAAGGAGTAGCAAGAACCTAAGCTTGGGGATGCTACCGCACCGCCAAGATTTATCCAAAGAGTAACAAGCAACTAAGCTTGGGGATGCCCCGAGTGGCATCCCCTCTTTCTTCTAACGACCATCGGTATTTTACTTGGAGCTATATTTTTATTCGTCACATATCATGTGTTTTGCTTGGAGCGTCTTGTATCTTTGCTTGCTTTGTTTGTTAGTTTTTCCTTTGTATCCTTTCTGTACACGCCTATTTGAGAGAGCCACAATCATGCTATGATTTGTTAGAATTTCTCTATGTGCTTCACTTAAACTTTTTGTGCTATAGAATTGCTCTAGTGCTTCACTTATATCTTTTTGAGCACGGTGTGCTTGGAAACTTTTGTAGAAATACTCTCATGCTTCACTTAGATTAATTTGAGAGTTAGTAAAATTTTGAAGAAATCCTCTCATGCTTCACTTATACCTATTTGAGAGATGAAATCTTTATGCTCATGCGCTTCACTTAAATTTGTTTGAGCTTGCCAAAAAGCAATGGCAATATATGAAACTAGTCCCAAAGTGATAGATATCCAAGGAGGATATAATAAAAACTTTCATGAAGATCATTGGACAAATTAAACTTGATTCCTTGTAATAGTTTTGAAACATGATGATAGTAATATGTGAGTTATGTTAGTGAGTAATTATGCTTAGTAGGAATATTGGTGTTAAGGTTTGTGATTCCCTATGCATGCACGAAAGTCAATAGTTATGCAATGAAGTTATATCCTACTTGTGGTGCATTATTTGGTGTTATTTATGTTCAATGCTCACTTATGTGATTTTTCGTTTCTTGGTTTGGTTGCTTCCCAATCTATTTGCTAGCCTTCATTTGTACTAAGTAGAAATACTACTTGTGCATCCAAAATCCTTAAACCAAGTTTTGCCTAATGAGACCACCATACCTACCTATATGCGGTATTTCCATGCCGTTCCAAGCAAATTTGTATGTGCCATCTCTAAATTTTCAAAATAAATTTTCTCTTTTGTGTGCCCGTACCGCTCATGAAATAGTGGGGAGTGTCCAATATTTTTCCATGCTAGATGTGTTATTCTCAAGATGAGTGTTTATTCACTTGTCATTGCACGAGAGTGCGGCGGTAATAGGGATGCCCATTCCCTAAATTAAAAAAAGAAAAAATATTTACTTTATGTTGTCAAATAATAAATTCCTTGGAAAGTGTTGGTATGGAAGGCAACCGTGGATACGGCCCACCATGGAAAGTGAAAGTTTGGTGGAAAAAGGAATAAACTTTATTTTCTGTTTGGGAACCGCCTATGATATATCTAGCATGGAAAGTATTGTGAGCTACTTTGTCGTTTTCGTTGACAGGAAAAGCATGCCACCCAAAATATTTTTCTCTCTCAATTTAAACCTTGAGCTCTGGCACCTCTACAAATCCCTACTTCCATCTGTGAAGGGCCTATCTATTTACTTTATGCAATTTTTATTTTTGCTTTGAGTCTCCATCTTCTCTTATAAGCACCAACAAGGGGGCACTATGATCGTACTTGAGCATTGGGCATAGCTAATATTTGAGTGTGTTTCATGAATGGATCAATGATTGAGCATGATGGGCTAGGGATAACTTTCTTTAGTGTTGATATTTTGAAAGACATGGTTGCTTGTTGACATGCTTGAGTATTGAAATCATTATGTTAAAACTAGACTATTGCTTTGAAACATTTACAAGTCCAAATGTCCATGATATACAAAGAAGAAAAGAATATGATGAACATGTTAGGCAGCATTCCACATCAAAAATTCTGTTTTTATCATTTACCTACTCGAGGACGAGTAGGAATTAAGCTTGGGGATGCTGATACGTCTCCAACGTATCTATAATTTTTGCTTGTTCCATGCTGTTATATTATCATTCTTGGATGTTTTACAATCATTTTATCAAAACTTTATATCATTTTTTGGGACTAACCTATTGACATAGTGCCAAAGTGTCAGTTGTTGTTTTTGCTTGTTTTTTACTTCGCAGGAAATCAGTACCAAACGAAGATAAAACCCTGCGGGAATTTTTGTGGATTTTTTCCAGACCAAAAGAGACCATATGGGCCAAGGAACATCAGCAGAGGGGGCCCAGGGTGGCCAGCACCCACAAGGGCGCGCCAGAGGCCCCCTGGCACGCCCTGGTGGGTGTTGGGCCCCTCCGGCACCCCCTCAACCGACTATCGTGCCTATAAATTCCTAGAAAATCCAAAAACCCTAGAGGAGTCGACGAAACACAATTCCAGCCGCCGCAAGTTCCAGAACCTCGAGATCCAATCTAAACACCATCACGGAGGGGTTCATCTTCCTCATAGGTGCCTCTCCGATGATGCATGAGTAGTCCACCATAGACCTTCGGGTCCGTAGGCAGTAGCTAGATGGCTTCCTCTCTCTCTTATGATTCTCAATACAATGGTCTCTTGGAGATCTATTTGATGTAAACTTTTGCGGTGTGTTTGTTGGGATCCGATGAATTTTGAGTTCATGATCAGTTTCTATCCATGAATATTATTTGAGTCTTCTTTGATCTCTTATATGCATGATTGCTTATAGCATCATATTTCTTCTTTGAATCTTTGGTTTAGTTAGGCTGACTAGATCGATTTTTCTTGCCATGGGAAGAGGTGCTTTGTGATGGGTTCGATCTTGCGGTGTTCTTTCCTAGTGACAGAAGGGGCAGCAAGACACACATGTATCGTTGCTATTAAGGATAACAAGATGGGGTCTATTCCTACATGAATAGATCTTGTCTACATCATGTCATCGTTCTTATTGCATTACTCCATTACTCCATGAACTTAATACACTAGATGCATGCTGGATAGCGGTCGATGTGTGGAGTAATAGAGGTAGATGCAGGCAGGAGTCGGTCTATCTATCTTGGACGTGATGCCTATATAATGATCATTGCCTTGGATATCGTCATGACTATTCGATTTTCTATCAATTGCCCAACAGTAATTTGTTCACCCACTGTGCGCTATACTCATGAGAGAAGCCACTAGTGAACCCTACGGCCCCGGGGTCTACTTTTCCTATCATATTGCTTTCTGATCTACGTTTTTTGCAATCTTTGTTTTCAGATCTACAAAACCAAAAACCCAAAAATACCTTGCTGCATATTTAATATTTTTATTTGTGTTCTTGAGAGATCTATCTCTCCTATCTATCACTACCTAATCTATCTATTTCTCGTAGAGAGATTGACAACCTCTCTTTCGCGTCGGGTTGCAAGTATTTGTTGTTTGTGTGCAGGTGCTGCTTATTGGGTGGTGGCGATCCTCCTACTGGTTCGATAGCCTTGGTTTCATAACTGAGGGAAATACTTACCGTCGCTGTGCTGCATCATCCCTTCCTCTTTGGGGAAATACCGACGCAGTCCAAGCCATGTCAATGACCTATGATCAAGTACTCTTACTTGACTACTAAGTCTATATACTCATATATAGATAACTCCGTCATCGCCAAAGTGCTTGTTAGATGCTAGAGTGGTTTTGCATGTTTGCCATAATTTCATTGGACATCTTATTGTGTGAGCATGTTGGTATGCATATTTTTTCTCATTCGAGGACATCCAATTGTTGCTATTTGGTTCTTGTTTTTCTTTTGCCAATTGGATGTACAAGAATGCCTAGGGGCCCTCTCTAGCTATCTATGCTTTCTTGTCTCAAGTTCTATTCTTGCTTCATCACAAAACTTGAACAAGCACTTCTCGAACCCTTTGTGTGAGGAGCACTCGGAGTTCCGTTTCGTCAAGGCTGACTTCCAAAACATCCCTAAAGTGCAACTCGGTAAAACCAATCAAAAATTCTCGGTTTCACCGAATGCTCAGGGTTGATCTGTTTTTGCACCTTGATACGTCTCCAACGTATCTATAATTTTTTATTGTTCCATGCTATTATATTATCATTCTTGGATGTTTTACAATCATTTTATAGCAACCTTATATCATTTTTTTGGGACTAACCTATTGACTTAGTGCCAAGTGCCAGTTGTTGTTTTTGCTTGTTTTTTACTTCGCAGAATATCAGTACCAAACGGAGTCCAAACCGACGAAACTCTTTGGAGATTTTTTGGACCAGAAGGAGGCCAGTGGGCCAAAGAAGTAACCAGGAGGGAGCCCAGGTCGCCCACAAGACACCAGGGCGCGCCAGGGGCCCCGGGCGCGCCCTGGTGGGTTGTGGCCGCCTCGGTAACCTTCTCCACCGCCTCTGAGCTCTATGAATACCCAAATATTCCAGAAACCCTAGAGGAGTCGATGAAAAATACTTCCAGCCGCCGCAAGTTCCAGAACCGCGAGATCCAATCTAACACCATCACGGAGGGGTTCATCATCCTCATTGGTGCCTCTCCGATGATGCGTGAGTAGTCCATCATAGAACTACGGGTCCATAGGCAGTAGTTAGATGGTTTCCTCTCTCTCTCTTTTGATTCTCAATACAATGGTCTCTTGGAGATCTATTTGATGTAATGACTTTTTGCGGTTTGTTTGTTGGGATCCGATGAATTTTGAGTTCATGATACGTTTCTATCCATGAATATTATTTGAGTCTTCTTTGATCTCTTATATGCATGATTACTTATAGCCTCGTATTTCTTCTTCGAATCTTTGGTTTAGTTAGGCCAACTAGATCGATTTTCTTGCCATGGGAAGAAGTGCTTTGTGATGGGTTCGATCTTGCGGTGTCCTCTCCAAGTGACAGAAGGGGCAGCGATGCACGCATGTATCGTTGCTATTAACGATAACAAGATGGGGTCTATTCCTACATGAATAGATCTTGTCTACATCATGTCATCGTTCTTATTGCATTACTCCATTTTTCCATGAACTTAATACACTAGATGCATGCTGGATAGCGTTCGATGTGTGGAGTAATAGTAGTAGATACATAATCGTTTCGGTCTACTAATCTTGGACGTGATGCCTATATAATGATCATCGCCTTGGATATCGTCATGATTATTTGATCTTCTATCAATTGCCCAACAATAATTTGTTCACCCACCGTGTGCTATACTCATGAGATAAGCCAGTAGTGAAACCTACGGCCCCGGGGTCTACTTTTCCAACATATTGCTTTCCGATCTATCTTTTTGCCGCTTTTGTTTTCAGATCTATTATTCCAAAAACCCAAAAATACTTTGCTGCACTTTTTATTTGCCTCTTTTATTTTGTGTTCTTGAGAGATCTATTTATCCAATCTACAATCTAATCTATCTTTTTACCGTGGAGAGATTGACAACCTCTCTTTCGCGTCGGGTTGCAAGTATTTGCTCTTTGTGTGCAGGTATTGTTTACATAGTGTTGCGTGATCCTCCTACTGGTTCGATACCTTGGTTTCATAACTGGGGGAAATACTTACCGTCGCTGTGTTGCATCATCCCTTACTCTTGGGGAAACACCGACGCAGTCCACATCAAAGGAATTTCTGGCGTCGTTGTCGGGGAGGAAGCAGTCTCTTCAACGTGCCAATCTCTAGCACCGAGGAGACAACATCAATATCTATCAGGTTCCTAATCACAAATCTCATCTCCTTGCAATTACATTATTTGCCATTTGCCTCTCATTTTCCTCCCCCCACTTCACCAAATTTGCCGTTTTATTCGCCCTCTTTTTCTTTTGCCTTTTTCTCGTCAAATCTCTTGTTTGCTTGCAATCTTGTTTGCGTGGTCACGATGACTCAAGAAAATACCAAATCGTGTGATTTTTCCAGTACCAATAACAATGATTTTATTAGCACTCCGATTGCTCCTCCCGCCACTAGAGCAGAGTCTTGTGATATTAATGCCGCTTTGTTGAATCTTGTCATGAAAGACCAATTTTTCGGTACTCCTAATGAGGATGTCGCGTCCCACCTAAACACATTCGTAGAATTGTGTGATATGCAAAAGAAAAAATATGTGGACAATGATATAGTGAAGTTTAAATTATTTCCTTTCTCCTTGCGGGATCGTGCAAAAATTTGGTTTTCTTCTTTGCCTCGCAATAGTATCGATTCTTGGATTAAGTGCAAGGACGCTTTTATTACTAAGTATTTTCCGCCCGCAAAAATTATTTCCCTTAGAACACAAATCATGAATTTTAAGAAACTTGAGCATGAACATGTTGCACAATCTTGGGAAAAAATGAAATTGATACTAAGAAATTGTCCTACTCATCGTTTAAATCTTTGGATGATTATACAAAAAAATTATGCGGCATTGAATTTTGTCTCTAGAAATCTTTTAGATTCCGCCGCGGGAGGTACTTTTATGGAAATTACTTTGGGTGAAGCTACTAAATTGCTAGATAATATTATGGCAAATTATTCACAATGGCATACTGAAAAAGCACCTACTAGCAAAAAGGTTAATTCGGTTGAAGAAATTAGTACTTTGAGCGAAAAAGTTGATGCTCTTATGAAGTTGGTTGCTAGTAAAAATGCTCCTATTGATCTTAATGATGTGCCTTTGTCTACTTTGATTGAGCAAAATAGTGATTCCGTAGATGTGAACTTCATCTCGCGAAACAATTTTAATAACAATGCTTATAGAGGTAATTTTAATCCTAGGCCTTTTCCTGGAAATTCCTCTAATAATTATGGCAATTCCTATGGTAATTCTTCTTATAATAATAATAGGAACCCCTCTAATTTTGAGATTAATATTAAAGAATTTATCAATGCTCAAAAAGTTTTCAATACTATGATAGAAGAAAAGTTGAATAAGATTGATGATATGTCTAGAAGCATTGATAGAATTTCCCATGATGTAGAAAATATCAAGTTGAAGGCTTTTGCACCTAAGATTGATGAACCAATTAAAGCTTTATATGTATCTATGGATGAAAGTAAGAAAAGAACCGCTATGCTTAGAGCTAAAAGAGAATTTCTAGAAAAAACGTTTTCTAGTGATTGCTTTCATAAAAATGATGAAGATCTTAAAGTGATTGGTGTTTCTTCTATTGATTCCTTGTTTAGTAATATTAAAATTGATGATAAAGGGACTGAAGTAGAGTCAACTTTAGTTAGAAGGCGTCCCAATGATTTGGAGGGTGAAATCTTGATGAAAAAATTGATGAAAGTGGGTTTGAAGAGGTCAAAACTTTAACTAGTGATGTGCCCACTATTTTGGATTGAAAATATTTTAATTATGATAGTTGCTCTTTGATTGAATGTATTTATTTGCTGCAATCCATGCTAAATTCACCCCATGCTTATGAACAAAATAAAGCTTTTACTAAACATATCGTTGATGCCATGATGAAATCTTTTGAAGAAAAGTTGGAGTTAGAGATTTCAATTCCTATAAAATTACATGATGAATGGGAACCTACCATTAAGGTCAAGATTAAAAATTATGAGTGCTTTGCTTTATGTGATTTGGGTGCTAGTGTTTCCACAATTCCGAAATCTTTATGTGATGTGCTTGGTCTTACCAACATGGAAGAATGTTCTCTTAATTTGCACTAGGCAGATTCTACTATTAAAAAGCCTTTGGGAAGAATTAATGATGTTCTTATTCTTGCAAATAGGAACTATGTGCCCATAGATTTTATTGTTCTTGATATTGATTGCAATCCGTCTTGTCCCATTATACTTGGTAGACCGTTTTTACGCACTATAGGTGTCGTGATTGATATGAAAGAAGACAATATTAAATTTCAATTTCCACTAAGAAAGGGTATGGAACACTTCCCTAGAACAATAATTAAGCCACCATATGAATCAATCATGAGAGCATCCTATGTAGCAAAAACTAAAGATGACAATACTTGAATCTATGCATTATGCCTAGCTAGGGGCGTAAAACGATAGCGCTTGTTGGGAGGCAACCCAATGAATAAATTTATTTTCATCTTTTTATTTATCTTTTTGAGTGTTGACACAATTATGCCTCTATTATGATTGTGTTTTTATGTTTTATTTAGTGTTTGTGCTAAGTAAATCCTTTAGGATGATTCATAAGATGAGTAGAAACAATGCTGAATCTGAAACAGAAACTTTGACTCCAGTGAGTGAATTTTCATTTTTTACTGGAGCGTGATAATGAACTGAAATTTTAACACAGTGTTGCTATACAAATTGTTTACATTGTCCTAATCTGTAAGAATTTTTAGAGTTACACAAGTATGGTTAGTGTACAGATTCCTACAGACTGTTCTGTTTGAGACAGATTCTGTTTTCGTTGCATTGTGTGCTTGTTTTGATGAATCTATGGTTTGTATTGAAGGGTATAAGCCATGGCAAAGTTAAAATACAGTATGTATAATTCAATAATAAAATTTGAATGGGTTTGCAACAGTACTTAAAGTGGTGATTTGCTTTATTATACTAACGGATCTCACGAAGGTTTTGTTGAGTTTTGTGTGATTGAAGTTTTCAAGTTTTGGGTGAGATCACGATGGATGAAGGAATAAGGAGTGAAAAGAGCCTAAGCTTGGGGATGCTACAGCACCCCCAAGATAATATCCAAGGAGAAAACGACCAACTAAGCTTGGGGATTCCCCGAGTGGCATCCCCTCTTTCATCTAACGACCATCGGTATTTTACTTGGAGCTATATTTTTATTCGTCACATATCATGAGTTTTGCTTGGAGCGTCTTGTATTATTTGAGTCTTTGCTTGCTTTTCTTTTTAGTTTGTCACAAGTATCCTTGCTGGACACACCTATTTGAGAGAACCAAAATCATGCTATGATTTGTTAGAATTGCTCTTTATGCTTCACTTAATTTTTTCGAGCTATGGAATTGCTCTAGTGCTTCACTTTTATCTTTTTGAGCATGGTGTGCTTTAAATTATTGTAGAAATACTCTCGCGCTCCACTTAGATTAATTTGAGAGTTATTAATTTTTGTAGAAATACTCTCATGCTTCACTTAGATTAATTTGAGAGTTAGTAACTTTTGAAGAAATTCTCTCATGCTTCACTTATATTATTTTGAGAGATGAAACTTCTATGCTAAGTTTCTTCACTTAAATTTGTTTGAGCTTGTCAAAAGCAATGGCAATATATGAAACTAGTCCCTAAGTGATAGATATTCAAGAGGGATATAATAAAAACTTTCATGAAGATCATTGGGCAAATTAAACTTGATTCCTTGTAATAGTTTTGAGACATGATGATAGTGATATGTGAGTCATGTTGGTGAGTAATTATGCTTTAGTAAGAATATTTGTGTTAAGGTTTGTGATTCCCTATGCAAGTACAAAAGTCAATAGTTATGCAATGAAATTACATCCTACTTATGGTGCATTATTCGGTGTTAGTTATGCTCAATGCCCGTTTATGTGAATTTTCGTTTCTTGGTTGGTTGCTTTTCAATCTATTTGCTAGCCTCCACTTGTACTAAGTAGAAATACTACTTGTGCATCTAAAATCCTTAAACCTAGTTTTGCCTTATGAGTCCACCATACCTACCTATATGCGGTATTTCCATGCCGTTCTAAGCAAATTTGTATGTGCCATCTCAAATTTTCAAAATGAATTTCCTTTTTGTGTGCTCGTACCGCTCATGAAACGGTATGGGGTGTCCAATATTTTTCCATGCTAGATGTGTTATTCTCAAGATGAGTGTTTATTCACTTGTCATTGCACGAGAGTACGGCGCTAATAGGGATACCTAGTCCCGAAATGAAAAGGAAATTTACTTTATGTTGTCAAATAATAAATTCCTTGGAAAGTGTTGGTATGGAAGGCAACCGTGGATACGGCTAGCCATGGATTGTGAAAGAATGGTGGAAAAAGGAATAAACTTTACTTTATGTTTGGGAACCGCCTATGATGTATCTAGCATGGAAAGTATTGAGAACTACTTTGTCGTTTTCGTTGACAGGAAAGGCATGCCACCCAAAATATTTTTCTCTCTCAATTTAAGCTTTGAGCTCTAGCACCTCTACAAATCCCTACTTCCCTCTGTGAAGGGCCTATCTATTTACTTTATGCAATTTTTACTTTTATTTGAGTCTCCATCTTCTCTTATAAAGCACCAACTAGGTGTTGGAGATATGCCCTAGAGGCAATCATGTATGATGATATTTCCTATGTGTTTATGAATAAAGATAGTCCTTGGACATTATCATTGATGTGTATTAGCAAGTACGTGACTTGTTTGTGAGACTATACATTGTATGATGACTGTCCTAAATGGTCCCTAGTCGAAAGAGTTGTGTGGATGCTCTGGGCCCCTCGTGTGATACGACCAAGATAAGCATGGCCATGCGACAAGGATTATGAGATAATCCGGTTTGTGGTCGGTATCACTAGAACGAGAAAGAGGTCGGGCTAGCACAAGGATGACAGACTCGCCTTGAGCCTGACAACATATATCGTGTGGCAAAGGGAACGGAAGTGTGATGTACAGGTTCGCCTAACCAGCTTCATCGGACACTTGGAGTCGGCACGCTTTGCTAGAGGCCGCTACCGACTAGTCGAGTCGGATGTAATCTGACTCGCGACCAAGTGAACGAGAACCTAAGGGGTCGCGCGCTTAAGGGAAGGAACTAAACGTGGGCTTTAGGATCCGTGCGAGGCCCATGAGTTGAGCCCGCGTCGGATGCCTATATATAGTGGAGGTGCGGCACACCTATCTGGTTGATCGCTTCGGCGCCGTCATTAGGGCTTTGCATGTGTTGCAGCTAGCCACCTCCACTTGCCGCCGCCGACTGTGTGATCGGACCTAGCAGTCCGCCGCATGGTGTTCCTCCTGCACGCGCAGATACCATTAGAGGCGGTGCACTTGCGCCACTCCGGCGAACCTGCACGTGGGATCCGACGACCGGCTGTTCGAGGGAGATAGGACCGGCCGTTCAAGGGAGATCGGACGAGAAGGAGACGGACCACGCGAACGCGCTGCCCCAACTCTACTTCCGCTGCACGGCACTGCGCGTCTAGTGGTAACGAACTGTGATCCATCTCCGTAGCATGTTCTTGGTTGCTCTGCGCGTAGGAAAATTTTAATTGGCATGTGATGCATCTACGGTAGAACCCAACACTAGGGAGCACTATGATCATACTTGTGCATTGGGTGTTGCTAATATTTGAGTGTGTTTCATGAATGGATCAATGATTGACCATGATGGGCTAGGGATAACTTTCTTTAGTGTTGATATTTTGAAAGACATGGTTGCTTGTTGGCATGCTTGAGTATTAAAGTCTTTATGTCAAAACTAGACTATTGCTTTGAACCATCTAAAAGTCCAAATGTACATGCTACAAAAGAAAAGAATATGTGATGAACATGTTAGGCAGCATCCCATAACAAAAATTCTATTTTTATCATTTACCTACTCGAGGACGAGTAGGAATTAAGCTTGGGGATGTTGATACGTCTCCAACGTATCTATAATTTTTTATTGTTCCATGTTGTTATATTATCATTCTTGGATGTTTTACAATCATTCTATAGCAACCTTATATCATTTTTTTGGGACTAACCTATTGACTTAGTGCCAAGTGCCCGTTGCTGTTTTTGCTTGTTTTTTACTTTGTAGAATATCAGTACCAAACGGAGTCCAATCGCGACGAAACTTTTTGGAGATTTTTTTTGGACCAGAAGGAGGCCAGTGGGCTAAAGAAGTAACCAGGAGGGAGCCCAGGCCGCCCACAAGACACCAGGGCGCGCCAGGGGCCCCGGGCACGCCCTGGTGGGTTGTGGCCGCCTCGGGAACCTTCTCCACCGCCTCTGAGCTCTATAAATACCAAATATTCCAGAAACCCTAGAGGAGTCTGATAACCCACAAGTATAGGGGATCGCAACAGTTTTCGAGGGTAGAGTATTCAACCCAAATTTATTGATTCGACACAAGGGGAGCCAAAGAATATTCTCGAGTATTAGCAGCTGAGTTGTCAATTCCTACTCTGCAGCAAGGTATTTAGTAGCAAAGTAGTATGGAAGTAACGGTAACGATGGCAAACGTGACAGTAGCAGTTTTGTAGTGATTGTAACAGTAGCTACGGAAAAGTAACTTAGCAAAGATCAATATGTGAAAAGCTCGTAGGCAATGGATCAGTGATGGATAATTATGTCGGATGGCATTCATCATGCAACGGTTATAACATAGGGTGACACAGAACTAGCTCTCAATTCATCAATATAACTAGATCATTGATGGCGCGCGTTGCAGCGCCCGTCCATTTTGACAAAAAGATGATAGGAATATTACAAACTTGTATGCGCCAGAAATCTCCAACTCTGAAAAATATATTACATTATGGTCCCTTAATATAGAAAAGCAATATTACCAAACAAGCTCAATGTAATCGAAGTTTTTAAAAATTCATTCACATAAGTATCTATCTCTCATCTAGAAATGAGAGAGAGAAATTAATAAGACGATTATTGAGAAAACAGGTGACCACATAAACATGCTTAAAGAATCCTGGATACGACACTTATCCTTTAAAAGCCGGAAGTCTGAAAAATGTGCAAACTCCAAATACACTTCAAACTCATGTGACAACTATCAAAGACAGTGAGCTTTTATTACCATGTAGCTCAAGGCTTTGCCCCGCATTAGGCATTACCACCGGGGTCGCGTTCTTCTCCCTATTACCAGGCCTATTGGGATCATTTTTTCTTTTTGCTCCTCAGCCTGAGAGTCAGCATTGATGCAATTTGGTCGTCAATGGAATGCGGCAAGAGATCATCCTCATTAGTGAACAAATCTAAGCTCACGTGTCATAAGTGTGTGTGAGCTAGAATATCCAATTGTTCCTTCCATACCTCGGTGTTGGAACAACCAAAAGAAGTTGTAAAGTGTCAGCTTCAATGAAAATTACTACAAATAGATTATTTCTTTTTTTGCGAGAATACCGATAAAACATTTCGATGGGGCAAGGAAGTAGCTAATAGTAGCAGTAGCGCACCAAGAAAAAAAATATGATGCATCCGACCATGAAAAGCAATGTCTATCTATCATACATGGTTACTCAAGTTGCTTATGAATTTTGACATCCTCTTCTATCTTGATTGATTGGAAGTTTTGTGGCAGTAGCAGCTTCATTATGTTATATCAGGACCACTGATCCGTGGGACATTGTACATATTAGCTTTTATAATTATAACTGTAAACTACTTATACAAATACTGAATTATTCTGTTGGACATGGTAAATAACAAAATTACTACAGTTCACCAATGTCCACAATATGGCTCCATGTCCTTAGCAAGCATGAATTTAACAGTAAATCTTGTTGGGACACGGTTGCATTGAGGAAAAAGATTGTATCATGTTAATTCTAACTCTAACAATTAAGATGGATAAACTAAAGAGAAGAACAGACATACTGTAATCAGTAGCAAATATTTCCCATGTGAACCATTTTACATACCTGCAAAAATTGAAGCTATGTTCCTTAACTCAAAAGAAAACTCCCCCATCCTCTCCACCACTTGCCTCTCCACCAAAATGGAATCCTAATGACACATCTGCTTTGAGCTTTAGGTGCACTGGGAAAACACCTTGCTTGCAAATGCAGGTGCCTGTCAGAAATGCAGAGGATCATGGCACAAACCACAAGACCCTTAACTCAATCTAGAAAAAAATATATAATTAGTCAAATTAGCAGGAAAATAAGTAAATACCGAGCTTCCTTGACAATCGTGGCACCAACCACAAGACCGTTATAGGACCGACCTGATCGTTTATTTCCTTCAGGTTGCAGCACAACCGGGGTCCTTTTATCTGAATATGAGCATATGGTTAACCAGCAGCAAAAATATGCTAGATAATGTACCCTCTAAAGTCTAAATCGTATGGCTGGGAAATGAGCATTGACGAACATGACATGGGACACTCCATTTAAAGAAGCTCACAGTCATACACATGGTACTACCAATTAGCAATCATCTCCAAGGATGCGGATGCCTAGCGACTTATCAATGCAAGTAAAACATAAAGGAAATTGCTCTGCGTACTATAGAAACTGCATACAATCCCATATGATTTAATCTCATCTGTGCAGTGCCCACAAACATAAATCACATGTACATGACAGATTGGATCGAGAAACACAAAAAATCAGGAACACAGGGAGCAAATCTAGGAAGGTAAATGAAAGATCACAGTGGACATCAATTTACGATTACTTCCTCTTATCCTTATTTTGGTCGTCCACAATCACCAAAAAAAATTTGGTAGAACAATCTAATTTGTTAAGGAGCAAGAGGGGAGATGAACCGGGGTGATGTATGGGACGCTGGCTTACTGCTGAAACCAGTGGATCTGGATTGGATTCGCCACTGGCGCCGCCGCCGCCGCCGCTGCGACCCCTATGCGTGGCAACGGGACTGTGATGTCCACTGTCCCTCTGTGCAGAGGTTGTGTCTGCGCTACCAGAGTCTGCGATCACGAGGGTGATGACGAGCGTGGGGAAGCTCTCGCGCCACCATAGTCGTTGCCAGTCACGTGCGAGAGGAAGACCCAGCCGTCGGGAGCTTACGCGCCACCGTCGCCATTGTCATCCACGGGAGAAGAAGAGGCACGCGATCGATCGACTCGGTCTCGCAGTGGACGATGGATCTCCAGCAACCACCTCTCTCAGCAGCCGGCCTATCTAGTAAACTGGGCTGGTAGAAAAGGCCCAATTAACCAGAAACCTCCGATTTTTCCTGTGGAGTAGCTGCCCATTAGAACAGCAGATCCGACATTTGAAAATGCTTCAGTCAGAAAAATGGACGGCCAGAAACGGCGAGGTCGTGAGAGAGCTGGGATTTGGCTCGGTTTTACTATTCTAAATGTAGGCATGTATTCCATATATAGTCATACGTGCTTATGGAAAAGAACTTGCATGACATATTTTGTCCTACCCTCCCGTGGCAGCGGGGTCTTAATGGAAACTAAGGGATATTAAGGCCTCCTTTTAATAGAGAACCGGACCAAAGCATTAGCACTTAGTGAATACATGAACTCCTCAAACTACGGTAATCACCGGAAAGAATCCCAGTTATTGTCACCCTGGGGGATGCGGATCATAACTCGTAATAGGTGTCTACAACTTGCAAGATAAGATCAAGAACACATATATATTCATGAAAACATAATAGGTTCAGATCTGAAATCATGGCACTCGGGCCCTAGTGACAAGCATTAAGCATAGCAAAGTCATAGCAACATCAATCTCAGAACATAGTGGATACTAGGGATCAAACCCTAACAAAACTAACTCGATTACATGGTAAATCTCATCCAACCCATCATCGTCCAGCAAGCCTACGATGGAATTACTCACGAACGGCGGAGAGCATCATGAAATTGGTGATGAAGGATGGTTGGTGATGACGACGGCGTCGATTTCCCCTCTCCGGAGCCCAAAACGGACCCCGGATCTGCCCTCCCGAGTAAGAACAGGAGGTGGCGGCGGCTCCGTATCGTGAAACACGATGAACTATTCCCTCTATTTTTTTTTCTCCCTGAATAGGGTTATATGGAGTTGGAGTTTAAGTCGGAGGAGTTGCAGGGGGCCCACAAGCCACCTGGGCACGCCCTAGGGGGGCGCGCCCCGCTGGCTTGTGGCCAATGGGTGGACCCCCTCCGGTTGATTCTTTCGCCAGTATTTTTTATTAATTCCAAAAATATTCTCCGTAAATTTTCAGGTCAATCCGAGAACTTTTATTTCCGCACAAAAATAACACCAAGGCAATTCTGCTGAAAACTGCGTCAGTCCGGGTTAGTTCCATTCAAATCATGCAAATTAGAGTCCAAAACAAGGGCAAAAGAGTTTGGAAAAGTAGATACGATGGAGACATATCAACTCCCCCAAGCTTAACCCATTGCTTGTCCTCAAGCAATTCAGTTGACAAACTGAAAGTGACAAAGAAAAACTTTTACAAACTCTGTTTGATCTTGTTGTTGTAAATATGTCTAACTGATGTTCAGGTTTTCAGCAAAGATTATAGACTAACCACATTCACAATAACATTTAGGTCTCACATTTACTCATATCAATGGCATAATCAACTAGCGAGCAATAATAATAAATCTCGGATGACAACAATTTTATCAAAACAATCATGATACAATATGATATAATGGTATCTCGCTAGCCCTTTCTGAGACCGCAAAACATAAATGCAGAGCACCTCTGAAGAACAAGGACTGACTAGACATTGTAATTCATGGTAAAAGAGATCCAGTCACAGTCATGCTCAATATCAATTAATAACAAAGCATACAAATGACGGTGGTGCTCTCTAACTGGTGCTTTTTATAAGAGGAGGATGACTCAACAGTAAAGTAAAATAGATAGGCCCTTCGCAGAGGGAAGCATTGATTTGCAGAGGTGCCAGAGCTCGAGCTTTTAAAATAGGGATGAATAATGATTTTGAGCGGTATGCTTTCATTGTTAACATAACAACCGAGAGATTTCACCATCTTCCATGCTAGATACATTATAGGCGGTTCCCAAACAGAATGGTAAAGTTTTTACTCCCCCTTCACCAATCAATCACACTCCACGGCGAGCCGAATCCACGGGTACCGTCCATACAAACAACAATCCTGGGGGAGTTTTGTTTCATTATATTTTGATTTGATTTTTGAGCATGGAACTGGGCATCCCGAATACCAGCCACTTTCTCGTGAATGATAGTGAATCAACACATATCGTGAGAATAACCCACCTAGCATGGAAGATACTGACCGCCCCCGGTCGCTACATGAGCGATTCGGGCATACAAAACAGAATATTATTTGAAGGTTTAGAGTTTGGCACATGCAAATTTACTTGGAACGGCAGGTAAATACTGCATATAGGTAGGTATGGTGGACTCATATGGAACAACTTTGGGTTTATGGAAATGGATGCACAAGCAGTATTCCCGCTTAGTACAGGTGAAGACTAGCAAGAGACTGGGAAGCGACCAACTAGAGAGCGACAACAGTCATAAACATGCATTGAGATTAACCAACATTGAATGCAAGCACGAGTAGCATATAAATCACCATGAACATAAATATCATGGAGGCTATGTTGATTTTGTTTCAACTACATGTGTGAACATGTGCCAAGTCAAGTCACTTGAATCATTCAGAGGAGGATACCATTCTATCATACTACATCACAACCATTTTAAAATGCATGTTGGCACTCAAGACAAACCATTATACACTCTTAGCTAATTAAGCATGGCATGAGTAACTATAATCTCTAATTGTCATTACAAACATGTTTCATCCATAATGAGCTGAATCCAGAACGATGAGCTAATCGTATTTACAAAAACAAAATAGGTCGAGTTCGTACCCGCTTTTCTCCATCTCAATCACTTCATCATATATTGTCATTATTGCCTTTCACTTGCACGACCGAACGGTGTGAATAATAATAAGAGTGCACGTGCATTGGACTAAGCTGGAATCTGCAAACAATAACTCAAAGGAGAAGGCAAGGTAATATGGGCTCTCTAATAGATAAACAATAATGCATATGAGAGACACTCAACATTTTTATTGTGGTCTTCTCCTTACGACCCAAAGAAAAAAAATTCAAAACAAGAACGAGAAAAACTATTTACACGGGAAAGCTCCCAACAAGCAAAAGAAGAACGAGAAATCTTTTTGGGTTTTCTATTAATGCTACAACTAAACAAACTAGGAGGTAAAGCTAGAACTAATTTTTTTGGATTTTCTCAAGGTTAATTAAGCACACAAGAAGAAAGCGGAAAGAAGAAATAAAATACCATGGATGATTCAATGAAAAAGTATTAGCACCGACTATTAAGATGAGTGTGTGAACATGAATGTAATGTCGGTGAGAAATACGTACTCCCCCAAGCTTAGGCTTTTGGCCTAAGTTGGTCTATGGCCATGGCTGAAAATAACCATCTCCTGGATACTCCGGAGGATACTGAGGGTTCCACTGGTTGGCGAACTACTGTGGCTCCCACTGAAAAACTGGATCTTGATACGGATCAAGGGCTGGTGCCGGCTTAGGTGCCGGGGGTTGCGACAGACCCCAATATCTGTAAATGTCCTCGGGCATAATAGTGTACCTGCCTGAATGGATATCGAACAAAGAAGAAGCAGGCAGAGCAATAATCTCACAAGTACCCTGACTAAATACTAAGTTGTAAAGCAGCCTCCTATCATTATCCTTCCTAATAAAATCATGTGCTACCATACTATCATAGTCTAAATATCTTGTAGGTAGCAGCATTTCCTCTTCCTCGTCAAGCCTAATGGGTATCTTAAAGTGTTTGGCTAGACGAGATGCATAGATACCTCCGAATATGGGGCCCTTCGAACGGTTTAAGTTCAACCGTTGGGCCACCATAGCGCCCAAACTAAAAGTTCTATCAGCAAGTAAAGCGTGGTGCAGAATGGCGAGGTCGGGAGCACTAAGGCTTCCACTCTCCCCACGACCAACTAAACATCTCCCCGCAAATAATGAATAATAGCGTAGAACAGGAAAATGTAAACTAGCTGCTCTTGCCTTTGACACCCCTCTCTCTTCCCCCACAGTGGTTGCGGCAATAAAGTCCTCCATGTCTCTAGGACGTGGTTCACTGATGCTGCCCTCATAAGGTATTTTGCAAACATTGCAAAAAACGTAAAGTGTCATCTTCTTAGGCAACATCATATAAGTAAAACTCTACCATGGGAGGATTCTTCCTAGGATAAAAGTGAAAGTTTTGCACGAAGATATTAGTGAGTAGGAGGTACTGGTCACACTTATCGTTGAGGAAGTCGATGATGCCTGCATTCTCTACCAAATAATAGAAATCTTCATAAATTCCGACCGCCCTCAAGAATGCATCATTTGGCCATTCACATGGCCGAACCTCCGCGACGCGAGGAAGATTGTATTTGGACTTCTTCTTCTCCTCATTTTCATCTTATTTAGAGTCCCGGCTTGAAGAGCCTCTTAACAATCTCCTCATCATTTCTTTCTCGAAGATCAATCCCCCAAAACAGTTTTGCAAATGGAGCTTTGCACAAGGAGATCGAAAATGGCAGCAAAATGAGCTAGAACACGGGCTTGAGCAATGGTGGGATTTTTTCTGGAGGAAGACGAAGTGGATGGATGCTGGAATAAGTGAGGGGGGCCTACATGGGACCCACAAGCCAGGGGGCGCGCCCAGGGGGGTGGGCGCACCCTGTAGGCTTGTGGCCCACTGGTGCAGCCCCCTAATGTGTTCTTAGTGCCAGAAATTCTTAAATATTCCAGAAAAAATCATACTACATTTTCAGGGCATTTGGAGAACTTTTATTTTCAGGTCACTTTTTTATTGCACGGGTAACTCAGAAAACAGAAAAATAATAGCATTTTTACTTAATTTAATCTAAATAACAGAGAGTAAAAGTTGGGTACAGAAGGTTGTGCCTCCTAAATTCATCCATCTCATGCTCATAAAAAAGAATCCATCAATAAGGTTGATCAAGTCTTATTGACAAACTTTTTTTGGAGTGACACGGAACCGGAGAATTTTCGAATAACACTAGGTTACCTCAATGGGGATATGCATGTCCCCAACAATAAGTATATCATATTTCTTTTTGGCAGTAGGGAGAGGGAATTCAAAATCTCCAATAATAATCGTTGAAATTTTTCCAATGGATTTGATACTATGAACTTGAGGTTGTTTCTTCGGAAAGTGTACCGTATGCTCATTACCATTAACATGAAAAGTGACATTGCCCTTGTTGCAATCAATAACAGCCCCTGCAGTATTCAAAAAAGGTCTACCAAGGATGATCGAGATACTGTCGTCATTGGGAATATCAAGAATAACAAAGTCCGTTAGGATAGTAACATTTGCAACTACGACAGGCACATCCTCACAAATACCGATGGGTAAAGCAGTTGATTTATCAGCCATTTGCAAAGAGATTTCAGTAGGTGTCAACTTATTCAAATCAAGTCTACGATACAAAGAGAAAGGCATAACACTAACACCAGCTCCAAGGTCACATAAAGCAGTTTTAACATAGTTTCTTTTAATAGAGCATGGTATAGTAGGTACTCCGGGATCTCCTAGTTTCTTTGGTATTCCACCCTTAAAGGTATAATTAGCAAGCATGGTGGAAATCTCAGCTTCCGGTATCTTTCTTTTATTGGTCACAATATCCTTCATATACTTAGCATAAGGAGACATTTTCAGAATATCAGTCAAGCGCATACGCAAAAAGACAGATCTAAGCATTTCAACAAAGCGCTCAAAATCCTCATCATCCTTTTTCTTGGATGGTTTAGGAGGAAAGGGCATGGGTTTCTGAACCCAAGGTTCTCTTTCTTTACCATGCTTCCTAGCAACGAAGTCTCTTTTATCATATCTTTTATTCTTAGGTTGTGGGTTATCAAGATCAACAGCAGGTTCAATCTCCACATCATTATCATTACTAGGTTGAGCATCAACATGAACATCATCATTAATATTATCACTAGGCTCATGTTCATTACCAGATTGTGTCTCAGCATCAGAAATAGAAATATCATTTGGGTTTTCATGTGTATCTATAACAGGTTCACTAGCAGCATTCAAAGTCCTATCATAATTCTTTTTTCCTTTTATTACTGGGACGACTAGGTGCATCAGTATTAATTCTCTAAGAATCTTGCTCAATTCTCTTAGGATGGCCATCAGGATACAAAGGTTCCTGAGTCATTTTACCACCTCTAGTCACAACTCTGACAGAACGATCATTGTTCTTACCATTCATCTCATTAAGCAAATCATTTTGTGCCTTAAGTACTTGTTCTACTTGAGTAGTTACCATGGAAGCATGTTTACTAATAAGCTTAAGATCATTAATAGTTCTACTCATATAATCACCTAAGCGATCAAGCATGTAAGCATTATGTTTCAATTGTCTACTAACATAAGCATTGAAATTTTCTTGCTTAACAATAAAGTTATCAAACTCATCCAAGCATTGGCTAGTAGACTTATTATAAGGAATATCACCTTCATCAAATCTATGGAGAGAATTTACCTCTACTACCTGTGTCGGGTTATCAAGACCATGTATTTCTTCAATAGGTGGTAGATTCTTAACATCTTCAGCTTTAATACCTTTTTCTTTCATAGATTTCTTTGCCTCTTGCATATCTTCAGGACTGAGAAATAGAATACCTCTTTTCTTCGGAGTGGGCTTTGGAGGTGGTTCGGGAATAGTCCAATCATTATCATTGCTCAATATATTATTCAATAGTAGTTCAGCTTGTTCAACAGTTCGTTCCCTAAAAACACAACCAGCACAACTATCTAGGTGGTCCCTAGAAGCATCGGTTAGTCCATTATAAAAGATATCAAGTATTTCATTTTTCTTGAGAGGATGATCAGGCAAAGCATTAAGTAATTGGAGAAGCCTCCCCCAAGCTTGTGGGAGACTCTCTTCTTCAATTTGCACAAAGTTAAATATTTCCTGCAAGGCAGCTTGTTTCTTATGGGCAGGAAAATATTTTTCAGAGAAGTAATATATCATATCCTGGGGACTACGCACACAACCAGGAGCAAGAGAATTAAACCATATCTTAGCATCACCCTTTAATGAGAAAGGAAACAACTTAAGAATATAGTAATAACGAATTTTTTCCTCATGAGTGAATAGGGTGGCTATATCATTCAATTTAGTAAGATGTGCCACAACAGTTTCATATTCATAACCGTTGAAAGGATCAGATTCAACCAAAGTAATTAACTCAGGATCGACAGAGAATTCATAATCCTTATCAGTAACAAAGATAGGTGAAGTAGCAAACTTAGGATCATATTGCATTCAAGCGTTCAAGGATTTTTCCTTCCACTTGCATAGTAATTTCTTAAGATCATCTCTATCCTTACAAGTAAGAAAGTCCCTAGCTACCTCTCCATCCATAACATAACCCTCAGGTATAACAGGCAATTCATATCTAGGAGAGCTAGGTCTAACAGGTGTCTCATAGTGTTCAGTTTCAATAATTTCATCAGTTTCAAAAATATCATCAGTTTCAGCATTGACTCTAGCAATTTGTTCATCAAGAAATTCACCCAGTGGCATAGTATTATCAAGCAAAGTATCATCATAAGCATCATGCATAGCAGAAGTGGCATCATCAATTACTTGCGACATATCAGAATCAATAGCAGGTGGTGGTGTCGCAAATTTACTCATAACAGAAGGTGAATCAAGTGCAGAGCTAGATGGCAGTTCCTTACCTCCCCTCGTAGTAGAGGGATAGATCTTGGTTTTTGGGTCCTTCAGATTCTTCATAGTGATCAACAGATATAAATCCCAAGTGACTCAGAGAATAGAGCTATGCTCCCCGGCAACGGCGCCAGAAAATGGTCTTGATAACCCACGAGTATAGGGGATCGCAACAGTTTTCGAGGGTAGAGTATTCAACCCAAATTTATTGATTCGACACAAGGGGAGCCAAAGAATATTCTCGAGTATTAGCAGCTGAGTTGTCAATTCAACCACACCTGAAAGACTTAATATCTGCAGCAAGGTATTTAGTAGCAAAGTAGTATGGAAGTAACGGTAACGATGGCAAACGTGACAGTAGCAGTTTTGTAGTGATTGTAACAGTAGCTACGGAAAAGTAACTTAGCAAAGATCAATATGTGAAAAGCTCGTAGGCAATGGATCAGTGATGGATAATTATGTCGGATGGCATTCATCATGCAACGGTTATAACATAGGGTGACACAGAACTAGCTCCAATTCATCAATATAATGTAGGCATGTATTCCATATATAGTCATACGTGCTTATGGAAAAGAACTTGCATGACATCTTTTGTCCTACCCTCCCGTGGCAGCGGGGTCCTAATGGAAACTAAGGGATATTAAGGCCTCCTTTTAATAGAGAACCGGACCAAAGCATTAGCACTTAGTGAATACATGAACTCCTCAAACTACGGTAATCACCGGAAAGAATCCCAGTTATTGTCACCCTGGGGGATGCGGATCATAACTCGTAATAGGTGTCTACAACTTGCAAGATAGGATCAAGAACACATATATATTCATGAAAACATAATAGGTTCAGATCTGAAATCATGGCACTCGGGCCCTAGTGACAAGCATTAAGCATAGCAAAGTCATAGCAACATCAATCTCAGAACATAGTGCATACTAGGGATCAAACCCTAACAAAACTAACTCGATTACATGGTAAATCTCATCCAACCCATCATCGTCCAGCAAGCCTACGATGGAATTACTCACGAACGGCGGAGAGCATCATGAAATTGGTGATGAAGGATGGTTGGTGATGACGACGGCGTCGATTTCCCCTCTCCGGAGACCAAAACGGACCGCAGATCTACCCTCTCGAGGATGAACAGGAGGTGGCGGCGGCTCCGTATCGTGAAATGCGATGAACTCTTCTCTCTGATTTTTTTTCTCCCCGAATAGGGTTATATGGAGTTGGAGTTGAGGTCAGAGGAGTTGCAGGGGGCCCACAAGCCACCCGGGCGCGCCCTAGGGGGGGACGCGCCCCCTGGCTTGTGGCCAATGGGTGGACCCCCTCCGGTTGATTCTTTCGCTAGTATTTTTTATTAATTCCAAAAATATTCTCCGTAAATTTTCAGGTCAATCCGAGAACTTTTATTTCTGCACAAAAATAACACCAAGGCAATTCTGCTGAAAACAGCGTCAGTCCGGGTTAGTTCCATTCAAATCATGCAAATTAGAGTCCAAAACAAGGGAAAAAGAGTTTGGAAAAGTAGATACGATGGAGACATATCAGAGTCGACAAAAAATACTTCCAGCCACCGCAAGTTCCAGAACCGCGAGATCCAATCTAACACCATCACGGAGGGGTTCATCATCCTCATTGGTGCCTCTCCGATGATGCGTGAGTAGTCCACCATAGACCTACGGGTCCGTAGGCAGTAGCTAGATGGCTTCCTCTCTCTCTTTTGATTCTCAATACAATGGTCTCTTGGAGATCTATTTGATGTAATGACTTTTTGCGGTGTGTTTGTTGGGATCCGATGAATTTTGAGTTCATGATCAGTTTCTATTCATGAATATTATTTGAGTCTTCTTTGATCTCTTATATGCATGATTACTTATAGCTCGTATTTCTTCTTCGAATCTTTGGTTTAGTTAGGCCAACTAAATCGATTTTTCTTGCCATGGGAAGAGGTGCTTTGTGATGGGTTCGATCTTGCGGTGTCCTCTCCCAATGGCAGAAGGGGCAGCGAGGCATGCATGTATCGTTGCTATTAAGGATAACAAGATGGGGTCTATTACTACATTAATAGATCTTGTCTACATCATGTCACCGTTCTTATTGCATTACTCTGTTTTTCCATGAACTTAATACACTAGATGCATGCTGGATAGCGGTCGATGTGTGGAGTAATAGTAGCAGATGCAGAATCGTTTCGGTCTACTAATCTTGGACGTGATGCCTATATAATGATCATCGCCTTGGATATCGTCATTATTATTTGATCTTCTATCAATTTCCAAACAGTAATTTGTTCACCCACCGTGTGCTATACTCATGAGAGAAGCCACTAGTGAGACCTATGGCCCCCGGGTCTACTTTTCCAACATATTGCTTTCCGATCTATCTTTTTGCCGCTTTTGTTTTTAGATCTATTATTCAAAAAACCCAAAAATACTTTGTTGCGCTTTTTATTTGCCTCTTTTATTTTGTGTTCTTGCGAGATCTATTTATCCAATCTACAATATAATCTATCTTTTTACCGTGGACAGATTGACAACCTCTCTTTCGCGTCGGGTTGCAAGTATTTGTTCTTTGTGTGCAGGTACTGTTTAGATAGTGTTGCATGATCCTCCTACTGGTTCGATACCTTGGTTTCATAACCGAGGGAAATACTTACCGCCGTTGTGATGCATCATCCCTTCCTCTTTGGGGAAACACCGACGCAGTCTCAAGCCACGTCACACCTCGGTAGCACCAATCCCATAATCTCGGATTCACCGAGTTTCCCTGTCAACTGACAGTAGTGGAACTCGGCGGCACCGAAATTTTAGTATCGGCGTCACCGAGAGTAAAGGGTACTTTATCCCGGCAGACCCGGCGTTTTGAAATCCATCTTCAAACGCTCGAGTCTCCAACCCTAAGCTGCCACACCGGACCCCTTGGTCGTCGCCCTTGTCTCCCCGAGCGCCTTCGCCGCTGGGATCCTCGCCGTCGACAGAAATCATCACCGCTGTCGTCGACGTAGTCGGACCATCGCCAAGTTAGGGTATGATTTCGATCCCCTCTTGCATTCCAAAGTCTAATTCAAGCGCATTAGGGTTGCTCTGTATTCTTGCCACAGATTGAAAGCTTCCTATCCCACCAAATACTTCCATAGATTAGAGAACGAAGAAATTTTGGATTTGACCTCCCGCAACATGCATCTCGGTGACACCGAGTTGATAAAATTGGTTCTACCGATTTAGTTTTTAGGGTTTCTGAGAACCACTTCGGTGAGACTTTTCGGTGACACCGAAAAGATTGTCCAAGTCTCTGTTAATGCAAGTGGTCTGTCTCGGTGACTCCGAAAATTTCAACCCGGTGCAACCGAAATACATTTTGAAGTAGATCAAACCCAAGTTTCTAAGTTCAAATTTTTGAAAAATCTCCAGTATTTTGTGATGCTCAACCTCTCTGCTCTTCTATACTCTATTCATAGGGTCAGCGTGTCAGGACCAGATGAGAGTCAGAACAACTTCACAGAAAGAGATGTGGACATGAGTTCAGGCACTAGCCCTGAGGCTAGTTCATTTTCTTACGATGATGTGCCTATTTCTCCTGACCTCCCAAGGCTGCCACCAGGGCAAGGAAGAAGCTAATTTCTGATGAAGAAAATTCTGATTTTGTGCCAGAGGAAGAGATAGCCAAGAAGCAGAAAGAGAAAGCTGTCAAGAGTACAAATACAGATGCTACTACTTCCAAGAAACCTGTCGAGAAGGTTTATGCCAGTGCTGATGCCATGAGAGCACCTGCGAGTGCCAAGGCTAACACATCTATTTCTATTGAGCCAACAAAGAGTTCTAAGCCTAAAAAGGCAGGAGAGAAGAAGAGGATCAGGAAGAGAATTATACATGTTGTTGGCAGAGCAACTTCAATGTATGAAGATCCGGCAGAAGCTGAAGAAGAGGAAGAAGTGGAACCAACTGCCAAAGTGCCTCCAGCTAAGAAGAAGAAATTGTTGGCTGATGCTATGCCCAAGGACGCTCCAGCTAAGAGCACCAAGACTGCCCCCCAGAAGTCTACTGCAGCCTCCAAGTCAAAGAAGTCTACCAGAGACATTCCAAGTGCTGCTAAGAACAAGAAATCCACTATGATAGAAGAAGAGGAGGACATATCTGTTTTGAGAAAGCTGAGGCCCCACTTGCCTATTCATAATGATGATCACCCAGTTGCAAAAGATATGAAGAAGAGGAAAGACTCAGGGCTGAGGAAGTGAAGAGCTGTTGATCCTTATGCCTCCGGGAGAAGGACTGTTGTGGATGACAAATTTCACACCAAGGAACAACAGGACTTCTATGAGACTATCCTATTGGACAAGAGCCCAGCTGTTAGTGACATGAGATATGTCGATTGGGATTACATCAAGGACAATGAAGATTTCTTTCCCAGTGTGAGAGACAACTTCGAGTGCATTGATATTGCAAATTTTGTTGGAAGAGAGTTCACTGCCTGGAATGATGAGATGATCATGCAATTCTATTCCACTGCGCACTTCTATCCAGATGGCAGGATTGTTTGGATGACTGAAGGTACGAGGTACCAATAAACTGTTGATGAGTGGGCTACCATCTTAGGAGCCCCACAGGTACAAGAAGGAGATTTGGATGTCTACACTGAGGCCAAGATGAGTCACAACTCCATGGCAAATATGTACAAGGAAATCCCTGCTTCACATGTGCATTCACATAAGTTTGGGCCTGTCTATTTCCTGCAAGCATGACTACCTACCACTAACACCATTTTGAGGCATACCTTGATGCCCAAGTCAGGAGATGACAGGATGATCCGAGGTTACTCCATCAACATGCTGCACCACATTAATAACCACACCAGGATTAGGGTGATGGATTTGATTGTAGAGACAGTGAAGAGGACAGCTGCAGACCAGAAGAGATCTTGTGCATATGCACCGTACATTCAGATGCTCATTAACTCTCAGTTAGAGAAGAATGTATATGTGTAGGGTAACGCAGCAGAAAACAAAAAATTTCCGACCTACGCACCAGCCCAGGACCACTATGGAGACTGCATACAAGGTTTGATCATTTTCGTTACCGACTCGTAGCGCAGCGGAAGTAGAATCGATGACGATCGGCGGTGCAGATCCCCGCAGCTAGGATTTACAACCTCCCAACCGCGAGGATGTATACCCTCATCCGTCCCCCGGACAGCCCTCCGGGAGGCGGTCGGACAGTCCCCCGAACGGTGTCGCGGACAGCCCTTCGGGAGGACCATCGAAACTCGGACAGTCACTCGGACAGCCCTTCGGGAGGACCATCGAAACTCGGACAGTCACTCGGACAGCCCTTCGGGAGGCACTCTCGAACTAAGACCGAAACTACGATCTCTCTACAGAGTTGCACACATACGGTGTCATCTATCCGGCAGGGCTTCGCCGTCAAGAACTAGTTCCCACCGGAACCCAGACAGCCTTTCGGCTCTACGAAACTATTTCGCTGGGAGGGAGAGAGAAGCCAGAAATGTCATGGCACTTGTATGTGAGAAGGAGTGAGTTTTGGGCTGCCCCCTCCACCTCTATTTATAGGAGAAGGAGGGGTGGAGGGGCTGAAATTTCAGCCACATCCATCCATGTCATCTCCAAGATATTTTGGAGCAAAAGCCCAAAAAGGTGGCTTTCCAAAAAGTAATCCAAAAAGCACTTTCACTATTCACGACGACATATTTCAGCGTCCGTTCGAACTGAAAATATTCATGTGGGCTTAGAACATTTCCAGTACCCACTAAAATAATTTTCAACGCGATCCGAAACAATTCCGGTTTAGTGATTTTCATCTGCGAAAAGCATCTGAAGCGGTTCCGACAGCTCCGGAACATTTCCGGTTTTCATCCCCGAAAATTCCAGAAAGTTTCCAGAACGATTCTGGCACCCTCCAAGAATTATCAGGCATGTGCCGAAACCATTTTGACTTTATGGTGTACTCCGAAACAACTTTTCGGTTTAGTGATTTTCATCTGTGAAAAGCAACTAAAGCGGTTCCGGCAGTCCGGAACATTTCCGGTTTTTGTCTCTGAAAAATCTCAGAAGTTACCGGAACAATTCTGGTACCTTCCAATAATTTCTAGGCATGTGCCGAAACCAATTTGACTTTATGGAATACCCTGAAACAACTTTTCAGTTTCACCGGAACTATTCCGATATCCTCTCCGCTACGTTTCCGTTTCGTCCGAAACTTTTTCGGTGATTTTCTCTCAGACTCCCCGTCTAGTATTCAGCAGATAGATGACCCTTAAGCGTGTGACCCTATAGGTTCGGTGAAGTATAGACATGACCCGGAACCCCTTCCGATCAATGATCAACATCGGAGCCGTGGACACCCATATTGACCCCTATACCCACACGAATGAATATTTGAGTGAACCTCCAGTTGCCGTGTGCTATTCCTGTTGCTTCGCGATATGTTACAAATACCCGAGGTGAGACATGTTGGCATCCCCGTGGATCAACATCTTGTCCACTATACCAGTTACCTCGTTACCGGTATTGTTCTCTTTTCTCGTTCCCGTGTTCCGGCATCCCCGTGATCAAATCACAAAGTGTTTGGCCAGACGATGATGGATACCGTAACACCGAGAGGGCCCAGAGATATCTCTCCATCGTCGGAGGAGCAAATCCCAATCTTGAGCTATCAAGTTACTTGACATACTTTTCCATGAACCCGTAAGCCGCCGTAATAGCCACCCATTTACAGATGACGTTTAACAAACCCCAAAGTTCATGAAGCAAGCATGAAGAAACTCGATACTCTCATGGTCTAAGGAATCATGCAAACGTTAACCATCTCTGTGTTATAAACCATTAACTTATGACGAATGAATCTCATAGCATAACATCAATTCGGGTCGATTCAACACAAGTGTTCTACCAATATTGCGCCCTCAAAATTGCCGGCATAGCCATGCCCATGATCAAGAAAACAGGATCATCATGCAATACTTGAGCCAGTCTTAGAGGCCAGACTAGGAATACATTTTACCGTTTTATTATCCCACACGTGCATATGAGTCTTCCTCCGAGCCTCGTGGTTATTGTAGACTCGAGAACCATAGCAGTTATAGCATGGAACATAAACCTAATTATGAACAGGGAGATAATCAATAACATTTATTATTGCCTCTAGGGCATATCTCCTACAGACTCCCACTTGCACTAGAGTCAATAATCTAGTCAACGCTAATGCACTTTACACCTATGGCATACTGGTGTAAAATATGCTTCGCATGTGGTATAGCCTGATGTCCAACGGATCTGACGACTTCAGCTCCGTGTGTAACTTTGCATATCCTCGCGTTTTCACGCTTTCACAAAATTCATATTTTGTGTGGACTTGGCTTTGCATATGTGTGAATCATTGGTCGAAACCTGATTCCTCAGACTGAGCTATGGAGCAACTATCTGCAATAGTGTCCTATAGACCAAAGCCATCTTGGAACCATACTAAGTTCATGAATGAACTATATGATTCAACAACTTCTTTGTCGCTTCTAAAGCGTCAACATACTTAGCCTTTGTTATAGAATTCACCACAGTATCTTGTTTGGAACAATTTCCAACTACCGTGCCACTATGTTGTGTATTACACAAAACCCTCAAATCAAATCGAAAATCGCATGGAGAAATGGTGAAGACTGTATCGATGTAACATATTACAACGAACTCTTCATGATTTCCGCTTGCGAGAAAACATGTCATCAGTACTACTCTAGTACTCAATGACATCTTTCACTGTTGTCCCATGATCAGTACTTTGATCACTTTGGTATCTATACTCGCAACAACTTTGGAGTATTGGACATATCTGGTTGATTTACATACCATGGAATACATGATTAATCCAAACACAAGAGTGTGTGGAATCTCCATCATGTATTTTGCTCATCAGTGTTTTGAGACACCGAGTCTTGCAAAACTCTTTCCATGTGACTTCGGCAAGAATCACTCCTTGGCGTTTTTAAATGCTAAAAAGTTTTAGCATCTTGTCAATATGTATTCATAGCTTAGCCCTATTAGGTAAATCTATCTCCATAGATCATTATGCCTAATATGGAGGCTATTTAGCCTAAGCACTTCATCGAAAAACTATTTTCAAATGAAGTCCTAATTCGTGCCAAGAAATTTATTTCCAATTTAACAATGTGTCAAGTACACAAGCTTTTTAGAAATATTATCATGCTCCCACTTACTTTCTTGAATCACAAGCATCTTCGATACCCATTTGATGAAGTCAAACCCCTTTGACCATTCCATCAAAAACGAAGATTCCAACTCCACTTTGCTCTCTTCTGTTCATCGCTGGAACTCTGAAGTTTGCATACTTACTAGCATCCTCTGAATCGACAAATTACTTTGGACTGTATCACATACAAGTCCTAGGTTTCATTTCCATCAGATGGAAATCCTTTTGTCATCCATGTTTCATATCTCATGATTGAAATATGTATTAATTGCTAGTTCAACCCGAACCGACTTCAAGCATCGCTACGGTGAGACAATCTCATCGTAGTCAACTCCTTGAACTTGTTTATGGCAACAAGTCGAGCTTTATGGATAAAACATTTTATCCGTATCAGTTTTTAGTTCCATAAATATTCGTTAGACTCTAAGTCTTCCGAAAGGTGTATCAAGATTTTAATCTCGAATCACTTATATGGAAACTATCTCGGATTGTATAGGCATTTAGCCAATTCCGGAGTCAGCGCCCATCAATGCTTCCTTGTGTATTGTAGGTATACTGTTGTCTAACAACAATATCTCGTTTGCGCACCTGATAGGTTTGCACGAGCTTTGCCTACGTGGTTCAGCTGCAAGTTCGACCGAAGTCCATACATTTTATTGTAGAGACTTCCATATCAGTCGCAGTAGGAAACTCCGGAATCACTTCCAAGGTTTCTTTCCTTTGATCTGATGACGAAGATATTGGTTATCTCGTCGAGTTGCACTGTCCTCCCACTCACCTTTTGAAAGAACTATTCTCTTTAAAAGCATACCGTTTTGCGGCAAAACCCTTTGCCTCGGTATAGTGGTGGGGGAATACCCAATGACTTGGGATAACCTTACAAAGTAGCACTTGTCTGATTTGGAATAGGTTTGTAACCTTTTACACAAGCCCCATATTCCAAATGTTAAGAAAAGATATAACATGGTTGGGCGTACCACACCATGGCGTCATTTCAACAGACCTGATGGAGCTCTTTTCAGTGTAAAAGCCGCAGTCTCTAAAGCATCACTCTATAAAAGGGATAATGGCAAATTTATTTATGTCATCTTTGATCTTACCATGTCATAAATGGTTCGATTACATCTTCACGGACTTTTCACTTGCAGTGGTGTTCCGGGAGGTGCAAGTTATGAAACCCCTTTCATAACTCATCAGACATTCGCTAAACTTGTAACTCAAATATTCCTTTCTGCAATCGAATTGTAGAAACATAATTTTCTTGTTACAATAACTTCTACTTCATCTTTGAAAACCTTATGAATGAATTCAAAAGATCCAGACTTTGTCTCAACAAGTAAATATCCATATATCTACTTGAGTCATTTCTGAAGATAGATAAATCCACTACTTGCAACAACATTTATTGGACTACACACATCATAATGTATGATCACCAATATGTTCTTTGCTCGTTCCTTATGGCCTGTGAACGGTATTTCAGTCACTTCACTTTTCAGAGGAAAGTGGCAAGTGTCAGATGATTCAAAATCAAACGACTTCAAAATCCATCATAATGGAATTTTCCATGCGGGTTTCTCCAATGTGACCAAATGCAGTGCCACACTTGTGTGGTATTCTTTTAGTCTAGCGACATTTAGCGTCAGTGTTATGGATGTATCATATTTCCATCAATATTCATAACATACATCCCATCTAGGATGGAAGCATGACCCTTCATGTTATTCATAATACTGAACAACAATTGTTGTTTTTATGAACAACTCTTTTGCAACAAATATTGTGCAATGGGCTAGAGTGTATGAAACTCTAAAATGAATTATGAAAGTAAACCCAGAGGTAATGTATTATTATCAATATTCATAACATACGTCTCATTCATAATGAAAGTATGGCCCTTATGTTATTCATAACACCGAACATCAAAAGTTCTCTTATGAACAACCTTCATGCAAGATACCTTATGCAAAGGGCTAGAGTGTGAAACTCTAAAATGAATTATGAAAGTAAATACATAGGGAATACACCGATGGAAGGCATAGTAACATTTACTATGTTCCATGCGTGTATCTAAATCTCATTCCTGGCTAGTCTTTCAGGCCATAGTAGTTCTTACATCGAGTTGCAACAGAATGCAATCGAGCGGGTATCTTTGTGATTAACTCACAATACCCAAGAATTAGTGATTAACATATTTAACCATAATTCCCAAGAACTATATCTCTGACCAGCCTTCTATACATCAAAAAACTTGTATGACATTCATACATGAGCTGGATATTCCAGTCTTCTTTCCTTTTGCCTTTATACTTCTAACAGTTTAACTTCTAGTATTTCTCCTACTCTCAGAAGAAGCATCCAACTTAAGAGTGGCGTTAGCCCCGGACTTCCTAGGCGTGAAAGTCTCACTAACACCCTTCGGACACTTCCTTTCTCTTTAAGTTGTTGTTTTATTCACCTTTCATCATATGATAGGCGTTCTCCTGGATCCCTCTCTTATCAGTCTAATGCATAGTAAACTCCTTTACTAACAGTTTGCAAACAAACATTGCTTTGGATATCTCATATCTTTTAGCCTTTGTCTGTCTCTGAAAATGATTTTCAGATTCCATGAATATCTATCCAAACTTTCGAAGTTCGGGTCTCATGGAAGCAAACATATTGCACTTGACTGAAACGGAATTCTAGCTTTTGGATCGATGGACGAGAGTCACATGATCCATAGCATTAGCGGGAGAATACCGAAAGCATGCGATAGGACAAAGTCCTTCTCGGCACTCTAGAGGACAATCCTCACATTACGTTACCAACCGTAAAGTTTTAACCAGATATTTAACAGCTATTCAATTTTAACACGGAAGGTGGAAATGCGAGCCATTATTCTACAACTATTTTGCAAATCTCACTTAGACAGTGTTCAAAATTAATTGCACTGAGAATTAAAAGAAGTTAATTCAACAGTGCGCTCCCACTCAAATCAATATCTCTCATAATTGATTGTGAGTGATACAAGATCCGCATTTCAATTCGACGCCATTGACGGGTTCATCACTGATGACGTGAATTTCAATCGGTAAGCCAACTTGCCAATCACATCTCTATGTGACTCTTGTTCATCTTTCGATGCGTGTGTTCCGAGCTCAGGACTGTCCTGCCTGAACGTCAAGACAACCAAGTGATCTCGCTGCGAGGTCTGACCTCACCCGCCTCACACATCCCTAATCGTTCGTACTCATGTGTACATGTCATACCCCGAAAAGTTAGGTGCCGTGACGGTGCTACACTTGGGAAAACACTAACTACTTGATATTTTTGTGAGAGATCACCCTAATAAAAAGTGACTACCGCGCAATCAAGAAGGGTGCATCATAAGGGATAAACATCTCAGGCAATTCATAATAGCATGATATGGTATAGCCCTTTCTGACGGAGAAGTCTTTCATTTCTTCGTCTTCGGCATTCGCGTTGGTGTTCACCTTCGCGAAGATTGCCACCACCTTGTCGATGCACCAGATAATATTGCTATCTCTATAGCTAATAAAATAAGTGCATTACATAAGGTTGACACGTAGGTCATTAAAGTGCAATCATATGGCTCCAGCCATCATGCCGAATCATGACACGCAGGTCATGTTAATTACATCATATAGTCATCTCATACATAATCAAATTAATATGAGACTTGCTATACCACATCACATGCAAACCATCCTGCAAAACCAAGTTAGACGCCTCTAATTGGTTCATGCAAAATTTTATTTTACGTGACTTCTAAGGTTTTGAAACAAACCGAAGCTACCAACGTCCATCATCAAGTATGATAATTCAAGTTGCTAGATTAACTTTCCAGGGTGTATGAAACAAGAGATAATAAAATCTCGAGCCCCATACTAAACTTCGTCATACGCGTGACCCCCGTGCAGATCACATCTGCATTGCCCTTTCGTCTGCGAAACATCCATCTTTCTCAACTATGGTGGAACCCAAAGAACTGTTAGCACTTCGTTGATCTGTCAATCAGCATACTCAGGAGCAGCATGAAAGGATCGCGGATTGCCAGAACTTTGTGAGATTCCACCATGCCGTCAAGATCAGGACTACGCAAATTCAGGGGAAGCAACAGGAACATCGGGTAACAGATTTCATCTGCTACCCGCACAAATAATTTTCAGCAATAGATCTCATCTACTACCTAATTATATTGTGCAACACCCATACATCTCTATGTATTCTAGATCGCAACCTGCATCTACGCATAGCACGGCTCTTGATGCCACTGTAGGGTAACGCAGCAGAAAACAAAAAATTTCCGACCTACGCACCAGCCCAGGACCACTATGGAGACTGCATACAAGGTTTGATCATTTTCGTTACCGACTCGTAGCGCAGCGGAAGTAGAATCGATGACGATCGGCGGTGCAGATCCCCGCAGCTAGGATTTACAACCTCCCAACCGCGAGGATGTATACCCTCATCCGTCCCCCGGACAGCCCTCCGGGAGGCGGTCGGACAGTCCCCCGAACGGTGTCGCGGACAGCCCTTCGGGAGGACCATCGAAACTCGGACAGTCACTCGGACAGCCCTTCGGGAGGACCATCGAAACTCGGACAGTCACTCGGACTGCCCTTCGGGAGGCACTCTCGAACTAAGACCGAAACTACGATCTCTCTACAGAGTTGCACACATACGGTGTCATCTATCCGGCAGGGCTTCGCCGTCTAGAACTAGTTCCCACCGGAACCCAGACAGCCTTTCGGCTCTACGAAACTATTTCGCTGGGAGGGAGGGAGAAGCCAGAAATGTCATGGCACTTGTATGTGAGAAGGAGTGAGTTTTGGGCTGCCCCCTCCACCTCTATTTATAGGAGAAGGAGGGGTGAAGGGGCTGAAATTTCAGCCACATCCATCCATGTCATCTCCAAGATATTTTGGAGCAAAAGCCCAAAAAGGTGGCTTTCCAAAAAGTAATCCAAAAAGCACTTTCACTATTCACGACGACATATTTCAGCGTCCGTTCGAACTGAAAATATTCATGTGGGCTTAAAACATTTCCAGTACCCACTAAAATAATTTTCAACGCGATCCGAAACAATTCCGGTTTAGTGATTTTCATCTGCGAAAAGCATCTGAAGCGGTTCCGGCAGCTCCAGAACATTTCCGGTTTTCATCCCCGAAAATTCCAGAAAGTTTCCAGAACGATTCTGGCACCCTCCAAGAATTATCAGGCATGTGCCGAAACCATTTTGACTTTATGGTGTACTCCGAAACAACTTTTTGGTTTAGTGATTTTCATCTGTGAAAAGCAACTAAAGCGGTTCCGGCAGTCCGGAACATTTCCGGTTTTTGTCTCTGAAAAATCTCAGAAGTTACCGGAACAATTCTGGTACCTTCCAATAATTTCTAGGCATGTGCCGAAACCAATTTGACTTTATGGAATACCCTGAAATAACTTTTCAGTTTCACCGGAACTATTCCGATATCCTCTCCGCTACGTTTCCGTTTCGTCCGAAACTTTTTCGGTGATTTTCTCTCAGACTCCCCGTCTAGTATTCAGCAGATAGATGACCCTTAAGCGTGTGACCCTATAGGTTCGGTGAAGTATAGACATGACCCGGAACCCCTTCCGATCAATGATCAACATCGGAGCCGTGGACACCCATATTGACCCCTATACCCACACGAATGAATATTTGAGTGAACCTCCAGTTGCCATGTGCTATTCCTGTTGCTTCGCGATATGTTACAAATACCCGAGGTGAGACATGTTGGCATCCCCGTGGATCAACATCTTGTCCACTATACCAGTTACCTCGTTACCGGTATTGTTCTCTTTTCTCGTTCCCGTGTTCCGGCATCCCCGTGATCAAATCACAAAGTGTCTGGCCAGACGATGATGGATACCGTAACACCGAGAGGGCCCAGAGATATCTCTCCATCGTCGGAGGAGCAAATCCCAATCTTGAGCTATCAAGTTACTTGACATACTTTTCCATGAACCCGTAAGCCGCCGTAATAGCCACCCATTTACAGATGACGTTTAACAAACCCCAAAGTTCATGAAGCAAGCATGAAGAAACTCGATACTCTCATGGTCTAAGGAATCATGCAAACGTTAACCATCTCTGTGTTATAAACCATTAACTTATGACGAATGAATCTCATAGCATAACATCAATTCGGGTCGATTCAACACAAGTGTTCTACCAATATTGCGCCCTCAAAATTGCCGGCATAGCCATGCCCATGATCAGGAAAACAGGATCATCATGCAATACTTGAGCCAGTCTTAGAGGCCAGACTAGGAATACATTTTACCGTTTTATTATCCCACACGTGCATATGAGTCTTCCTCCGAGCCTCGTGGTTATTGTAGACTCGAGAACCATAGCAGTTATAGCATGGAACATAAACCTAATTATGAACAGGGAGATAATCAATAACATTTATTATTGCCTCTAGGGCATATCTCCTACAGACTCCCACTTGCACTAGAGTCAATAATCTAGTCAACGCTAATGCACTTTACACCTATGGCATACTGGTGTAAAATATGCTTCGCATGTGGTATAGCCTGATGTCCAACGGATCTGACGACTTCAGCTCCGTGTGTAACTTTGCATATCCTCGCGTTTTCACGCTTTCACAAAATTCATATTTTGTGTGGACTTGGCTTTGCATATGTGTGAATCATTGGTCGAAACCTGATTCCTCAGACTGAGCTATGGAGCAACTATCTGCAATAGTGTCCTATAGACCAAAGCCATCTTGGAACCATACTAAGTTCATGAATGAACTATATGATTCAACAACTTCTTTGTCGCTTCTAAAGCGTCAACATACTTAGCCTTTGTTATAGAATTCACCACAGTATCTTGTTTGGAACAATTTCCAACTACCGTGCCACTATGTTGTGTATTACACAAAACCCTCAAAATTGCCGGCATAGCCATGCCCATGATCAGGAAAACAGGATCATCATGCAATACTTGAGCCAGTCTTAGAGGCCAGACTAGGAATACATTTTACCGTTTTATTATCCCACACGTGCATATGAGTCTTCCTCCGAGCCTCGTGGTTATTGTAGACTCGAGAACCATAGCAGTTATAGCATGGAACATAAACCTAATTATGAACAGGGAGATAATCAATAACATTTATTATTGCCTCTAGGGCATATCTCCTACAATATGCACTCGATCGTCCCCATTTGCCACTCCAACCAGAGTTAGAGGATAATGTCGTGGTGATGGATCCTAGTCATCCCACTTCATCTACTGCACAGGCAGAGGCTGAGGCAGCTAGAGCCACTAGTGCTTAGGCTCCTAGAACAAGGAATGAACAAATGGATCTTCTTATTAGCACCATTCAGAACATGCAGAAGGATATCAAGACCATTCAGCTCAATCAGGATAGTCTTGTGAGGATTGTGGAGGATAAGTTTTCCACGCTGAACAACAAAGTGGATGGACTAACTAAGACTGTAGATGAATTTAAGAAGGAAGTGGATGAAGCTCCCATTCCCCACTCCTCGGATTCTGATGATGATGACAGTCCACCTCTCAGGACCAGCACTCAGTTCAAGACTCAAGCCAGAACTCCTACAGTGTTTGCTCCAGAGTTGAGGCTATCTTCTTCAGCACATGCCAAAGCTCCATCAGCTCCAGTGTCTACTCCACCACCTCAGAGGACTTCAGCTGAACTCTTCGCGGATGCTCTTCTCTCGACTCCGTCGATAGCCACCCGAGACCATGCCCAGAGCAACGAGTAGCTCTATGGCTTTGAACTTTTTGGTAACTTGTTGCCAAAGGGGGAGAGGTCATAGATCACAGGGCTTCGCGAGAGAGAGTGTTGTTTTTTGATTCCTCTCTGATTTTCAAAAACATTTGGTTTATCGTTTGGTGTTGCAAACTTTTATCGATATTTGATCATATACTCTTATGTGATGCTATTATCGCCTATGTTTGAGATATCTATGTGATGATCATTTACTTATGTTTGGTGTGATGTGCTCGTGTAATTCACTCTTATTAATTTTAGCGCACCACCAAGTTGTATGTGACATGGAAGAGTGACCCATGATCCTAATCGATTATGCATTTGCATTCAAACGCAAATTTAAAATAATGCACAAATTTAGGGGGATCTCTTGCTTATCACATACTTCTCAAAGTGACGATGCTATTCATTGATTATATCTCTCATCGAAGCTTTGATCTATATGTTGTCATCAATTACCAAAAATGGGGAGATTGAAAGCACAACTTCTCCCTAGGTGGTTCTGGTAATTAATAACACATATACTTCTTTGGACTAATGCTTCCACTAAGTATATTTCAGGAAAAATTTCAATGTTTGATTGGCAAAGGATTGTGAGGAGACCCCAAGATGCAAGGAATAGGATTGGCCAAGCTACAAGCATGAAGACTCTACATTTTACTTTGTGAGAAATCACTTTGAGTCCATAGGAAAGACAATACTATCAAAAGGGGGTGATGTAATAATGGTGAATTAAATGCTCAAAGTGATCAAGTGTTAGTCACCAAAAACACCCACAAGCTCTCCCACAAGTATTCTGTCATAGAGCCTACCACTCAAAATCGGTGTCACCAACATTTCCATATCGGCCACACCGAGTCAAAAGCCCAGACAGAAACCCTAGCCAAGACCCACATCTCGGTACTACCAACATTCCCTTTCGGTGCCACCGAGAACAGTGACCAACTTCCTGGTTAGCCATTTTCAAGAATCGGCCCCACCGAGTTTTGCAAATTGGTTTCACCGAGAAGTTGGACCAACTCTCTGTTAACCCATTTCTTAAAATCGGTCCCACCGAGTTTGAGAAATCGGTCTCACCGAGATTTGGTAACTGCCTAGGTCACCCATATCGGTACCATCGAGATTTATATATTGGTTCCACCGAAAAGCCTAAAGTTGCCACATTTTGAACAAGTCGGTGCCACCGAGTTTTACTTCGGTTTCACCGAGTTGGGCAATAATGTTGTAACGGTTGGATTTTTGGAGATACCTATATATACCCCTCCACCACCATCCACTCGCAAGAGAAGCACTCAGAACACCCACCCACTTGCTATATCCAATTTTCTAAGAGAGAACCACCTATCCTTGTGTTGAGGTCAAGATCATCCACTCCAACCATATGGATCTTGATTTCTAGCCTCCCCAAGTTGCTTTCCATCCAATCAATCTCTTCTACCCAAGCCAAATCTGCGAGAGAGTGATTGAGTGTTGAGGAGACTATCATTTGAAACACAAGAGCAAGGAGTTCATCGTTACTATCGAGCCTATTACCTTTTGGAGGGTGGTGCCTCCTAGATTGGTTAGGTGTCGCTTGGGAGCCTCCTACTTCGTGTTGTGGAGTTGAACCAAGAAGTTTGTACGGGCAAGGAGATCGCCTACTTCGTGAAGATCTACCCAGAGTGAGGCTAGTCCTTCGTGGACGGAAGCCGTTATGGAATAGTCGAGGTTGCTACTTCGTGGACCCTTCGTGGGTGAAGCCCTTCATGGACTCTCGCGACCGTTACCCTCCGTGGGTTGAACACTCCATAAACATGGACGTACGATAGCACCACCTATCGGAACCACGGGAAAAATCTTCGTGTCTCCAAATTGTGTTTGATCTTCCTACCCTTATTCTCTTACGTATGCTTGTCTTTACTTTCCGCTGCAATACTCGTAGGCATGCATGTGTAGGGTGAACTTGATTTGCTAGAATTGCTAAAATCTGTCAACCAATTAACTTGGGAAAAGGTTAGGTTTTTATTTGGTCAAGTAGTCTAATCACCCCCCCCTCTAGACATACTTTGGATCCTACACAAAGACCCTCTGCCCGACTCTTCGAGTCGCTCGGAGGATAAACCCAGCGGGTGCGCTGGCGCGCCTTCGCTGGAAACAGCCAGCCGACGGACTCTGCATCCACGCGCGGTAGGGCTACGCGCCCATCGGCCGTCGGACTCCGCGTCCGCGCACGGCAGGGCTCCGCACCCACCAGCCGGCGGACTCCGCGCCCATCAACCAGCGGACTCCGCATCCATGCATTGCGGCTCCTCATGCCCATCAGTCGGCGGACTCCGCGTCCTCGCCC
Organism: Elymus sibiricus; assembly: GCA_039707655.1. Classification (NCBI taxonomy): domain Eukaryota; kingdom Viridiplantae; phylum Streptophyta; class Magnoliopsida; order Poales; family Poaceae; genus Elymus; species Elymus sibiricus. The sequence continues at coordinate 371,075,212 of CM077667.1, forward strand.
GGCGGGGCCCCCACTGGAAGCAAGCCGTGCGGGCTGCGGCCCGCAGCCGGCCATCATCAACAACTTCTGCGACAACAACGACGGCTACGAAAACCCTCTGCCCGACTCTTCGAGTCGCCCGGAGGCTACTGACGAGGGGATGACCCCCGGGTACCCCAAAGGCGGCGATTCGGACGGGGTGCCCACCCACCCGGGCCGGCTGCTCCGACTCATACCCGCGGCCGGCTGCTCCGGCCAGCCGGCTGCCTAGAGCCAACTACGACATCCCATCGGACACCCGCAGACGAGACGGCCATACCCCACGGCGGTGCACTGTTGACGAGTAGTAGTGCGCTATACACGCATCATGCGGTATCATCTATAGTGTAACTTGTCCCCTGGGCATTGACTTGTAAAGTGCCCCAGGGGACAAGCATAGCCTAGCTCACAAGCTACATACAGCTTGGCATGTAAGCTACCCACTGCAGCTTACATCTCACGCCACACACCCATGCCACTCATGCCTATATAAAAGGCACCACGCCTCACTCACACTCTCTGATGTACACACCCACACATGGGACAAAGGGACATGGAGTTCAGAGCTCCTCCTGCCTCCTCCTTGATACAACTCCAGGAGCAAATCTGTACTGCAAATACACCTCATATACAGACATGCAGGAGTAGGGGTATTATCTCTTCGGAGAGCCCCGAACCTGGGTAAACGACCGCGTGCTACTACCCTATCCCGTCCCGGATCTTCCACGGCAGCCTTGCTCTCACCTCGATTAGCCACCCCCTGGCATCTGTTGTGAGAAAACGATGACATTGGGGGAGTTTATGAGTGATATTTTTACACTCATTTCACCTTTGTTTAAAATGAGATATTTCACTTAAAAAGAGATGTTCGCTCCGTTATTGCTACTAATGACTAATGAATGCAAAGGATTCCATAAATCCTCTCTTTAATGTTTTTTCACAGGAAATGGGCTAAAAAGGGAAGAAGTCACGCGTGGAAATGGAAAGGGAGGAAAATGAATGAAGAAAGAATCAACAAGAGGCATCTGCGCGAAGACAAATCAAAAGATGGCGTTTCATACGGGCGCATGCGCCCATATGAGCGCGCGTTTGGTGTGGATTTCGAGACAGATCGTCCACCTGAACAACTTTTATAAAGGGGACCCCATCAAAATGTCAGCAGAACGATGAGCATGGAAGCCAGAACCTCTTCATCATCATCTTCATCCACAAGCCCCAGCCACCGCCATTTTTCATCTCCATAGCCATCTCCATCTCCACCACCATAGTGCTCTTGCATATAGTTCATACTTGTAATCGTGCATAGGCATCCATTGTAAGACATATTACAATCAATCAATGTTGAGGATATCGCTTATCGTTAACGTCTCGGTCTGTTGAGAATTAGAGATTAATCGGAAATCGGCCGATTAATCGATTTTATCGGTCGACTATTAATCGACCATTTTTTGCAAATCTTAGGTTCCCAACATTGAAATATGCTATATTCAACACCAAACAAATATTGGACAAAAGTGTTACCTTGATTCCTAGCCTTTGAATCCTCGTATAATGATAAACTAAATAGGGCAATGGTACATATTTCATAACAAGGTCTACAAACACACAAATAAACATAGTTTTTGTAAACATAGTGCTAGGAATAGGCCTGATTTGTCGGTAGATTCCCGATAAGTCGCTTGTCAGAGCAATAAATCGGCCCAAAAGATAAACGATGAAGATAAGGCATAATCTTGTCGGTCCCCCACGAGTAGCGATAAATCGGAAGATAAATCGCTGAATCGGACGATTTTTTGAACAGTGCAATCAATCGATCTCAAGATGTGTTCTTTAATGTTTTCTTCTCACGATCTGATCTCCATGTGTGAGTAGTTCGATAAGGTATGTGTTGAGACATGAGCCTTACAACCCAAGGTATTCGTTGAGGGGATCAATGGAAGACTTTGACATAACGTCCCGTATGTGTGAAATAAAATTATTTCATGAAGATGTCTCTTGTCTTGTCTGCGATCTTCATCCCTGCAGGTACCCAGGATCATGGAGATCGAGCACCGGTGAGGCTAGGAGCAAGGAGATCATGAAGTGTATATCGAACACCGGTGATAGTAAGGTTCAATAGGGTAACATGGATCATATCCTTGGGGATAAATGAGGTGTAGTCATTAAACACCCAAAGCGTTTGTCTGGTTTCATTATCTTAATTATCAAGGCAACCCCGCACGGCGGATAGAGCCTGATAGGGCAACTGATCTTGATGCAGGACTCATGCCGGTCAAGATATTATTTGGACACATCCCCACTCAGATATGAAACAAGCACATCTCGATGGGTGACTTCCCGAGCATAAATTAACATCTTATTTGATCCTAGCGCAAATACATGGTTGTAAGCATTAAGACCTCATACTCGTACATCTTTTTGTTACAAGTGTTTGAATCACCATTTGCTTGTTGATTCGGTCAAAAGCTGAAGTTGACACTTTGACAAAAGCTTGCTAGAGATCATCGCTTCAAGGAAATCTTTCTCTCGTGGGTTCGATAACCCACGGTCACCTCTGAGGAAAAATGTGCGGAATACTCTTTTCTGTTCCAATACCGGATCAATAAAAGGAGGTATCGGCAGGTAGCCGTCGGACAAGGCCGTCGCGACCCTCCGACGTCGTCCTGGTCCTGGAGGGACCACGATGACGATGGCGATGGTGACGGCTGTGCGGAAGGGCAAGGCGGTCACGCATATGAGGTGGTCGTCCAATATAGGGTTTAGGTTATTTTCTTATTTTTTTGTAAAACGGTGGAAATGACGATCTTTTTATGTATATTATAACCGAATCTGAATGAACATCGTTGTGTTTGAACGAATTTCGTCCGATTAGTTCGAATTGTTGTTGTAGTTCGAATTGTTGTTGAAATGTATGCGGACAATGTTGAATGACGGCCTCCGGCATCTTATTCATGGACGCAGTCCGTACGTATAAAGGGACATTTGCGGGAGAGAAATAGTGACCGGAGTTGGAGATGCCCCAATGATAAAAGAAAAAACTCATAAGCGAAAAATCTCTCTCATGCTAGTAGTAGACACCTGCCGGGCCCACCGCGCAAACCACGTTATCCATGACTCCCCCGAGGCTAATCCTGTCCCTTAAATCCAGCCGGAGCACGCACGCATGAGCACTCAGCCCCTGCCTCCCACCCAAGGCGGTCACGCACGCATGACCAACTCTCTGTTAACCCATTTCTTAAAATCGGTCCCACCGAGTTTGAGAAATCGGTCTCACCGAGATTTGGTAACTGCCTAGGTCACCCATATCGGTACCATCGAGATTTATATATTGGTTCCACCGAAAAGCCTAAAGTTGCCACATTTTGAACAAGTCGGTGCCACCGAGTTTTACTTCGGTTTCACAGAGTTGGGCAATAATGTTGTAACGGTTGGATTTTTGGAGATACCTATATATACCCCTCCACCACCATCCACTCGCAAGAGAAGCACTCAGAACACCCACCCACTTGCTATATCCAATTTTCTAAGAGAGAACCACCTATCCTTGTGTTGAGGTCAAGATCATCCACTCCAACCATATGGATCTTGATTTCTAGCCTCCCCAAGTTGCTTTCCATCCAATCAATCTCTTCTACCCAAGCCAAATCTGCGAGAGAGTGATTGAGTGTTGAGGAGACTATCATTTGAAACACAAGAGCAAGGAGTTCATCGTTACTATCGAGCCTATTACCTTTTGGAGGGTGGTGCCTCCTAGATTGGTTAGGTGTCGCTTGGGAGCCTCCTACTTCGTGTTGTGGAGTTGAACCAAGAAGTTTGTACGGGCAAGGAGATCGCCTACTTCGTGAAGATCTACCCAGAGTGAGGCTAGTCCTTCGTGGACGGAAGCCGTTATGGAATAGTCGAGGTTGCTACTTCGTGGACCCTTCGTGGGTGAAGCCCTTCATGGACTCTCGCGACCGTTACCCTCCGTGGGTTGAACACTCCATAAACATGGACGTACGATAGCACCACCTATCGGAACCACGGGAAAAATCTTCGTGTCTCCAAATTGTGTTTGATCTTCCTACCCTTATTCTCTTACGTATGCTTGTCTTTACTTTCCGCTGCAATACTCGTAGGCATGCATGTGTAGGGTGAACTTGATTTGCTAGAATTGCTAAAATCTGTCAACCAATTAACTTGGGAAAAGGTTAGGTTTTTATTTGGTCAAGTAGTCTAATCACCCCCCCCTCTAGACATACTTTGGATCCTACACAAAGACCCTCTGCCCGACTCTTCGAGTCGCTCGGAGGATAAACCCAGCGGGTGCGCTGGCGCGCCTTCGCTGGAAACAGCCAGCCGACGGACTCTGCATCCACGCGCGGTAGGGCTACGCGCCCATCGGCCGTCGGACTCCGCGTCCGCGCACGGCAGGGCTCCGCACCCACCAGCCGGCGGACTCCGCGCCCATCAACCAGCGGACTCCGCATCCATGCATTGCGGCTCCTCATGCCCATCAGTCGGCGGACTCCGCGTCCTCGCCCGGCGGGGCCCCCACTGGAAGCAAGCCGTGCGGGCTGCGGCCCGCAGCCGGCCATCATCAACAACTTCTGCGACAACAACGACGGCTACGAAAACCCTCTGCCCGACTCTTCGAGTCGCCCGGAGGCTACTGACGAGGGGATGACCCCCGGGTACCCCAAAGGCGGCGATTCGGACGGGGTGCCCACCCACCCGGGCCGGCTGCTCCGACTCATACCCGCGGCCGGCTGCTCCGGCCAGCCGGCTGCCTAGAGCCAACTACGACATCCCATCGGACACCCGCAGACGAGACGGCCATACCCCACGGCGGTGCACTGTTGACGAGTAGTAGTGCGCTATACACGCATCATGCGGTATCATCTATAGTGTAACTTGTCCCCTGGGCATTGACTTGTAAAGTGCCCCAGGGGACAAGCATAGCCTAGCTCACAAGCTACATACAGCTTGGCATGTAAGCTACCCACTGCAGCTTACATCTCACGCCACACACCCATGCCACTCATGCCTATATAAAAGGCACCACGCCTCACTCACACTCTCTGATGTACACACCCACACATGGGACAAAGGGACATGGAGTTCAGAGCTCCTCCTGCCTCCTCCTTGATACAACTCCAGGAGCAAATCTGTACTGCAAATACACCTCATATACAGACATGCAGGAGTAGGGGTATTATCTCTTCGGAGAGCCCCGAACCTGGGTAAACGACCGCGTGCTACTACCCTATCCCGTCCCGGATCTTCCACGGCAGCCTTGCTCTCACCTCGATTAGCCACCCCCTGGCATCTGTTGTGAGAAAACGATGACATTGGGGGAGTTTATGAGTGATATTTTTACACTCATTTCACCTTTGTTTAAAATGAGATATTTCACTTAAAAAGAGATGTTCGCTCCGTTATTGCTACTAATGACTAATGAATGCAAAGGATTCCATAAATCCTCTCTTTAATGTTTTTTCACAGGAAATGGGCTAAAAAGGGAAGAAGTCACGCGTGGAAATGGAAAGGGAGGAAAATGAATGAAGAAAGAATCAACAAGAGGCATCTGCGCGAAGACAAATCAAAAGATGGCGTTTCATACGGGCGCATGCGCCCATATGAGCGCGCGTTTGGTGTGGATTTCGAGACAGATCGTCCACCTGAACAACTTTTATAAAGGGGACCCCATCAAAATGTCAGCAGAACGATGAGCATGGAAGCCAGAACCTCTTCATCATCATCTTCATCCACAAGCCCCAGCCACCGCCATTTTTCATCTCCATAGCCATCTCCATCTCCACCACCATAGTGCTCTTGCATATAGTTCATACTTGTAATCGTGCATAGGCATCCATTGTAAGACATATTACAATCAATCAATGTTGAGGATATCGCTTATCGTTAACGTCTCGGTCTGTTGAGAATTAGAGATTAATCGGAAATCGGCCGATTAATCGATTTTATCGGTCGACTATTAATCGACCATTTTTTGCAAATCTTAGGTTCCCAACATTGAAATATGCTATATTCAACACCAAACAAATATTGGACAAAAGTGTTACCTTGATTCCTAGCCTTTGAATCCTCGTATAATGATAAACTAAATAGGGCAATGGTACATATTTCATAACAAGGTCTACAAACACACAAATAAACATAGTTTTTGTAAACATAGTGCTAGGAATAGGCCTGATTTGTCGGTAGATTCCCGATAAGTCGCTTGTCAGAGCAATAAATCGGCCCAAAAGATAAACGATGAAGATAAGGCATAATCTTGTCGGTCCCCCACGAGTAGCGATAAATCGGAAGATAAATCGCTGAATCGGACGATTTTTTGAACAGTGCAATCAATCGATCTCAAGATGTGTTCTTTAATGTTTTCTTCTCACGATCTGATCTCCATGTGTGAGTAGTTCGATAAGGTATGTGTTGAGACATGAGCCTTACAACCCAAGGTATTCGTTGAGGGGATCAATGGAAGACTTTGACATAACGTCCCGTATGTGTGAAATAAAATTATTTCATGAAGATGTCTCTTGTCTTGTCTGCGATCTTCATCCCTGCAGGTACCCAGGATCATGGAGATCGAGCACCGGTGAGGCTAGGAGCAAGGAGATCATGAAGTGTATATCGAACACCGGTGATAGTAAGGTTCAATAGGGTAACATGGATCATATCCTTGGGGATAAATGAGGTGTAGTCATTAAACACCCAAAGCGTTTGTCTGGTTTCATTATCTTAATTATCAAGGCAACCCCGCACGGCGGATAGAGCCTGATAGGGCAACTGATCTTGATGCAGGACTCATGCCGGTCAAGATATTATTTGGACACATCCCCACTCAGATATGAAACAAGCACATCTCGATGGGTGACTTCCCGAGCATAAATTAACATCTTATTTGATCCTAGCGCAAATACATGGTTGTAAGCATTAAGACCTCATACTCGTACATCTTTTTGTTACAAGTGTTTGAATCACCATTTGCTTGTTGATTCGGTCAAAAGCTGAAGTTGACACTTTGACAAAAGCTTGCTAGAGATCATCGCTTCAAGGAAATCTTTCTCTCGTGGGTTCGATAACCCACGGTCACCTCTGAGGAAAAATGTGCGGAATACTCTTTTCTGTTCCAATACCGGATCAATAAAAGGAGGTATCGGCAGGTAGCCGTCGGACAAGGCCGTCGCGACCCTCCGACGTCGTCCTGGTCCTGGAGGGACCACGATGACGATGGCGATGGTGACGGCTGTGCGGAAGGGCAAGGCGGTCACGCATATGAGGTGGTCGTCCAATATAGGGTTTAGGTTATTTTCTTATTTTTTTGTAAAACGGTGGAAATGACGATCTTTTTATGTATATTATAACCGAATCTGAATGAACATCGTTGTGTTTGAACGAATTTCGTCCGATTAGTTCGAATTGTTGTTGTAGTTCGAATTGTTGTTGAAATGTATGCGGACAATGTTGAATGACGGCCTCCGGCATCTTATTCATGGACGCAGTCCGTACGTATAAAGGGACATTTGCGGGAGAGAAATAGTGACCGGAGTTGGAGATGCCCCAATGATAAAAGAAAAAACTCATAAGCGAAAAATCTCTCTCATGCTAGTAGTAGACACCTGCCGGGCCCACCGCGCAAACCACGTTATCCATGACTCCCCCGAGGCTAATCCTGTCCCTTAAATCCAGCCGGAGCACGCACGCATGAGCACTCAGCCCCTGCCTCCCACCCAAGCGACTGACAGAGGAAAACATTTTTTGGGACGGAAAAAAAGAACGCAAAACGCGAAGGCTTCAAAAAGCCAAAGCCTCCTCCTCTCCCTTCCAGTCCAGACAGCCACAGCGGCGTGCGGGTATGTGTGTGCGCCTCTGCGGGGCACCAAACACCAACATCCCCACACACCCTCCCCTCTCCCGCCGCCTCCTCTTCGCCGCCGCCGCCGCCGCACGGTCTCCACTCCCAAGGTGAGCGCCGAGTCCCGCAATCTATGCCCTCCGCGTCCCCGTCTTCTCCCCCTCGCCCCGATCGCCGGGTGCCGCGCGCGTCGCCGATTGCCTCCCGTCTCGGCGGCGGCGGCGGCGGGCGAGGGCGATCGCCGCCTGGGAGACCGATCTTACTGTCCGTTGCGTCCGATCGCGAGGCGGTCGTTCCGGCGCCCGCCGATCTCCCCGTTTCGGTGGTTGAAGTTTGGATTGCTGCGCGTGTTCCTGTGGCGGCGGCTGGCTTGGGCCACGGTTTTCGGGGACGATCGGGCGCGTCCCGATGACGCGGAGACGCGTATGTGGGTGTTAGGCCCAGGTTTTGATCGGTTCTGGTGAGGGAAATCTGTGTCGAGGAGATCGGGATAGGATTTGGGGATGACTACTGTTTGGCAACATCGGTGGCCGAATCTCATGTCGTAGTTCGCGGTGTCAGATTTGCGGCCGGGGAAGAAACAAGGGCCGTGCCCTTGTGCAGCTGGTCTGGATGGCTATGGAGTAGTAGAAAGGAGAACCGTTTTTCTGCAGGCTTGATAAATATTTTTTATCCTGGATGTGGGATTTCATATTTTAAGCAGTAATTTGTGTTTGATTGCTCGCTGGTAGAATGTAGTATGTTTGTGCTAACCCATGCTGTTGTTGATTTCGAGTGGCAGATTTGTATGTGGTAGGCAGTGCATGGGGAGAAAGGATGCCAGAGTTGCGTAGTGGAGTTCGACAATCTCGGTTGAAGTCGAGGAAGGTTGAGGATCTTGACGTACAGGACCCAGCAGAGAACTTGGCAGTGACAGCGCCTACGGTGGCTGGAAGACGTGGAAGAGGAAGGGGTGGGAGAGGTGGAGGCCGAGGATCAGGTAGAGGAAGGGCAGGAGGAAGAGGGAGAGGTGTTCCTGTGATTGACTTGGATCCTGACCAGCCTTTTGAGGTTGTTCCTGGAGCTGCTGTTCGTGGAGGTGCTGTGGGTGGTCCACAGCGCATTGAGGAATTTGCTGATAAGGTTGTGAAGATGGATGGCGTGAGTCCTGAGAAGATCGGTGGTGGTGAAGATGATGCATCTCCAGTCCCAGAGAAGGTATTTGATCGAATGCACTATGGCTCATACTATTTTGTGTTTTGATTTGCTGCTCTCCTTGTGGTGCCAGGGTTTAGAAGATAACGACAAATCTTATGTTTTGTCACGGTTTCACGTGGCCTATGCTATCATAATAGAGCTTTATCAGTTATGTCTATAAATGGTTCCCTAAAAAGAAGTTATGTCTATAAATGGTAGTTCAAAAGCACCTTCTCATATGGAGCTATTTGTGTTGGAATTTTGAACTTAACTATGTAGAATAACTAGCTATATGCACTTGCTTTGCTACCTAAAAAATTATATAACTTACGCCCACCACACCATTCAACTTCTGCCTTGCTGGCGTACACCTCCCTGCTTCGTGTCATGCTTCATGGTGTTTCATTTATCTAGCTTATTATATTTTGTTAGAGATTTTTAAAGTAAGTGAAAAGGGAGCTGGGAGACGTGGACGAACTGTGCCTTGCCCACTCCCATTTATAAAGTAGTGAAGACCGTAAAACAAGATGTAATCGGAAAAAAAAAAACGGCATTTTCCTTGTCCTCGCACTTATTTGGCATTACTTGTAATCTTTCTATTGCTCCATGAGAACCAGCGAATTGTTTGCTGATATTGATACTTGCATTTCTTAGCTCTGGTTATATCTGTTCCTAAATTGCAACGAAAGCGTGCTGATCCACGTGGAGGAAGAGAAAATCACATGTGAATTATATTTTTTTTCCTTGTGAACACCATGGACTAGAAATGATGGGTATCTTTTTCATGTGAGAAGAGTTCTCTCCCTTAACATCAGATACCTTGATAGTAGGAAATAATACTCCATGGTCAAAGGGAATCTCGAAAAACGTATTAGGCCCTATATATATGGATGGAGGAAGTAGTAGTTAATTGGATCCAATTGGGGACACATGTTGTGCTCCCTCCATCCGTTTATTTGGGGCCAACTTTTCAAATCTCGCATACCAATGTATAGCAAGAAAGTTGGAGCAGTTATAGGGATTAAAATTTGACCAACTGATTCCTTCAATTCCCCTTGGCAGATTTGTTCTGGGCACCGTGAAAACCTCATGCGAAGCGCTGATTAATGCGCTAAGCTGCTCATCTCCCTGTGTGTTAATTCTTTGCGCTAATACCAGGGTGCACGTTGGGCATGCCTTGCATGAGATTTTTCTCTCCTTCCTTTTCTACCTTGCATGCCCAATGAAAATCAAGGATTGCTAAAGTCTGCATGTGAAGCATTAATTACACATTCCATATGAAGCGGGGATGGGAGGGAATGTGCGCCGTGAAAGAGGGAGCAGTAATAGTGCTTGGGACATTAGGCCTAAAAATTCTGGAATTTTTTTTGAAATTTGGGGTTGGGCCCTAAATAAACGGATGGTGGGGGTGAGTAATTTGGGGCAACTAAGTACCCTGCTGTCAGGACAGGTGCATCAGCCTGCAATTCTGTTTTGTCTGGGGTTTCTTCTGAATGATATATTAGATTGAATTTCTCAGTAAATAACCTAAGATGCTTACATGGAGGTGACATTTTCCTTAACTATCACCTAGTATTGTCAGTACAAGAAGTAGCTGCTTCGAACTTCAACATTGGCTTTTATATCATGCAAGCTGCTCTTCCTTTAACACCATAGGTTCACATGCATTGATGTAAAACAGTACTAGTTTGAACCCAGGCATATTTTAATATAATCCAAGTCTTGTTTCGATGCAAGTGAATCTGCTATTTTAAAGCGTTGGCCCAACTAGGCGAATGTAACTAAAGGAAGAAATTTAGGTGGACTGCTTGCAACATGATAAAACTTATTGTTTGAATGCATAAATAGGGCAGATCCAGCGAGATATTTCATATCCAAGTTAATGAGATCTATCAAAGGCTAAGAGCTCAGACCCCCTGTCCATGTGGAGAAGTGCTTAAGGTTTTCCATGCAGAGTGGGATTTTTCTTCTCTTTTCCATATGGAGTGGGCTTTGTCTTCTGAGGGCCTCGAGAAGCTGGGAAGCTTAAGGTTCCAGTGGCTTGCTGGCCTGAGGTGGAAGCTCCCTCAAGAAGGTCATAAATATAAATAAGATAAGATAGACAACCATATCCATCATCCGCTTCTAGAGCACTCTAAAGCTTGAGTATTAGGATATATCCTTTTTTGCATCTAGTAATAAAGTATGACATGCACATTCAAGCTGACCCTTGCTTTCAAAATCTTTGTCTATTGTATATACCTTGCATTCTGGCAGACAGGCAGGCATTTACATTTTTCTGGAATCACACTCTAACTGAATGTTGTTTCATTTATAACAAGAGAAACTTATCATTGGATGCCTGGATGGTGAAGGGTATGTTTGGATGGTGGCCAATACCTACGTTACCATTTTTTTGTTCATGACCAATACTTTGGTGTTCTTTGGATAGTTGCCAATATTTTGGCTTGCCAGTGCCTAGTTCATTTTGCTTGCAATGTTGGCCAAATCATAGGCAAGGAATAGGTTGACCAAAATTCTGGCCAGCCAAGTATTTGGTAGGGCAAACTGCTAAAACCAAACATACCCTAAAGCTCGTGAAATTTTCTTTGTGTAGTACATGTCGGCAATTTAAATGAACCGATAATTCTTGTGGGTAGTTGTAATTTGAAATGCAAGTGACATGATGAGAACTGAGTATGCATGAATATAAAAATTAGTCATCCAGTAGAATACGTATATTTATTTTCTTGCCTTTTGCAGGTTCAAGTAGGCCATTCCCCACAGTACAAGGTAGAGCGGAAATTGGGCAAGGGTGGTTTTGGGCAGGTTTATGTCGGCAGAAGAGTTTCTGGTGGAACGGAGCGCACTGGACCAGATGCTTATGAGGTTTATCTTTACTGCTTTTCCTTTTGTCATCAAAATTTGCTATTTGAATATAATATGATGGTAAGAGCGCTGTCTTCTCTCACTGCAGGTTGCTTTGAAATTTGAGCACCGCAACAGTAAGGGGTGCAATTATGGCCCTCCATATGAGTGGCAAGTTTATAGGTAATTACATTATACTCACTCTGTTTCAAAATACTCCCTCCATCCCAAAATAAGTAACTCAACTTTGTACTAACTTTGTACTAGAGTTAGTACAAAGTTGAGTCACTTATTTCGGGACAGAGGGAGTATTTCAAGTTCTAGATTTGTCCTAAGTCAAACTTTTCTAGGTTTGACTAAGTCTATATAAAAATCTATCAACATGTATAACACCAAATTAGTTTCATATAAAATATATTTTCATACTATGTAGATATTAGTATTTTTTTCTACAAACTTTTGTCAGATTTAAAGAAGTTGACTTAGGACAAACCTAGAACTTGCTTTCATTTGTAGTTCTTAAAATTGATTTGGCAGTATTTTAATCTATTGAAATATAAAGAAGGCTTTCTTATTATTGCTGTTCACAATTGAGGAGAACCAGTCTTAATATTTGCCCCACCAAACTACTTCCCCACTAATTCTGATGTTTCGTTGTGCATTTGTTTAAGCTCTCTGAATGGATGTTATGGCATACCGTGGGTTCACTACAAAGGCCGCCAAGGGGACTATTATGTGCTGGTTAGTTGTATAAACGTTATCTAATCTGTTAGAGAAAGTTCTATTGTTACCACAAGCTGAATTATATTGCTGTTTCAGGTAATGGATATACTAGGCCCTAGCCTTTGGGATGTTTGGAATTCTTTAGGGCAAACGTAAGATGGATACACCTATTTGCTTTCTGTTTCTGTCTTATCTGTTTTTAAATTAGAAGAGCTGAGTGATAACTAATGTTTGGATCAGGATGACTCCAAGTATGGTTGCTTGCATCGCTGTAGAGGCTATATCTATCCTTGAGAAACTTCATGCAAAGGGGTAACCGATGTCTTACTAAATTAGCTTTGAGATGCAGCTTTCCAGATTTATATATTTTTACTGAAATATTTTGCAGGTTTGTTCATGGAGATGTTAAGCCAGAGAATTTTCTGCTTGGCCAACCTGGATCACCTGATGAGAAGAAGCTTTTTCTGATTGACCTTGGGTTGGGTATGTCGTGGCAAATTTCTTGTGATAGATAATTCATTATTCTTTGCCAAGAGTTGAGTAATTTTTTTACACACAACACATAAGCATTCTCTGCCTTAACTGTATTGACTACTCTCTCTGTCTGAATTACTTGTCTTAGATTTGTCTAGATACGGATGTATCTAGACACGTTTTAGTGTTAAATACATCCGTAAATCTAAGGCAAGTAATTTGGGACGGAGGTAATACCTAATACAGTATCATATAGACAAGTACTCACTCCTACCATTTGCACTGTCAGCATCGAAATGGAAGGAAACACCGTCTGGGCAACATGTTGACTACGATCAGAGGCCTGATATTTTTAGGTTTGTTTTTTATCCAAGGTTCAATTATCTTCCATTTCCAATCAGTTTTGCGATTAACCAATTGTTTACCTTCTTTTGGACAGGGGCACAATAAGATATGCTAGTGTGCATGCCCATTTGGGTCGCACTGGTAGCAGAAGGGATGATCTGGAATCACTAGCATACACATTGATATTTCTACTCAGAGGAAGGTTACCTTGGCAAGGATATCAGGTTTCTTTCTTTTTTCTTTGGATAGAAACTCATAACTCGTTACTATAGCTTCTGGTCGTACTGATGAGTTTGGATCATACCTGAGTGGACTATGTATTCTGCCCCCTTACATGCATGTTGGGTGAAGTGGAATTAATTTGTTATTATGTAATTGAGATTGTGGATAGAATACACACCCACTCATTATGATTCTCTCTCTCTCTCTCTCTCTCTCTACCTATCTATCTACACGTAATGTGAACAGATGTATTTCACCTTTGCTAAATGATGTGCAGGGGGAGAACAAGAGCTTTCTTGTTTGCAAGAAGAAAATGTCTATCTCTCCAGATCTGATGTGCTGTTACTGCGCACCTCCATTTAAACTTTTTCTGGAAACCGTGACAAACATGAAATTCGATGAAGAACCAAATTACCCAAAGCTGATTTCCCTCTTTGATGAATTGATTGAGCCCCAGCATTTGAGGCCTATTAGAATTGATGGTGCTCTAAAGGTTGTTTTTTATAGACCTGATTTCATACTCGCCTGGTGCATTACTCATTTATGGAATGAGCTTGTTTAATTTGACCTTTGGTTATTTTTCATTGTAGGCTGGGCAAAAACGAGGAAGAGTAAGTCATGAAGAAGATGAACAACCGAGGAAGAAAGTTCGACTGGGAAGCCCTGCAAATCAGTGGATTTCAGTATATAATGCTAAGAGGCCCATGAAACAGAGGTAACACAATATATCATGGCTTTGTAGGTTGCACATGTTATGAATCTTCTCTTGCCAGTTGCCACAATCTGCTCTACCTTTTTAGCATTTTTTGTGTGATAGATAGCCTAAAATTTGTTTGTAAATAGTTCCAACTTCAAAGTAGGGGCACGTGATGCATAGGATACTCAACTTCTTGGCAAGCTTGTAGTTATTTTAGACAAGATTTTTGTGAGTTGTTTGTGTGCTTTGTGTCAAGGTTCGCTGGATGCTACATTTGCACAAGTGCGCTACTAAGAATTTCTCCTGAACACTGTTGATGTTTCTGATGTACCAGAAAATCATGTAAATATCATTTGTGATTTGCCATTTTGAACAAGTAATAGAAGTCAAGCACGTTATATTTTTCCCAGCTACTTATTTAGTCACAAGCCATGGTTTTCAAATTGCCACCTTCTAGTAACGTCCTTGTTTTTCTCCCTCTCAGGTACCATTACAATGTAGCAGAAGCCCGACTTCATCAACACATAGAGAAAGGGAATGAAGATGGATTGTTTATTAGTTCGGTAGCATCTTCAGCAAATCTCTGGGCCCTTATTATGGACGCTGGAACTGGGTTCACATCCCAAGTTTACGAACTTTCACCAATATTCCTTCATAAGGTATATTACTGACTCTTGAGCATTCTGCTTTCTTATTTCGGGCTCCTAAGTTTCCTATTTATTGTACTCTAGGACTGGATTATGGAGCAGTGGGAAAATAACTACTACATCAGTGCCATAGCAGGAGCAACAAATGGAAGTTCCTTGGTGGTCATGTCAAAAGGTTTGTTCAATTTATTGTTTTGCCAAACAGTTGTCATTTATTGGCAAATGGATGTTTGTTATATTTATTTAGAAGCGTCCGTCCATATTCAAGTATTTGTCCTGCTTGTGCTTCCCAAAACTGTGCTAGCGTTTCCATTCAATGGTAGAGCTGACTGTTTTGTCCATATATTGGATTCCTTGTTTCCCTATTTAATTTTTCCTTGTTGCTGATATTTGGCATGAATGGGGTTAATCGAGACTGGTTGTTTACTCTTTACAGGAACCCCCTACACTCAACAGTCTTACAAAGTCAGTGAATCGTTCCCCTTCAAGTGGATCAATAAGAAATGGAAAGAAGGATTTCATGTTACATCAATGACTACAGCAGGGACCCGCTGGGGTGTAGTCATGTCAAGGAACTCTGGATATTCTGAACAGGTATTGTGGCAATTGATTAAAAAATTGTACACGAGTTAAATGTGAATTATACAATGGGCTTATAAAAGAGCAAGCGAAACCAAGTTCTGTTGTTCGAAATCAAATTATTGCCACTTCATTCCTCTGTTATGTAATGCAGGTAGTAGAATTGGATTTTCTTTATCCCAGTGAAGGGATCCACCGGCGATGGGAGAATGGATATAGAATAACTTCTACAGCAGCCACTGGTGATCAAGCTGCTTTTATATTGAGCATTCCCAAAAGAAAATTGATGGACGAGACACAAGAAACTCTCAGAACATCGGCTTTCCCAAGCAACCATGTGAAGGTAGGACCATATCATTTGTTCTTTAGTGCATTTTCATTACTAATATGATAAGTTCTGGACTATGAGAAGTTAATAGCTGTCATCTGGTTCTGTTTTGATGTGCACTTGCAATTGCATGTCTGCGGACAGGGCAGTAGTTGAACCATAACTGTTCTGATACCCCCTTTTCTCATCATAATTCACTTGAACCAGGATTTGTTATTCTGTACTGTTTGTTGTTGCTACAGAGCTAATTTTCTCGCCCAACGGCAACTCAGTCACAGCACTAATATAGTCATATCCTTTTGTAGGAGAAATGGGCCAAGAATCTTTACATTGCCTCTATATGCTATGGGCGGACGGTGTCGTGAGACTTGCATTCACACCAACTCAGTCAGGGCTGAGCATATTAAAACAAGTTGACCTCGGAAAACCCAGCAAATTTAGTTGCTGCTGTGTTACTCTGTATGTGTAGGTAAATTGCGTAGATGAACCTTACATCATGGCCAGAGTAGGGGCACTCCAGAAGAACTGGGATGAAGGTGGACCACAGCTAGCCAATAAGCAGATGGAAGAGGATGCGTGATCCGGCTTGAGGTGGTGAAGCATGCTTTTGCTTCGGTCCAGCTGCTGCTTTACAGAGTATGGATGACGGCCTTCGCCTCTTTGGAGGCCTATAACCTGTGAGAGCCCGTTGTGTATATAGCTCTATCATGTCCTTCATTTTGTAAGTGGAAACAAGTTCCATATTCCCAACTAGACCGCAAGTGTCTAAATTATTATGTGAGGTGAACTAATGAATTCGGTGTACCGATTCCATTATTCCGTGAGCTCATTGCATTGATGGCTTGTTTAATTCCATTAAGTGTGAAAATTTTAGAATTTTTCGACACACTTGATTTGTTTTTTCTTGAAGTGTGAGCATGGGAGCATGTTAGTGTTGGTATCACCTGATACTTCCCCTCATCACCCATCTCATTGTTGCTTTTGCACGAGGAAGGTTTTGTTACATACAAAGCTCCAAAGATTGACATTTGAAGGAATACCATTTTACGCATTTCGTTGGCCATAACTAAAAGAACTGGAGTAATTTCCTTCGGTTCATAGGATTGGAGTAGGGAAGATATGAAATGAGATGACATATGTCTCAAATTCTACAGTAAAAGTGGTGTCATTTTGTTTGTAAGGTAGATTTTTTCCCATTAAATCTGAGCTGATGTTTTCCTTTGAAATATTAAGTATAGGAACCAATCCTATGTAGAAATATAAATTAATTCATGTAAACTAAAGGGCTTTGAAGAATTTTTTTTCTAGGAGGATTCTATATAAAATTTCTGCAAACCAAAGGTGTATGTGTCAGTGCTACAAATAGTGACGCAACCGTGAAGAGAGGAAAGGAGAACGTCTTTTTTTGAAGCAACCATATATTTCATCAGACAATCTGTTTGCGAGATTACACATATGGTCACCATACAAGACACAAATGCTTGTCAAGCAACTTTGCACAAAGAATTCCACAAGAAGTAAAACTACTATTTCGCCCTTGCAGAAAATTGTGCCTTGCCGAAACGTAGTCCACAAACGTCCTCCGCCGTCATCATGGCAACACCGGAAAAAGATGAGAACAACCGCCATACCAAGATCTAGGAGAGCACCATCGCATACGAAGATGCTTTTTGAGCCGATGAAGCGGGTCGCCGCAAGCGACGAGACCGAGTCTTTGTGGCATGTAGGCCGGGGATCTTCCCCGTGGTCACATATCTCGACGCCGTCAACTTCATTCGATGTAGTCGAAGAAGGGGAACGTCGCCGCCTGCCGTCATCCACACGCCCAACTGCAAGACAGTAAACACAACTACAACAGCCGACACCCGCGTGAGCACCGACGGCCGACTACTAGACACGAAGCTCGCCAGATCCAGAGATCGGCGAGACGACCTGGCCACCTGCTCCCCGACGCTACCGGTTACAGTGACGTCGAGATGTAGGAAGAGCAGAGGCAAATTATTCTGACGCGGCGTTGGCTCCTCCATGAAAACAACGCCTCAAGAAAACACTAGGCGAACCCTAACTACAGACCTGAATCGAAGCAGCAGGGTCCCCACCCCCTCCCGCCGCCGGAGCGGCAGACGGAGGAGGCAGGGACCCGCCGGAGTGGCTTGGAGGACGGTGAAGTTGGGCGCAGATGGGATCGCTCCCGATCCGCCTTTCTTGAGCGAGGCGGTTCCGGGCGAAGTTACGAGAACGTCTTTGATATCAAAAGCAAAACAATTGTAAGATTGCAGTCTTCAAACTGGAAATGCTGAAGGACGATAACCATCGATACACCATACGAACATCAGGAAAGGCCGACATTACTGTGGGAATGTTTAGTGGTGGCGTGTCAAAAACATCATCGGTGATGTGCTGACCCCATGCCACTAATACGGCGTCACTTGTAATTGTTTGTTACTGGTGGTGTGCAGACCTCACGCCATCAGTAACAGACATACTGGTGATGGTCGCTTGGCAACACACCATTAGTGTTTGAGTTACATCACTAATGTAATTGCCATGCATAGCTGCAACGACAATGTCTTTCAGCCAAATGGCTATTTTTTTCGGTCGTGGCAGCACTTTTGAGACAATTGGCTCAAAACCCCGCAGTTTAACAACAACAATAAATAGGAGTATCATATAACATTTAAGTTTGACAGTACTTTTAAGTTTAAAACTTCAACAGAACAATAATACATGCATATAACATGTTCAACGAAGTTCTATTGAGTCGCTCCGCTAGGGAAAGAAGAGGAACAATGTGCCGAGCTCAAGGTAACGGGCGGTCTGTGCGCCCGTTTGTAAAATTACAAGTAACGAGCGCTGTGGGCGTTAAATAGGAGTTGGCGCCCGAGCTAGGGATGTGAACCGGGTCCTGTTTAATCCCGTTTAAACCCACTTATCAGTTTAATAGTTCAACATTTTTTTCTTTTGAGAAAAAAATGAACTATCAATCAAGGTAACTAAAGCTAGCTAAACGGGCCGCAAGCGCCGTTTATTGTGCCATTTGCATCCCTATAGCCGGAGCTAGCTTTTTGAGTTTGATTTTTTTTTTTTGAACACTTTTTGAGTTTGATTTTGTGCACAATCTTTTAAGCCAATGGCCTAACTCCTCGTCTTTTTACGGCTTGGGCACTGTGTTCGTGTTAGAAAGGGTGAACTTAGGATCACCCTTAGATCATGATCCAACGGTTCCGCGACCTTCTTCCCACCACACAACTATTGTACACAGGAAAACAGCGATGGCCGAATTTTGCAACTAACATCAAAGCTCCTGTCGTCGTCTCCGTCTCACCTCATCAGATCTCATCAATCCTCCATCTCCGTCCGGTCTTCCCTCGATCTCCGCGAGGAGATTGTCCAAAACCCTAACCCCCTAGCCTCCCGGCTGAACCCGAGGAGGAGGAGGAAGAGGCGGGGATGGCCTTCATGGCGGCGCTGGAGGCCGATCTGCGCGCTCTCTCCGCCGAGGCGCGCCGCCGCCACCCCGCCGTCAAGGACGCCGCCGAGCACGCAACACTCAAGGTCCGCCCCTCCCCTCGGCCCCCGAGATTTCAGTGCCGCTGCCCATTTCGCCTTCATGCCGTTTGCTTGCTCGTTTCGGATCCAACTGGCCAACTGGCCAAGGAAGTAGTGTCCAGACATCTCGAACTGTGGTTGGAAGTTGTTGTTAGTCTCCTGTAACTCTCTCCTCTTTGGTTTCGTGGTAGCAATGCGTAGTGAGCTAGCGATGTAGGAGCAGGACTCCCGGTTTGGTGATTTTAGGTGACATTTTGCAGGAGAACTAAGGTTTGGCCGATCCCACTTAGGTGACTTGTAGGACAGTTATTTCAGCTGCACTTTGTGACTTTCAGTTAGTCCCGGTTAATGGTTAGTGTTAGTGAGGGTTTATCCACTTTGTGGGTGCATAATTTCGACTGTAGAGAATGGTTGTGAGTTTTTCGAAGGTTTGGTTCATGCATTTGGAAACTCGCAGTTGATTTTGTTTAGACCTTCATTTTTCGTTGGAGGTCCCAACCTAAATCTTTGGGCACATAGCTTATGAGAGTAGTTCGAGTAGTTGCGCAAGAAGACTGGGCACATACACTAATGCACCCCGTAGAGCTGGAGGAAATTTATTGGTTTCTCCAGGCTGAAGGGTTCTGTACCTACTAGCCTGGGTTTCTGTGGTTAGAGGGATAACTTTTATTTACTGTGGTGGAGACTGGAGACAAACACTTGGCTTCTTTTGTTTGCATGTTTCTGGGCACTGGGCACCCTATAAGTGCTTTTACAGGACTTCATAATAGAACACACAAAAACATGACTTGATATTAGCATAACTTGAGCAAAATATACTGATGCTGGTTTATAGTTAAGATGCAATACTACATAACAAGAGTTGTCAGTTTGTCACAAAAAATAGCCATGAACTAAGGACATATGTACAATGAAACATTGCTGTTCATATTTATTTGATCAAGTGAGATCACCCGTACCCTACCTCTTAGAAGACTTGATGCATGAAAATAACATTCACACAACAACAACAACAACAAGTTGGTAGGCTAGAGCTGAAACCCATAAGATCTCCAAACCAACTCATGGGTCTGGCCATGTGGATAGCTACTTTCCATGCAGCCCATGGCTAGCTTTTGGGTGATATTTCAGTCCTTCAGATCTCACTTGCCTTTTCTTTCGTGTGTGTGTGTGTGTGTGGGGGGGGGGGGGGGGGGGTTGGGGGGGATGTGTTACCACTTTTTATATTTTCGTGTAGCCTTACTGTATTTGCACTGTCAAGTTTTTTTTCGCCATGTTACCTTGGCTGCATAGAGAAGTGAACTTCAGTGATGCTGGGGCACAATGTTGCCCATAATTAATCTGACTGGTTAAACGACTAATGTCTTTGTTATCAGCAGTATCCTCTGAAGTCTGAACCAAATTAGCTTAGATTTTAGTCAGCATTTAGTTGTACTTGGCCTGCATGGACATGTCGTCCATATTTGTGCACATTGCTGCCTTGCATCAGTCTTTGATCTTGTGGAAACTACCTGCCACCTTCCTGTATTAGCTTTCAATGTTTAAGGCGCTTTTGATGTTGTTTTGATTTATGAAGGAACTAACTAGATAATTTCATATACTTATATTTCATCACCATTTTATTGTTGGGATACATCAACAACATAGCATGTCCAGTTTCAGAAAAATGATTAAGCAAACCCATCCATAATTATCTGTTGGCACTAATTCCTACCATAATCCAAGTAGTGTAAGAATTTCTTCATCTGTAATACTCCCTCCGTTCCTTTATATAAGGTGTATTTGTTTTTTGATAAAATTCCAGAATGTAAGGTGCATTTGTTCTAATTCCCCATAATTCCCTTGCTAGCCCTCCTAAAAAAGGAAAGCATCTCTTTTCTGATTGTTTGGATCTCTCCTTATAGCAAAAGAAGGAAACTATCTCTTTGTCGATTGCATGTATCTCATATTTTTTTGGACTAATTGATTCACTTTCCACTAACCAACAAATTTTCCAAGGGTAATTTAGTCTTAACATGTCTATAATTAGGTGCCTTGGTCACCGTGTCGAAAATAATACACCTTACATAAAGGAACGGAGGGAGTAGCTAGATGATGAATATCGCTTTTCTTATTTCTTATGTTACCTTATTTCTTATGTTACTTCTGCACAAATACCAGTACTTTCTAGCCTTTCTGTACATTTAACATTCATTTCAGTTCTCATGTGATATAAGTGGTATGTCACTTGCTTAATTCACCTCCATTTTCAATTCTTTTGGCCTGCAGCTCCGTTCTCTATCTAATCCAAGAGAAATAGCTCAAAAGGGGGATATATTACGGATCTTTCTGATGGCATGCAGTGTCAAATCAGTGAAGCTGAGTGTGATAGGACTATCTTGTTTGCAAAAGCTTATATCACATGATGCTGTAGCATCATCTGCGTTGAAGGAGATATTAGCCACTTTGAGGGATGTGAGTTTCTCTTCACTTATGTATCCACTCGCCTCACTTTTTTGAACTTAGTATAATAAATTTATATATTTGCCTTAGAATTTCTGTGGTTTCTGTTGAAGGGCTTGTGTTAATTGTTATTCTGGATAGTTTTGTTTGATAATGTGTTTTTCTTTGGAAAGCTGATTCTTCATCATAACTTTTATATCTTAATAGGATCTTCTGCTTTATTTGACCACTTGTAAATATTTATGTGATTTAATTTGATGGATCATCCTGTAGTATGTTAATTCTCAAGGCCTTCAAACCAATTATCACTGAACTGTGATGTTTGTCTGACTGCAGCACTCAGAGATGCCAGATGAGAGTCTTCAGTTGAAGACATTGCAAACAATGTTGATTGTCTTTCAGTCACATTTACGTCCTGAAAGTGAGGTAGCAGCTATGAATGGTTATCATCTAAATTAGTTAATGTCTGTAATAGATGAAATGGTTTCTTATCATCTGTTGTATGCTTAGCTGGCCTTATAACACATAGAAGCTTCCCTCTATAAAAAGGTTGAATCTATGACTCTAAAGTGAGCCAGTGAGCAGTCACCACTTGTTAGCATTCTTGCCTTCCGTCTTTGCATTTGACTCATTTTTTTTTTTGTAAAGTAAGGTACTTTGCCTGTTGTTTTAGTTTCTTTGGAGTGCTGGTGCCTGGTTTTTGGACTTGGGTTACCAGATGTTTATGTTTCAAACATAGTGCTTTTTTATTCGCTACAGCAATCCAGGGAATCTTTCTTAAGTCTAACAGCAGAGAGTAACTCTGGTTGCACCATGAATTTTTGTTTCTGATGAGAGAGGGGAACACTGCTGTTGATTATTTCTTGGAATGCATGCGAAATTTGATTATTTTGATAGTTCATGCAATTCTACAGGATGACGTAATATTTATTGCATGCTTTTTGGGAATCATTACTATTACTGTCCACAGGTTTATCTTATTAGCATATTATTTCATTTCTCAGGAGGACATGTCTCAAGCCCTTGACATATGTCTTCACCTACTTGAAAGCAGTCGATCTTCTGACAGTGTCCGCAAGTAAGCCCATTCAAGTTGTTGGCTCATGGATTCAGAATTTCTTTGTGGCAATCTCCTAAATCATACACTCTTCATTTAGCACGGCAGCAGCTACATTTAGACAAGCAGTGGCATTGGTCTTTGATAATGTTGTTCTTGCCGAATCACTTCCGACTGGTAAAGCATCCCCAGCAAGACTCGGCTCGAGTGCTAGCTCTGTTGCCAACAATGTTACTCGTAGCTTCGGCCAGACGCTGTAAGGCTCAATCTATTTCTCTTTCTTTAATATTGTTCTCATCCAGTAGCAATACAGCTAATATCATAACATGTTTGTTAGTAAGAAACACACCTTTATGCATTGGGGACTGCTACGCGTCCGCCGGCCGATCTTTTTAAAAGATCGGCCGGCTCGCGGGTCGTCTGACCTGGCGCATCGGCGTCCTTCATCATTGCAACATACCTATTGTTGTGGTAAATTTCTGCAACAGAGCTTTTGTTGCATAATTTTTTGCAACTCGGGTTCTATTGCAGATTTTTTTTTCGCAACAGAGGCTTTGTTGCAGAATTGTTTTTTTCGTCGTCATTTTTCTAGAAAACTTTTTTACAACTAAGATTTTGATGCACTCTTTTTTTGCAACAGAGCTTTTGTTGCATAATTTTTTGCAACTCGGGTTCTGTTGCAGATTTTTTTCATAACAGAGGGTTTGTTGCAGAATTGTTTTTTTCGTCGTAGCCGTAGCCGTCGAATCTGACGTAATCTAACGGGTGAACGTATTTCTCTACTTTGAAAAGGTAGTACTCTCGTGTGAACACACACCCAACAATAAAAAAACGTGATCAGCCTCATCGCACGGCCCAGCGCGTGGCGGACGCATGCATAAGATCGGCCGGCTGTTCGGAAGCTTTTCCCTTATGCATTATCATCTATGGAAAAAAATTCATGTTGCATCAAACCACTTGTGTCTGGCACATTGTTCATAGATGGGACGCACATGAGATGAGACACTAATCACAGGCCAAGGCGTGGCAAAAAAAACCCTAAAAGATTTGCTCTAGCGTTCAAGTGTGAAAGGTATCAAGACGAGTGGATCATAAATACTTAGACAGTCAAGTTAGAAACCAGGATCCCGAGTCTTATTGTGAAGTGTCTGGCTTCTATGTGATGATCCCATTCTTTGTTGTTTAATCATGATTATAGAATAATATGAGCATTCAAGCAATACTATTCTTATTAGCCTGTAATGGTGTATCACCTCTGCTCCAAATTATAAGACATTTGGATATTTCAATATGGACTATATACGGACTGAAATGAGTGAATGAACACACCAAAACGCGTCTATATACATCCGATTCAGAAAAAGTTAAAACATCTTATAATTCGGAACAAAGTGAGTAGTAGCTAATTGACTGTTCAGTCAGTGCAGATTAACTTCCTCCGTCTGAAAATGTTCAAAGCATCAAAAATGTCTTATGTTTTGGGACAGAGGGAGTATCCTTCAACAACCCTTTCTTTTCTACTATCTTGTATATTTGGGTATCTGAAGGTCATATTTCCTTGTTAGTATTTCTGTCGATTGACAATATTGGCATCATATGCATTCTGCTAGAATCTTATCAACTGCACCATCATTATATTTTGCTGTGTGATGGATACTTATTGATGAATGCACATTTGTGTTGCCCATTCGACCAAGAGAGATCTTGCTCATTGCTCCTGTGCTTTTTTAGTACATCTGTCATGGTCATGCTGTTAACATGGATGATAGTTTAACCAATTCTAAATTGCTTGTGTTTCTGTTCCATCAACCTTTTCCTTCCTGATGATGTAGAAAAAACCTTGATATTCAACATACCCTGCTTCACAGATCACTAGCGTTTAGCTATGGAGAACTCACCATGAGGGAAGATCTTACTGACGTTGGAAAACTCGGTCTCCGTCTGCTCGAAGACCTGACTACTCTTGCTGCAGGTGGATCTGTATGTGTAAACAATTTCCGACAGTACCTTTTCCGTTCTTCGTTAAATATGAATAATTAACTGGCTCATATTAGCTACATTTTATTTAGTATTCTAGACCTAAGTTTTCTTGATAAAGTTACTACTGTCTCTTTCTTTAGGCTAGGTGGTTGCATGCTCAGTCACTGCATCGGACGTTTGCCCTTGACATACTTGAGTAAGTTCTCTTTTCATACTGAAAATCTTGGGACACTTCCATATTATTCAGTTGTCACAGCTTTCATGATGCCCAATATTCTACACATTTTGTGTTTTATCAAAGTGGTGTTGGATGAAAGGTTGTTTACTTGAGCTGCCGCATTCACATGTCTTCTAAAAATTGAAGTGCACGAGCATCTCTCATGAAGGAGGTGCTTCGCGAGATGCTTATAAGAGGTTTGGACATAAGCATCCATTAAAAAGCCCAACCCTTTAGTGCAAGTATATACGCTTTTAGGTGGTTACATCTTCCTACAAACTCACAAGTGCCCATGCAAGCATTTTTACTTAACGAAGCATTTAATTTGTGCCCGTGGATTTGTACATTTTTTCTTTAGTATGGCAAAACAAAAAAAACACTACCTGCAAGCACCTTGTATCATTAACGATGTCGGCGGTAGTGGAATAGTGGACTGTTGCAATTCAAACCCTTAATGCGTTTTTCCAGTTCTCACTTCTGAGGGGAGCATGGAAGCACTACTTATCACACTATTATCTCAAAGATAATCCAATGTGAAAACAAGATGTATTGATTCAAGTGCAATAGTTCACATTACTTGCTCAAAGGTGGTTCCGTTACGAACAATAGATACAGTCAGCTCTTTGTAATCTGGAACAATTTTTGTTTCATTTTTATATTTTCTTTCTAGATCTGTTAAATGGGCTAAATATGTCAGATTTGGATTAAGTCAGCACATCGTTAATTTACTAGTCATGTTGACTTGAGTTTGCTCTTCATTTTGTTTGGTCCAAGTTATGAAGGCGTTCTCCAAATTTCTGGATTTTTATTAACTTGTTTCAACATTTTTCTGTTTCTTTTGTAAGTGCATTTTTCTTCTGTTTCTGCATTTGTTTTGTGATTTGTTGCTGATTATCCTGTTTTATTTGTTAAGTAACACACCAAAATTTGTTGTATTATTTTCCTCAGTTCCATTATAGTTTAGGCAGACTAGTGATTACAATCTTTTCATCAGCAAGCTGCTTTTAACTTTTTTTCCCTCATAGAATATATGGAACGGGAGCTGTTGCCTTGTGACCATGAGGTCAAGGGTTCGAGTCCTGGAAACAGCCTCTTGCAAAAATGCAGGGAAAGGCTGCGTACGAAAGACCCAAAGTGGTCGGACCTTTCTCCGGACCCTGCGCAAGCGGGAGCTACATGCACCGGGCTGCCCTTTTAGAATATGTTGATATTATTTAGGATTGGACTTGAAGATAACTTATCCCGAGTCCTGACTCTGTTGCTGAGTTTATTTTGACGTGCTTTGTGCCAGGTTTGTGCTATCGACATATATTCCTGTATTCCGGGCATTATTATCTTACCAGCAGGTTCGTGTTTATGTACATTCTTTTGTCCTCAGACATTTTTGTTAACCATTGATCCATAACAAAAGAGCCTCTTAAAACCTGCCAGGTATTGCGCCATCAAATATGCTCACTTCTTATGACTTCACTCCGCACGAATGTGGAGGTAAGTAAATGAAAATAAGGAGTTTTTTTAAATGTATAGCATGCTAAATGTCTAGTCAGAAAATTACAAGGCCTCGCCACTGTTGCAAAATTTATATGCAGAAGCACGAATCGACCTACCACTTTACTAACCAAGAAGTTTGAAGTGCCCTTCAAGTACTTTTAGGTGCATCCAGTATCTATGTTAAGTCCAGGAAGGAAAATGTCAAATGGTGAACCTCATCTTTTGATGTGCCAGTACCTAGTTCAGTTGCAAGGAAATAAAAATATATAAATGAAAATGAAATTTCATGAGTTCTTTAGTATTTCCATTTCCCGATTTCATGCATGATCCAGTTATTAATTGATTCTGTGTTGATATGTTTGCTGATTTATTTATCTTCAGCTTGAAGGTGAAGCAGGGGAACCTGCTTTTCGCCGTTTAGTCCTACGTTTGGTTGCTCATGTTATCAGACTCTACAGCTCTTCACTTGTCACTGAAAGTGAGGTATTGTTCTGTCCAAGCTCATGTACACGCCAGTACCGCAACGGGCCTGTGAGCCACTAATTAGTCTAAATTAAGCCATCTAGAACGATCAACTTAAGCTCCAACACAGAAACTTTCTGATAACTTTAATTGATCAACCGGAGTCCAGAAAACCTCTGATAATAACTAGGCTCTGTTTGGCATTGCAGTGGATTATGGCAATTGGCAATCTCTTTTGATAGAACCACTTTCAGAGGTTTGCATTTTTTGTTAGCTACGTTTGTCTAAAACTCAAACTGTGAAAGGAAGATATTACTATGTCCCAGATGACAGAACAATCCACTGGAAATGTGAGAAGGACCATGGGATAGCAGTATTTATCTAATTCTAATAGGAAGTGCTGCTAGATCTTTTGCAAATGGCTTTCCTGCAGCAGCTTTAAATTAAGCACTGACATCGAAACTCTCTCTGACCTGATAAGTGGTCTCACCTCCTGGTGCAGTTCTATCAGTAAACCCCTTCTTCTGCAATACGTAAGACTGCAAACCTATACTTAACGTGAGTCCAACCGATAGCTTTTGCTAACCATTGTGCAGGTTATAATTAGAAACAAAAGAACTGCCGGACTAGCTATCCAGGTTCAGTACACATGGGCATGACTGGTCTTAAAATAGTAAAGACAATCTTGACCACTGGATCTTATGATCTTATCTGGATTGGTGAGATTGAGCACCAAGAGTAACCAACATCTTTCAACGACCCCATGAATCAGAATTATTAACTTTACCTTCTATTGACATCAACAATCAGCCCTAGTTTGTTCTATCAGTGATTTAACAATTGATCTGAGTTGTCATTCTGCTATTTTAATGGTAGTTCGTTCCATTTATATTTCTCAATAGGTTCAACCATAAGATCGTGTATGTTGAGCAAAATAGGTTGTACTTTCAGTTCACTTAAAGGATGAAATAGTTAACTAGACAGCTCTATATAATAATGACTTAACGAGTGCTCAAGGTGCTTTTACTTTATTCTGGTTATTTATCCTATGTGAGCAGTAAGATGCTTCTGTTGACAGGTATTTCTGAACATGCTTGTGAAAGTTACCCGCCTGGATTTACCTTTATGGCATCAGATACTTGTTCTCGAAATTTTGAGGGTAAGTTCCTTGGATACAACGGAAATTGATGTTTGTCGATGATCTGTTCTTACTTGTGTGTACCTGTTGATTACCAGGGTTTTTGTGTAGAAGCTCGCACTCTGCGCTCCCTATTTCAGACGTTTGACATGTATGTATTGTATCCCCATAACTCCATGCTTTCTTTTGGTGTGGTCATTCTATGCCTATGGCTGAATTTATTTTTGACTTGTCTAGAAGCTTCCACATCATGCTTCTGTTGCAGGATAGAAAGTTAGTGTCTGCATGTCTTTCCCAAAAATAATTGTTGGCAATATTATAAACTGGCCCATAATTCACATTCTGTTATTAATTGTCCGTTTCTAAGAGAATTGGTTCCGGAGTTTAACTTGTGTAGGCATGTAGGTGGCACATATCATGATGGAAGTTATATTCTGTTGAAATTGTGTAACTTGCTTCATTTGTCTGAGAGAAAGGTTTTTTAGACCAGTGTCTTGAGACATGTTTGGTTCGTTTCCATCCCTTTTGCCTCTAATGAGGTGAACTACCAAATATCTTCTGTGAAGTTTGTCGTAGTTCATTCTTGTGCTATGATAGCCTTGCAAGTCTAGCTGGACTTGAAAATACAGTCGCGGTAACTCATAGCCCAAATTAGGGACAATTGTGTGATGTATTAATGCACAGACTCTTGAACTTTTACTTCATTTTTCACACCCATTTTAGGCTAACCACATTTTTTATGTCAACTTATGTTAAAATTGGGTTAAAGGGTGATAAGGTTGCAGTGTTGTCAATAGTACTGTTGCTATAGGACAAGTAGGTAGATTCAAGAAATCCTGCCGGAGAGACCATGATCCTAAAATGTTTAGCATCATTATTTATTTATGTTTAATCGATGGAGATGGCAAGTCAAATCTCATTTTAAAAAGGTTCACTTCTTAGATATCAGTGAACCTTGTTTTCTTTTGGTGATTGGATGTGTATAAACCTCCCAAGGGAATTTAAGGATTCTAACATGTGACATAGATAGTTGTTAACATGCTACTGGTGTGTTTAGAGCAAAGACCTTATTGGGGTTGCAACGAAGGTTTTTTACCCTTATCTAGATTAACTGATGAAGGCAACTACTGAAAGCCCCTTTGTTATGTTCTAAATTTGTTACCTAGATCAGAAGCCTGCTTTGTACCTCCTTGTCATACGAGTTACTACACTGATGCTTTTCATTTCTGGGCATACATTATACATTGGGTACATTTATACTTAGTCTGGAAAACCTCAGTTAATATTTGTATTTTTTTGCTATTAATACAGAAACCCTACAAATACTAATGTTGTGGAGAACATCGTTAAAGCACTTGCTTTGGTGGTAGCTACTATTCAGGTGATATACCCTTACCACATAACATTCTCATTTTTGTTTGTTGGCATTGCACTTCTAATTAGTCTCGTTATTTCAGTTTCTTGTGTGTTCTTGTACCACTTTCATGACATGACTTTTCCTTTTTCTTTTGGATAGTAGATCCTTTATCTATTTTTGTGCATGATTTGTGTCTCAAGATCTGATGTATTGACTTGGTAATTCCATCTCCAGTATAAGCTGCCTTTCTGTTTTTATGCTGTATCTACTATTCTTGATTTTAGATGATTGACTTCTCACTCATGCTGATAGGCATCCATACCATGCTTGACTGGCATATTTGGGCATTGATGTGCATTTATGATGCAAATGACTAGCCTTTTTTACTTATATATTTATATGTGATCTAAAAGTAGTTGCACATCCCAAATGGAGCTTTGTTGAAAACGGTAGTTTTGATAATACCCTGGTTTTTGTTTCTCTGAGCAAGTTCCATGCTTTCAGTAAGGCACGTCCTGTCACAGTATCTCATGAGTTATCCTCAGCCTGGCCCTAGATATTGTGCTGCCGTGTATTTGAGTCACCTAAGTTTGGTGAGACATCATAATACTTCCTCCAGTTCACCCTGTAGGTTTAACCACACATTGCACACAGGCCAATAGAACACAAAGCTAATCTAACACTTAACAGGTATGAGCCTATGTTGCCCCTATTAGACGAGGTGATCCCAATGTCTTATATCAATAAAAGGTCATTCTCTATCAGCATTAGTCACGGGCTAACATGGAAACAACATAGTAACTGGCACTGCAGCCGTGACGCGTTGATTCCAGTTGGATGTTATTTTTGTGGAAGACCATTCCTAAGAAATTTCTTATATTACAAAGCGGAGGAGTGGAGAGTCACCAGGCCTGTATGGCTGGGTGCAATGCCAAACCACCCGAGTTACGCTTTTCTTATCTTCTGTCATCCATAAGTACATTTTCCAAAGTTTTCTTGGTATGTTCTCCCACTTTGACTTCAGCAGCTCTCCTTTTAGCTAACTTCCTATATGAGTATCCTGTTTTCATCAATATAGAGAAATAGAAATCATTGCTTGCTTAATTCACTGTGTGCGCGCAGGCGTAAATTTGGTCTGTGTTGTTTACATAACATATTGTCAAATCTCGCTGATAAAGTCTTACAAGAAACAGTGGGTTTGACATGACTGATGCCTGTTCGTCGTCATTTTGCTTCTAGTGTAATGCTACATTCCTATACATATATTGAGCACACCTTCTATTATAGGCTTCAGATTCAAGCGAAGAGACTCTTGCAGCTGTTGCTGGAATGTTCAGTAGTAAAGCTAAAGGTACCTTCTACGATGTTTAAATTCTGTTGATAGTTTACTTCCTCTGTTCTCTTCATTTGATTACCCAAACTGCTGAATAAATATGAATAAAATAAAACTGATATGATTTACAGGGATTGAGTGGAGCATGGATACTGATGCATCAAATGCTGCTGTTTTGGTTGCTAGCGAAGCACATACCATCACTCTTGCCCTTGAAGGCCTCTTAGGTGTAGTTTTCACCATTGCTACTTTGACAGACGAGGCTCTAGATGCTGGTGAGGTAAGAACGTAAGTAAGAAATAATTATTTAGAAGAATTTAGGAAGGTAAATTTAATAACTGTTTTTTGCCTTTAAGCTTGAATCACCAAGATGTGAAGTGGATCGGCTGGTATGTAGTGGACAATCAGCTCTTCTTTGTGTCGCCATGGTCAATTCAACATGGTTAACCATCCTTGACTCCCTTTCACTTATTTTGATGAGGTGAGGTCCATATTCAAACTTGCATTTTTCGTGTACTTGAGGTTGTTTTCTCATTTTCCTATGCTTTGCTCATGGAAATCAAATTAATAGGTCACAGGGAGAAGCTATAATATTAGAAATACTGAAAGGATACCAGGCATTCACTCAGGTGACCATAATAGTCTGTTTGTTTTACTTATCGCTTTGGAGGAAAACCCCGTTTTAGTGCTCTTATAGCATGACACCCACTTGCTATGGCTTTTAAATGGGATGCTGATGTTTGTTGTTTCTATTTTATCCTTTCTAGCCCCGCTGTCTGTTGTAGTTCTTTCTACAGAATTATACCACTTACCTTTTCTTCACCATGATAATATGGCACGCAAACTCTTGCAGGCCTGTGGAGTGCTCCGTGCTATAGAGCCATTAAACTCTTTTCTAGCATCGCTTTGCAAGTTTACAATCAATAACCCAAACGAAGGGGAGAAGAGAAGGTATGCCACTGGCATCTTGTTTATGAGAATAATAACGCACTTCTTTATGGGGAGCTCCTCTTAAGTCTGTCTTGCATTTTGAATACATGATGTCTTTTTCAGCATAATGGCTTAGTTACTATATATGCATGTCAAAGTGATTGTGGTTTGCGGTCATAATACTCTTTCACCTGATGGGTTTCAGCCATCTCACCTGCTGATCATTAACTTCAGGGTATATAAAAAGACTTTTCTTTCTTTGGGTTTGCCCCTAAACCCAATGTTTGCTTGTTCTATTTTGACTTGCTCCCTTGCCATGAGCGAATGGGAATGGATCAGAGGCTGGTGGGATTGACATGATACGGGTAGAATTCACTATACAGCTGTTGATGAGCTCCAGGCCAATAATCTGAAGCCCATGGAATTTATCCTAGGAAGGAAAGACAATTCCAAATCTGTTTTGTCTATGAATCTCATGGAGAGTTAGATCCTGGCTTAGGATGAATGCTGCAATGTAGATATTGGAAATTGCTGATTATGTTAATATGTCAATTTGAAATCTAAATTTGCCATTTAAGTGTTGGGCCAGCACATTTATTATCATTTTAATATTTATGTGATAAATTTCTTTACACTAGTGCTTGAGCTATCTATAAAACAAAGCCATAAAGTTTTTCATTAACATGCTCTTCTCTTCTTCTTATACCTGTTAGTAGTATCTTGCTCTCTCCTGGATCGAAGAAGCCAGAAACTTCAATGGATCAGCGTGATAGTATTATTTTGACACCGAAAAATGTGCAGGTAACAGGCGAGATTTTCAGCTATGTTGTTTCCGTTGCTTGCTCAATTTGTATTACATATCTATAGTTGGTATTTTTTTAATTCAGGCATTGCGGACACTTTTTAATGTGGCACATCGATTACACAATGTCCTGGGCCCCTCCTGGGTTTTGGTAAGTAGAGAATTAGATTAACTAGCTTTAGTTACTGTGATATTATATCTGATTCTTGAAAACTTTTAAGGTCCTGGAGACTCTTGCAGCACTTGATAGAACTATTCATTCTCCGCATGCTTCAACCCAGGTTGCACAGTGTGAAGTTTGTTAAATTCTTGTACTATCAACGTTCTCATATGTCTTAAATTTTCTGAAGTGGTGCAACAAATTTCTCTGACAGGAAGTATCGGCTTCTGTTTCAAGACTCTCAAGAGATACATCTGGACAGTACAGTGACTTCCATATTCTCTCTTCTTTAAATTCTCAGGTCAGGAGGCAAACACGACATTGTAGTTATTTTTTCTTTTGGGTCACTGTTTCTGTTTTGCTGTTTTCTACTTTTCCATCTCTTAACCACATTTTGCATTCATTGAATGCCGCTTTGTTTCTTTGTGGATGTAGTTGTTTGAAAGTTCAGCCTTGATGAATGTAGCTGCAGTTAAGTCACTTTTGTCTGCATTGCATCAATTGTCAAGTCAGCACATATCAGGAAATTCTCAATTATCAGGCCAGCAGATTGGGAGCATTGCATTTTCAGTGGAGCGCATGACATCGATACTTGTCAATAATCTGCATCGTGGGTGCTTTCCTTCTTGAAGCATGGATATGTTCTTTTCTGACTAGCTACCTATTTAAATCAGTGATGATCCTAATGTTCTGTGCTATAAGTACTCAAATAGATATACTCCCTCCATTCCAAAATATAAGGTGTATTAGTTTTTTCAAAAGTCAAATATGTGCATGTTTGACCAAGTTTTTAGAAAAATACTACCTCCGTCCCAAAATTCTTGTCTAAAATTTGTCTAGAAACGGATGTATCTAACACTAAAACATGACTAGGTACATTCATATTTAGACAAATCTAAGACAAGAATTTTGAGACGGAGGGAGTATATCAACATCTACAGTACCAAATTTATATCATTAGATCCATCACTAAAAGTATTTTCAATTTTATTTATTTTGTATATGTCGATATTTTATTCTATAATCTTGGTCAAACATACAGAAGTTTGACTTCAAGAAAATCGATACACCTTATATTCTGGAACAGAATGAGTATTTGGTAAAACAAAATAATAATTTATTTGCATAATAAAACAATTATGTTTGCTATTTTCTGCTCTAATTTCACACGATGAACATAGTTTGCAACTGGTGTCATTTATTTTTAGTACGTGTGAACACTCGTCTTGCAGGTCCATAGTAGGCTATTGGGTATTAAATTTATATCATCTCGTATGATCGTATCCATGCCGATAGATCACATTAAATTATTATCCTTGTTTTGTCAGCGAGGATGTTCTGACATGAAATATGGCATAACAATTTACCAGTGCGTGAAATGATTATGTGAAAGAATGAGCTTTGAATTATAGATATAAGAGCTTTCTAAGGGTTTAACAACAATGCACTGAACTTAATCTTAAGCTTTAACTCGATAGTTACAACTGAATGTGCAGTATAGTTAGGATATAAAGGTTATTGATTCCATAGTACCGTCTCTTCATTGTTTCTTACATTTACTTGTTTCATTATGTTACAGGAGTTGAATCAATATGGGATCAAATATCTGCACACCATCTTGAGGTAGCAGTGCATATATTTGTATTGACTGTTAGCTTTATTATTGTCATTTGTAATGCCACGATGATCTTGATGATGGCAACAAATTGCAGCTTGCCAATTGCTCCAACCCACAATTACGTAATATGGCGCTTGATTCATTAGATCATTCAATTTGCTCTGTAGTGGGTTCTGAAAAGTTCCAGGGAATCAGTTCAGCACCCCATCCTTTGAAAGAGTACCAAGTAAGAGCGCAAAACTTTCTTATTCATCTTATGTGATCTTTTCTGACATTTTGAATTCGGTGCTTGCTAGTTGGTCGAAGACAGTGAAACACGATCATTTGAGTACGCAGTTTTATCTCCATTGGTGATCCTTTATTCGTCTAACAAGAATATTGATGTTCAAATGGGGGCACTGAAAATTCTTTTGCATGTTCTTGAGGTACTTAGTACTTACTTTGTTCTGTATGTCTTCCATTTGGTACATCATACAATATACTTCTTACTCGTACTGTTTCAGAGACATGGAGAAAA
The DNA here is from genome assembly GCA_039707655.1 of Elymus sibiricus. Lineage (NCBI taxonomy): Eukaryota > Viridiplantae > Streptophyta > Magnoliopsida > Poales > Poaceae > Elymus > Elymus sibiricus. Next base: position 371,110,176 of record CM077667.1, read on the forward strand.
GCTGTCCTACAGCTGGCCCAGCATTCTTCATATGTTGAGGTGTTACTGCAGTTCATGCTTGATTTTTCTTTTCTATTTTGTGTTTGTTACCTGTAGTTCCTTACATCCATTTTTTCTAGGGCTGTTGCCGATGCATCTGAAAAAGATGTCATCTCCTTAGGTTTCCAGGTAAATTCCAAACCACAGTCTTTATGTTTGGCTTAACATGGTAATTGAAAGTTTGTAGCTCACTTCGGAGCCGAATGGGACCATAATGTTCACTTCTAAAATGGAGAATGAGCTAACAAGAAAAATATGTTTTTTTAGTTATGCCAATAATCAATTTGGTAGTCTCAACAGTCACTTTTTTTTTACAGAGTGTACGTGTAATCATGAATGAAGGACTGGCGACAATACCTGTACAATGTCTTGATGAGTAAGTCTTGAATTCGCTGTGCTACCAGAAACTACAAAGATCTCCATTATTATGTATAAGAAAAATCTCTTTTTGATAGCTGGTCGGACACCAAAAATGCTTAAGGGTCTGTTTGGATAGGTGCCCACGGCTGCCCTGCCAATTTTTTTGGCGTTGACCAATGGGGTGGGCACGCGTTTGGGTCACAGCCAAATTTGTAGAGAAAAAAGTCCATTTTACTATCCTGAAGAAAGTTGGTGGTTCACATAACCCCCTGATCTTTATTTCTGCTCCCTTTACCCCCTAAACAATTCCATACCGGACAAAATCAGTCCTTGGGTGGTTTGACTCGACTGGCTGCTGACGTGGCAATGGTCAACGGCGGTTTTGACCTGCGGGTGGGCCTCCCTCGTCAGGTGGGTGGCGGCGGCCCAGCCGTCGGGCATCGTCGTCCCTCTCCTTGTGCAGGAGGTAGCTGGGCAGCGGCGCGGCGCTGCGGCGACGCAGGCGGTGCGGGGAGGCGTGGGATCGGCCAGATCCAGGGGTGGCGGCCCCATTTGGTCTGGTTCCGGCCGGATCCAGAGTCCGGCAGGGGTGTGATGACGGCACGGCGACGAGCTTGTGGCGGTGGCGGCCCAACCGTCGGGCATGGTCGTCCCTCTCCTCGCGCAAGAGGTAGCAGGGCAGCAGCGGCGGCGCTGCAGCGATGCAGGTGGTGGGGGAGGCGAGGGGGCGGCCAGATCAGGGGGTGGCGGCCCCATCTGGTCTGGTTCCGGCCAGATCCGGAGTCCGGCGCCGGTGTGAAGACAGCCGGCCGGCGACCTTGTGGCGACGCCGTGACCTGTACCTGAGAGAGATATGAGGGAGACTTCGGGTGAGAGAAGAGAGAAGGGAGAGGAAAGAGAAGGGAGGAAGGAGAAGCAGGGTGCTTGGGGTGGCGGCTTGGAACTCCGGCGGTCGCCGGCGTCAGCCAGAGGCGGCGGGATCAGGCGTGGTGCTCGGGGAGGCAGGTAGCTGCGGGGGGAGGCTCGGGAGGAGCTCCTCTGTCTCAGCCCAGCCTGACGAGGGAGACCCACCCCCGCAGGTCAAAACCGCCCGTTGACCATTGCAACGTCAGCAATCAGTCAAGTCAAACCACCCAGGGACTGGTTTTGTCCTGTATGGGATTGTTTAGGGGGTGAAGGGATCAGGGGGTTATGTGAACCACCAACTTTCTTCAGGGTAGTAAAATGGACTTTTTTCATTTTTAGATCCTAACCAACTTTTTGGTCACGTGCGCGATCTGCACCTGATTCCACACCCATGTGGTGGTGAAATCCTGGCGGCGAATTCGCTCGCCAAAAAATTGGCACACCATCGGTTTGGTAGGGCTCCTATGGGCACCATCCAAACAGGCCCCAAGTCATTCACAGAAGTTACAAATAATAAATTCACTAAGTCAATAATCCTTGTTTTTTACCAGGAGATTTAGTGCATGCAAAATTTTATGATGTCTGAGCTGTAAAGTTAATGATGCTCATAAAGTTGGGCATGGACATGCAAAGTTCATGAGTTTTTATAATATCTGCTTCAGTTTTTTCTGATTCTTTTATGCAACAAATGCAGATGCATTTTGGTTACTGGGGCGTATGGTGCCCAGAAAACTGACATAAACATAAGTTTGACAGCAGCTGGTCTTTTGTGGACTGCGACCGATTTTATTGTGAAGGGATTAAGTGGCAGGTCTGTTCAGAAAACTAATCACATGAATGAAGGTACATGGGCACTTCAGATAACATTACCATTCTTTTTGATTTTCTATACTTCATACATGCTCTCTTTTGGATTGCAGAGGTTCAGTTGGGTGTATCAACGGAAGAGGGAGGTATACCAACCAGTGAGGAAGGCGTCAAGCGAAATCCCTTGCAACAACTGGTTGATTACAATAAGCTGTTCTTTTCAGTTTTTTCCGTCCTTCAAAAATTGGGTGCAGATGACCGTCCGGAGGTATGTCTTTTCAACATGCCATTCGTTCTGTGCATGGCCATTCATGATTTGCTTAGCATCTTCTGAGTAGCTTATTGGTGATTCCGTGGCACAATTGATAATTATTTGACATGTACAGCCCAGCATATTTTATACAATTTTGTTTATTCCAAGGTTCGGAATTCAGCAGTTCGGACTCTGTTTCAAACTCTCTGCACCCATGGTCAAAAACTTTCTCTAAGTATGTGGGAGGATTGCCTGTGGATATATGTTTTTCCAATGCTAGAACATGTTTCCCACTTGGTAAGTAATGTAGCAATTGGTTAGCATGTTTTGATCTTTCCCTTGAATCTTCTTCACTTATAATTAACCCCTAATCTACTATATTATTTTTCAGGCATCTACCTCGTCTAAAGATGAGTGGCATGGGAAGGAATTAGGAACTCGTGCAGGGAAAGCTGTTCATATGCTTATCCATCACAGGTTTTCAGTCGTTGAAAGCACTGTAATCAGATTATATTTGTTTGATATGTTTTTTTTAAGTAAAAAAAACCCTCTGTTATTTGGTTAACTCCATTATCTTTGGGTCGTCCCACAAATTGGAAGTTAAGCTGGTCATTGAACCTACTTCCATCTTAATCCTGTAGGCTAACTTGTTTTGATTTTAGCACATGTGCACGTCCGCTCATTGTAGGAAAATATTGGAGTTTCCACCACCCCCCCCCCCCCCCCCCTAAAACAAAAAAATACTTCGTGCACACATGTTCATGTACTCTGATTAACTACGCCCACCTTGTTTATCTTAAGAACTGAACCTGGATGGTTGTGAATTAATACCGTTGCTCTCACCACTATTCGTGTTTAGTCTTACTCATTCTGGCATCAAACAGGGTCGAGTTCCTTGTGATCTTTCATGTTTCTTGGTAATTTCCCTTGTTCTACCCTTTTATTTATCTGATGGATTGTTCTTTTGTTTATCCAGTCGAAATACAGCGCAAAAACAATGGGATGAAACTATTGTTCTTTTATTAGGTGGTATAGCACGGCTTTTACGATCATTTTTCCCTCTCCTCCAGCAATTGAGCAAATTTTCTTCCGGTCAGTTTTCTGTAGTGGCCATTATGCTTCTGTTGCATACCAGTTAGTAAATTACCAGTAACTGTTATTGACATACTGTGCTTAAAATTGTGCAGGTTGGGCAATTTTGCTTGCGTTTCTAAAAAATAGCATCTTAAATGGTAGCAAGGAGGTAGCTCTTGCAGCTATTAATTGTTTGCAGACATTTGTTAGTTCAAACTGTCCGAAGGTTCTCTCTCTCTCTCTGTCATCTATCAGATAGCTTAGTACAGTTTGTAAGCTAAATTGAATTGTTGAGCTGTCATTATTTGCCTGTTCAAATTATTTGTGATGGTGAAAGCTTAATGTTGTATTTTTCTTTATGGGAACAGCTGAGTGTGCTACCTACTGTTCTCGTGATTTGAACACTGTTATGCCATGACCTTGCCTTTGCTATCCCCTTACCCCCTCTAAATTTATACACAGCTTTAAACATGTCCTTGCATTTGCTATCTCCTTGCCCCTCTAAATTTATAGTTCTAAACATGGTATCGTATATGTCATCTCATGATATAATAGAAAATATAGCTGTCAAAGTAATGAAAACACTAACACAAGATGATTTGAGTCTGTATTGTCGATAATAACATTGTTCATGAAGCAAATAAATCTGTTACTTCTGGATCAAACTAAGTCAAACAGTTAGTCAAACTGGAACTGTTTGACCAGTGACTGGATAAATGGAGTAATTGACATTTTAGATAGGTTGTGTAATTGCGGACGTGTTTACCATCTTGGCAATGGAAGCTGTGAGTGGAATGTAATCACCTGATGACTGCTATTACGACTTATGATTGCAGTGGCTGTTTATGTTTTTTGTTGCATCTGAAAGAAACAAACCAGATGTTTTCACAGCTATGCGGGGGCAGTGTAACTTTAAGGAGCCTACTTGTTCTTCAAAGATTTAAACATTTTCTCTGCACTTCCCTACTAAAGGACTTGATTTACACTTTCACAGTCGTATAAATGGCATGTCTTGGGCTTGTCACATTCTTTTATTGTTTCTGATAAAATCATGAATACATGTTTTAAGATGAAATCATCACATATACATGCTTGATGTATAATTAATAAAAATTTCAGGGCAATCTAGAATCCTCCTTTGTCAAATCCGTTCTTGATATTTACGAACTTGTTCTTCAAACTTCACCAAACTATAAGAGTGACTCGGCTGATAAGGTGAAGCAAGAGGTCCTTCGTGGTCTTGGTAAATTTCTAGACTTCATAGTTTGTGTTGATAAGTTCCATTTGTTGCAACGAGCTACTAATCATGTTGCATTCATGCAGGAGATCTTTACGTTCAAGCGCAATCTCTATTTAATGATGACATGTATCTAAGGCTCATGGCTGTTATGCATCTAATGATTAAGAGTTCCATGAATTCTTCAGATTATGATAATGAATTGGTATGCTCGTGAACTCCAATTTTAGTATTGTTTGCTACACTGTGGTGTTAAACATAGAATTCTAGAAGTGTCCTGTGTGTAAACTGTGAAGTATGTTGATATTTTCCCTGGTTAGCCATGCACGGTGGGGAGCGGGTTATGTTTGTGTTTTTAGAAAGGCAAAATGTGGGCATGATGAGTAGGACTTGCACAACCAGTCGGAACTGGCTGTTTCCCACTGTTTGAGGTCCAACCAGCCTGGGATTGGAATGTTTAGTGGTGTGTTACTGCCGTCTGCAAGTTGCTCGGCTTACAACCTTTTTTGACCAGTTCCAAATGTTTTGACTGGGAACAACTAGTTTAATGTTCCCTTTCCGAAACTAACAGGGGCCCACAACAAACCTGTCTCTTGTTTTTATGCCCTGGGTAGGATAATACACCATGAAAGAAGCTTTAGTCTCTGTTTTGTCTTTTAGATAGTCCCAGAAGGTGCCTTTTATTCCATGGTTCTTTAATTTACTCTTCTCATGCTTGACAAAAATACATGCAAAGCTTTTGCTGTTCTCTTAAAGAAATATATTCTGTGGTACTTATTTTGTGACAACCACAAAAGAAGCCTTTAATCTTCATTTCCCTCATATGTACTCTTGAAATCTTTTTTTTAATTCCATGTTCCTACCTTGACAATTTCCATGCTTAGAACAGGATGTATTGAACTTCATAACTTACTTAGCCTTTATGCTTTAGGGTAGCATCCCTGCTGTGCAGCGTGGTATCTTAGAAATTATTCCTATGCTACGCCCAACAACTATGTTATCATCAATGTGGTCGCCTCTCCTGCTTGAGCTGCTATGCTATCTTAACGGAGAAGAAAGCCCCCTGCACAGGAATAATAAAGAAATACGTGAACAGAATTCTGATGCACTGGCCAATGGCACAAAGCGTGCTTCTGGTAAGACATGTTATCGTATCGTACATACATGTTTGTGTAATTTAAGAAATACGATATCTTGAGCAATTTGTGTGTAATTCATCATGGCTGCAGTTGAACAAGGCCATATCAATGGCAGTGGCACAAAAGGGGATACTGTGGTGGGCTGTGGCTGGGGCATTCTATTTGTAGAAAAGCTTGTGCCAATCATGGTCAACCTTTTCCTAGAGGCTCCACCAAATGAAAGGTGTAGTGCCTCACCAGAAGTTATTCAAGGTCTTGGAAGGTAAATTGCCTTAGCTTTACAGCCTTACAGTCCCTAGCAAAGCTTTGAGGGTAATAGTTATGTTGTAAACCTGTGCATCTGGAGTTCCTTAGCTTTTCATGTGTTGAACATAACTTGTGTTGGTTGTAGTTATAAAGATACAATGCAAAAGTAAGAATATTTTCTCCAGTGAAGATCATGTGCTTACTGCAGAGTGTTCATACTAATTACAAAGTCGTGGAAGGTTAATTTGGAACCATCTAGATAATGAGCCTATGAAATTGGATTGTGAAGCAGCACAGGGTTGTGGAGGAGCAACTTCAACATGTTGTGCTAGATATCGCTCTAGAGGCAGAGATAGGCTCATATGGCAGCAGGAGTTCAATCCAGTAACTCGTAGAACACAAAATCTATTCCAAGATTTTAGATAAGAACACCAAGTTCTATTAGTAGTGGGTACATAGTCTTGAGTTATGAAACTAGAGGCAAGGACCTCTATTTATAGGCTTTGTGAAGCCTTCACATCTCAGGTTCTACTCATAACTAGAAGATTCTAGAAAACATCACTTGAAGGTTAAGACATCTTAGCTTCTACCCATAGTTAGAAGACTCTGGAGAACATTACTTAAAGGTTAAGAAAATGAATACAACAGCATATGACTTGAGGATCAATTTAGAACTCGAAATTGCCTTCTGTTTTTTTTAACCTTTCTCTACTGTCCCTCATCAGATTGTTTATTTACTCCTTGCTTACTCTGGAAATTGTTAACGCAGGTGCATGAACACAAGGAGAGACAATCCCAGGGGTACCCTTTGGAGAGTTTCCGCTGAATGCTTCAATCGTGTTGTGACAGATGAGGTGAGGCAGGAAAATGCTGAATGTGGAAGTGACATGAATTCATATAGACTTTCTAGAGCTCGCTTCTGGAAGGAGGTTGCAGATGTATACGAAACCTTTCTTGTTGGATCTTGTGGGCGTGTGTTGTCTTCAGATGTTCCTTCAGCTGACTCTGCTACAGCTGATGAGAGCCTTGAGATGACTGTCCTCACTGTTTTTGGAGACAGTGTTCTGAAATTGCAGAAGGCGGCTCCTGTTGAGGTTTGTTCATAAAAAAATTGTATTTCTTTAGCTTTGCAGTTGTACATGAGAAATAACTAGTTGCGGCTTGGAAGAGTTCTAAAAAATCTGTCCTTGTAAATGCTCAGTTGTGTCCATCTAACAGGTAGTTCAAATGCCTGTTCTCTTCCAGGTATTAAAAAGGCTTGTGAACTGTCTTGATCGTTGTGCATCACGAACAGGATCCCTACCTATTCAAACTGTCGGTCTTCTACCATTGCACTGCAGCAGATTTTCTCTGGGCTGTTTGCAGATGATGTTTTCTTTAAGCAGGTACAGCTATTTTTTTCTATTTCATTTGCTTGCTTATGCCAACTACCAAAGTGAGAGTACACTTAGAACACAACGTTAACTTGTTCCTATAATTGCAGTTGTATATCGAAGACAAGCTCATACCCTGCAGTATCAGAAACCAGCAAAGTTTCTATTTCCATTCTTACAAAGCGATGTGAGGTTATACTGGGTCAGTTTTTAGCTGATGAAAATGACCTAGGTATTTTTCAAAATCGATGATGATTTAATCTTGAGCTTTCTTTCATAGTAATGTTGTTGCATCACTAGTATATTAATTTTTTACAACAATGCCGCCAATTTTGTAATGATAATGTTATATTGTTGCAGGAGACCGTCCATTGCCTAGTGTGAGGATTGAAGAAACGGTTTGTGTCCTTCAAGAGCTTGCTAGGCTAATATTAGACATTGAAACAGCTAATGCTCTCAACATACCACTGTACCTGAAAGATGCTTTACGGGAAAACCAGTCCCATGGGAGGGCCCATTTGTTGTCGTTGCTTCCCACTTTCTCTGAGCTTGTCGTCTCAAGGTAAGAGAAGGGTTTTCTAGTCCTATAGAGTTACTAGGAAGTAATATAGCGCTACTGTTTCAGACAGTAAGAAATACCTAAATTAGGTAGATAGTGATTTGTGAAATTGTTAGCAAGTAGTGAAAGTTACGACCAAAGTTACCACTGGTAGTTGCTGTCTAATTCACTAGTTGCTGTCAAAGAGTGTACAAAGATTGTAGCTGCAATTGAGTAATAAAGAGCTGTTAGGTAGCTACCCAGGTAACATGTACAATCGCTGGTAAATAATGTAGATCTATCCCTGACATAACTGAGAGGTTCCCAATAGCACTAGAGTTCCCAGTACATATCGTTGATAGTCGCCAGTACATAGCACAACTCATTGATAGTTGCCACAAATAACACAGATGGGAGCTGGCACTGTAGAGCTGTGAGCAAGTAATATCAGAGTTACTCTATGGCGATACAAACTGACTAGCAAGTTACTTCGCTGATTTAAGTAATAGCCACTTTCTGACCACAAACTAGCTGTCAGCTGTGAAATAACTTGTTCATCTCCAGAACGTAAGAACTGAAATGTCGTGTAGATCACTGCGAGTGTCAATCTTGTAGACCCAGTTCGAATGATCATTTAAAGGTTAGAACTGAAATGGTCACAAAGTATTGGGATCTTTCCCTAGCAGGAAAAATATTGCCAACTTGCTATAACTATTTGGTTCTATTTACCGGTAATAAACTAATTGATAGCTGATAGTTGCTGTTAGTTGATCAACTCAGCCAGAATTGTGTTCCTGAATTTGCCCATTAATATCAACAATTGTTTGTATAAAATAATTAATGATTCCTGTGGACTATTGTTTTCTTAAATAATGTCTTTCATACAATACATGGTAAGTTGTAGAATATGCATAGTTCATAGGATTTCGGTAGGATCTCAGATTCTATGATTCAACCAACCACATAATTCTATCAGAATATATCCTACTCAATCGAGAATCTCAATCCTTATTTAGCTTTGGGTTCATTTGAGCCATTATTTTTCTTGTTACTCTTTATATTTACACTGGCATTCTGTTGTCCCTGCATCAGAGAAGCCAGAGTTCGGGAGCTTGTTCAGGTGCTTCTCAGACTCGTCTCCTCAGAGCTAGGACTGCAACGCCTGACGTAAAGATGAAGGATGAACTCCGTTTTTTTTTTCTTTTGCTGGATTGGAATGCTATATCTTCGTTAGTATTCCACCTCTTCATTTGCATACATGATCCTGTATATCCGTCATGACGGGCAAGAGGCGCTCGAGGAATCACATCTATAAATGAATAGGGTTGTACATGTAACATTTTGTCGAGTAAGTTGTTTTTCTTTTCTGTAAACATTAGGTATATAGCCAATATTCTTCATGTTTGACGTAGCAGTAGTCAACCTCTAGTTGTGACAGTAACTTGTATTTTGAACTGCCGATTAAGGCTGTGATGGTGTTGATACAAATAATGAACCGTCTACACTGATGAATGATCTGTAAGCACATTCAAGCCACTACAGTTGTATTGGTCACCTTGGCGTGTGATTTTTATTCTGCCAGAGGTTTTATCAGCTGTCGGAAATGGTTACCTGACACATATGTTATATGTATTAAATTTGCACGGACGTGCAGTGCTAGAACAGTGGGAACTTTTCTGCTTTTAAAATGTGTTCTCTGTGGATCTCGTTCTAAAAATGGTAAGACCTACTCCCTTCGTTCATAAATATAAGCCCTTTTAAAGGAAACAAAACGAGTAAATCTACACTCTAAAATGCATCTATATACATTTGTATGTAGTCCGTATTGAATCTCTAAAAAGACCGAAAGTACCATTCTGCTCCCGAGCTCAAATGAGCTCGGTGAACAGTAAAATCGAAAAAAAAATCGAAAAATATTCAAAAAATTCTGAAATTTTTTCGTGAACAACATTGAAAAAATATCTAAGTGCGTGCAAAAATTTGGCCTGAAAAAAAAAATCGATACTCTGAAAATGCGCATTTTCAGAGTATCGATTTTTTTTTTTTGCCACGCCTTATAGGAATGTTATTTCAGGCCAAATTTTTGCATGCACTTAGATATTTTTTCAATGTTGTTCACGAAAAAATTTCAGAATTTTTGAACAATTTTCGAATTTTTTTCGATTTTACTGTTCACCGAGCTCATTTGAGCTCGGGAGCAGAAACTTCATGTCCAACTAAAAAGACTTGCATTTAGAAACAGAGGGTGCACAGCATAGAAAGTATATTCTTTATAAAGAATCTAATTGGTGTTCTATATATTATGTTTCGACAAATGTAACGTCCGAACGTTCCTACTTTTGCAATAGATACGAACTGTTCCGCAACTTTGCCGGCGAGTCTAGTCCGAGATTGCGGAGCGAGAGCGAGCGTCGTAGACGAAGTAGTCGAACACGCAAAAGTAGATCAACACAGGGAAGTAGGGAGGAGATTATCTTTATTAATGATTGATCTCTGTTACAACGATTGCTCCTTATCTTTTTATATAGGGGTAGGGGGTCAAGGGATAAGTACCTACTTAACAAAAGTGTGGAACCGGGAGGGGCTACGCGGTGCGCATCGCACACGCCCGCCGCCACACCTGCGGTGGACCCGTTTTCCCAACACTCCCTCTTGGGTAATTATCTGTATATCCATGTCTCAAAACTCCGAAAAACCAGTGGAAAAAATATGGAGAAAGAGCGCATAGTATATGTTGTTGTATTGCACGAATTGCCTCGTCAAAAACCTCATGTGAGAAACATCAGAAAAACTCACTCAAGGGAAAAAGAGTACAATCCACTCAACCATCAAGTTTGAGTACTCAATCATCGGGATTGAGATTTTAACGAGAGTTTGTAAAGTTTCTCCCCCTGAACCTTGCATCTCTCTAAGTCTCATCATACCGATCCCACGCACACACCTCTCGAAAGGTGATGCCGGTAATGATTTAGTGAACATATCAGCAAGATTGTCACAGGACTTAGTATGCAAAATTCTCACCTCGTTCAGCTGTTGCAGTTCATGTGCATTGAAGAACTTGGGACTAATGTGCTTTGTGAGGTTACTCTTTACATAACCCATCTGGACTTGTGCAACACAAGCAACATTATCTTCATAGATAATGGTAGGGGTTTGTACGATGTTCAGCCCACACGTTTGCTGGATGTGGCTGATCATCCGCCGAAGCGATACACATTCTTTTGACGCTTCGAATAGTGCCATGATTTCCGAGTGGTTAGTGGAGGTCGAAACAAGAGTTTGCTTGGTCGATTTCTAGGAAAACGCAATTCCACCACAAAAGAAAACGTATCCAGTCTGTGATTTGCAATCATGCGGGTCCGATAGGTACCCAGCATCGGCATAGCCTATAAGAGATAGGTCTTGATTCCTTTTATAAAATAGGCCAAGATCTTTGGTCCCTTGCAGGTAACGGAAGACGTACTTGACACCTTTCCAATGTCTCTTGGTAGGTTCAGAACTGTACCTAGCAAGCAAACTGACGGCGAAAGCAATGTCTGGCCATGTACAGTTTGCGAGGTACATGAGTGCTCCAACTGCACTCAGGTAAGGAACCTCTGGTCCCGGAGTTTCCTCCCCCTCTTCCTTAGGACTGAACGGGTCCTTGTCTGGTTGTAAAGATCTCCCGACCATCGGGGTCTTAGAAGGATATGCCTTATCAAATCCAAATCTTTCCAACGCCTTCTGGGCGTAGGCCGAATGGTGCACTAGAATCCCATTAGGGGAATGTTCAAGTTGCATACCTAGACAGAACTTGGTTTTACCCAAATCCTTCATCTCGAATGCCAACATCAGGTAGGAACTCGCTTCCTCAATATCCTCAGGTGTACCGATTAGGTTTAAACCGTCCACGTACACCGAGATTATACAGAATCCATCTTGGGATCGCCGTATAAAAACACATGGGCAATCTTTATTGATCGTGTAGCCCTTCTGATGAAGGAAATCGCTTAGGCGATTATACCAGATTCTACAAGACTGTCTGAGTCCGTACAATGCCTTTTGAAGTTGAACACTGTATAGACTCATGTTTGCTCTATCATGGTTCGGAACAGGGATACCTTCAGGAACCTTCATGTATATGTTCAAATCCAAGTTACCATACAGGTAAGCAGTGACAACATCCATTAATTTGATTTTCAAGCCCATGTTTACCGCCATTGAGATCAAGTATCTAAAGGTAACTCCATCGATGACCGGGGAATAAGTCTCCTCAAAATCGACACCAGGTCGTTGAGTGAACCCTTGAGCGACGAGCCTTTATTTGTACCGTACTACCTTATTATTTCCATCTCTCTTTCGAACAAAAACCCATCTATGGACAACAGGGCGTATGTGGGGAGGAGTTTGACAAACTGGTCCGAACACCTTCCTTTTGTTGAGAGATAATAATTCGGCAGTAATTGCCTCATGCCAATCTTTCCAATCCGACCTTTTCTTGCAATCAGCGAGCGTGTTAGGCTCAGGGTCAAGATCTATGATTGAGGCAATTTTCGTAGCAAAGTTAATGTCAACAATCACCATTGCTCGGTTCAGGGGCTCCCCAGTAGAAATATAATTTATGGCCATTTCGTCATGGAGCGCATCTGACGCTAAAACTTGCTCTACCAAATTTCCCATTCTGGGAGCAAGGTCCTTTAGATTTCCCACGCCGATGTGTGCGCACACATCTCCGCTGGGTGTTTCCCCTATGGGAAAGTTCAAGTTTGGAATTTCGTGCACTGAATTTTCCGTACTTGTGCCAGGTCTCGACTGGCTCCCCGTTTCACTTTGGGGCACTTTGGTGAAAGGCTGTAATAAATCTCTCTTATCCTTTTTCGTCGGGCATCCCCGAGTACTTGGGATTTGAGAAGCCGGATCTCTCGTCCTTTTAGGCCTTTGGACGGGAGTGAGTATACCATCATTTTTCTTTGGTATTTCAACCCTTTCCGGTGCATTGCGCATGCACATGCGATTTTATCACAGTCTTTAAGTCACTAAAGTGGTCAGGCAGTTGATTTGCTAATGACTGCAAATCTATTATCTTTTGGACTTCTCAGCAGTGCGCGGGTCATGAGCGTGGATTCCCGTGGCTTGCCATGTGATTTCTCGACTTTTAGCATCAAGGGGTTGATTCTCTCCCCCTAAAGTCAGGAAAAAATCCTCGTAAAAAATGCAATCAGCAAAACGAGCCGTGTGACAGCCACCTGTCATGGGGTCCAGATACCTGATTATGGACACAGTCTCATAACCAACGTATATCCCCGACTTACGGAGCGGGCCCATTGCTGATCGCTGGGGTGGTGGTCTTGGTACATATACCTGGCAACCGAACCTACGAAGGTGGGAAATTTTCGATGCCGACCCTTGCGCAAGTTGAACAGGAGAGTGGATGTTGTAGGCCGACGGTCTAAAGTTGATTAGATTGGCCGCATGTAACACAACGTGGCCCCAACATGTAGTTGGTAAATTACAACCCTGAAGGAGCAGTCGGGCAATGAATTTAAATCTTTTAATCAATGCCTCGGCAAGTCCATTTTGTGTATGAACATGCGGTACTGAGTGCTCAACTTTGATTCCCATTGCCATGCAATAATCATCGAACGCCTTTGAAGTAAATTCTCCAGTGTTGTCCATTCGAATAGACTTTATATGATAATCAGGAAAATTATTCCTCATTTGTATGATCTGAGAGATCAACTTTGCAAAGGCATGGTTCCGCGTTGATAGCAGACAAACATTGGACCATTTAGAGGAACCATCAATGAGCACCATGAAGTACCGAAACGGCCCGTGAGGGGCTGAATTGGACCGCATATGTCCCCTTGTATACGTTCCAAGAACGCGGGTCCCTCACCTTGAGGGGCGATGGCCTAATGACTAACTTCCCCGTGGCGCATGCGGAGCATACGAAATCGTCGGGATTCGGGAAGTTCTTCACGTTAACATTATGACCATGTGAGTTGTTAATTATATTTCTCATCATCCTAAGTCCGGGGTGGCCTAACCTATCATGCTAGAGGTAGAAAAGTTCAGAGCTTCTAAAAACAGTCTTAAGGATAGTGTACACGGGTGGTGCTACTATCTTGGTGTAGTATAGCCCTGTGTCGAATGAAGGAAGCCTTTCGGTAACATGTTTACCATTTGCATCCTGCTTTGTGATGAGGAGGCACTCCTTGCCGTTGTCATCATCGGTCTCAATATGGAAACCATTAGCGCGGATGTCTTTAAAGCTCAAAAGAGTACGAGTGGACTCTAGGTACAACAATGCATCATTAATGATCAAAATTGTTCCCATAGGAAGTATGATAGTGGCTCATCCGGAGCCAACTATGTTCGAACCGCAGCTGGCGATTGTCATAAATACTTCCTGGAGATTTTTTAATAGACTCAAAGTACTTAGTTTCTCGTAAAATGGTATGTGTGGTGGCGCTATCGGCAAGGCACGTTTCCTCCATTCGGGCGCCACACGCGTTCTAAAATATGACATCTAATTAATGTAATGATGAAGAAGCTACATTAATAATAAATGCACACATTTCAGAACATAACATACTATCATGTATAAATAATGAAATAAATGAATGATATAAATGTCATCCAAGCGCCAAAAATAAATAATAAGTTTGTGCTCTCATAGAGCTTACAACCAAATCGAATTTATTCGAATACATTGTATCAAATCACGGAATCATGATAACTAACGAGGTAAGCTAAGTAGACTCGGTAAAGAAGCCATCCACTTCAGCTTGAATCTCCATACTGGTGATCCTAGCCTCGATAGAGATAATCTTGGAAGCAGCATCAACATCCAGTTGCGGCACGGTAGGGGCGACCACGTGCTCAACCTCCATGTCAATGTTGGCGTCATTAGAGACCGCCAAAACCGCCGCTATGGGCACATTTGGGGTCGCAGTATGGGCGTAGGAGGAGGCGTAGGGATCATCACGGGTGGCGCCATGGGCGCCGGTGGTGCTCCCTCCTAAACCAAGGCGAGGGGCGTCTCACGTGCCTTTCGAGCCTTGTACGCATCAACGACCTCCTGTGTTGCGCGGCACTAGCGGGAGAAATGCTCCAATGATCCATACCGGAAGCAGTCCTGAGGCCTCTGCCCCCCTTACCCGGCTTTTTCTGCTTAGCCGGAGCGTGTGGGGGGGGGGGGGGGGGGGTGAGGGCCCTTCTTCTTGCCCTTACGACCCCTCTTCTTCTGGAGAGGCTTGCGGACTTTGAGAGCGTTCGCCTCCTGACGACCCCCCCCCCCCAAGTGGTTGCGCGACAAAGTTCTTCTTCAGAACCTCGTCATGCGCCTCCGCTACCTGGAGGACGTCAATCAGCTCTGAATACCTCGTGTAGTTTCCCTGGCGGTAGTTCCGTGAGGACTAGACCGCGTCAGGGTGGAAAATGGAGAGGGTTTTCTCAATGTTCTGGCTGTCGGTAACCTCAGTACCACACAGCTGAAGAGTCGTACAAATCCGGTGCAGCGCCGAATTGTACTCCCCAACCGTCTTGATGTCGCGAACCTTAGACAGATCCACTCCGCTTCTGCGCGCGGCTTGACAGTGTACTTCAGCCATTCAAACCGTTGCTGAAGAGCGGTCCAAAGGTCATAAGCACTCCACTCATCCATATACTCGTCTTTCAGAGTAGGGCAGAGGTGATGACGGAGGAAATGCAAAGCTTGGGCATTTTCAGGTGCGAACTTGGGGTCAGTGGGGGCCAGCAGGGTCCCCTTACCGATCGCCCTCAAAAGGGTCATACCCTAGAGAAAGATCTCGCAGTCCAAAGCCCATGTCAGGTAGTTTAGCCCTGTCTGGGCCAACTCAGGAAACACCTTGTTGACGATTCCGGCCATCTACAATTTATGCAAAAATCATGAGATTACAGCAGGTAATATTTTGCATAAATGCAATGTTGATAAACTTATTCAATAAAAATGACGTTTCATTATTTAACACATGTTATTATATAATTTATTTAATGATTAAGAGTGCTAAACAATTAATCTACAGCAGTAAAATCATACAATAAAATCATGTTGCGGGAGATAGCATGTTAAGCGCAACTAGTACGTGAAAAATAGCCCCCAAAACGAATTCCCGAGCCCCTTTTAAGCCTAAATATGCGTTTTTAGCGAAAAAGATAGTTCCAGGGATTTATATACAAAATATTACAGCATGAATATTGTGTGCATAAAAGTACAGAACTGTGGGGGCTAAAACCCAAATAACTGCGCGCGCGCGTGTAGTCGGCCTGTGTAGCCAGCACGAGGCAGACTGTTTCCCTCTTTTCTTTTTATTTAGAGAGAAGGGGCCCAACAGCCGGGGACCAATAGCTAGGGCCCAGCAGGCCGGCCTGGCCAGCCCCCACGCTGCCCAGAGGCAGAGGGGCGCTAGGTTTCCCTAGCGCCCGAGTGGGGTGGCGGCGGCTGCATCACGCGGCGGCTCGAGAGAGTGCAGCGCGCGGCGGCTCGAGCCTCGCCAACAGTGGCTGGCCGTCGGAGTGAGGGGTGCGGCGGCCGGACGACATGTGCAGAGCGGGTGCGGCGGGCGGCGGGCGGCAGGCACTCGGGCGCGCGGCGGAGTTCTGGGCGACGCGAGCGCGTAGTGGGCACGCGACGCGGGCGACCAGCGGGGTCGCGGCCGAGGCGCAGGCTCGCAGGCTGCTAGCCGGCCAGCAGGGCGCGGCAGAGCGAGGGGCGCGGCGACCGGCGGGGCGATGGGCGCGGTGGCTGTACGCGCGCGGCAACGGAGCGTGCGCGACCTGGGGTCTCCAGCACGCGCACTCGTGGCGGAGGCCTGCAGCAGGCAGGGCCGGACGTGTGGCGAGCGTGGCCATGGCTGGGCGCGGCGCGGGCGGCGCCAGCGCGGTCAGGGTATAGCGCGGGCGACCAGTAGGGTCGCGTCCAGGCGCGGGTGAGTGTGCCGGCACGCGGCGGTCGTGGCCAGCAGGGCCATGGTGACGACGGCGGCTCCGTGCGTCGGCTCGGGACAAAACGAATTGTGCGTCATCGAGACGTCACGACGCGTGTACATCTGGTACATCGCGGCGGTGCCGTGCTCATCTGGAGGTGTAATCACCATCTTCCTAGGGTGTAGTCAACAAATCTCTCTTTATCCCAGAACATCGACATTGGTCGGCGACGTATTCGTCAATTAGTTCTTGGGAGGGAAATCCACACCATAGGGAGATTAAATCCGAAAAATAAACTAATTGCAAAAATGGAATCGTGATAACATGATGAATCCATTTTTGCAAGAAGCGAGATCAGATCTTATACCTCCGCGGGATCGACAAAAGCCTGCTTGATGCAGGCTTGACGCAGGCTTGATGGAGAGTTGGTGGAGCGAAGCGTGCTGATAACGGGTTCCGTAATTTCGCTGGCGAGTCCGGTCCGAGGTTGTGGAGCGAGAGCGAGCGCGTAGACGAAGTAGTCGAACACGCAAAAGTAGATGAACACAGGGAAGTAGGGAGGAGACTATCTGTAAGGGCATATTTATACCCTATTGGTTTTGGTGATTGATGACAATACGTTTGCGGACTAACTGTGTGTATTGAGCTTTCAGAGGTTATCAGGTGGCACAAGACGGTTATTTTACCCCTCAGGGAGTTAAAGAGAAGACGGTTTCTTTTCGACGATTTAGTGTCGGTGGACTTGAGTCGTAGGAAAATCCGTACTATCAAGAGGGGGTCCGCAGTTGGAAAGGTTGGGTGGAATCATCACGTACACCTTCGCACCCCATCATTTCCCGGCAACTTGGAGCATATGCCTTGTGCCTAGGCTGCCTATTATCTCCTAAGCGGTAGTACCTCTCTGGCCAGCGGTAGTACCGCTGGGGAACATAGGCTGGCTCGGGCGCCTCGCGCGGGGCACCAGACACTTGTCTCGTGACCCGCGCCTCCCTGGGCGGTAGTACCAAGCGGTACTATCACTGCCCCTACTACTACTGCTGCTCTTGCCGCGCGGGGCATCAAACATATGTCTGGTGACCCGCGCCTCTCAGCGCGGTAGTAGGGCGGTAGTACTAAGCGGTACTACCGTTACCCCTACTACTGCTGCTCTGGCATGTAGTACTACCGCTGTTAAGCGGTACTACCTCCCTGGCCAGCGGTACTACCGCTCGTGTGCGGCTGGCAGAGTGGATAACGGGCAGATTTCCCTCCCCACTATATATAAGGGCGTCTTCTTCCCCAAGAAGACTTACCTCTCTCCTTCCAAAAGCTCCATTGTTGCCCCCAAGCTCATATTCGCCTGATCTCTCTCCCTAGCCAACAAATCTTGTTGATACTCTAGGGTTTAGTTGAGAGGGCCCCGATCTACACTTCCACCAAGAGAAATTTGATTCCCCCACTAATCCCTTGCGGATATTGTTACTCTTGGGTGTTTGAGCACCCTAGACGGAAGAGGTCACCTCGAAGCCATAGTCCATTGTGGTGAAGCTTCGTGGTGTCGTTGGGAGCCTCCAATTCAGTTGTGGAGATTGCCCCAACCTTGTTTGTAAAGGTTCGGCTGCCGCCTTCAAGTGCACCACTAGTGGAATCACGACACCTTGCATTGTGTGAGGGCGTGAGGAGAATACGGTGGCCCTAGTGGCTTCTTGGGGAGCATTGTGCCTCCACACCGCTCTAACGGAGACGTACTTCCCTTTACCGAGAAGGAACTTCGGTAACACATCCTTGTCTTCATCGGTTCCTCTAGTGGTTACTTCTTACCTTTACTTTGTGCAAGCTACTTATATTGTTTACCTTGCTTGCTTGTGTTGTTATTGTGGTTAGCATCATATAGGTTGCTCACGTAGTTGCATATCTAGCCAACCTATTTGTAACTAAACTTAATTTGTTAAAGAAAAGTTAAAAACATGTAGTTGCCTATTCACCCCCCTCTCTAGTCAACCATATCGATCCTTTCAATTGGTATCAGAGCTACGTCTCTTTATTAAGGGTTTCACCATCCGAAGAGTATGGTTAACGACGGGGATAGGGTTGATGAACTTCCCGAGGCCGCGGGCGTTGACACGGTCTCACGTGAGGATTTGAATGAGACTTTGTCCTCACTTAAATCCTCCATGACGACCGAGGTCAAGTCCATGTTTAAAGAATTCCTTGATAATCTCAAACTCTCTACCGATGCGGTGCAAGTGGTTAATCCCACTGACTGGACATCGGATGTCCCTCCGGTAAGGAGGGGACTAGTGCCGATAAGGACACCCACTCTCAAGGAATTAACGGGTTGGGGACCCATGCCTCAGTCCCCCCTCCCTTGGTCTATGGAGGACCGGTGCACCCACCACATATAGTTAATCTCGGTCCTCCTCCTAAACTTGTTAAGAATGATTTTGCTAATTGGATTTTTCGTATCAAGTCTCATTTGAATCACAACTCAACCCAACTCTGGCGAGTCATTGAAGAAGGATACTATCCTCGTGATCCACGTAACCTCAACCCAAGAGAAGAGGCTGATAATCAGCTCAATCACTCCGCCTTATTCATTCTCCAAGCTGCAGTACCTACCGAAGATCTAGCTCACTTGCGTCCTTTCACTCGTGCTAAGGATTGTTGGGAACACATTGTCTCCATGTACAAGGGAAGCTCAAGCATTCAACGGTCTAACTTTGAGGTAGTGCTTGATGAGTCTGATGAGTTTGCAATGATAGAAGATGAGGAACTGCGTGAGCTTTACCGGAGGGTGACTACTCTTGCCGTTGCCCTTCGAGATCATGGCGGTAAGGATGTGGATGACAACTGGGTCAATCGTAAATTTCTCAAGGCCATCATGCCCTTCAACAAGGCCATGTCCGCCGTCATCCACCAAAGACTGGACTTCCATGCCTTGTCTTCTGGCGATGTGTTGGATGAATTCATTGCAATGAATATCTTGAACAAGACCGCCGACAATGCTCTAGCTCATGTGCAACGGTTAAAGAAATCATCACCCAACCTTGCTTTGAAGGCCAAGGCCAGTCAAGAGGAATGATGCGGAGCATCCCATGTACATCCCCATGGACCCATCATCAACACCTCAAGCTCCAAGTGGTCCCATGACGAGAGCCCGCGCACGTGCCTTAGAATCCGAGGTGACATCTCTCCTTTGTGAATTCCCATGTGATACTCTTGGAACGTGGATCCTACCTCAAGAAGAGACCCTTTGTGTGCTCAGGTACCAAGAGGAAGGAAGGAAGCAAGAGGAACGCCAAGAACAAGGAGAGGGAATTGCAACAGCCCAGGAATTAGAGGTACAACCGGTCCACCACCGGTCAACCACCGCTCCACCGGTACAACCGGTCCACTACCGCCAACAACCGCTCCAACCGCGGCCAAGTTTCTGTTTTGGTGCGGTTCAAGCCCGGTACTACCCCGGTTGTTCTGCTTAATGCCTCAATACCGGTACAACCGGTCCCAGCTCCGGTACAACCGCCCCTACTGTGCGAGACCGATTGAGTTACAGCTCATGTACCCCCCACTTATCCCCTAGACTATATATTCCCTTCTTCTACCTCCGTGTTAGGGTTAGCTTGTGTTTAGCAAATACTCTTTGTTGAGCCTAGCTCCATTACTTCCTCCTCTTGTGGAGTTGCCCTCCACCGGAGAAGATCCAAGTGATGCCAAGGCCCCTCTAGAGGGAAGATCTCACGAGATTCAAGGCCTCCTCCCCGGAGTGAGGAAGAACTACCGGTTACTTGTATCCGTCCGTTGTTTGTGGATCTAATTACCTCGCGTGTTTGCTTGTTCTTAGTGGATGTGTGATCGAAGTTTGTCCATGAGTTTGCGTTTTCTCTCGTGATTTCTCCCTTTTCCCCTTCCAAGTGTGAAAAGATCTACGTACACGGGTGTGCCCCGTATCATATTGGTATCATGAGCCACGTTGATTCACATCTTGGAGTCTTCCCCTCCATTTTCTAGCCAATTTTTGTTTTGATTTGACCTAATTTCGAAAATCCCCACAAAAATAGACATACCAAAAATTTCTTGGATTTGTTGGATTTGAGGAAATTTTGTTGATTGTGATCCGTGGATCTCGTTGTGGACAAGTGGATCTAGCTTTGCCCTATCATTCCCATCATTTTCTTCCGCAAAATCGACCGAATTTTTCTTCTAAATCGCGGATTCGGACCTGCAGTTCCGCCCAGGAGCGGTACAACCGCCCGTACTTGCGGTACAACCGCTAATTCCCCAGGTCGTTTCCCGAGCGGTACAACCGCCCCTCCCAGTTTCATCCTCGGCTG
Source organism: Elymus sibiricus (assembly GCA_039707655.1). NCBI lineage: Eukaryota > Viridiplantae > Streptophyta > Magnoliopsida > Poales > Poaceae > Elymus > Elymus sibiricus. The sequence continues at coordinate 371,131,386 of CM077667.1, forward strand.
ATTCGCAGTTTCGACCATAACTTTCGCTCCCGAACTCCGATTTGAGTGTTCTTTGGCTCGTTTTGAAGCTATCAACGTGCCCGAGATCCTCACCTTGGTTTTACCACCATTTGACTTCATCAAATTTTTCTTTGAGATTTTGAGTTGCGGTTTCCGTTTCCTAAGGTGTTTCGGCTAATTAGGAACGGTTCTACATCGACAACGCCGCTGCTCATCATCGCCCCGATTCGTCGCATACCACATCTTCATTGACACCAACCGTAAGCAAGGACGGTAACCACGACGACACTCTTGACATATACCCTTGCCATTGCATTGTTAACCCGATCCTATTTGCGTTACTTACCTATCGAGACTAGCCATTGAGTATTGCCGGGCTACGCTACTTGTGCACTTTAGTGATACATACTCCGCATAGCTACAAATAGCGTGCATTTATCATCGTATCTTCTTTTGTGTTACAATAGTCCCCGCTTACATCATTGCTACATTGGTGTGCACGTCCCGCATAGTGATCATTCCAAATATCATCCTCCAAAGGAGAAGCAAAGCAAAGCTTTTAAGTAAAAAGCATAAGACCAATAGCATCGCAAGTTGCATATCATATTATATCATTTGAGCGAGAGATTTTGTGCCAACCACATAAATAGCAAAAGTTGGGTATAGGAAGACGTCTAGTTTTGCTTCGCATAGGTGTGCACAAGTCCGTATCGCGCCCATTCGTGCAATCGTGCTAGCGTCTCTCCACTATTGTGCACCTTGAGCTTACCGTGGCTTCCACATTTTGCGCTCATTTTTCGGTGTTACAATACCACTTTCCTATACGTGTGTGTTTCCGTGCTTACTCATTGCTAGAAATCTACCTCGTCTCATTTACGAATTTGCGAATCTATTTCAACTTGATTGAATCTTATTCTCAAATTGCTTGAATTTTTGTGCCACCATCCTCACCAAGCTACTCCATAAGCATTATTTGTGTAGGTGTGAGAGGGACATTCTTTGGTACCAATTCTACTACTTTCATGCTTGCACATTGAGTGAACTTGATCCACTCTCAACCTTTGGAACGGTAATTGGTATTGTCTTCTCACTCTTCCACTTATATCTTCTTGAGTGTTATGGATAGGAACATCATGTCGAACCCGACATTCGAGGAGCACGACGATGACGCGACCACCCACGTCACCAAGTTGCACTTCTTCGGCGCAAACAAGGCAATTACTCAAGCGCAACATGCCTTGAATGACCGCATCGACAACCTCGCCACCGACTTGCGCGAATCCGAGGCGCGCACACGGGACTACCTCGACACCAAGCTCTCAAGCCAAATGGAGGAACTTCGGTCCTTGATGGTCAACCGCGCTCCCTCTACTTCGACTACGTCAAGACGGCGCTCAAGCCGACACTCATCAGAGTACTCTTCCGACGCAAGCCCCCGACGAGCACGTGTTCATCACCAAGACAAACACTCCGGCCCAAGTTCTCCACAAGGTCGTCACCGTCAAGACAATCCATTCCATGGCAATGGACTTCAAGATCGCGCCCGCGCTCGAGAACGTCGCCGCCAACAAGAGCAAGATGCGTGGGAGCAAGAACAACAACGACAATATCAAGAACAACAACGCCGAGAAGAAGAACAACATCGTCGTCATGAACGAGCGCTTGAGGCACATCGCGCTTTGCAAGAAGCTACTCGTGCTTTGGAGGAGCGCAACCGCCAAGCTCATCACGAGCAAGAAGCGCTTCACCAAGCACAACAAGAAGAACTTCGTCGACAACGACAAGAAGAAGCCAATCGCCAAGAGGAGCTTCACGAAAGGCGCAACCGAGTGCGTCCACCGCGTCTCCGTGCTCAATATCATCGTGTTGAACCCGACCATGAAGATGAGCACGAACAAGATCAACGTCAACACGCTCAAGGCAATGACAATGAAGACCCACCTCCAAGACAAGGATTTCGGCATCATAACCACAATGATGAACACCGCTTCGGCAAGCTCAAGTTCACAATGCCAAAGTTTTCCGGAAGCAATGATCCCGAAGACTACTTGTCTTGGGCCCTCAAAGTTGATAAGATCTTTCGCCTACACAACTATGATGAAGAGAAGAAGATAGCCATGGCTTCCCTTGAGTTCCACGACTATGTCCTTATTTGGTGGTAACAAGTGATTGAGCGAAGAAGGGAGAGAGGTGAACCTCCTATCACCACTTGGGCCCAAATGAAGGATCTCATGCGAGCTCGTTTTGTGCCTACACATTATAACCGGGATCTCTTCAAGAAGCTCCAACAACTCAAGCAAGGAACCAAGTCCGTAGAAGAGTATTACCAAGAGATGGAGATTGCTATGATCCGAGCCAATGTCAAGGAAGATGATGAGCAAACAATGGCACGTTTCTTGAATGGCCTCAACTACCAAGTCAAGAAGATAGCCGACTTCCAACCTTACTCCAACCTACTTGAACTCGTGCATCAAGCAACCAAGGCGGAACGGCAAGTGCAAGATGACTACAAGTACATCAAAGACTTGTATGCGCATGATGCCTATTTTGCTAATCCTTACGCCAAGTGCCAAGTGAAACTTGTTGGGAGAAATATTATATGAAAGATGGCTATCTTATGCGTGCTAACAAATTGTGTATACCCGAGTCTTTTCTTCGTTTGTTGCTTTTGCAAGAGGCTCATGGTGGAGGACTTATGGGTCACTTTGGACGCGACAAGACGTATGCCACACTATCCAACAAGTACTTTTGTCCCAAGATGTTTCGTGATGTTGCACGCTTCACCAACCGATGCTCGACATGCCGCAAAGCTAAGTCCAAAGCTCAATCCCATGGTCTTTATATGCCTCTACCTATACCTTTCCAACCTTGGGAAGACATTAGTATGGATTTTGTGCTTGGCTTGCCACGAACTAAAAATGGCCATGACTCCGTTTTTGTAGTTGTGGATCGCTTTTCCAAGATGGCTCATTTCATTCCATGTCACAAGATAGACGATGCTTCACATATTGCAAATTTGTTTTGTAGGGACATCTTGCGACTACATGGCGTTCCAAAGACCATTGTCTCGGATCGCGACGTCAAATTCTTGAGCTACTTTTGGAAGACCCTATGCGCCAAGCTCGGAATCAAGCTTCTATTCTCTTTGGCATATCACCCTCAAACCGATGGACAAACGGAGGTGACGAACCAGACACTTTCTACCCTACTTTGTGTATTGATCAAGAAGAACATCAAGGAATGGGAAGATTGCCTCCCCATCGCCGAGTACGCCTACAATCGCGCAAGTCACTCCACCACCGGCAAGTCTCCGTTCGAAGTGGTCTACGGCTTCAATTCGTTGTCCCCATTGGACATCCTACCTCTACCACTCCAAGAGCGCGTCAACATGGATGCAAGTGCAAGGGCAAGCTACATCAAGAAAATGCATGAAGATACAAGGCGCATGATCGAACGTCAAGTGGAGAGAGTCACCGCCAAGCGCAACACTAACAAGCACCCCATGGTGTTCAAGCCCGGTGATCTTGTGTTGTTACACCTCCGCAAGGATCGTTTCCCCACCGAGCGCAAGTCCAAACTTCTTCCTCGCGCCGATGGACCATTCAAGGTAGTGGAGCGCTACAACAACAATGCCTACAAGATCGACATTCCACGCGACAAGTACAACGTGAGCGACACGTTCAACGTCACGGACCTATCTCCATTCCATGGTGATGAAGATCTTGATCCGAGGACGGATCTCTCACAAGGGGGGGGGGAGATGATGCGGAGCATCCCATGTACATCCCCATGGACCCATCATCAACACCTCAAGCTCCAAGTGGTCCCATGACGAGAGCCCGCGCACGTGCCTTAGAATCCGAGGTGACATCTCTCCTTTGTGAATTCCCATGTGATACTCTTGGAACGTGGATCCTACCTCAAGAAGAGACCCTTTGTGTGCTCAGGTACCAAGAGGAAGGAAGGAAGCAAGAGGAACGCCAAGAACAAGGAGAGGGAATTGCAACAGCCCAGGAATTAGAGGTACAACCGGTCCACCACCGGTCCACTACCGCCAACAACCGCTCCAACCACGGCCAAGTTTCTGTTTTGGTGCGGTTCAAGCCCGGTACTACCCCGGTTGTTCCGCTTAATGCCTCAATACCGGTACAACCGGTCCCAGCTCCGGTACAACCGCCCCTACTGTGCGAGACCGATTGAGTTACGGCTCATGTACCCCCACTTATCCCCTAGACTATATATTCCCTTCTTCTACCTCCGTGTTAGGGTTAGCTTGTGTTTAGCAAATACTCTTTGTTGAGCCTAGCTCCATTACTTCCTCCTCTTGTGGAGTTTCCCTCCACCGGAGAAGATCCAAGTGATGCCAAGGCCCTTCTAGAGGGAAGATCTCACGAGATTGAAGGCCTCCTCCCCGGAGTGAGGAAGAACTACCGGTTACTTGTATCCGTCCGTTGTTTGTGGATCTAATTACCTCGTGTGTTTTCTTGTTCTTAGTGGATGTGTGATCGAAGTTTGTCCATGAGTTTGCGTTTTCTCTCGTGATTTCTCCCTTTTCCCCCTCCAAGTGTGAAAAGATCTACGTACACGGGTGTGCCCCGTATCAAGGAAGAAGAAGAAGAAGAAGAGGAGGGTTGCCCCGAAGACACCAAACATGCTTACCACGAGCATATGGCTCTAGCATCTAGGCAATTTTGGGGCAACAAAAGAAACACAAGGCCCAACTTCTCCAAGAACAACTCAAGTGGGTCAAAAGGCAATAAACATGTGAGGACTTGCTATAACTATGGTAATGTGAGTCACTTCGTGGTGGATTGCCCATATGAGAAGAGGGAATACAATGGTGGCAAGCTCATCCGCAAAGATAAGGCCAAGTCCTTCCCTAACAAGAGCAACTTCACCAAGAAGGCGCCTCACAAAGGGTTGGTGGCTCAAGAAGAGTATGCCTCTGATGATGATGTTGATGACGAAGACACAAGTGGTGAAGGAATGGCAATGGTTACAGTGGCAATTGCATCCTCTACCCCAACCAAGGTGTCACTCTTCGACGCCCCCAACGAGAACCACATTGCTAGGTGCCTTATGGCCAAAGGTATCACCAAGGTAACCTCCAACGCCAAGACCTCTAACATTAAAAATTCTATTTCTTCCACTCCGTCTTTGTTGGATTGTGTGGATGAACATGAGGAGGCAAAGGAGGGTGAGAATGAGTTTGACAAGTTCTTGTGTAAACTCAAGGGGGAATCCAAGAAGCACTTTGTTGCTCTCTTGGAACAACTTGGTGAGGCCAATGACATGATTGAGTCTCAATAAGAATACCTTGAGGAGTTGAAAGGGCACAATTGTGATTATGCCGACGAGATAGCTAATCTTTCCATTGCTCTTGAGGAAGAGCGAGGTCTTCGTTTGGCTCTTGAAGAGTCACAAAATGATGACCTTGCTAAATTACGTAAAGATCATGATCATGCTATAGTTCTTAACCGTGTGCTCAAATCTGAAAAGGTTGCACTTGGGGTTGGCCATGATCGATTCAAGGAAGAGTTTGACACACTTGACAATGCTCACAAGGCATTGAAGAGTGTTCATGCTTCTCTTAAGGAGTCGCATGATCAACTCCAAGTAAAACTTACTAAGGAAATTGCCGCGTGTCCTCCTTTTGTTTTAATTGATAATGCCTCTGCTACTAACCCTTGTTGTGAGCATGCACATCTTGTGGAGGAAAATGCTAAGCTGAAAGATCATCTTGAGAAAGGCCTTGTGACATGTATCCAAGGTGAGAAGAATCTCAATGACCTTTTGAGCAATCAAAAGGAAGTTGTAGCAAAGGAAGGAATTGGGTTTGCACCCAATTCTAAGACGAAGAAGAAGAAGGTGAAGACCATGCAAGCTCCCCCGCTCAAGGAAACTTTTGTCAAAGTAGGGGGGATTACTCATGAGAAGAAGAAGGACAAGGGTGTGGGTGGTAATGCCAAAAGGGGCAAGACCACTCCCTCCAACAAGGCCGGCGATTTTAACCCCTCTTATGTTTTGTGTCGTGCTAGTGATGGGCATGTATATGCCAAATATGTTGGTTCTTCTTATGAGTACATTGAGTGGTCTATTTGGGTTCCTAAGACTCTTGTCACTAACATGAAAGGACCCATTAAAGAATGGGTACCTAAAGCCAAGCATTGATCTATTGTAGGAGTTTGCTTCCGGAGGGGTATCATGGTTTCTTGATAGTGGAGCAACAAATCATATGACCGAAAGCAAGGACTTCGTGGTGGACGTTCGACCCGATGCATCTTTGGCCACTCAAGTCTCATTTGGTGATGACACAAGTTCAAAGGTATTGGGTCTTGGTAAGGTGATTATCTCTCCGGACTTAACTATTGAGAGAGTCATGCTTGTTGAGACCCTCACATACAATTTACTTTTCGTTCGTCAACTTGCACTCATGGGTTTTAGTACTTTCTTTGGCATTGATACTGTGACCCTTTTGTGGAGCAAGACTCTTAAAGTAGCCTTTGTTGGGCATGTCGAGAACGGTCTCTATGTGATTAACTTCTCGGAGAGACGCACTAAGACCGTGACATGCCTAATGGCTAAAGTTGATGTGGGATGGCTTTGGCATCGCCGGCTAGCCCATGTCAATATGAGATCTTTGCAAAGTCTCCTCAAAGGAGATCACATTATTGGACTAACAAACGTGAGTTTTGCCAAAGATCGTGCTTGCAGTGCTTGTATCGAAGGAAAGTTACATGAAAAGGCTCATCATCCAACAACTACAATCTACTCAAAGAGGACCTTGGAGCTCCTTCACATGGATCTCTTCGGTCCTCCATCTTTTGACAGTCATGGAGGAAGAAAGTATTGCTTGGTGATTGTGGATGATTATTCAATATACACATGGGTATATTTCTTCAAGAAGAAAAGTGAGACCCAACAGTCCGCCATCAACTTTGCAAATGAAGTTCAACGCCAACATGAAGCAAAGATTTTGATGATTAGAAGTGAAAACGGCACCGAGTTCAAAAACTACACCCTGGATGAGTTTCTTAGTGATGAGGGGATAAAGCACCAATATTCCACACCTTATACCCCTCAACAAAACGGTTTTGCGGAGAGGAAGAACCGAACGTTGATGGATGCGGCAAGGACCATGATGGCGGAATTCAAATCTCTGTACAACTTTTGGGCCGAAGCCATCAACACCGCGTGTCATGAATCTAATCGGCTCTACCTCCGCAAAGGTTTGAACAAGACTCCATATGAGATTCTTACCGGTAACAAGCCCAACCTCAAGTACTTCCGGGTGTTTGGTTGTAAGTGTTTCATTCTCAAGAAAGGCGTTCGTTTGTCTAAATTCGATTCTAGAGCTCATGAGGGCATATTTGTTGGTTATGCTACAAACTCTCATGCTTACCGTGTCCTCAACAAGTCCACATGACTCATTGAGGAGACGTGTAATGTAGAGTTTGATGAAAATAATGGCTCCCAAGTGGAGAAAAGTGGTCTTTGTGATGTAGGTGATGAAATTCCTCCCCAAGACATAAGAAGAATGGGTGTGGGACACTACATGCTTGTTGAGGAACCCCTTGTGGTTGAAGGAGAAGGACAATGTTCCACTCAAGTGGAACCATCACCGACGCAAGACCCACACGCTTCTGAAGAACAAAGTGAAGGCCCTCAACCTCATGAACAAGATCAAGGGCAAGATCAACCTAATGGTGATGATGCTGCATCACATGATGCCCACGATCAAGTTCACTTCCCCGAGAAAGCTCAAGATCAAGATCATGCTAAAGATCAAGAGCAAGCTGGTGATGGCACCCTAGTTCGTCAAGATATCGCGCCACAACCTTCCATGGAAGAAATCCTAGAAAGACGAGCTGGCAAGAATGCTTCCAAACTTAAAACCAAGCAACACCTATTAGAGAACGTATATGGAAGCTTGAAGAGAGGGGTAACTACTCATCGTCAATTAACAAACTTTTGTGCACATCATGCGTTTGTTTCTTGCTTTGAACCCCTCAAGTTACAAGAGGCGCTCGAGGACACGGAATGGTTGAAGCCATGCATGATGAACTCAACAACTTCGAGCGCAACAAAGTGTGGCGATTGGTGCCAAGACCAAAGGAAAAGCACAATGTCATTGGAACCAAATGGATCTTTAAGAACAAGCAAGATGCAAATGGTATAGTCATTTGCAACAAGGCAAGACTAGTGGCTCAAGGCTACCCCCAAGTCGAGGGTATCGACTACGGTGAAACTTTTGCTCCTGTTGCTCGCCTTGAATCTATTCGCATGTTGCTTGCTTATGCCTCTCATCATGATTTCAAATTATATCAAATGGATGTGAAGAGTGATTTTCTTAATGGTCCACTTAAGGAGTTGGTATATGTCAAGCAACCCCCGGGGTTCGAGGGTCCCAAGTTCCCCAATCATGTATACGTCCTCGATAAGGCTCTCTATGGCCTTAAACAAGTCTCACGTGCGTGGTATGAGCACCTTACCGAGATGTTGCAGGACCGTGGGTTTTAAATTGAGAAAATTGATCCCACTCTTTTTACTAAGAGGGTTAACGGGAACTTGTTCGCATGCCAACTATATGTAGATGATATTATCTTTGGCTCTTCTAACAAAGCTTTTAATGATGAGTTCGCCGCACTCATGACCAATGAGTTTGAGATGTCCATGATGGGAGAGTTGAAGTTCTTCCTTGGATTCGAAGTCAAGCAATGAAGTCAAGGAACATTCATCAACCAAGCTAAATACACTCAAGACATGCTCAAGAGATTCAAGTTGGATGATCTCAAGCCTGGCAAGGGCAACACTCCTATGCAGCTCAAATGCCAACTTGACAGTGATCCCAATGGTAAAGCTGTGGATCAAAAGGTATATCGCTCCATGATTGGATCTCTGCTTTACCTTTGTGCATCTAGACCGGATATTATGTTGAGTGTGGGAATTTGTACAAGATTTCAAGGTGCACCTAAGGAGAGTCACTTAGTGGCTGTCAAGCAAATCTTTCGATATTTGGCTCATACCCCAAACTTTGGCTTATGGTATCCCAAAGGTGCTTCATTTGATCTCATAGGTTATTCGGACTCGAATTGGGCGGGAGACCGTGTGGAGAGGAAGTCAACTTTCAGAGGTTGCCAATTCCTTGGTCGCTCTTTGGTAAGTTGGTCTTCAAAGAAACAAAACTGTGTTTCTCTCTCGTCCACCGAGGCCGAATATGTAGCTGCTGTGAGTTGTTGTGCTCAGTTGCTCTGGATGAGGCAAACTTTAAAGGATTACGGTGTGACTTGTGACAAAGTGCCCCTCTACTGTGACAACGAGAGTGCTATCAGTATCTCCCACAACCCGGTCCAACATTGCAAGACGAAGCACATTGAGATTCGTCATCACTTCATCCGGGATCATATCAAGCGTGGAGAAATTGATCTTATTCATCTCAATACTAATGAGCAGCTTGCAGATATATTCACAAAGCCATTGGATGAAGCAAGATTTCGCGAGTTAAGGCATGAGCTAAATATCATTGATTCGAGCAATGTAGCTTGACTTAGTGCACACCCCACCACACTCTTCATTATGTCTTGTTTAGATGTAGGCATGGACATAGGGGGAGTCTAGTTCTCTCAATGAACTATCCCTCCTCCTATTATGCATAAAATAATCAAATCTTTCACATTCGCCATTTTTGATGGCACTTGTGTTTCAAAGACGAGTTTTGGTCATGGGCCCAAGGTTAAAATCTTCGTGGTGCCATACCAACTGACTCAAACATAGGTGGCCTCGGCCACCGCCCCCTCCTAGAGAGGCATTTGCTTTTGAGAAGCCTGTTTTATGTTGTTGGGTCACTCCAACCTTTTTGATTTGGTTATTGATCTGCATTCTCGGAGTGTTCCCTGGTCTTTGATGGTTATATGAGTCTCTACAATTTTTTTAAATCAATTTTTTTGCATAAGCCTACCTCTCCTTGATTTTCTGTCTTTGGATGTTGTCCTGTGCGATACTACAACCCTGAACGGCGGTACTACCGCTCATAGGCGGTACTACGGCCCGCTCAGGCGGTACTACCGCTTGGCAGAGCCCCGCGGGGGTTATGGGGCGGGGCAGTTCCCACTGCCCCCATACCCCTTCATCCCCTTCCTCTCATGGGAGTCTCTCTCCAGGTGACTCCAAAGCTCCAGAGATCGCCGTCGGATCTCCTTCTCCGGCCACTCTTTCGCGATTCAGACCGGTGGGATCGTTCCCCACCCCCTCCTCTCGCCATGGATACCGATATTGCCCCCGTTTCTCTCCCCTACGGTTCCATCCTTTGAATCTAGGTTTTTTGGGCAATGCGAGATGTATTCATCAATTTTTCTTCAAATCGAGGCTTGAGCTTGTTGTGGGAGATGGCTAAGGAGCACTGTTGTAGTTCTAGTGGTGAGGATGCCCATTTTTTGTCAACGATACTACCGGATCCCGGCCAGCGGTAGTTGTTCCCCGTGGACACCGCCAGAGCGGTAATACCGCTCCAGGCTACGGTACTACCGCTTGTGATGCAAACTGCACATCTTCACCCCTTTCACTCCAATTCTGCTCATTCTATTTTATTGGCTTATGCATATGTTTTACTCTGTTTCTCCCTCGCTGTGTGTTTTGGGTTCCAGGTGGTGGTTCCTCTGATCGCAGGACCAATCCGGCTCGTGCTTCGAAGCGTTCCCATTCCACTCAAGAGGACAGCTCGAGTCAGTAGGCTCCCAAGCAGCAGACAAAGAAGACCGCCTCCAAGAGGACACAACCATCCTTGGATAAGATACATGCCAAAGATTTTTGGGAACTTCGCCGCCAAGATCCTTATGTCACTCCCCAAGAATTTGTTGTCCGCAACCGTCCCTTCTGGACCAAGCGGCAATTGTCTATCTACAATGAGGTGCTTCTGAATAAGGAAATCTGTTTGTGCCGAATGTCAAGTCTATTGATATGGAGTGAAAAGAATGGCCAATACTTTGGAGAGGCTATTGAGCTCTATCAGAAACTTGGAATCACCCATCTTATGGAGTTCAACAAGGACTTTGATGCTGAGATGGTGGCTGTGTTTCATGCTACCGTTCACTTTGGTACTGATGATGCCCGAACTTTGACTTGGATGACGAATGGGAGGAGGCTCGCTGCCACATGGAAGGAGTTCATGGACCTGCTACACATTGAGGATAAGGGGCTCCATGACCCAGTCGGATTTCGCCCCCACAAGGAAGCTCAAGCCACTCACAAGCGCCATCTCTAGCCCTTTTCCACTGAGAAGGTATCCTCCACCACTGGTGTCGTGGTTTTGTCACGGCAGATGTCCGAAGACTTAGGTTCGAGGCCATCACTGAGGCGGTGGACTCAAAGGGGTTGGTCGAGATGAGGGACACGAGTTTACCCAGGTTCGGCCCCTCGAGAAGAGGTAAAAGCCTACGTCCTGCTTGTGTGGTATTGATTGGAGTATCGATTACAAGGGAGCGGATTCGCTTGACCTAGTTCTCGATTGATTGGTTTCTGTCTAAGCCGCCCCAGGGTCTCGCCTTTATATAGGAGGTCGAGGCCCTGGGTTACACGAGTCCCAAACTGACTCACACAACGTAGTTTATCCTGCCTCTAAGCCGCCTTGCCATCTTGGACAAGCCGTCTCCGGGCGGCTCAACCGCCTGGGTCTCACACCATCTTCTATCTCTGGGCCTTCGTTTTGGCCCGCTTGGTAAGCCGCCATGCGGCCTGGCCTTCATCTTCCGGCCCACCTTAAAGGTCTTTCTTATGAGCTGCCAGGTATGACCCGGCCCCTCCTGGGCGGGTCTTACCACGGGGTTATATCCCCAACATTAGGCCCCAGATTGATTTGATCCTGTTCATGTCAATCTTCAAACTCACTTGGTGGCGAGTCTCACACTTCTGTCACCTGAAAAAGAAAACTTATAACCCGCCGTGACGTCACGCCAAATACGTCAAAAAGATTCTGTGACATCCGCAACGGATCCTTTCATTAAACGGTCGGCCCGAAAATCAAGGCGCCCCTTCTGGTCAATCATCACTGCACCTCCTCGACTTTCACGCGCACTGTTGCCATCCCATCTCATAAATAGGGATACGAGGGGCCCCCCTCCTTTTCTCCGCCGTCGCTGTCTTCTTCCTCCTTCAGACTCGCGCCTTCAGAGCTCCACCGCGCCGACCGGACCTCACTGTCTTCCCCAACGCCGGCCGCTGCATCAACCAGATTCGGTCCAGAAATTCGCCAGCCCGCCCGCATCCGCAAGGTATCATTCTCAGCCCTTGTTGAATCTGTGGTCATCTTAGTTAGGTTATCCCCGAGTTCATCGGAGTTCGTTAGTGTTCTTCGCTGTTCTTCGCTGTTCTTCGTAATGCAGATTGCAAGTGTCCCCTTGAATCTTATATCGCTGCCTATCTGTTGCGGTTGTCCTTTTAATGCCAATGCACGCTCGCTATAGATCTGCATAGCAGTCTTCTTCACATGCCGTCTGCCTGTTCTTCCACTCCCCCTTTTTAGGTTTTGAATATATTTCCTTTATCCTCACCCGTAGATCTTGCATCCATGGTTGTAGTATGTGAAACCTGTTTGTCCATACTTAACCCGCCGTTACAGTGCCGGCTCTCTGATAAAATATGTCGGCGGCTTAACGCTTCATCATCATGCCGACCATAACTGCCTTAATTATTTGACGTTTTTCTAACCCGCCATATTCTGCGCCTTCTCATAGTTTGACCCGCCATCATGTCGAGAGCACCAGCATCTTGTGATTGGGTTGGCTCCGGAGTCACTGAGCAGCTTCTGCTTGATTTCGTAGAGTCGGGCATCTTGCCGGCTCAGGACGTTATACATTGGCGGGTGCCAGGGCCAGAAATAAGACCTACTCCTAAAGAAGGAGAGGTGGTTGTGTTCACTGATCACCTCCTCCGCGGTTTTAGCCCGCTCGGGTCGAAATTTTTCCGGGACGTTCTTCACTTCTTCAAGCTTCATCCTCAAGATATAGGTCCAAACTCTGTCACCAACATGTGTCAGTTTCAAGTCTTATGAAAAGTTTACCTGCAAGAAGAGCCGTTGGTTGACCTCTTCCGAGATTACTTTTATGTCAACCGCCAAACTGAAGTGGCGGCTGGACCAAGTTTGGAGCTTGGCGGCGTTTCTATCCAGAGACGGAGAGATTTGCCCTACCCAGCAGCTATCTTACCAAGTCACCCCAAGGATTGGAACAAGACCTGGTTCTACTGCAAGGACACTTCTCCCAAAGAAGAGAACCCACTGTCGGGTTACCGTCCTACCCGGCTTTGCAACACCGGAGAACTCCCAGACCGGATGTCCGCCACAGAGCGAGCGAAATATGCTCCGGCTTTCGTGAAGATCAGGGCCTTGATGGCAAACGGCTTGACTGGCGTCGACTTAACCCGCTGCTGGGTTAGCTGGAAGATCTTGCCACTGAGCCGGCGTGACCGACTCATGCATCAATTCACGGGTGAACCAAATGACCCTCTCTACTTCAATGCCACCCCCCTGACAGAGCAAGATATCAACTCTTCCGTCAAATCACTTCTTGGTGAAAAACAAGAGACTTGCAACAAAGTTGGGCTAAAACCCTTTTGCGTCAAGAACCCGGCTCCAGCTGTAAGAAACTTTTTCAACAAAATTGCTCGTTCTTGTCTTGACCTTCTGCCTTGCTCATTTTAACCTTTTTTGGCGGCTTATACACAGGCCGGCTCTTCTTTCTGGAAGAAGAAATATACTCCCCCTGTGAGGAAACCTAAGGTGGCTAAAACCCGCGGCCGCAAGAAGAAAACTGCTGCTCAGGACCCGCCTGAGCTTGACAACTCGGAGGTAGAACTTGACTCCCTTGGCCGTCTCTTTATGCAACTTATTGACGATAATTATTCACAGGAGGAAACGGAGACAAGCCATGCAGACGCCCCTGAGGTAACTTACATTTCCTCTGACTCAGAAAACTTTCCACCAGAGAAAATACGGCGGGTCATCCGGAAAGTTCCATTTTCTCATCCTCTTGCTTATTTAGACCCCGATTTTATTTTGAAAAAGCAATAGCATAACTCCAGACGGCAGACCCGGAGCACCGGCTCTGAAGAGCTTTTGACCAGCTTACCAAACTCTCCGGCTCCTCGGAAACGGCCGGCTGAGGTACTCTTTTAACCAAGTCCAATTTTTAACATTCTTGCATTGTAACCTTACTCTCTTTTGTTTATCGTCTTAACTTTTTTAGGAGACACCTGCTTCATCTGGCGACTCTACTGCGTCCAAGCTGCCTCCTCTGAAGATCAACCCGGAGTGCGTACCTTTGTATTTGCACCATACCTTTTTAGCGCCATTTTTATCATCCTTGTCCTCTGTGTGACAATCTTTTTGTTTTCCAGGGCTCAAGCAAAACGAAGGAAGACCGACGGGTCTACCGTTGCCCCTACTGCCCAAGAGCCGGAAACTGCTAAGCCGGATTCCCCTGCACCTCATGTTGAGCCCACTGAGGCTAGAAAAGATGCATCTGCCGACATTCCTCAGCCCTCTGAGCCGGCTGATGATGACATGGCCACTCCTGAGAGTCCACCAAAGGCTGATCCTAAGCCGCCGAGCCCTTCAACAGCCATCGAAGACACAGCTCACCCAGAAGTTGTTGTCACTGGGATGGGTTATCAATTCCCTGATCCCCATGTGTTAACGAAACACACCTGCCAAGCTGAGACAGGCTCACCAGAAAAGCTTGAGTTTGAATTCCCCGTGTTAGAAAAAATGACTGCAGATGAACTTCATGCTGGTTAGTTGAATCGCCTCTCCACAAGCCATAATATGGAGTTGAAACTTGTTGGACTGATGAAGAATAAATATGAGGTACTCCTCTTCTCTTACTTTTTCCTTATACCCTTATGTAGCCCCCAAGAGCTAGTTTAGTATTGCAAATAGTAGACCGGGTCTTCCAATCCTTGTCATAATTCAAATTGCTTAGCTTGTAGCCCCCAAGTATCGGGTTAATATAGTTATTAAGCCGATAGTTAGTTGAAGAGTTGATCCAAGGGTAGCCCCCAAGTCCGGGTTATTATAAAAATGATGAACCGGAACTTCACTGTAGACTTGGAAAACGCCGTAAGTAGCCCCCCAAGTGCCGGCTTAACTTTACGAAGATGAGCCGGAACTTCATTGTAGACTTGGAAAGCGCCGTGTGTAGCCCCCAAGTGCCGGCTTAACTTTATGAAGATGAGCCGGAACTTCATTGTGGTCTTGGAGAGAAAAACACAGACATTAGCCCCCAAGTGTCGAGTATATTGCTTGCAATCTGCTTGAGACTTGTATCATAACAGCGTCATCAATCGTGCATGAATATCTCATCCTGGCGACTTAAACCTCCTGAACTGTTTTGTTTTTGTACGATACAGGAAGCTTTGGACGCGGCCGAGTCTAATCTGTCTGGCTTAAAAGAAAACCTTGCTTCGCAACAAACTGCCCGGTCTGAGGTGGAAGAAAATTGGCGGGTTGCCATTAAGGAGCTTGAGAAGGTTCAAGCTGACTTTGCTGCCTTCAAAAAGAGTGTTGAATCTACACAAGCCGCCCTGACCAAACGCGCAGACGATGCTGACCAATAGCTCAAGCTTGTGTCAGATGAGCTACAAACCCTCAAGCGCCATATATCCAGGATGACTTCTGCTATCTTTGGTAAGCACTTAATACTTAGCAAATTTCTTTGCCTTTTCTGAAAAACTGCGCGGGCGGCTTATAACGCCTAATCTTTCCTTGCAGGTCAAAGAAGCCGCCAGCTATCTTCTGACAGCTTGTTGAAGCTGAAAGCAGTATACACCTTGACAGAACAGCTATACTGCGGGACCCTTTGCACCATCAAAGCGATGCTGAATGAAAAAAACATCCCCAAATTCATGAAGGGAGTGATAGAGCTCTTGTCAACTCTTCCCAAGCAAATTGATGAGCTTAAACGACCAGCCGCCAAAAAGGGAGCAATGGCCGCGCTAAGCCGGTCTCTGGCCTTTGCCCCTGAACTGACTGCAGAAGAGATGATGGATGGATTTCCATCCAAGAAGGATGACGACTCAGACTTTACGGAAGCTGACTATGCCAAGTGTATGAAGGCCTCCCGAGTACTCGCATCAACACTTGTCAATGAAATTGACCTATCTTCATACCAGGCGGCTTACGGCGAAGACAGCAAACGAGTGCGCTGCCCAACGTTTGAAGCTAGGGACTTGACTCCTGCACGCCGTAAGACACTCTTTGCTCCTGAAATTGACCCGTCTCCCCTCTTTGATGAGGCCCAGTTTGAAGCTTTAACAAACTGCAACTGGGATGTGGACAATCTTCAGATCGAAGAGGTCGAGGACCCGCCGCAGGATGACCCGCCATCGAGCTGAACACTTGTTCCTGAATTTGATAACCTGGCTTTCTGAGCCGCCGAGAATGGAAGTGTATAAAAACTTAAGTCCGTTGCATTTTGGGCTCCCTGGAGAGCTTTGTAATAGGCGTAGAAAAACTTGATTGCCTGAGCCGTGCCATCGCGCACGTATGAATCTTTGCACAACTTGATGCATGTTTATCCGTCTTGTGTTCTGCTCACAACATCTTTTCATCATATTTCATGGCGGCTTATCTTGGGAGATAAGTCCTGCAAAAAACAAACAAAGACAGAATATGTTCTGTATTGCTGTGAGGGCGGCTTGAAAAAGCACAACCCAGAGATGTGAAATCTTTCATGACCTTGCTTTTTCGAAAACTCATGTGCTGGCTCTTATGGCATGAACTTGTTGTTTGAACTCTTAACAGTACAGGGTCTCTAGTGAGAGTGACCGTCAACTCCTTTGAGCGGCTCAGGGTCTCTAGGTGAGATTAACTGGTAAGAGCAACAACAAACCATAAAGACGCGCAGCAGGGCATGAGGACCCCCAGGGCCCATAAGCTACTTCTCACGTGACATAAATCCGTTGTTTGAACCTTAAACAGTGCAGGGTCTTTAGAAGAGTAACTGTTTAAGAGTACGAACGGGCCACATAGCGGAGAGTATGCAGCAGATGGGTGAGTTTATCCTCGCTTTCCGTAAGCCGGCCCTCACGTGACAAGAGCCGCCGATTTAACCTTGACCAGTACAGGGTCTCTAACGAGAGTGACTGTCAAATATTTGAACAGCTCAGGGTCTCTAGCGAGATTAACTGGTAAGAGTTCGGCGGGTCACCTAGCGGAGCAGCAGCAGCATACAGGCAGGTTTAACTCGAACTTGCGGTGGCTGAAGAGCCAATTAAGAGGGTGTGTAAGCTAAACCCGGCGGGTTGGAAGCCCCCAAATGACCTTGTTGACGGGGTCAACTTTTTGGGTATATAACCCGGCCTTACGGTGGCTGAAGAGCCGATCAAGAGGGTGTGTAAGCTAAACCCAGCGGGTTGGAAGCCCCCAAATGACCTTGTGGTTGTATCCATCTTTGCACAATCTGAGATACATAAAACGGCAGAGGCCCCGGCTTGCAGGGATGCCAACTTTATTATATATATATAAGTGATATATACAATGATGATGTACAATGATAGGAGTCAATGACTCAAGTATAGTAAGGCCGCAAATGAGCGATATTCCACGGCCGGTGGGTCTCCTGCCCAGAAGTGCGTGACTCGTCTCGTACGTCAATGAGATAGTATGACCATTGTTGAGATTTCTGCTGACCACAAAAGGTCCTTCCCATGGAGGAGATAGCTTGTGCGCATCTGTCTGATCTTGAATCAAACGTAACACCAAGTCGCCTTCCTGAAACGTCCGGGTCTTAACTCTGCGGCTATGATAGCGACGCAGGTCTTGTTGATAAATCGCTGATCGAGCCGCCGCCAGATCACGCTCTTCATCCAAAGCATCCAACGCATCCTGACGCGCTGTCTCATTATCTGTCTCAACGTAAGCCGCTACCCGCGGCGAGTCATGACGTATATCACTTGGTAACACAGCTTCTACGCCGTAAACCATAAAGAAAGGCGTATAGCCTGTTGATCTATTGGGGGTAGTTCTGATGCTCCAGAGAACCGACGGTAACTCATCTACCGAACAAACCGGCGTCTGCTATAGAGGGACCATAAGCCGGGGCTTGATGCCTCTCAAGATCTCCTGGTTAGCACGCTCTGCCTGACCATTGGATTGTGGATGAGCAACCGCAGAGACGTCAAGCCGGATGTGCTCACTTTCACAGAATGCTTGCATAGCCCCCTTGGATAGGTTTGTGCCATTGTCCGTGATGATACTGTGAGGGTAACCAAAACGGTAGATCAATTATTTGAGAAATTGAACCGCCGTAGCCGCGTCACACTTGCTGACCGGCTCAGCCACAACCCACTTGGTAAACTTATCCACCGCCACCAAAAGGTGGGTCTTCTTGTCTTTAGATCTCTTGAAGGGCCCGACCATATCAAGCCCCCAGACCACAAATGGCCAGGTAATTGGAATCATTCGCAATTCCTGAGCTGGTACGTGAGAACGTCGCCCGAACTTCTGACATCCATCACACTTGATAACCAAGTCCTCTGCGTCCTTATGAGCCGTGAGCCAGAAGAAACCATGCCGGAAAGCCTTGGCCACCAAAGATTTTGAGCCGGCGTGATGACCACAATCGCCGGCGTGAATTTCATTTAAGATCTCCTTACCCTCTTCAGGAGAAACGCAGCGCTGAAAAACGCCAGTGACGCTGCGCTTATGTAACTCGCCATTGATGATAGTCATAGATTTAGATCGCCTTATGATTTGTCTCGCCAAGGTCTCGTCCTCGGGCAACTCGCCGCGAGTCAAGTACGCCAGGTAAGGCAACGTCCAGTCAGGGATAGCGTGCAAAGCCGCCATCAACTGCCCCTCCGGGTCAGGTATAGCCAGATCCTCCTCCGAAGGTAGCTTAACAGACGGGTGATATAACACATCCAAGAAAACGTTAGACGGTACCGGCTTACGCTGAGAGTCCAGTCTTGACAATGCATCAGCTGCCTCGTTCTTGCGACGGTCGATATGATCCACCTGATAACCTTTGAAGTGTCCAGCAATGATGTCCACCGCCTGACGATAAGCCACCATCCATGGGTCTTTGGAATCCCACATGCCTGAAACTTGCTGAGCCACGAGGTCTGAGTCGCCAAGACATCTAACCCGGCTCAGGTTCATCTCCTTAGCCACACGGAGGCCATGAAGTAAAGCCTCATATTCAGCTACATTGTTAGTACAAGGAAACATCAGCCTTAGCACATAACAAAACTTGTCACCTCTAGGGGAGGTTAAGACAACTCCAGCCCCTGACCCTTCCAACTGTCTGGATCCATCAAAGTGAATCGTCCAGTACGTGTTATCCGGCTTCTCCTCGGGCGACTGACACTCCGTCCAGTCGTTTATAAATTCCACCAGGGCTTGAGACTTGACAGCCGTGCGAGGCACATATTTCAGATTAAGAGGCCCAAGCTCCAATGCCCACTTAGCAATCCTTCCAGTGGCTTCTCTGTTTTGAATTGTGTCTCCCAACGGGGCAGAGCTAACCACAGTGATCTGGTGTCCCAGGAAGTAATGCTTCAACTTACGATTCGCCATGAACACCCCATATATCAGTTTCTGCCAATGTGGGTACCTTTGCTTGGACTCTATCAGGACTTCACTGACGTAGTAAACCGGCCTCTGAACCGGGTATTCTTTCCCTGCCTCCTTACGCTCCACAACAATCGCGGCGCTGACTGCACTGTTGTTAGCTGCCACATAGAGGAGGAAAGGTTCCTTCTCAGCCGGAGCGGCCAAGACCGGCGGCTCAGCAAGCTGCTTCTTGAGCGCCTCAAGCGCCTCACCCGCCGCGTTACTCCAGACAAAGTTGTCTGTTTTCTTCATCATCTGATACAAAGGAATAGCCTTCCCACCTAGGAGGCTTATGAACCGGCTTAACGCAGTGATTCGACCCGCCAGGCGCTGAACGTCATTGATGCATGCCGGCTCAGATAGGGAAGTAATAGCCTTTATCTTGTCCGGATTAGCTTCAATGCCACACTCAGAGACTAGAAATCCCAAGAGCTTGCCTGCAGGAACTCCAAAGACACACTTAGCCGGGTTAAGCATCATCTTGTAGACCCGTAAGTTATCGAACGTTTCTTTCAAGTCGTCAAGTAGAGTCTCCTTCTTCCTTGATTTGACCACAATATCATCCACATAAGCATGAACATTGCGCCCAATTTGACCATGAAGACAGTTCTGCACACAACGCTGGTAAGTCGCCTGGGCACTCTTGAGCCCGAAAGGCATAGACACATAGCAGAAAGCACCAAAAGGCGTAATGAAAGCCGTCTTCTCTTGGTCTTTAACTGCCATCTTGATCTGATGATACCCTGAATAAGCGTCCAGGAAGCATAAACTCTCGCAACCCACCGTTGCATCAATAATCTGGTCGATACGGGGGAGAGCAAACGGGTCAACTGGACTGGCCTTGTTAAGGTCCGTGTAATCCACACACATACGCCACGTGCCATTCTTCTTAAGCACTAGCACCGGGTTAGCTAACCACTCCGGGTGAAAAACTTCGACGATGAACCCTGCTGCTAAGAGCCGGGCCACCTCTTCTCCAATAGCCTTGCGCCTCTCCTCATTGAACCGCCGGAGGAACTGTTTGACCGGCTTAAACTTAGGATCCACATTAAGGTGGTGCTCAACGAATTCTCTCGGTACACCCGGCATGTCAGAAGGCTTCCATGCAAAGATGTCCCGATTCTCACGGATGAATTCGATGAGCGTGCTTTCCTATGCGGGGTCCATGTTAGCCCCGATAGTGAACTGCTGTGATGAGTCGCCCGGTGTAAAGTCCACCAACTTGGTATCTTCTGCCACAAACTTGAGAGGCGGTTCAGATTCCGTGTTGGGCTTCTTCAGTGGAGTCATATCTTCCGGGTCAACATTTTCCTTATAAAACTTGAGCTCTGCCTCAGCACAACTTGACTCTGCGTAAGCTGCATCACCTTCCTCACACTCAAGAGCCGTCTTCCGATCACCATGCACGGTAATCGTCCCATTCAACCCAGGCATCTTGAGTTGTAAGTAAACATAACAAGGCCTAGCCATGAACTTGGCGTAAGCCGGCCGTCCAAACAGAGCGTGATATGGGCTCTTGATTTTGACCACTTCAAACCACAAAGACTCCACCCTGTAATTGAATTCATCAGCAAAAGCTACCTCCAAAGAAATCTTTCCCACTAGATAAGCCGACTTTCCGGGCACCACACCGTGAAAAACTGTTGAAGAGGGCTTAAGATCCTTATCAAGCAAACCCATCCGGCGGAAAGTGTCATAATACAGGATGTTGATGCTGCTGTCACCATCCATAAGTACCTTAGTGAACACGTATCCTCCCACCTGGGGGGCAACTACCAAAGCCAGTTGCCCCGGGTTATCAACACGCGGCGGGTGATTCTCCCGGCTCCAAGTTATGTCATACTCAGACCACTTCAAATACTGCGGGAGAGCTAGCATGACTGCATTAACCGCCCGCTTGCGCACCTTCCGGTCTCGCTTGTCAAGGCAGGTTGTAAAAACATGATACTGACCCCTGCTGAGCTGCTTCGGGTTACTCTGGTATCCCGATTGGTTGTTCTGCTACTGGCCTCCACCGCCAGACTGTTGATGATGACCTCCCTGATTGCCTTGACCCTGGTAACCGGATCCTGAGCCGCCAGCACCAAAGCCGGCTCCTGATCCGCCCGGTCCTGAGCCGCCCGACGGACCATTACCGTTGTTACGATGCTGTTGAAGGCTGTAATCTCGAAACTGCCGCATGATACTACAATCCCTCCAAGTGTGGCCTGCCGGCTGTGCTCCGGACAAGGTTTGTTGAGCATCTCTTCCAGGTTGAAAGGAGCTTTGCCCTTGTTAAAGGGTGGCCTGAAATTCCCATTGCCCTTAGCACGATTGTTCCCAGCGTTGGTGTTCGCCACCAATTCTGACCCGCCGTCCGGGTTCTTCCGCTTGCCCGGGTTGCTATTTCCGGCCGCGTTTTGCTGTTGACCCTTGCCATTGCTACCTTTCTTACCCTGAGCCGATTTCTCATCATCGAAGCCAGGATCTTTCGTGTTATCGGAGTCTGCATACTTGGTGAGAGCCGCCATGAGCTCCCCCATATCCTGACACGAGCGCTTGAGCCGGCCAAGCTTCTGCTTCAAGGGCGTGAAGTGGCAATTCTTCTCTAGAATCAAAACTACTTGAGCCGCCGTAATCTGTTCAGAAGAGTGGATGATGGTTGAGACCCGCCGGACCCAGTGATGAGCCGACTCGTCGTCACGCTGCACACAATGGTCCAAATCCACAATCGTCATGGGCTGCTTGCACGTTCCTTGGAATTTTTTTGATGAATTTCGCCTTCAATTCGGCCCAGGAATTAATGGTGTTGGGTGGCAAGCCCTTCAACCACATGTGAGCCGGCCCTTCCAGCATCATGATGAAATATTTAGCACATACTGCATCACTGACGTCTAACATCTCCATGGCCAGCTCATAGCTTTCGATCCAAGCCTCTGGAGGTAAGTCAGCAGTATAATTGGGCACCTTGCGAGGACCTTTGAAATCCTTCGGCAGACGCTCGTTCCGCAGAGCCGGCGCTAAGCACGGCACTCCCACAGCCCTGGAGGTTACTCCTGCTCCTACGGAGACAGAAGGTGCAACTGTGGGTTCCTGATAAGCCGCCGCCGCCGCCAGAGCCGCCGCCTCTCACTGTGCTCTTGCCCGATCCACCAGCGCCTGAGCATCCAGAGCCGCCCGATCGACTCGCGGCGGGTTCCGATGTCGTTCACTGCTAGAAACCGCCGGTGACTCATAATGCCGGCTGTAGTTGTGGCTGGGGATGGGGTTTGAATGCACGTGACTCCGGCTATAAGTGTATTTCTCCTGCTGGGCCACCACCGTCTGCAGGTATCCAATAGCGTTCCGCACCTCTTTTGCAAAAGGCGCCTCATCGGGGATGGGAATTGTACCAAGCCGGGTTGCCGCTGCCACCATGTTCTCAGCCGGGTTAGAATAATGACCCGGTGGCGTCAGAAAAGGCTGTGGTGGGGTCTGGTTCCGGCGGGGCGGGTCTGGCCGCTGATGCTGAACCGCCGCCCGGCTTCCAGGTACTTCCGCCGTCCGGGTTACGGTCAAAGGCACATTCTGTCCTGTCCTTGGCGTGTTAAAAAGGTTTCTGGCTTCATACTGATCCGGCAGGCGGGATTGATGCCTCATCCGATGAACCGCCGCTGCCGATTGCTGCTCCAACTCAAGGCGGAAAGCATCCGCCCTAAGGCGCTCCGCCTCAGCATCCATCTGAGCCTTCAGCGCGTTGATTTCCTGTTGGACTCCGCCCATCTGGTTCTTCAACCTCGTAATCTCCGTGTTACGGGCCGCTTGGTTTTCAGCGGTGACTTCGGTTTCCATCAGGGTTGTAAGCTCGTTCATCAGATCCAGAAGAACTTGAGCCGGCGGCCTGCCAGCTCCAGACCCGGTCGCACCGGCGGCTGTACTGCTAGGGGCTGGCGCTGAACCTGCCATGAAGACGGCAGCGCGGTTTGGCGGTTCATAATCCTCCGGCTCATGATACTCTGACTCAGGGTAAGGCTCGGCGTAGCCCCCGAGCCCCCAGTTATGAAGCTGATAGATCGATTCCGTCTCCCCGCTCGAGGAACCATCCTCTGAGCAGATGAGCGTTTCTTCTCGCGACATAGAGCCCTCAAGCTCCATGCCCTGGGTGAAGCCAACGAAGACATGCTTCCTGCCCGGGTTAGCACGGGCGGGTTGCACGCGTCGGGCGGGTTGCACGCATCGGGCGGGTTGCACGCATTGGGCTGGCTCGACGATGTCGGTGCAGATGTCCGGCCCGGGTTCAGATCCGCCGATCTTGCCGATGAAGACGTGGATTCCGCCGAAGGGGACCCGGAAACCATACTCAATTGAGTCGGTCTCGGGGCCCCAGCCGGCGTCATCGATGTAGAGCTTGCCGCGGCGACTCTTGGTCATCTTGCCAATGGCGTACCCCTCGATCCCCAGGAGAGAACCCTTTGAGAACTCAACACCACCGAGCGCTAGCCCCAAGGTGGGCGCCAACTGTCGTGGTTTTGTCACGACAGATGTCCGAAGACTTCGGTTCGAGGCCATCGCTGAGGCGGTGGACTCAAAGGGGTTGGTCGAGATGAGGGACACGAGTTTACCCAGGTTCAGCCCCTCGAGAAGAGGTAAAAGCCTACGTCCTGCTTGTGTGGTATTGATTGGAGTATCGATTACAAGGGAGCGGATTCACTTGACCTAGTTCTCGATTGATTGGTTTCTGTCTAAGCCGCCCCAGGGTCTCGCCTTTATATAGGAGGTCGAGGCCCTGGGTTACACGAGTCCCAAACCGACTCACACAACATAGTTTATCCTGCCTCTAAGCCGCCTTGCCATCTTGGACAAGCCGTCTCCGGGTGGCTCAACCGCCCGGGTCTCACACCATCTTCTATCTCTGGGCCTTCGTTTTGGCCCGCTTGGTAAGCCGCCATGCGGCCTGGCCTTCATCTTCCGGCCCACCTTAAATGTCTTGCTTATGAGCCGCCAGGTATGACCCGGCCCCTCCTGGGCAGGTCTTACCACGGGGTTATATCCCCAACAACTGGCAAACCTACTTATGTGCTGCAGCCGTTCCTTGATATTATGCATCGCATCTTCCGGAACACTCTCTTCCCTCGAGTTGGAAACTTGGACATGATGCACTCCTACCTGGTGGACTTGTTGCTCTTTTGTCAGAATTTGAAGGGGTCTACCGAGGTGCCCGCTCTGGATGTTTCTCACATCATTTGGTTTGAACTTCACTCTGTTGTTCTTGACCGCAAGGTTCCTATTTATGCCCCGTACCTGATGCTTCTTCTTGAGAGCACTTGGGCTAAGACCTATCCAGGCATAAACTTTGAACACAGTGAGTTGGTATCTCATAAGGTTGTGTAGCTCCGCCAGAAGAACAAATGGGCAAACTATGTTGCTCCCGAGGCTAACTTGGCTGATGATGAGGAGGAGGATGAGGATGAGGATGATGAGGATGATCAGGACTTTGTGGTTCAGGGTGGTGCTGCTCCTTGTTATGTACCTTCTCTTGCTGAGCCATCTTGGGCTAAGAAGCTCACCGAGAAGATGAAGAAGTTGTTCTGTGTACAGGCTAAGGGTCAGTACAGGGCTCACGTTGCTGAGAAGGAGGCTAGGAGGCGTCACAAGGCTCTTGGCAGACATGTGGGGTTGGAGGTTCGCAGTGGTTCTGAGAAATCTATTACTGATGAGGAGGTCTAGATCTTGAGGCACTGCAAGTGGGACTCTGAGGATGATCTGCCTAGCTCTTCTGCTCCCCCCAGTACTTCAGCTCCGCCCGGCACCGCTTCCTATAAGTAAGAGTCTGGAGAGTACTGATGATGGTTCCTTGCGTTACTGCCACCTGGAGTGTCTTAGTCCTCCCTGCCCTTTTGGTGTCTCGCTGCCAAAGGGGGAGAGAGTGTAGGGATTTGCCGAGTCACGAGCATGCGCTTTGCCTTTCTGAGTTGCCTCTTTTTATGTCATCGCTCGTGAACTCTTTTTAGTTGCTTTGCTTTGCTTGGTTGTGAGACTTCAGTCACTACGTCATATGGTGTGAGACATATGCTACCCTTAACTATCCTTATATGTCTTATTATGTGAGTTAGTATTATCATGTTCCCTTTGTTATATTTTCACATATTGCTCCTTGCTTATTTATCCTTATTCTATTATCTGTTGTTCCAAGGAGTATCCGTCTATAAAATATAGGGGGAGTGTTAATCCTAGCATGTGTGTTTTGCATTCCAAAAGCATATCAAATATAGCACACATCTAGGGGGAACCCGTCTATATTTTGTAGACTCTTGGGTTTGCTTTCTATCTCTTAAATATTATCTGTGCAAATCTCGTGTTGTCATCAATCCACCAAAAGGGGGAGATTGTAAGGGCATATTTATACCCTACTAGTTTTGGTGATTGATGACAATACGTTTGCGGACTAACTGTGTGCATTGAGCTTTCAGAGGTTATCAGGTGGCACAAGATGGCTATTTTACCCCTCAGGGAGTTAAAGAGAAGACAGTTTCTTTTCGACGATTTAGTGTCGGTGGACTTGAGTCGTAGGAAAATCCGTACTATCAATAGGTGGTCCGCAGTTGGAAAGGTTGGGTGGAATCATCACGTACACCTTTGCACCCCATCATTTCCCAGAAACTTGGAGCATATGCCTTGTGATTAGGCTGCCTATTATCTCCTAAGCGGTAGTACTGCTCTGGCCAGTGGTAGTACCGCCCTGGCCAGCGGTAGTACCGCTGGGGAACATAGGCTGGCTCGGGCGCCTAGCGCAAGGCACCAGACACTTGTCTGGTGACCCGCGCCTCCTTGGGCGGTAGTACCAAGCGGTACTACCGCTGACCCTACTACTGCTGCTGCTCTGGCCGCGCGGGGCATCAGACATATGTCTGGTGACCCGCGCCTCTCAGCGCGGTAGTAGGGTGGTAGTAGTAAGCGGTACTACCGCTGCCCCTACAACTGCTGCTCTGGCCTGCAGATGGGCGGTACTACCGCCCTGGCCAGCACAGTACTACCGCTATTAAGCGGTACTACCGCCCTGGCCAGCGGTACTACCGCTCGTGTGCGGCTGGCAGAGTGGGTAACGGGCAGATTCTCCTCCCCACTATATAAGGGGGTCTTCTTCCCCAAGAAGACTTACCTCTCTCCTTCCAAAAGCTCCATTGTTGCCCCAAGCTCATATTCGCCCGATCTCTCTCCCTAGCCAACAAATCTTGTTGATACTCTAGGGTTTGGTTGAGAGGGCCCCGATCTACACTTCCACCAAGAGAAATTTGATTCCCCCCACTAATCCCTTGCGGATCTTGTTACTCTTGGGTGTTTGAGCACCCTAGACGGAAGAGGTCACCTCGAAGCCATGGTCCATTGTGGTGAAGCTTCGTGGTGTCGTTGGGAGCCTCCAATTCAGTTGTGGAGATTGCCCCAACCTGGTTTGTAAAGGTCCGACTGCCGACTTCAAGTGCACCATTAGTGGAATCATGACACCTCGCATTGTGTGAGGGCGTGAGGAGAATACGGTGGCCCTAGTGGCTTCTTGGGGAGCATTGTGCCTCCACACCGCTCTAACAGAGACGTACTTCCCTTTACCAGGAAGGAACTTCGGTAACACATCCTCGTCTCCATCGGTTCCTCTTGTGGTTACTTCTTACCTTTACTTTGTGCAAGCTACTTATATTGTTTACCTTGCTTGCTTGTGTTGTTATTGTGGTTAGCATCATATAGGTTGCTCAGGTAGTTGCATATCTAGCCAACCTATTTGTTGCTAAACCTAATTTGTTAAAGAAAAGTTAAAAACTAGTAGTTGCCTATTCACCCCCCTCTAGTCAACCATATCGATCCTTTCACTATCTTTATTAATGATTGATCTTTGTTACAATGATTGCTCCTCATCTCTTTATATAGGGGTAGGGGGTCAAGGTATAAGTACCCACTTAACGAAAAGTGTGGAACCAGGAGGGACTATGCGGTGCGCATCGCACGCGCCCGCCGCCACACCTACGGTGGACCCGGTTTCCCAACACGAACGACTCGATGGTCGTTCTATTTGGGCGCGATCAATTCTCCTCGTACTGGCCAATTTAACTTCTCGCAAAAAATCAGCTTTGATGGGAATCAAACCTCCCACCTGTTGGGTTGGTTCTGCCTTAAGTAACCACCTCAGCTGGAGTACTTTGGTGATTAAGAATATGTTAGATATTTTTTATAACATGCCACTGATTCGTGTCAGGAAAAAAATGAAGATCTGATGTGAGTGTGCGGTACCTGGTCGTTAGGGAATTTAGTAGAGTCCCATAACGCCTCACCTAAATTGCTTTAGTGTCCATTTATTGAGAAATCAACTTTTCAATGCAAGAAAAGTAACGTTTACGAAAACTATTATTTCGCGTAGTTTTCTTTCTGCATTTATCTAGAGTATCATTCATGTGGTAAAGATAGGTTGATATATCTTGTGAACACTCTAACGCGATTGTTGGTTCGATTAAAGGCAATCCAACTTTTTAAGTGCATTCAATAGTGGTAACAAACTCTAGTTTTCTATACATGTGATCCTATCATTTTTGCGTAAACTTATCATGCATGCTAATTAACTTTGTTACAATTTTGTATACATGTGAGACATGTTTGAAATAGGTAAACCAACCATCAGACTTGGCATCGAGGAACGGAGATTTTATTGATTATTTCTCCGTAAATAACATGATAATTTACAAACCATGGACCTAATAACTTACGTACAAAACACCGTGATAACTTTGACCTGGGGAAAAATCATTGTGAAACACACACCCTCATAAAATTTGTGTACATAACATGGAAATATACGCACCACTGACCTGATAACTTATGTAAATACCACGGTAAGTTTGACCAATGAAAATGTTTGTTCAAACATACCCCCGTTAACTTCTGTATAAACTTCATGATAACCTACGTACCACAAGCCTGATAATATACATACAAACACCATGTTAACGTTGACCCAGAGAAATAAAAGTTGTTGCAACATACCTTCGATAACTTCTGTGTAAGCAACATGATAATATATGCACCTCAGACCTGATAACTTCAGTACAAATACCACGGTGCCTTTGACAAACACCATGGTAACATGATAATATATTGTAATTTCCGAACGTTCGGACCTTTGCAATAGATCCGAACGACGCTCCAACGCTCTACCTCCCTGTCGCTCGCTTTTCATTTTTCTAAAAAAAGGATGCAATGGTGGGCTTCGAACCTTGCATTTGTTGCATGCGTTCTCCTCTCGGTAACCACCCAGGTAACTCCATTCTATGATTAAAGTACATTAGGTTTTTCTTTATTGTATCACTATTCCTTTGCATTACAGCTAAAAACTACAAAATAAATTGTAAATAATTCTGATCGGGAAAAAGACACACATATGAGTTTTTGAACCCATCTCCTGGTAAGCAAGTGTTGACCCAACAACCAACTTTTCTCTGTTAAGTTTTTCTCTTTGTAGTTGACCTTTTATCTCTATTTTATTGGTACACAAATTTTTTGGACTTATTTTAACCGAGGTAGGATAGTGTCTATGCAAAATTCTTCAATGATGACAAGGATAGTGTCTTCACAAACTTACATATAAATATCATGGCCACTTCACATGAGGTTTTTTTTGGGTTGAAACATACCCCCGGTAACTTATGTGCAAACGACATGGTAATTTGTGCACGGGGTATCCGATAACTTATGTATAAATGTCACGGTAACTTCGACTGGGGGTGAAAAAAATACTAAAACATCTCCCTGGTAATTTATGTGTAAACAACACGGTAATTTTTGCATGGCAAACCTGATAACTTAAGCACAAACACCGCGACAACTTTAATATGAAGGAACAAAGTTGTCAAAAATATACCCCCATAACTTTTTGTACAAACATCATGGTGATAATGCAACATATACATGATAACTTAGGTACAAACACCATGATAACTTGGACCCCGAGGAAAAATTGTTGAAAAATATAACCTCAATAATGTTTGCGTAAATATCATGGTAATAGAAGCACTGCATACCTGATACTTAGGGGAACGCGTGCGGGGGGGGGGGGGGGGGTTAAAAACGTATTCCCCGATACTTTCTGTGCAAATAACACGATATTATACACACAATAAAGTTGATAACTCACTACAAACCCCACGGTAACTTTTGACCCCGGGATAAAAGTTTGTTGAAAAACATATCCTGATAACTTGTGTCTAAATAACATGGTAATATACATACAACAGAGTTGATAACTTACTCAATCCAGACATGGTAACTTTTTGACCGGAGGAATGAAAATTGTTGAACAACATACCTCGATAACTTTTGTGCAACATGGTAATAGACACAACAAAGCTGATAACTCACTGCAAACACCATAATCAGTTTTTGACCCCGGGATAAAAGTTTGTTGAAAACACACCCCGATAATTTCTGTGTAAATGATATGGTAACTTATGTCTCACAGGCGTGATAATATACGTAGCCCAGATGTGGTAACTTTTTGATCCCAAAAAAAGTCATCAAAACATATCAACATGGGATCTAGTTTCAAAGATCTCGTCGAGTCAGATTTTTTTGGAAGACGGTTTTTCAATCGGAGCGACGATTTGAGCTACAAAACATTTTGAAGTTTAAAAAAAAATCTAGGATGACATCAACTTTTCGTCCTCTAGTGCATATATGCATGTAATTAGAGAGAGGAGTGCACGTAAAAGGAAAATTAGTCATTTTAATGCATGCATGTATATAATTAGAGTGAAGTAAGGATCATCCTTACCTATTCCTTAAATACGAACGTTTGGTAGTTATAAAAGTCCAATATGTTTTTCTACAAACTTGATCAAACTAAAAGATGTTTGACTTATGAAAAACCTAGAACTTCAATTAATTAATTTGGAACTGAGGGAGAGGGAGTACTAGCTAAATACTCTTGCATTGCTATGGATATTAAAATGACCATTGTGGCACCCCGACTCAGCGCAACCGGTTTACCTTGCGTTGCCAACCAAGAGATCAAGTCTTCTGGCAACACACAATAACTTGGTATAGATAAGAACCGCTTTATTGATTTCTTGCGGATACAAAGGTTTGACATTACATGTAAGCGAGGCCAAGCGGCACACATGGTGCGGCTACACTTATGTACATTATTTAGTAGACAACTCTAGGGCCTCGAAGATGACGGAAGCAACTACACGGCAGCGGAGCGACGAAGTAGCGGAACTCCACTCCACAAGGACACTGCTGGGACACGATACTAGATAGCGCCAAACCGCTCGACGTCAACGCCTCGTACGACTTCTCCCGCATCTGGCATGATAAGCCAGGTGAGTACTGATACGTCTCCAACGTATCTATAATTTTTGCTTGTTCCATGCTGTTATATTATCATTCTTGGATGTTTTACAATCATTTTATAACAACTTTATATCATTTTTTGGGACTAACCTATTGACATAGTGCCAAAGTGCCAGTTGCTATTTTTGCTTGTTTTTTACTTCGCAGAAAATCAATACCGACGCAGTCCAAGGACGTCAAAGGAATTTCTGGCGCCATTGCCGGGGAGGAAGCGGTCTCTTCTACGTGCCTATCGTAGGCGCCGAGGGGACTCCATCATCATCTATCAGGTTCCTAATCACAAATCTCATCTCCTTGCAATTACATTATTTGTCATTTGGCTCTCGTTTTCCTCTGCCCCACTTCACCAATTTGCCGTTTTATTCGCCCTCCTTTCCGTTTGCCTTTTTCTTGCCGGATCTCTTCCTTGCTTGCAATCTTGTTTGCGTAGTCACGATGACTCATGAGAACACCAAGTTGTGTGATTTTTCCAATACTAATAACAATGATTTTATTAGTACTCCGATTGCTCCTCCCGCCACTAGTGCGGAGTCTTGTGATATTAATGCCGCTTTGTTGAATCTTGTCATGAAAGATCAATTTGCCGGTAATCCTAATGAGGATGCCGCGTCCCATCTAAACATGTTCGTTGAATTGTGTGATATGCAAAAGAAAAAAGATGGGGACAATGATATTGTGAAGTTGAAACTATTTCCTTTTTCCTTGCGGGATCGTGCAAAAATTTGGTTTTCCTCTTTGCCTTGCAATAGTATCGATTCTTGGAATAAGTGCAAGGATGCTTTTATCACTAAGTATTTTCTGCCCGCGAAAATTATTTCCCTTAGGACGCAAATCATGAATTTTAAGCAACTTGAGCATGAAGATATTGCACAATCTTGGGAAAGAATGAAGTTGATGCTAAGAAATTGTCCTACTCATGGTTGAAATCTTTGGATGATCATACAAAAAAAATTATGCGGGATTGAATTTTGTCTCTAGAAATCTTTTAGATTCCGCCGCGGGTGGTACTTTTATGGAGATTACTTTGGGTGAAGCTACTAAATTGCTAGATAATATCATGGCTAATTATTCTCAATGGCATACCGAAAGAGCACCTACTAGTAAAAAAGTTAATTCGGTAGAGGAAATTAGCACTTTGAGTGATAAGGTTGATGCTTTGATGAAATTGGTTGCTAGTAAAAATGCTCCTATTGATCTTAATGATGTGCCTTTGTCTACTTTGATTGAGCAAAATAGTGATTCCGTAGATGTGAATTTTGTCTCGCGAAACAATTTCAATACCAATGCTTATAGAGGTAATTTTAATCCTAGGCCTTTTCCTAGAAATTCCTCTAATAATTATGGTAATTCCTGTGGTAATTCTTCTTACAATAATAATAGGAACACCACTGATCTTGAGAGTAATATTAAAGAATTTATCAATGAGCAAAAGCCTTTCAATACTACGATAGAAGAAAAGTTGAATAAGATTGATGATATGTTTAGAAGCATTGATAGAATTTCTCATGATGTTGAAAATCTCAAGTTGAAAGCTTTTGTGCCTAAGATTGATGAATATATTAAAGCTTTATATGTCTCTATGGATGAAAGTAAGAAAAGAACCGCTATGCTTAGAGCTAAAAGAGAAATCTTAGAAAAATCGTTTTCTAGTGATTGCCTTCATAAAAAAGATGAAGATATTAAAGTGATTGGTGTTTCTTCTATTGATTCCTTGTTTAGTAATGTTAAAATTGATAATGAAGGGACTGAAGTAGAGTCAAATTTAGTTAGAAGGCGTCCCAATAATTTGGAGGGTGAAAATCTTGATGAAATTTTTGATAAAAGTGGGTTTGAAGAGGTCAAAACTTTAACTAGTGATGTGCCCACTATTTTGGATTGCAAAGACTTTAATTATGATAGTTGCTCTTTGATTGAATGTATTTCTTTGCTGCAATCCATGTTGAATTCACCCCATGCTTATGAGCAAAATAAAGCTTTTACTAAACATATCGTTGATGCCATGATGAAATCTTTTGAAGAAAAGTTGGAATTGGAGATTTCTATTCCTAGAAAATTGCATGATGAGTGGGAACCTACCATTAAGGTCAAGATTAAAAATTATGAATTCTTTGCTTTGTGTGATTTAGGTGCTAGTGTTTCCACGATTCCGAAATCTCTATGTGTTGTGCTTGGTCTTACCAACATTGAAGAATGTTCTCTTAATTTGCACTTGGCGGATTCTACTATTAAAAAGACTTTGGGAAGAATTAATGATGTTCTTATTCTTGAAAATAGGAATTATGTGCCCATTTATTTTACTGTTCTTGATATTGATTGCAATCCGTCTTGTCCCATTATACTTGGTAGACCGTTTTTACGCACTATAGGTGCCGTGATTGATATGAAAGAAGGCAATATTCGTTTTCAATTTCCCTTGAGAAAGGGTATGGAACACTTCCCTATAACAAGAATTAAGCCACCATATGAATCAATCATGAGGGCATCCTATGGATCCAAAACCAAAGATGACAATACTTGAATCTATCCATTATGCCTAGCTAGGGGCGTTAAACGATAGCGCTTGTTGGGAGGCAACCCAATGAATAAATAAATTTTTGCTTTTTCCTTTATGTTTTTGTGTGTTGACACAATTATTCCTCTGTTATTATTGTGTTTTTATGGTTTATTTAGTGTTTGTGCCAAGTAAAGCCTTTAGGATGATTCATAGGATGAGTAGAAGTGATGCTGAATCTGAAACAGAAACTTTGCGTCCAGTATATGAATTTTAATTTTTTGCTGGAACGTGATATTGAGCTGAAATTTTAACACAGTGTTTCTATACAAATTCCTTATGTTGTACTAATTTTTCAGAATTTTTATAGTTATAGAAGTATGGTTATGGTACAGATTACTACAGACTATGCTGTTTAAGACAGATTCTGTTTTCGTTGCATTGTGTGCTTGTTTTGATGAATCTATGGTTTGTATTGGAGGGTATAAGCCATGTTAAAGTTAAAATACAGCAGGTATAATGCAATAACAAAATATGAATGGGTTTGCAACAGTACCTAAAGTAGTGATTTTCTTTCTTATACTAACGGATCTCACGAAGATTTTGTTGAGTTTTGTGTGATTGAAGTTTTCAAGTTTTGGGTGAGATCACGATGGATGAAGGAATAAGGAGTATCAAAAGCTTAAGATTGGGATGCTACCGCACCCCCAAGATATATCCAAAGAGAAACAAGCAACTAATCTTGGGGATGCCCCCGAGTGGCATCCCCTCTTTCTTCTAACGACCATCGGTATTTTACTTGGAGCTATATTTTTATTCATCACATATCGTGTGTTTTGCTTGGAGCGTATTGTATCTTTGCTTGCTTTGTTTGTTAGTTTTTCCTTTGTATACTTGCTGTACACACCTATTTGAGAAAGCCAAAATCATGCTATGATTTGTTAGAATTGCTCTATGTGCTTCACTTAAACTTTTTGAGCTATAGAATTGCTCTAGTGCTTCACTTATATCTTTTTGAGCACGATGTGCTTGGAAACTTTTGTAGAAATACTCTCATGCTTCACTTAGATTAATTTGAGAGTCAGTAAATTTTGAAGAAATCCTCTCATGCTTCACTTATACCTTTTTGAGAGATGAAATCTGTATGCTCATGTGCTTCACTTAAATTTGTTTGAGCTTGCCAAAAAGCGATGGCAATATATGAAACTAGTCCCAAAGTGATAGATATCCAAGGAGGATATAATAAAAACTTTCATGAAGATCATTGGACCAATTAAACTTGATTCCTTGTAATAGTTTTGAAACATGATGATAGTAATATGTGAGTCATGTTGATGAGTAATTATGCTTAGTAGGAATATTGGTGTTAAGGTTTGTGATTCCCTATGCATGCATGAAAGTCAATAGTTATGCAATGAAGTTACATCCTACTTGTGGTGCATGATTCGGTGTTAGTTATGTTCAATGCTCACTTATGTGAATTTTCGTTTCTTGGTTTGGTTGCTTCCCAATCTATTTGCTAGCCTTCATTTGTACCAAGTAGAAATACTACTTGTGCATCCAAAATCCTTAAACCAAGTTTTGCCGTATGAGTCCACCATACCTACCTATATGCGGTATTTCCATGCCGTTCCAAGCAAATTTGTATGTGCCATCTCTAAATTGTCAAAATAATTTTCTCTTTTGTGTGCCCGTACCGCTCATGAAACGGTGGGGAGTGTCCAATATTTTTCCATGCTAGATGTGTTATTCTCAAGATGAGTGTTTATTCACTTGTCATTGCACGAGAGTGCGGCGGTAATAGGGATGCCCATTCCCGAAATGAAAAATAAAAAATATTTACTTTATGTTGTCAAATAATAAATTCCTTGGAAAGTGTTGGTATGGAAGGCAATCGTGGATACGGCCCGACATGGAAAGTGAAAGTTTGGTGGAAAAAGGAATAAATTTTATTTTCTGTTTGGGAACCGCCTATGATATATCTAGCATGGAAAGTATTGTGAGCTACTTTGTCGTTTTCGTTGACAGGAAAAGCATGCCACCCAAAATATTTTGCTCACTCAATTTAGAAACTTGAGCTCTGGCACCTCTACAAATCCCTACTTCCCTCTGCAAAGGGCCTATCTATTTACTTTATGCAATTTTTATTTTTGCTTTGAGTCTCCATCTTCTCTTATAAGCACCAACTAGGGGGCACTATGATCGTACTTGAGCATTGGGCATAGCTAATATTTGAGTGTGTTTCATGAATGGATCAATGATTGAGCATGATGGGCTAGGGATAACTGTCTTTAGTGTTGATATTTTGAAAGACATGGTTGCTTGTTGACATGCTTGAGTATTGAAGTCATTATGTTAAAACTAGACTATTGCTTTGAATCATTATAAGTCCAAATGTCCATGCTATATAAAAGAAAAGAATGTAATGAACATGTTAGGCAGCATTCCACATCAAAAATTCTGTTTTTATCATTTACCTACTCAAGGACGAGTAGGAATTAAGATTGGGGATGCTGATACGTCTCCAACGTATATATAATTTTTGCTTGTTCCACGCTGTTATATTACCATTCTTGGATGTTTTACAATCATTTTATAACAACTTTATATCATTTTTTGGGACTAACCTATTGACATAGTGCCAAATTGCCAGTTGCTGTTTTTGCTTGTTTTTTACTTCGCAGAAAATCAATACCGACGCAGTCCAAGCACGTCAAGTACTTTGAATGTACTCGCAAGCTCACAGCAAGCAAAGCAAATATGAAAAACAACAACAATGTATTTAACAGGTTAACACATAATATGAACATCATGCCATCATGATGTGCATGTGAAACCATCTCGGTCCCTCGGACCAACTTACCACCTCGTGGTTACCTCGTAACCACCGTATTCCACAATCATTTGTGATCCTTACTCGATCACGCTATGCCATCTCATAGATAATTAAGTGTGCCAGTTATTATATTACTGTTGACCCATAGTGTGACCTACTATGAACTGTGTCCATGACCGAGGATGCGGCTATCGATAGATTATACACTCTGCAGAGGTTAGTACTGTTGGGGAACGTTGCATGGGAAACAAAAAATTTCCTACGCACATGCAAGATCTATCCATGGTGATGAGCATCTACGAGAGGGAGAGTGGATCTACATACCCTTGTAGATCGCTAAGCGGGAAGCGTTAAGAAACGCGGTTGATGTAGTCGAACGTCTTCGCGATCCAAATCGCCGAGCGTCCCGCGATCCAATCACGATCTAGTGCCGAACGGACGGCACCTCCGCGTTCAGCACACGTACAGCTCGATGACGATCTCCGCCTTCTTGATCCAGCAAGAGGAAGCAGAGAGGTAGATGAGTTCTCCGACAGCGCGACGGCGCGGCGGCGGTGGTGGTGGAACTATTCCAACAGGGCTTTGCCTAAGCGCTGCTGAAAACTAGAGGATTTGATCTATCGGGGAGAGAGGGCTGCACCGTGGCTAGGGTTTCTTGTGCTGCTGCCCTGTCTCCCCTCTAGTATATAAAGGAGGGAGGGGAGGGGCTGGCCGACCTAGGAAGTCTCCTAGGAGTCGGCCGAAGGAGGTGGAGGTGGAGGAGTCCACCTCCAATCCTACTCCTAGTAGGACTCCTTCCCTTCCCCACTTGGACTTTCCCTTTCCCACAAGTCTAGCCGCATAGGCCTTCTTGGGCCGGCCGCCCAGCCCACCAGGGGCTGGTGCACCACCCTCAGGCCCATGTGACCCACTTGAGGTGTGGTGGGCCCACTTGGTGGACCACCGGAACCCATTCGTCAATCCCGGTACACTGCCGGAAATGCCCGAAACTTTTCCGGAGTTCAAACACCACTTTCCTATATATCAATCTTTACCTCCGGACCATTTTGGAGCTCCTCATGACATCCGGGATCTCATCCGGGACTCCGAACAACCTTCGGTC
Organism: Elymus sibiricus; assembly: GCA_039707655.1. Lineage (NCBI taxonomy): Eukaryota > Viridiplantae > Streptophyta > Magnoliopsida > Poales > Poaceae > Elymus > Elymus sibiricus. Next base: position 371,168,767 of record CM077667.1, read on the forward strand.
ACCACCATACATAACTCTATACTACCGAAACGTCACCGAACCTTAAGTGTGCAGACCCTGCGGGTTCGAGAACTATGTAGACATGACCGAGACACCTCTACTGTCAATAACCAATAGCGGGACCTAGATTCCCATATTGGTTCCTACATATTCTACGAAGATCTTTATCGGTTGAACCTCTATGTCAAGGATTCAGTTAATCCCGTATGTTGTTCCCTTTGTTCTTCGGTATGTTACTTGCCCGAGATTCGATCGTCGGTATCTCTATACCTAGTTCAATCTCGTTACCGGCAAGTCTCTTTACTCGTTCCGTAATACAAGATCCCGTGGCTAACACTTTAGTCACATTGCTTGCAAGGCTTGTTGTGATGTTGTATTACCGAGTGGGCCCTGAGATACCTCTCCGTCACACAGAGTAACAAATTCCAGTCTCGATCCATGCCAACTCAACAGACACCTTCGGAGATACCTGTAGAGCATTTTTATAGTCACCCAGTTACGTTGTGACGTTTGATACACACAAGGTATTCCTCCGGTGTCAGTGAGTTGCATGATCTCATGGTCATAGGAACAGATACTTGACATGCAGAAAACAATAGCAATAAACTGACACGATCATATGCTACATTCATAGTTTGGGTCTTGTCCATCACATCATTCTCCTAATGATGTGATCCCGTTATCAAATGACATCTCATGTCTATGGCTAGGAAACCTTGACCATCTTTGATCAACAAGCTAGTCTACTAGAGGCATACTAGGGACACAGTGTTGTCTATGTATCCACACATGTATCGGTGTTTCCAATTAATACAATTATAGCATGGATAATAAACGATTATCATGAACAAGGAAATATAATAATAACTACTTTTATTATTGCCTCTAGGGCATATTTCCAATAGTCTCCCACTTGCACTAGAGTCAATAATCTAGCTCACATCACTATGTGATTTACATTGTAATGAATCTAACCATTTGTTCCGAATGGCCTTTCGCCCCTCAGGTAATACTTCCAAAGCCCGTACTTTGGTTTCATACATGGATCCCATCTCGGATTTCATGGCCTCTAACCATTTCTTGGAATCCGGGCCCAGCATCGCTTCTCCATAGCTCGTAGGTTCATCGTTGTCCAACAACATGACCTCTAAGACAGGGTTGCCGTACCACTCAGGAGCAGTACACGTCCTTGTCGACCTACGAGGTTCGATAGCAACTTGATCCGAAGCTTCATGATCATCATCATTAACTTCCTCTTCAACTGATGTAGGCTCTACAGCAACATCTTTCTGCGCTGCGCTACTCTCTAGTTGAAGTAAAGGTTCAACAACCTCATCAAGTTCTATCTTCCTCCTACTCAATTCTTCCGAGAGAAACTCCTTCTCAAGAAATGTTCCGTTTTTAGCGACAAACACTTTGCCTTCGGATCTGAGATAGAAGGTATACCCAATTGTCTCTTTTGGGTATCCTATGAAGATGCATTTCTCCGCTTTGGGTTCCAGCTTTTCAGGCTGAAGCTTTTTGACATAAGCATCACATCCCCAAACTTTAAGAAACGACAACTTTGGCTTCTTGCCAAACCATAGTTCATATGGCGTCGTCTCAACGGATTTCGATGGTGCCCTATTTAAAGTGAATGCAGCTGTCTCTAATGCATAACCCCAAAATGATAGTGGCAAATCGGCAAGAGACATCATAGATCGCACCATATCCAATAAGGTTCGATTACGACGTTCGGACACACCATTACATTGTGGTGTTCCAGGCGGTGTCAATTGTGAAACAATTCCACACTGTCTTAAATGACTGCCAAACTCATAACTTAGATATTCTCCTCCTCGATCAGATCGTAGGAATTTAATCTTCTTGTTACGATGATTCTCAACTTCACTCTGAAATTGCTTGAACTTTTCAAACGTTTCAGACTTGTGTTTCATTAAGTAAATATACCCATATCTACTTAAGTCATCAGTGAAGGTGAGAAAATAACGGTATCCACCGCGCGCCTCAATGCTCATCGGACCGCACACATCAGTATGTATGATTTCCAACAAGTCACTTGCCCGTTCCATTGTTCCAGAGAACAGGGTCTTAGTCATCTTGCCCATGAGGCATGGTTCACATGTGTCAAGTGATTCAAAATCAAGTGACTCCAAAAGTCCATCAGCATGGAGTTTCTTCATGCGTTTTACACCAATATGACCTAAATGGCAGTGCCACAAGAAAGTGGTACTATCATTATCAACTCTACATCTTTTGGCATCAATGTTATGAACATGTGTATCATCACCATCGAGATTCAATAAGAATAAACCCCTCACATTGGGTGCATGACCATAAAAGATATTACTAATATAAATAGAACAACCATTATTCTCTGATTTAAATGAGTAACCGTCTCACAATAAACAAGATCCAGATATAATGTTCATGCTTAACGTAGGCACTAAATAACAATTATTCAGGTTCATCACTAATCCCGATGGTAATCGAAGAGCGAGCGTGCCGACGGTGATCACATCAACCTTGGAACCATTTCCCACGCGCATCATCACTTCGTCCTTTGCCAGCCTCCGTCTATTCCGCAGTTCCTGTTTTGAGTTGCAAATGTGAGCAACCGCACCGGTATCAAATACCCAGGCACTACAACGAGAGTTGGTAAGGTACACATCAATGACATGTATATCATATATACCTTGTTTGTTGTTGGCCTCCTTCTTGTCAGCCAAATACTTGGGGCAGTTCCGCTTCCAGTGACTAGTTCCCTTGCAATGAAAGCACTCAGTTTCTAGCTTGGGTCCAGCCTTGGGTTTCTTCACGGGAGGGGCAACAGCTTTGCCACTCTTCTTGGAGTTACCCTTCTTACCCTTGCCATTCTTCTTGAAACTAGTGGTTTTATTGACCATCAACACTTGATGCTACTTCTGAATATCAGACTCAGCGACTTTCAACATCGCAAACAGCTCGGCGACTGACTTGTTCATGCCGTGCATGTTATAGTTCAACACGAAGCTCTTGTAGCTAGGTGGCAATGATTGAAGAACTCTGTCAGTGATCGCCTCTGCTGGAAGGGGCATCCCCAATTCAGCTAGACGTGTGGAATACCCAGACATTTTGAGTATGTGTTCACTGACAGACCCGTTCTCCTCCATCTTGCAGGCATAGAACTTATCGGAGGTCTCATACCTCTCGATCCGGGCATTCTTCTGAAAGATAAACTTCAACTCTAGGAACATATCATATGCTCCATGATGTTCAAAACGTCTTTGAAGTCCCGGTTCTAAGCCATACAAAATTGCACATTGAACCATTGAGTAATCATCAGAACGAGCCTGCCAGGCGTTCACAACGTCTGGAGACTCAACTGGAGCGGGTGGATCACCAAGCGGTGCATCAAGGACATAACCCTTTTGGGAAGCCGTCAGGATAATCCTTAGATTACGGGCCCAGTCCACAAAGTTACTTCCATCATCTTTCAACTTAGCTTTCTCTAGGAACGCATTAAAATTCAGGGGTGCTACTGCGCGAGCCATTGATCTACAACATAAATTTTGCAAAGACAACTTAGACTATTGTTCAAGATAATGAGTTTAGTTAATCATATTACTTAAAAACTCCCACTCAAATTGACACCCCTCTGGTCATTCGAGTGTCACATGATCCAAATTCACCAACTCAAGTCCGATCATCACGTGAGTTGAGGTGGTTTCAATGGTGAACATCTTCATGTTGATCATATCTACTATATGACTCATGTTCGACCTTTTGGTCTCTTGTGTTCCGAGGCCATGTCTGTACATGCTAGGCTCGTCAAGTTTAACCCGAGTGTTCCGCACGTGCAACACTGGCTTGCACCCGTTGTATGCGAACGTAGAGTCTATCACACCCGATCATCACGTGGTGTCTCGAAACGACGAACTTTCGCAACGGTGCACACTCGGGGAGAACACAATTTTATCTTGAAATTTAAGCGAGGGATCACCTTATAATGCTACCGTCGTCCTAAGAAAAATAAGATGCATAAAAGGATTAACATCACATGCAAATCATAAGTGACATGATATGGCCATGAACTTGTGCTTTTGATCTCCATCTCCAAAGCACCGGCATGATTTCCATCGTCACCGGCATGACACCATGATCTCCATCATCTTGATCTCCATCAATGTGTCGCCATGAAGTTGTCGTGCCAACTGTTGCTTCTACGACTATTGCTAACTCATAGCGATAAAGTAAAGCAAAACGGCGAAAATAATTAAAGACAACCCTATGGCTCCTGCCGGTTGCCGTACTCATCGACATGCAAGTCGTGATATTCTATACAATACATGATCATCTCATACATCACATATATCTCATCTTGTAATTGGCCATATCACATCACAACATACCCTGTAAAAACAAGTTAGACGTCCTCTAATTGTTGTTGCATGTTTTACGTGGCTGCTACGGGTATCTAGCAAGAACAATTCTTACCTACGCAAAAACCACAACGGTGATATGCAAATTGGTATTCAACCTTCTCAAGGACCGCCTTTGTCGAATCCGATCCAACTAAAGTCGGAGAAACAGACACCCGCCAGCCATCTTTATGCAACGAAGTTACATGTCAGTTGATGGAACCGGTCTCTCGTAAGCATACGAGTAATGTTGGTCCGGGCCGCTTCATCCCACAATACCGCCGAATCAAGAAAAGACCAAGGGAGGAAGCAATCTGAATATCAATGCCCACAAACTCTTTGTGTTCTACTCGTGATCTCATCTACACATAGACCTAGCTCATGATGCCACTGTTGGGGAACGTTGCATGGGAAACAAAAATTTTCCTACGCACACGCAAGATCTATCCATGGTGATGAGCATCTACGAGAGGGAGAGTGGATCTACATACCCTTGTAGATTGCTAAGTGGGAAGCGTTAAGAAACGCGGTTGATGTTGTCGAACGTCGTCGCGATCCAAATCGCCGAGCGTCCCGCGATCCAATCACGATCTAGTGCCGAACAGACGGCACCTCCGCGTTCAGCACATGTACTGCTCGATGACGATCTCCACCTTCTTGATCCAGGAAGAGGAAGCGGAGAGGTAGATGAGTTCTCCGGCAGAGCGACGGCGCGGCGGCGGCGGTGGTGGAACTATTCCAGCAGGGCTTCGCCTAACCGCTGCTGAAAACTAGAGGATTTGATCTATCGGGGAGAGAGGGCTGCACCGTGGCTAGGGTTTCTTGTGCTGCTACCCTCTCTTCCCTCTAGTATATAAAGGAGGGAGGGGAGGGGCTGGCCGACCTAGGAAGCCTCCTAGGAGTCGGCCGAAGGAGGTGGAGGTGGAGGAGTCCACCTCCAATCCTACTCCTAGTAGGACTCCTTCCCTTCCCCACTTGGACTTTCCCTTTCCCACAAGTCCAGCCGCATAGGCCTTCTTGGGCCGGCCGCCCAGCCCACCAGGGGCTGGTGCGCCCCCCTCAGGCCTATGTGATCCACTTGGGGAGTGGTGGGCCCACTTGGTGGACCCCCGGAACCCATTCGTCACTCCCGGTACACTGCCGGAAATGCCCGAAACTTTTCCGGAGTTCAAACACCACTTTCCTATATATCAATCTTTACCTCCGGACCATTCCGGAGCTCCTCGTGACATCCGGGATCTCATCCAGGACTCCGAACAACCTTTGGTCACCACCATACATAATTCTATACTACCGAAACATCACCGAACCTTAAGTGTGCAGACCCTGCGGGTTCGAGAACTATGTAGACATGACCGAGACACCTCTACGGTCAATAACCAATAGCAGGACCTGGATGCCCATATTGGTTCCTACATATTCTACGAAGATCTTTATCGGTTGAACCTCTATGTCAAGGATTCAGTTAATCCCGTATGCTGTTCCCTTTGTTCTTCGGTATGTTACTTGCCCGAGATTCGATCGTCGGTATCTCTATACCTAGTTCAATCTCGTTACCGGCAAGTCTCTTTACTCGTTCTGTAATACAAGATCCCATGGCTAACACTTTAGTCACATTGCTTGCAAGGCTTGTTGTGATGTTGTATTACCGAGTGGGCCCTGAGATACCTCTCCGTCACACGGAGTAACAAATCCCAGTCTCGATCCATGCCAACTCAACAGACACCTTCGGAGATACCTGTAGAGCATTTTTATAGTCACCCAGTTACGTTGTGATGTTTGATACACACAAGGTATTCCTCCGGTGTCAGTGAGTTGCATGATCTCATGGTCATAGGAATAGATACTTGACATGCAGAAAACAATAGCAATAAACTGACACGATCATATGCTACGTTCATAGTTTGGGTCTTGTCCATCACATCATTCTCCTAATGATGTGATCCCATTATCAAATGACATGTCATGTCTATGGCTAGGAAACCTTGACCATCTTTGATCAACAAGCTAGTCTACTAGAGGCATACTAGGGACACAGTGTTGTCTATGTATCCACACATGTATCGGTGTTTCCAATTAATACAATTATAGCATGGATAATAAACGATTATCATGAACAAGGAAATATAATAATAACTACTTTTATTATTGCCTCTAGGGCATATTTCCAACAGTCTCCCACTTGCACTAGAGTCAATAATCTAGCTCACATCACTATGTGATTTACATTGTAATGAAACTAACACCCATACAGTTCTGGTGTTGATCATGTTTAGCCCTTGGAAGAGGTTTAGTCATCAGATCTGCAACATTTAGATCCGTGTGCACTTTGCAAATATTTATGTCGTCCTCCTTGATGTAATCGCGGATGGAATTGATACGTCGCTTTATGTGTCTGGTCCTCTTGTGAAACCTTGGTTCCTTGGCTAGAGCAATGGCACCAGTGTTGTCACAGAACAGAGTCATTGGGTTCAGTGCACTAGGCACTACTCCAAGATCTGTCATGAACTCCTTCATCCAGACACCTTCCTTCGCCGCCTCTGAGGCAGCGATGTACTCCGCTTCGCATGTAGAATCAGCTACCATGCTTTGCTTGGAACTGCACCAGCTTACCGCACAACCATTAAGAATAAATACGTATCCGGTTTGAGACTTGGAGTCATCCGGATCAGTGTCAAAGCTTGCATCGACATAACCCTTTACGACGAGCTCTTGATCACCTCCATAAAAGAGAAACATGTCCTTAGTCTTTTTCAGGTACTTCAGGATATTCTTGACCGCCGTCCAGTGTTCCATTCCTAGATCACTTTGAAACCTTCCGACCATACTTATGGCAAGGCTGACATCGGGTCTTGTGCACAACATTGCATACATGATAGAGCCTATGGCTGAAGCATAGGGGACGACACTCATCTTTTCTCTATCTTCTGCAGTCACTGGGCATTGAGTCTTACTCAACTTCACACCTTGCAACACAGGCAAGAACCCCTTCTTGGACTGATCCATTTTGAACTTCTTCAAAACTTTGTCAAGGTATGTGCTCTGTGAACGTCCTATTAAGCGTCTCGATCTATCTCTATAGATCTTGATGCCTAATATGAAAGCAGCTTCTCCTAGGTCCTTCATTGAAAATCTCTTATTCAAATATTACTTCACGCTTTCCAACATTTCTATATTGTTTCCAATCAGCAATATGTCATCCACATATAATATTAGAAATGCTATAGAGCTCCCACCCACTTTCTTGTAAATACAAGCTTCTCCGTAAACTTGTATAAACCCGAACGCTTTGATCACCTCATCAAAGCGAAGATTCCAACTCCGAGATGCTTGCACCAGTCCATAAATGGATCGCTGGAGTTTGCAAACTTTGTCAGCATTCTCTGGATTGACAAAACCTTCTGGTTGCATCATATACAACTCTTCCTTAAGGAAACCGTTAAGGAACGCTGTTTTGACATCCATCTGCCAAATTTCATAATCGAAAAAGGCAGCTATTGCTAACATGATTCTGATGGACTTAAGCATCGCTATGGGTGAGAAGGTCTCATCGTAGTCAACTCCTTGAACTTGTGAAAAACCCTTTGCCACAAGTCGGGCTTTATAGACGGTGACATTACCGTCCGCGTCCGTCTTCCTCTTAAAGATCCATTTGTTCTGAATGGCCTTTCGCCCTTCAGGTAATACTTCCAAAGCCCGTACTTTGTTTTCATACATGGATCCCATCTCGGATTTCATGGCCTCTAACCATTTCTTGGAATCCGGGCCCATCATCGCTTCTCCATAGCTCGTAGGTTCATCGTTGTCCAACAACATGACCTCTAAGACAGGGTTGCCGTACCACTCAGGAGCAGTACGCGTCATTGTCGACCTACGAGGTTCGATAGCAACTTGATCTGAAGCTTCATGATCATCATCATTAACTTCCTCTTCAACTGATGTAGGCTCTACAGATACATCTTTCTGCGCTGCGCTACTCTCTGGTTGAAGTAAAGGTTCAACAACCTCATCAAGTTCTATCTTCCTCCTACTCAATTCTTTCGAGAGAAACTCCTTCTCAAGAAATGTTCCGTTTTTAGCGACAAACACTTTGCCTTCGGATCTGAGATAGAAGGTATACCCAACTGTCTCTTTTGGGTATCCTATGAAGATGCATTTCTCCACTTTGGGTTCCAGCTTTTCAAGCTGAAGCGTTTTGACATAAGCATCACATCCCCAAACTTTAAGAAACGACAACTTTGGCTTCTTGCCAAACCATAGTTCATATGGTGTCGTCTCAATGGATTTCGATGGTGCCCTATTTAAAGTGAATGCAGCTATCTCTAATGCATAACCCCAAAACGATAGTGGCAAATCGGCAAGAGACATCATAGATCGCACCATATCCAATAAGGTTCGATTACGACATTCGGACACACCATTACATTGTGGTGTTCCAGGCGGTGTCAATTGTGAAACAATTCCACACTGTCTTAAGTGACTGCCAAACTCATAACTCAGATATTCTCCTCCTTGATCAAATCGTAGGAATTTAATCTTCTTGTTACGATGATTCTCAACTTCACTCTGAAATTGCTTGAACTTTTCAAACGTTTCAGACTTGTGTTTCATTAAGTAAATATACCCATATCTACTTAAGTCATCAGTGAAGGTGAGAAAATAACGATATCCACCACGCGCCTCAATGCTCATCGGACCGCACACATCAGTATGTATGATTTCCAACAAGTCACTTGCCCGTTCCATTGTTCCAGAGAATGGGGTCTTAGTCATCTTGCCCATGAGGCATGGTTCACATGTGTCAAGTGATTCAAAATCAAGTGACTCCAAAAGTCCATCAGCATGGAGTTTCTTCATGCGTTTTACACCAATATGACCTAAACGGCAGTGCCACAAGAAAGTGGTACTATCATTATCAACTCTACATCTTTTGGCATCAATGTTATGAACATGTGTATCATCACTATCGAGATTCAATAAGAATAAACCCCTCACATTGGGTGCATGACCATAAAAGATATTACTCATATAAATAGAACAACCATTATTCTCTGATTTAAATGAGTAACCGTCTCGCAATAAACAAGATCCAGATATAATGTTCATGCCTAACGCAGGCACTAAATGACAATTATTCAGGTTCATCACTAATCCCGATGGTAATCGAAGAGCGAGCGTGCCGACGGTGATCACATCAACCTTCGAACCATTTCCCACGCGCATCATCACTTCGTCCTTTGACAGCCTCCGTCTATTCCGCAGTTCCTGTTTTGAGTTGCAAATGTGAGCAACCGCACCGGTATCAAATACCCAGGCACTACAACGAGAGTTGGTGAGGTACACATCAATAACATGTATATCATATATACCTTGTTTGTTGTTGGCCGCCTTCTTGTCCGCCAAATACTTGGGGCAGTTCCTCTTCCAGTGACCAGTTCCCTTGCAATGAAAGCACTCAGTTTCTGGCTTGGGTCCAGCCTTGGGTTTCTTCACGGGAGGGGCAACTGCTTTGCCACTCTTCTTGGAGTTACCCTTCTTACCCTTTCCATTCTTCTTGAAACTAGTGGTTTTATTGACCATCAACACTTGATGCTCCTTCTGAATATCAGACTCAGCGACTTTCAACATCGCAAACAGCTCGGCGACTGACTTGTTCATCCCGTGCATGTTATAGTTCAACACGAAGCTCTTGTAGCTAGGTGGCAATGATTGAAGAACTCTGTCAGTGATCGCCTCTACTGGAAGGGGCATCCCCAATTCAGCTAGACGTGTGGAATACCCAGACATTTTGAGTATGTGTTCACTGACAGACCCGTTCTCCTCCATCTTGCGGGCATAGAACTTATCGGAGGTCTCATACCTCTCGATCCGGGCATTCTTATAAAAGATAAACTTCAACTCTAGGAACATATCATATGCTCCATGACGTTCAAAACATCTTTGAAGTCCCGGTTCTAAGCCATACAACATTGCACATTGAACCATTGAGTAATCATCAGAACGAGCCAGCCAGGCGTTCACAACGTCTGGAGACTCAACTGGAGCGGGTGGATCACCAAGCGGTGCATCAGAGACATAACCCTTTTGGGAAGCCGTAAGGATAATCCTTAGATTACGGGCCCAGTCCACAAAGTTACTTCCATCATCTTTCAACTTAGCTTTCTCTAGGAACGCATTAAAATTCAGGGGTGCTACTGCGCGAGCCATTGATCTACAACATAAATTTTGCAAAGACAACTTAGACTATTGTTCAAGATAATGAGTTTAGTTAATCATATTACTTAAAATTCCCACTCAAATTGACATCCCTCTGGTCATTCGAGTGTCACATGATCCAAATTCACCAACTCAAGTCCGATCATCACTCGAGTTGAGGTGATTTCAATGGTGAACATCTTCATGTTGATCATATCTACTATATGACTCATGTTCGACCTTTCGGTCTCTTGTGTTCCGAGGCCATGTCTGTACATGCTAGGCTCGTCAAGTTTAACCCGAGTGTTCCGCACGTGCAACACTGGCTTGCACCCGTTGTATGCGAACGTAGAGTCTATCACACCCGATCATCACGTGGTGTCTCGAAACGACGAACTTTCGCAATGGTGCACACTCGGGGAGAACACAATTTTATCTTGAAATTTAAGTGAGGGATCACCTTATAATGCTACCGTCGTCCTAAGCAAAATAAAATGCATAAAAGGATTAACATCACATGCAAATCATAAGTGACATGATATGGCCATGAACTTGTGCTTTTGATCTCCATCTCCAAAGCTGTAGGACCAAAAGTATGTCTAGAGGGGGGGGGGGTGATTAGACTACTTGACCAAATAAAAATTCTACCTTTTCCCAAATTTTAGAGTTGGCAGTTTTTAGCATTTCGTGGCAAGTCAAGTAAACCCTACACATGCATGTCTAAGAGTATAGCAGCGGAAAGTAATAACAAGCATGAGTAGAAAGGGTAGGGTAGGGAGATCAAACGCAATTGTAGACACGATGATTTTTTCCCGTTGTTCCGATAGGTGGTGCTATCGTACATCCACGTTTATGGAGTCTTCAACCCACAGAGGGTAACGGTCGCGAGATTCCACGGAGGGCTCCACCCATAAGGGTCCACGAAGTAGCAACCTTGACTATTCCATAACGGCTTCCGTCCACGAAGGACTAGCCTCACTATGGGTAGATCTTCACGAAGTAGGCGATCTCCTTGCCCTTACAAACTTCTTGGTTCAACTCCACAACATGAAGTAGGAGGCTCCCAAGCGACACCTAACCAATCTAGGAGGCACCACCCTCCAAAAGGTAATAGGCTCGGCAATGATGATGAACTCCTTGCTCTTGTGCTTCAAGATGATAGACTCCTCAACACACAATCACTCTCTCACAGATTTGGCATGGTGGAAGAGATGGGATTGGTGGAAAGCAACTTGGGGAGGCTAGAAATCAAGATCCATATGGTTGGAGTGGAAGATCTTGACCTCAACACAAGGGTAGGTGGTTCTCTCTCAGAAAACTGGATGGGGGCAAGTATGGAACAGTTCTGAGTGCTTCTCTTTCGAGTAGGTGGTGGTGAAGGGGTATATATAGGCATCCCCAAAAATCCAACCGTTACACACAAAATGACCAACTTGGTGACACCGATGTGTTAATCTCGGTGGTACCGAAGTGACCAAAAGGTGGCAACTTTTGAATCTCGGTGAGACCGATATAGGAAACTCGGTTGCACTGATGAGGTGACCAACGGTCAGATTGCCATTCTCGGTGACGCCGATCCAACAATCTCAGTGGTACCGATATTGTGAATTTGCGTAACAGAAAGTTGGCAACCTAAACTCGGTGGCACCGAAGCAGAATCGGTTGCACCGAAGTGGCTAGGGTTTGGCTGAGTCTGTCTGAGTTTGGGAATCGGTGGCACTGAGTGGAAAGTGTTGGTTGCACCGATTTTGAATATTTGGCTATGGATAGACTTTTGTGGAAGAGCTTGTGGGTGTTTTTGGTGACTATCACTTGTGCACGTATGAGCATTTTGTTCACCAACAAAACCTTACCCCCTTTTAATAGTATTGGCTTTCCTATGGACTCAAAGTGATTTCTCACAAATGTAAAATGTAGAGTCCTCTTGCTTGAAGCTTTGCCAATCCATTTCCTTGCATCTTGGGGTATTTCCACAATCTCCACAATCCTTTTTGCCATCCCTATCATTGAACTTTTCCTGAAATATAGTTAGTGAAAACATTAGTTCAATGACTTATATGTTGTTATTAATTACCAAAACCACCAAGGGAGCAAATGTGCTTTCAAAAGCACCGGCATGATCTCCATCGTCACCGGCATGACACCATGATCTCCATCATCTTGATCTCCATCAATGTGTAGCCATGAAGTTGTTGCGCCAACTGTTGCTTGTACGACTAATGCTAACTCATAGCGATAAAGTAAAGCAAAACGGCGAAAATAATTAAAGACAACCCTATGGCTCCTGCCGGTTGCCGTACTCATCGACATGCAAGTCGTGATATTCTATACAATACATGATCATCTCATACATCACATATATCTCATCATGTAATTGGCCATATCACATCACAACATACCCTGTAAAAACAAGTTAGACGTCCTCTAATTGTTGTTGCATGTTTTACGTGGCTGCTACGGGTATCTAGCAAGAACAATTCTTACCTACGCAAAAACTACAACGGTGATACGCAAATTGCTATTCAACCTTCTCAAGGACCGCCTTTGTCGAATCCGATCCAACTAAAGTGGGAGAAATAGACACACGCCAGCCATCTTTATGCAACGAAGTTACATGTCAGTTGATGAAACCGGTCTCTCGTAAGCGTACGAGTAATGTTGGTCCGGGCCGCTTCATCCCACAATACCGCCGAATCAAGAAAAGACCAAGGGAGGAAGCAATCTGAATATCAACGCCCACAAACTCCTTTGTGTTCTACTCGTGATCTCATCTACACATAGACCTAGCTCATGATGCCACTGTTGGGGAACGTTGCATGGGAAACAAAAAATTTCCTACGCACACACAAGATCTATCCATGGTGATGAGCATCTATGAGAGGGAGAGTGGATCTACATACCCTTGTAGATCGCTAAGCGGGAAGCTTTAAGAAACGCGGTTGATGTAGTTGAACGTCTTCGCGATCCAAATCACCGAGCGTGGCGCGATCCAATCACGATCTAGTGCCGAACGGACGGCACCTCCGCGTTTAGCACACGTACAGCTCGATGACGATCTCCGCCTTCTTGATCCAGCAAGAGGAAGCGGAGAGGTAGATGAGTTCTCCGGCAGAGCGACGACGCGGCGGCGGTGGTGGTGGAACTATTCCAGCAGGGCTTCGCCTAACCGGTGCTGAAAACTAGATGATTTGATCTATCGGGGAGAGAGGGCTGCACCGTGGCTAGGGTTTCTTGTGCTGCTGCCCTCTCTCCCCTCTAGTATATAAAGGAGGAAGGGGAGGGGCTGGCCAACCTAGGAAGCCTCCTAGGAGTCGGCCGAAGGAGGTGGAGGTGGAGGAGTCCACCTCCAATCCTACTCCTAGTAGGACTCCTTCCCTTCCCCACTTGGACTTTCCCTTTCCCACAAGTCTAGCTGCATAGGCCTTCTTGGGCCGGCCGCCCAGCCCACCAGGGGCTGGTGTGCCACCCTCAGGCCTATGTGACCCACTTGGGGTGTGGTGGGCCCACTTGGTGGACCCCCGGAACCCATTCGTCACTCCCGGTACACTGCCGGAAATGCCCGAAACTTTTCCGGAGTTCAAACACCACTTTCCTATATATCAATCTTTACCTCCGGACCATTCCGGAGCTCCTCATTACATCCGGGATCTCATCCGGGACTCCGAACAACCTTTGGTCACCACCATACATAATTCTATACTACCGAAACATCACCAAACCTTAAGTGTGCAGACCCTGCGGGTTCGAGAACTATGTAGACATGACCGAGGCACCTCTACGGTCAATAACCAATAGCGGGATCTGGATGCCCATATTGGTTCCTACATATTCTATGAAGATCTTTATCGGTTGAACCTCTATGTCAAGGATTCAGTTAATCCCGTATGCTGTTCCCTTTGTTCTTCGGTATGTTACTTGCCCGAGATTCGATCGTCGGTATCTCTATACCTAGTTCAATCTCGTTACCGGCAAGTCTCTTTACTCGTTCCGTAATACAAGATCCCGTGGCTAACGCTTTAGTCACATTGCTTGAAAGGCTTGTTGTGATGTTGTATTACCGAGTGGGCCTTGAGATACCTCTCCGTCACACGGAGTAACAAATCCCAGTCTCGATCCATGCCAACTCAACAGACACCTTCGGAGGTACCTGTAGAGCATCTTTATAGTCACCCAGTTACGTTGTGACGTTTGATACACACAAGGTATTCCTCCGGTGTCAGTGAGTTGCATGATCTCATGGTCATAGGAACATATACTTGACATGCAGAAAACAATAGCAATAAACTGACACGATCATATGCTACGTTCATAGTTTGGGTCTTGTCCATCACATCATTCTCCTAATGATGTGATCCCGTTATCAAATGACATCTCATGTCTATGGCTAGGAAACCTTGACCATCTTTGATCAACAAGCTAGTCTACTAGAGGCATACTAGGGACACAGTGTTGTCTATGTATCCACACATGTATCGGTGTTTCCAATTAATACAATTATAGCATGGATAATAAATGATTATCATGAACAAGGAAATATAATAATAACTACTTTTATTATTGCCTCTAGGGCATATTTCCAACAAGTACACTGTACCCATACCACGGAATTCATGGCCTCGTGTTCCCATTCGGGTGGACCAACGACATTCCGACAAAACCAATCTATTGCATGACACTCTCCCGGCCACTCCGACAAACTTCCCCTTTGGGCTATGTCATGGGTGACCCCAATGTCAACTCGTGACATCTGCCACCTTTGTGGCTGCCACCGTCGTGGCAAAACAAACTCGTTCCAAACGGGGACATCGGTACCATACAACTACGGGTACACAAGGGTATGCCTGCCTATCGGGCCAGGGTAGCGCAAGCGCATAACCTTCCCTCGTTAGAAGCACCGGCGAGAGGCATGACAATAGACCACATTAGAGCCTCCCAACCAGGCATGTGTGGTTGCACTGGTGAGCTCGATTCGGTGGCACCATGACTCGATCAACATATTATCCAAGTTGAATTAACATCATATTTAACTTGAAAGTAAAATGATTCGAGTCATAATATGAAGTGGGGTGCACGAGTCATGATGAGACTGCAATTACATGCATGACAACAATATGAACATAGCCAACTAGTGCATCAAAATAATCATGGCATGGAGCAAGAATGCTACAAGTCTAGCATAACAATGAGGCATGAAATGAATAAACCTATTTAGCATAATAAAATAAGTTATTTAATAAACATGTATAGGAAATGATCTTTTAATTCAATAATACCATTGTCATTGCAATGTCATCCTTGCAAATGAATGTTGTGGCTTGACTTAGTTCAGAGGAGTGTCATGATACGTCCATTTTGCATCATGCTTTCTTATTCATATTTATGATATTCTTGTCCATTATTCCCTATTATCATGCAATTCTTATGCCTTTTCTCTCTGAATATGCAAGGCACATCACAAAGAGGGAATTATCTGGAAACTGGAATTCTAGATCGGAAAACCGAGAAAAAAGGCAGAAAAATCATTAGACTCCAAATGACCTGAAACTTCATGAGGAATTTTTCCTGAATATATATGAATTTATGGTCCAAAAATATACCAGAGGGGGGCCACCAGCCAGGCACAAGCCAACAGGGCGCCCCCTCAGGCCGCGCCCTGATGGCTTGTGGGCCCCTGTCTGGCCTCCCGACGCCCATCTTCTCCTATTTGGTGTGTTTTACCCTAGAAAAAATCATAAGCAACCATTCTGGACGAAGCGCCACCGTCTCGAGGCGGAAACCTGGGCAGAGGCCCTTTTGCACTCCGGCAATCAGATTCTGCCGGGGAAATTCCTCTCTGGGAGGGGGAGATCGAAACCATCATCATCACCAACGCTTCCTCCTTCATGGGAGGACCAATCCTCATCAACATATTCACGAGCACCATCTCATCTCCAACCCTAGTTCATCTCTTGTATTCAATCTTTGTCTCAAAACCTCAGATTGGTACCTATGGGTTACTAGTTGTGTTGATTACATCTCATAGTTGATGCTTGTTGGATTACTTGGTGGAAGATATGATGTTCAGATCCTTAATTATTATTGCACCTCTGATCTTGAACATGTTGATGAGGTGTGAGTAGTTACTATTCTTCCTTAGGACATGGGAGAAGTATTGTTATAAGTAATCATGTGAAGTTGGTATTCGTTCGATATTTTGATGATATGTATGTTGTTACTTCTCTTAGTGGTGTCATGCGACTACATGACACTTCACCATGCGATGGGCCTAAGGGAAGTTATTGTGGAGTAACAAGTAGATGATGGGTTGCTAGAGTGACAGAAGCTTAAGCCCCAGTTTATGCGTTGCTTCATAAGGGGCTGATTTGGATCCACATGTTTCATGCTATCGTTAGCTTTATCTTAATTCTTCTTTCGTAGTTGCAGATGCTTGCGAGAGGGGGTAATCATAAGCAGGTTGTTAGTTCAAGTAAGAACAACACCTTAGCACCGGTCCACCCACATATTAAATTATCAAAGTAGCAAACGCGAATCAACTCAACATGATGAACGTGACTAGACAGAATTCCCATGTGTCCTCGGGAGCGCTTGCTTAATATAAGAGTACTTTCAGGCCTGTCCTTTGCTATAAAAAGGATTGGGATACCTTTCTGCACCATTGCTACTATTTTTACTTGTCACTTGTTACAAATTATCTTGCTACAAAACTATCTACTATCGTTACTTACAGCACTTGCAGAGAATACCTTGCAGAAAACCGCTTGTCATTTCCTTCTGCTCCTCGTTGGGTTCGACACTCTTACTTATCAAAAGGACTACGATTGATCCCCTACACTTGTGGGTCATGAAGACTCTTTTCTGGCTCCGTTGCCGGGGAGTGAAGCGTCTTTGGTAAGTGGAATTGGTAAGGAAACATTTTCTATACGTGCTGAAATTTACTGTTGCTTGACACTATGAACGGTCACCCTTTGAGTGGCTTGTTCGGGGCATCTTCGCCCCGAACTTAAGATGAGGAAATTTTTCCTCAACCTACTGAACCTACTGAAAATATTTATTATGAGATTCCCTCGGATATGCTTGAAAAACTCTTATCACATCCATATGATGGCACGACTCATCCTGATTATTACTTGATATTTGTCGATGAAGTTTGTGGATTATTTCAGCTTGCATGGTTGTGTGGAGACAAAGTTAAAAAGAAAATTTTCCCTTTATCTTTGGAGGGAAAGGCATTAATGTGGTACATGCTATTGGGCGATATTGGATCATGGGACTGGAATCGCTTGGAGTTGGAATTTCATCAGAAGTTTTATCCTATGCATCTAGTTCATCGTGATCGGAACTTTATTTATAATTGTTGGCCTCATGAAGGAGAAAGTATCGCTCAATCTTGGGGGAGGCTTAAATCAATGATGCACACCTGCCCCAACCATGAGATATTGTCGGGGCACGGATGCTCACGATCACCTATGGGACCAGAGGTCCCTTTGTGGTTCGGCAAGGGGGGTCACGTTGCACGAAGAGCGGAGAGCATGAGACGGCGCGACGATCAGGACACATGCATTTTACCCAGGTTTTTGCCACTGCTAAGCGTAAAACCCTACTCCTGCTTTTGGTGGATTGATTGGAGGAACACGAAGAACGCTCAGCGCCTAACCCCGGCAAGGACTGCTGTCGGGGAAAGAGCTGCTACGTGAGTACAAGTGTTCGGGGGTCCGAATTGCCAACCTTGAGCTAGGTTGCCTTGGGCCTCCTTTTATAGTGCAAGGGGTTACCACAATGGCAAAACAATCATTATCTATCGATTAGATAGCTAAGCAGAGCTATCATACCTAACTCTGGCATTTAGGACAAAATGCCATGATTACCTGCCTAGGTGGCGCTCGGGGGTGCATCCCCGGAAAGCTCCTGTCACCGCTTGGCCGGTCGTTGCTTATGGTCTTGACACGCTGCAGGGCGGGTGTCAACCGAGCGTAACTTGCATTCCGATGTGTCGCCACGTGCTTAGCGAGAGCTGATTAGCCGCCTGAGGGCTCGACACTGCATCGATAAGTGACAGGCATAGCGATGCGGTGGAGCGGTGGCCGGTTGGCTCGCACCTGTCGGGGAGTGGCTTGCTGGGTCTTCGGAAAGGGGCGCGCGTGCTCTGGACCCCCGGCAAGTGCCGGGGACGCGTCCGCCGCGCTGCAGCCCGGGCTTGGGCTGCCGCGTTGAGCTTGTTGAAGTCTTGTCTTGATTGTTGCCGGGCGCTGGCTTGGCCTTCTGCAGGTTGTTGTTGCCGGCTGGTGGTTGTTTGTCCGTGCACAAGTCAGGGGGAGTGAACACCCCTGTTTGTTTACCCCGACAGAAGCCCCCGGGCCTGAGCCATTCGTGTCGCTTGGCACGTTGGGTTAGGTCCCAAACAGTGCACGAACACGCGGCGCAGGGATTCTATCATTCCACCCACGTCCACTCCGCGCAATTATCGCGGCAACAGGGACCCAGGCAGAGGGCGAGGCGGAAGGGGCGAAGGATCCGGAAGTGGTAGAGGAGGGGCTCGAAGAGGGGCCCCAAGCTCTGGAGCCGGGTCGCCACCTCTGTCTACGCACCAACCGGGAGTTAACGGCCCCCGCGTCTTCGCGAGGTTCCTCAAAGGTGAAGAAAACGAGTGCCAAGGGCGGCGGGCGCGAAGTAGCACATCGCCAATCTTCTCGCCTTTCTCAGGCCAAGGCGTCCCCTGCCAAGCGACGGAAGGTGCATGGGGTGGATCCTAGCCCCCCGTCAAGCCCAACTTCTCTGCCAGGCTCGCCCTTGCCGGCAGCCCTGGTCACTCCGTCAAGCCCTGCCCCCCCAACTCTGAAGAGGGGCCGAGCGACTCCACCGCCCGCGTCATACGAGCTAGGCTCAATGCTCCTTGGCTCGGAGTGAGTCTAGCTGATCTCAGCTCCCGTCAGAAGGCTTTCAATCTTTAATCTTCCTGACTGATCTTGCATGGTTGACCTTGACAGGGACAAAGATGAGGAGACTCTTGCGCACATGGTCAAGAGGGCCAAATCCGCAGTGGGTTCGGACTTTGTAGCAGGCGGAGGTTCTGCAGGAGACGCGGAAGAGAATCCCGTGTCTAGCCCCCAGCCCAGTTCTCTTCGCGAAACCCAAGCGAAGGCCTCGTCTGCTGGCGAGGATGAGGAGGGGCACCTTCCTTCTCCCGTCAGGGAAACATGAGAGGAAGATCGGAGGGAGGCTCACCAAGTGGAGCTCCTTCTCCAAGATTCCCCGTCAACCATTGCCCGTGAGGGGGATTCGCCGGCAAGGGCCTCTGCCAAGGAACCTGCTCGTGCAAATGTCATAGCCGAAGAGGCGGCGACAGACCGCATGCTGGCAACTGATGTTGCCGGGGAAGGAGGGGTCCTTCCGCAGCATTCTCCATCGGGTATCCCTCTTGCGGGTGTTCTTGTTTCCCCTGTATCTTTTCTTTACATGCTTTATTGATTCTTGATTTCCATACTTCTGTTTTGTTGTTCTACTCTGCAGTCTCGCTTTTTGAAGAGCCCGAACTGCCAGAGGAGGTTGCTGTCATTGGGAAGGATGCTGCCGCGGAAGCGATGAAGATTGCTGCCGCAGAAGAACATGGCTCGGCTGCCGGGGATTTTTAGGGGTCCTCAAAGAGAGCGGAACAAAATCCCGACAGCGTGCCCGGCCTGAGCTCAGTGGTTGAAGAGAAGACCCCCCTTCAAACCATGATGCCTTCTATGTCCAGTTATCCCCTGGCATCGGCCCTGCAGTCCCCGCAGAGTCATCTGGCGCTGATCACTGCTCCGTTAAGCCACACAACTCTTGGTTCGCCCTTCTCATTGGGTCCGGACCTTGACGAAGAGATTAACAAGATCCTGGCATCACTATCCCAGATGATCGAAGGGACTCACAACACTGCTGACGCCGCCAAGGACTTGGCTTTTCTGGAGTCCATAGCAGCAGGGCTTAAGGATGTGCAGAGCAGGTACAGTCTCCAATGGCAGGCGGTAAAGGAGTAGCGTGACTTAGCCGAGCTCGTGGACCAGCAATTGAGGAGCAAAGGGAGTGAGTTGCGGGACTGGTACAATCGGTAGGTCCATTCTCTCAAGAGGCAGCACGAGATGCTATCCATGGTTAACGACGATGTTACCGCCCGGAAGGCCCGTCTGGCGGAGCGCGAGGCGCTTCTGGACGCCAGAGAGGATGGCATCTCCCTTCGGGAAGGGAACCTCGAGGCCACCCTCCGTGCCAAGGATGAGGAGTTGGAGGACCGTGTCCGACAGCGTACCAGGGAGCTGGAAGATGGCCACAAGACTGCTCTTGATGCACTTTCCTTGGAGTCTGCTGCTCCGCTGAAGGAGGTGACTGACGAATTGGCTGCTGCTTCTGCTGCCAAGGCCAAATTTGAAGCCCAACTGACCAAACTGACAGAGGATCTTGCCGGGAGCACCAAGGAGATCGAGGCCCTCAAGGAGGAAGCACGAAAGGCAGCGGTGACTTTGGAAGAGGTGCAATTATAGCTTTCCTCCAAGGGCCAGGATCTTGATGCCGCTAACGGCACCATCTCTGAAATGAAATCCAGGCTTGCTTCCTTGGAGAGTAATCTTGAATCTGCCGAGGCCCGTGAGAAGCTGTTGCTGACGGATGTGACCCGCGCGCAGACCCTTCAGAAGGACGCCGAAGAGAACCTGGAGAACTTGGTTGAGCAGTGTGACCTCTGGATCAAGAGGATGGTTGATATCGCTGAGCGCCTCACTGTCCAGATTGCCAAGATGGACATGAAGAGCTGGGCCTATTCCGCCGGCAAGCATGAAGCACCAAGCGTCAAGCTGACAATCTTCTTTGACGGCGTGATCGAGGGGTTGAAGACGTATGAGGAAGACATGGCCGCCTCCTTCGCCAATGAATCGCGAAAGCTAGCGCGCGATGCCCTCTTCCTGGTCTTGAGCAACCTTGCCTTCTTCCATCCGGAGCTCGATCTTTCCGATGGTTTCAAGAAGCTGCCGTCGGGTGCCGACACCTCGGCTGCCGCGGAGAAGGCCGGTCCTCTCGCTGACAGGATCCTCAAAGTTCCAAGGACCCAGGGGAGCCATCGGAGTTAGCTTTATATCTTCCTTGTTGCCATGTTGCCCTGTACTCAAGACACAGTAGGTATCTCTGATGACAGGAAAATGGCTAGGCGTGAGAACACGCGTCCACGTCATTGATACAGAGTGAATAAATTTAAGCGCATACATGCATAATATAAAATGAAGATCAAACATTGCAGGTACATATTTCCAGAACTCTTATATTTATATAAAAAATTCTGTTAATTACATCTCCGAAGCGAAAACCCCTGATTAAGAATTCCAACATATCTATTACATAAGATTGCAACACATTCCTATTACAATATGCTACAAGAAAATCGTCCTCGCGGTCGTCGATGAACTCCTGGTTGGCAAACTTGAAGTTTGCTTTTATGCGAATACTCCTCCATGATTTCATGTTTCATGCTTTGGAATATATTTTCCTAGCATACAACAAATTTAGTTGTGTTCAATCTCATTTATATGCAGCATGAAATTGATTTTGGCTAGGCATGGTTTTATCCTACATTAGACACATAGGATATGTATATATCTTCATGTGGGGATCTTGTGTGATATATTTTGTTTTGGTAGCATGAATGTATGTGACATGCCAATTTTAATAAGTTTTGCATGATTACATTTCTACTATCACCGCGTAGCACTTATGTGGTGCCCGCGTGTAGCGTAACGGAATGAAGCTTTCTGACACAATCTTAATGCCTTTTATGGTGCATGTGATATGTGCCATGTTTTGTTTCTTTTGACTTCGCACGGTATCAAAACTAACCACATGGTGCAATAATATGACACTTATGTGTAGCCTGACCCAAGTGGAGGCCGCCTATGATATTTTTGTTTGTTTAAAGCCTACATAGGCTACATGAAATATGCTTGATCATATGTTTTGCACGAATTTTGCGTGCCTATATGGATGTAGCATGAACATATTTTTTATTGAGTTCCCCCTTACCTGTATTACTACTAACACCGCGTAGCACTAAGACAATGCCCGCGTGTAGCGTAACCAAGTGAAGATTTATGAAGCAATTTTAATATTGCATGCGTCATATGGTGTTTATCATTTTTATTTGTACCTTATATGGTATTAAAATTAACTCCACGTAGCGACATTAATGGCGCTCGTGTGTAGCATAACCATGGTAGAGGAAATTTGTGGCTTTAACATTTATTCGAATTTATCTTACTTGTATTACTACTAACACCGCGTGACACTAATCTCATGTCCGCGTGTAGCGTAACCAAGTAAAATCAGTTTTTATGGCGTGCAATTTGATGATGCTAACAGTTTAGGCTCTTATAGCGTTGGATAATTTTATCACATGTTTTATATGACTTTGGCCAAAATGTGTGACCTGGATATTTTGTTTAGATTTCTCTCACTTGTATTACTACTAACATCACGTAACACTCATATCGTGTCCGCGTGCAGAGTAACCAAGTAAAATGGGTTTATGACATGTGATTTTGGTGATGCTAATAGTTTAGGCTCTTATATCATTGAAGCATTATCACATACTTTATATGACTTTGGCCGAAATGTGTGGCCTGAATATTTTGTTTGGGTTTATCTCACTTGTATTACTACTAACATCGCGTAACACTCATATCGTGTCCGCGTGTAGGATAACCAAGTAAGATTGGTTTATGACATGCGATTTTGGCGATGCTAATAGTTTAGGCTGTTATAGCATTGAAGCATTTTATAAATATCTTTTATATGACTTTGGCCAGAGTTTATGGCTTTAACATTTTATTTGGATTTATCTTACTTGTATTACTACTAACACCACGTAACACTCATACCGTGTCCGTGTGTAGCGTAACCAAGTAAGACTAGTTTTTATCATGCATCATGTTTTATAATACATCTTGCATGATCTCGGTCTTTGCGTGTGTAGCATGAACACATTTTTTAATTAAGTTTCGCCTTACTTGTATTACTACTAACACCGCGTAGCATTAGGATAATACCCGTGCGTAGCGTAACCAAGTGAAGGTTTGTTTTCATATATTCTTGCCCGTATTACAACTAGCTTGACACATAATGTCCGTAGTGTAACCGGACAAGAATTTTATCATGAGTTCAGTTTAGCACCTTTGTAATTTGACTCCTACTTCGTCATATCAGTTTTATTTATGATGACCAAAGCAAGACAATTTTTACGAGGTCTTCATACCTATGACACTCTCTTGATTTGTATCCACGTATAGGGACCAAACCAAGGAACGAAAAGTTCATCCTGGCTTGTATCGCTAAGGGGACCGAACCAAGAATATCATTAAGATGAAGAGTATGCAACATGTAAAACAACCCTGCATGGTCCTTGGCTCGTACCGTGATGGCCGAATCAAAGACAAAGATTTGATGTAGATGTAACATGCTCCTTGATTTGTACCGCGATGGCCGAATCAAGGACGAAAATTTGAGGTAGATGAAACATGCACCTTAGTTTGTACCGCAATGGCCAAACTAAGGGCAAGAACTTTGGGAAGATGAAACATGCTCCTTGATTTGTACCACGATGGTCAAACCAAGGGCTAGAGTTGTAGGAAAGGAGGAAGAAGAAATCTCCCTGGGATGTACCACAATGGCCAAACCAGGGGCTAGAGGAGAGCCATGAATCTCACCTTCTCACCTTCAAACAGAACGCTGGCCTCCCTGCTTCTTCTTATTCCTATGTGTTTGTATGCGTGTATGTATGACTTAGCAATGGGAGGGAAGGAATGAATGGCCGACCCTGGAGCAGTCAAATTGCCTGGTATTTATAGGGGCCGAGGGAAGCAGTGGAGCGCTGAGACGCGCCTGCGTTTCTGGAGATCGATCGTGGGATCGTGGGAAACGTGGGAGATCGTGGCAACGTGAGCTACTTTTCCTTTAGCTTATTTCCTTGATCATCAATTAACCAAAACCGTGGGAATCGTGGGCTAAACTGCCTCCTTTTCTTATTCTAATTAATGTGTGGGTCTTGGCGAAACCTCAACCGAGTATGCATGCATGCACATCCTTTTTTTTAAACAGGGAACAACAACTTTCTGGGAGCTACGACCATGCATGCGTGGCCGTATTTTTTAATGGACCAAGCTTGATTAGCTATTAATTGCTCACTAAGGCTTAGGATGGGAGTGTGCACACTAATTATTATTTCTTTTGCATGCAACACAAGGCCTAGTGTCGTAGAGTATGTGTTATCAGGTGAATATTTGACCAAGTACACGGCGCCTATATTTCATTAACGCGATGTATTTTTTGTGTGTGTGCGTCGTTTCAACATTTCATTTTGTCGATGGAATAAAGCCGAACATTTATCATATAGTCGACATTTTGGTGATATTAGCGTCCCTCATGATAATTTTATGTTGGCATTGTCGTCGTTGGTGACGGCGTGCATACGCGGGAGCCGTGTGACCTTAGGAGAAAACTCGATGAACGTTTATCTGTTTCGCAATATTTTATAATCGTCGGTTTAATTTGTGCATTATCGACAGCCGAAAATACATCGTATGCCTATGCTTTTTTGTCCGTCCTCATTTTGCGCGATTGACTTTTAATTTCCTATTTTCATTATAAACGGATTTTGGCCGTTTTACATTTATATTTTATGTGGTTTATGCATTTTATTTTATCTTGGTCAAAATCCATGTCAACAATCTCGTATTAGGGCAAGAACTTTCTTTATTTTATCATTTGCTGAACTGATGTTTTTGTGTAATCGCATATTATGCCCCTCTTTTCCCTTCCGGCGTTCATACGATAATCACCATTGCGCGTTTCTAGTTACCCGCCAACGATGTGTTGCCGCGAATTGCTTTGAGGAACAGATCCTTAGCTTTCTGCTGGCGAGAGCACGCTGCCGGCGGGATTACCTTTGGCAGTGTTGACGCTGCCGCGTGTTTCGTTGAGCAGGCTCAAAACAAAGCACGGGCGCGAACGAACACGGTAAGGTTCTGTCACATGCAAGGTTTAGCATACGAAACCTTTTGGTTCGGCGAAGGGACATATAAGCATATATCTTAATGGAAATTGATTATTTGAGTCAACTTAGCTTTTGTCATGGCTTTTCATTTCGTCCTCGTGTCTTCTCTCTCCCGTGCCCCTTATGGTATGCGCACAAGCATGTGCTCACCGCAGCCCTGAAAGAGAAGGGATGTAGAGAAGAGCAAAACGGGGATACTTGAAGACCCGTTAGTCATGCATATGGTCCGCGGTAGGAGCCTGCCGGGTCAACGCGATATTTATGATTAATTCGGGAATGGAAAAGGAAGTAGGTATGGCCACTTCTTCTCACCCTTTTTCTTCGCACCCATCGGTCCTGCGGCGACGCAGGATGGGCGTACGGGACCTTGCCGTGGTTCGCCTGCTGGGAGTGTCTTCCAACGGATATACTCTAGCATTCGGTTCAGGACTCGTCCCCTGGTGGGACAAATGCAAGACCGAACCTCATGCGAGCTTATCGACACTGACGACATCGTCGCCGAGCAGAGCTAACCATAGGCGGGGAAGGAGGAGAGAGAAAGATATGGCCAGTTACCTCTTTCTCCCTTTGGCCTGCTGGATTACGCCATATCTTCCTAGGGTCGAGCGGACCCACTTCCTTCCGGTGTTCTCCGCTCTGGTCTCGGCCACGGAGAACACGATGGCGGCGGCGCCTGCGCCAGCTGTGTTGCCCACGATGCCTTCTTCACTTGCGGACGCCGTGACGCCCGCCACGCTCACGGGTGCGTGAGAGGGAGCCTTTGAAGTGGAAGGATGCGCGGCCATGCTGGTCTTCTTCGTTGGGACCATTGTTGAACAAGATGATGATGAAGATCGATTTGCCGTTCGCGAACTCGGATTCACGCAAATGATGCACGCCCCCTACCTAGCGCGCCAAAGATGTCGGGGCACGGATGCTTACGATCACCTATGGGACCAGAGGTCCCTTGTGGTTCGGCAAGGGGGGTCACGTTGCACGAAGAGCGGAGAGCATGAGACGGCACGACGATCAGGACACATACATTTTACCCAGGTTCGAGCCGTTGCGAAGCGTAAAACCCTACTCCTGCTTTTGGTGGATTGATTGGAGGAACACGAAGAACGCTCAGCGCCTAACCCCGGCAAGGACTGCTATCGGGGAAAGAGCTGCTACGTGAGTACAAGTGTTCGGGGGTTCGAATTGCCAACCTTGAGCTAGGTTGCCTTGGGCCTCCTTTTATAGTGCAAGGGGTTACCACAATGGCAAAACAGTCATTATGTATCGATTAGATAGCTAGGCAGAGCTATCATACCTAACTCTGGCATTTAGGACAAAATGCCATGATTACCTGCCTAGGTGGCGCTCGGGGGTGCATCCCCGGAAAGCTCCTGCCACCGCTTGGCCGGTCGTTGCTTATGGTCTTGACACGCTGCAGGGCGGGTGTCAACCGAGCGTAACTTGCATTCCGATGTGTCGCCACGTGCTTAGCGAGAGCCGATTAGCCGCCTGAGGGCTCGACACCGCATCGATAAGTGACAGGCGTAGCGATGCGGTGGAGCGGTGGCCGGTTGGCTCGCACCTGCCGGGGAGTGGCTTGCCGGGTCTTCGGAAAGGGGCGCGCGCGCTCTGGACCCCCATCAAGTGCCGGGGACGCGCCCGGCGTGCTGTAGCCCGGGCTTGGGTTGCCGCGTTGAGCTTGTTGAAGTCTTGTCTTGATTGTTGCCGGGCGCTGGCTTGGCCTTCTACAGGTTGTTGCTGCCGGCTGGTGGTTGTTTGTCCGTGCACAAGTCAGGGGGAATGAACACCCCTGTTTGTTTACCCCGACAGATATCAAGAAACACTATTATGCAAAATTTCTATGCCCGACTTTCTCATGATGATCAAGTATTACTCGATTCTTCTTCCATTGGTTCCTTCATGAATAGGACTAATGAATTCAAATGGGATCTTCTGGAAAGAATTAAACGCAACCTGAAGATTGGGAACTCGACAAAGGTAAAGAGTCAGGTAGAAAGCTTAAGTTTGATTGTGTTAAATCTTTTATGGAAACTGATGCTTGCTATAAGTTGAGTATTAAATATGGCCTTGACTCTGAGATAGTAGCTTCTTTCTATGAATCATTTGCTACTCATGTTGATCTCCCTAAGGAGAAGTGGTTTAAATACCATCCACCCATTGGAAAGCAACTAGAAAACCCTATTAAAATTGAGAAGGAAGAAATAATTGTTAGCCATGTTGACCCAATTGTTCCTACTGCTTACATTGAGAAACCACCTTTCCCTGTTAGAATTAAGGAACACGCTAAAGCTACAAATGTGGTTAATAAAAGTCATGCCAGGACACCTTCACCTCTTGAACAAATAAATGTTGAACCTAAAGTTGCTATGGTTAAAGATCTGCTAGTTGATAGCATTGATGGTCAAGTTATTTACTTTTGTGGTGAAGCTGCCAGAATTGCAAAACCTTCTAGAAATGCGCAAGATGAATTAGATAAAAATAAACCAGTTGTTGGCATGCCTACAGTTTCAATTAAAATTGGAGATCATTGTTATCACGGCTTGTGTGACATTGGTGCTAGTGTTAGCGCTATACCTTTTACCCTATATCAAGAAATTATGAATGACATAGCACCAACTGAGCTTGAGGACATTGATGTTACTATTAAACATGCAAACAGAGACACTATTACACCACTTGGGATTGTTAGAGATGTTGAGGTCTTGTGTGGAAAAGTCAAGTACCCCACTTATTTTCTAGTACTTGGTTCAGAACAAGATAACTTTTGTCCCATTATTTTTGGTAGACCTTTCTTGAATACCGTTAATGCTGAAATTAATTGTGTTACTGAGAAGGTTAAAGTAAGCTTTGGCGATGTGTCTCATGAATTTAGTTTCTCCAAGTTTAGTAAACAACCACATGAGAAAGAATTACCAAGCAAAGATGATATCATTGGTCTTGCTTCTATTGTCGTACCTCCTACCGATCCTTTAGAACAATATTTACTAGACCATGAAAATGATATGCATATGAATGAGAGAAATGAAATAGATGACATATTTCTCAAACAAACGCCTATTCTAAAACACAACTTACAGGTCAATATTTTAGGGGATCCCCCTCCACCCAAGGGAGATCCTGTGTTTGAGTTAAAGACTTTACCTGACACTTTGAAATATGCTTACCTTGATGAAAAGAAAATATATCCTGTTATTATCAGTGCTAACCTTTCAGAGCATGAAGAAAAAACATTACTTAAAACTCTGAAGAAGCATCGGGCTGCTACTGGATATACTCTCGATGATCTTAAGGGCATTAGTCCCACTCTATGTCAGCACAAGATTAATATGGAACCAGATGCTAAACCTGTCGTCGATCATCAACGCCGCTTAAATCCTAAGATGAAGGAAGTGATAAGAACTGAAATACTAAAGCTTCTGGAGGCAGGTATAATTTATCCTATTGCTCATAGTAGATGAGTAAGTCATGTTCATTGTGTTCCTAAGAAAGGAGGTATAACTGTTGTCCCTAATGATAAAAATGAACTAATCCCACAAAGAATAGTAACTGGTTATAGGATGGTGATTGATTTTAGGAAATTAAACAAAACTACTAGGAAAGATCATTACCCTTTACCTTTTATCGATCAAATGCTAGAAATATTATCTAAGCACACACACTTTTGCTTTCTTGATGGATATACTGATTTTTCTCAAATACCTATGTCAAAAGAGGATCAAGAGAAAACTACTTTTACTTGCCCTTTTGGAACTTATGCTTATAGACGTATGCCTTTTGGTTTATGCAATGCACCTGCTACTTTTCAAAGATGTATGACTGCTATATTCTCTGATTTTTGTGAAAAGATTGTTGAGGTTTTCATGGATGATTTTTCTGTTTATGGAACTTCTTTTGATGATTGCTTCAGCAACCTTGATCGAGTTTTGCAGAGATGTGAAGAAACTAATCTTGTCTTGAATTGGGAGAAGTGCCATTTTATGGTGCATGAAGGTATAGTGCTTGGGCACAAAATTTCTGAACGAGGTATTGAAGTGGATAAAGCTAAAGTTGACGCACTTGAGAACATGCCATGTCCAAAAGATATTAAAGGTATAACAAGTTTCCTTAGTCATGCTGGTTTCTATAGGCGTTTCATCAAAGATTTCTCAAAGATTTCTAGGCCATTAACTAATCTTCTTCAAAAAGATATTCCTTTTATTTTTGATGATGATTGTGTAGAAGCTTTTGAAATACTTAAGAAAGCTTTGATTACTGCACCCATTGTTCAACCACCTGATTGGAACTTGCCATTTGAGATTATGTGTGATGCTAGTGATTATGCTGTGGTACTGTTCTAGGGCAAAGAGTGGACAAGAAATTAAATGTTATCCATTATGCTAGTAAAACCCTAGATGCTGCTCAAAGAAATTATGTCACCACTGAAAAGGAATTTTTAGCAGTTGTCTTTGCTTGTGATAAGTTTAGACCTTATATAGTTGATTCCAAAGTAACTATTCACATGGATCATGCTGCTATTAAATATCTTATGGAAAAGAAAGATGCTAAGCCTAGACTTATTAGGTGGGTGCTTTTGCTTCAAGAATTTGATTTGCATATTGTTGATAGAAAGGGAGCTGAAAATCCTGTAGCAGATAACTTGTCTAGAATGGAAAATGTTCTTGATGACCCACTTCCTATTGATGATAATTTTCCTAATGAACAACTTGTTGCTATAAATACTTCATGTAGTACTCCTTGGTATGCTGATTATGCCAATTATATTGTCGCTAAATACATTCCACCTAGTTTCACCTATCAACAGAAGAAAAAATTCTTTTATGATTTACGACATTACTTTTGGGATGACCCACACCTTTATAAAGGAGTAGATGGTATTATTAGACATTGTATACCTGAGCATGAACAGGAACAAATCTTACGGAAGTGGCATTCGGAGCCTTATGGAGGACACCATGCTGGTGACAGAACTGCACACAAGGTATCACAATCTGGTTTTTATTGGCCTACTCTTTTCAAAGATGCTCGTAAGTATGTCCTTTCATGTAATGAATGTCAAAGAGTTGCTAACATTGGTAAACGTCAGGAAATACCTATGAATTATTCACTTGCCATTGAACCATTCGATGTTTGGGGTTTTGATTTTATGGGACCTTTTCCTTCCTCAAATGGGTACACTCATATTTTAGTTGTTGTTGATTATGTTACTAAGTGGGTAGAGGCCATCCCAACTAGTAGTGTTGATCATAACACCTCTATCAAAATGCTTAAGGAAATTATTTTTTCGAGGTTTGGAGTCCCTAGATACTTAATGACTGATGGTGGTTCACATTTTATTCATGGTGCTTTCCGCGAACTACTAGCTAAATATGATGTTAACCATAGAATTGCATCACCTTATCATCCTCAGTCTAGTGGCCAAGTTGAATTGAGCAATCGAGAACTAAAATTAATCTTGCAAAATACTGTCAATAGATCTAGGAAGAATTGGTCTAAGAAATTAGATGACTCTCTGTGGGCTTATAGAACTGCTTTTAAGAATCCCATGGGAATGTCCCCATATAAAATGGTGTATGGAAAGCTTGTCATTTGCCTCTTGAACTAGAACATAAGGATTATTGGGTAATAAAGGAAGTGAATTATGATTTTAAACTTGCCGGTGAAAAGAGGTTATTTGACATTAGCTCATTAGATGAATGGAGGACACAAGCCTATGAAAATGCTAAGTTGTTTAAAGAAAAAGTTAAAATATGGCATGATAAAAGGATTCAAAAAGGGAATTCAATGGAGGAGACCTTGAGCTCTTGTACAACTCTCGTTTTAGATTTTTTGCAGGAAAACTCTTATCCAAATGGGAAGGCCCATATGTTGTCGAAGAGGTCTACCGCTCCGGCGCTATAAAAATTAATAACTTCGAAGGCAAGAACCCGAGAGTGGTGAATGGGCAAAGAATCAAGCATTATATTTCAGGTACACCCATTAATGAAGAGACTAATGTCATCCAAGTAATCACACCGGAAGAACGCATACGGGAGGCCTTCCGGAACACTCCAGAAACCTGAAAAAGAGATAGGTATGTGGTACGGTAAGTAAACTGACTCCAAAATTTCCAAAAATATATTTTCTGTTGGTTTTAGTATTTTAGAAAATTTCAAAAATAAAACGGAGTCAGGGGACCCACGAGGGAGGCACAAGACAACAGGGCGCCCCCCTGGGGCCCCTTGATGGCTTATGCGGCCCTCGTGTGCCTCCCAGACTTCGATTTCTTCCCGAACACGTATTCTGACCTAGAAAAATCATTATATTTACTCCCGTTTGTGTTGACCACCGCATCGTGAGTTTCTCCTCTGTTCTTGTTTCGAGTTGTTTTTCTGGCAGAACTGAGAATATGTCATCCCAAGATTCGGAAGGAGAGAGCTATGTGTCTAACTATGTGGTGGACCCAAAGATCTCTGGGGACATCTACCCGTACTTATGGTCCACAGAAGAGGAGGGAGATTCCGATCTGGAGGAGTTGGAAGATGCCGGTCCATACGCAAGTTCGAATGAAGACGAAGAACCGCTTCCTCAACCTGGAGATATACATGTGGAGTTAAAGAAGTCAAGCCTCCCCAATGGAGTAAACAAATCTAAGATCCAATTTATCCCGTCTCGTTTTCTGCAGGAAAGCAATGCAAATTTATGCAAAAAGGTTTTGAAGCTTGAACAAGAAAATGACGATTTAAGAGAGGAAAACTTTATCCTCAAGCGCAAGCTAGAGAAGAAGGGCACCCCTACTTCAACACCACCACCATCACCGAAGAACACTTGACCATGGGTATGGGCACAACCCCTAGCTTGTTCCAAGCTTGGGGGAGGTGCCCCGGTATCGTTTCACCATCATCTTTTATTTTGGTTTGATCTTTAGTTATTTCGTGGTTTAGAGAAATAAAGTTTCAGATTTGCTTTGCTTAGGATTTTGCCTTGAGTTCTACCTATCCTTGTAATCGAGTGTGAGAGTTATATAATAAAGATTAGTTGAGTCCGTGTTCTTTACTCTCTTGCATCAATCATCATAGCATGACAATAAAAAGAATAGTAAAGATCATATGCTTATCTCATGGGAAGTAATGATTTCACATAAAAAGAAAGTATGAGCCATGAAAATTGTTGGGAATAGAACAAACATAGCCTTAGTCATTGTTATAATCTATGCAAGACTATGACAGAGAAGAGAAGATCCACATACAAATATACTATCTTGGACATCATCTATGATTACGAATCCTCACCAAATATTAAATAATGATCAAGTGTTGAAGTTGGACATGGAAGACAACCTAATGGTTATGTTTGTTTACATTTACATAGAAGTTATATAATCATGGATCCTTTAACATGTGATGTTTCCTTTAGAACTTTTGCTAGCCGAAACTTCCCGTACCAAGTAGAGATCCTACTTGTGCATCCGTAACCCGTTAGACCCAGTTTCTTTCCGAGAGAGTCCACTATACCTACCTATGGATTGAATAAGATCCTTAAAGTAAGTTGTCATCTGTTCATGAGCAATAAAAATTGCTTACAATCATGTATGATCTTTAATTGAAAGGGAAAACAAGCTTTGTACAATCTTGTGATGACAAAGAAATAAAAGCGACAGAGTGCATAATAAAGTTCGTTATCACAAGGGGCAATATAAAGTGACGTTCCTTTGCATTAAGAGATGGCACATATAAACAAATAGAAGTGCATGACAACCTCTGCTTCTCTCTGCGAAGAGCCTATCTTTTAATTTTGTTTAGTCCGTACTTTTACTCAAGAGTCATTAATTTTTTCCATTCTTTTAAGTTATAAACTCTCTTAGTGGCAAGCATCACATGTTGAGGAAAGATCTAGGTATATATATCCAGTTGAATGTAAGAAACCATGACTCATTATTGTTGACATTATCCTTGAGGTAAAGGAGTTGGGTGGCAAAGGAAGCCCCTATCTTCCTATGTGTCCGGCAAAAACATTAGCTCCAAAAATATGCAATGAGTGTCAATAATCATGGATGACTAAATGATAGTTGAGTATGTGGGTTTGCTACAACGAAAGCTCTTATATAGACTCTTCTCTTGAATATGATGAATTGTGATTATCACCATGACTAAAGGCACCGTTTGTTGGTTGTCAATAAGGTTTATGCTTCATACTTCGATAATTGTGAATAGATCTTTACTTGCTTATGAGAAGTTATATGATGAAATACTTGTTGCTATAATGATATTCATGATGCTTCCATGTCTGTATTCCGTTTTTATCGACACCTCTCTCTCAAATTATGTGGTCATTACTCTTGAGTTCGGCTTTCGCTGGAGGACAAGCGAGGTCTAAGCTTGGGGGAGTTGATACGTCCATTTTGCATCATATTTATGATATTATTGTCCATTATTCCCTATTATCATGCAATTCTTATGCCTTTTCTCTCTAAATATGCAAGGCACATCACAAAGAGGGAATTATCTGGAAACTGGAATTCTGGACCGGAAAACCGAGAAAAAGGCAGAAAAATCATCAGACTCCAAATGACCTAAAACTTCACGAGGAATTTTTATTGAATATATATGAATTTATGGGCCAAAAATATATCAGAGGGGGGCCACCAGCTAGGCACAAGCCAACAGTGCGCCCCCCTAGGCCGTGCCCTGATGGCTTGTGGGCCCCTGGCTGGCCTCCCGACGCCCATCTTCTCCTATTTGGTGTGTTTTACCCTAGAAAAAATCATAAGCAATCTTTCGGGACGAAGCGCCGCCGTCTCGAGGCGGAAACCTGGGCAGAGGCCCTTTTGCACTCCAGTAATCAGATTCTGCCGGGGAAATTCCTCTCCGGGAGGGGGAGATCGAAGCCATCGTCATCACCAACGCTTCCTCCTTCGTGGGAGGACCAATCCTCATCAACATATTCACGAGCACCATCTCATCTCCAACCCTAGTTCATCTCTTGTATTCAATCTTTGTCTCAAAACCTCAGATTAGTACCTGTGGGTTACTAGTTGTGTTGATTACATCTTGTAGTTGATGCTTGTTGGATTACTTGGTGGAAGATATTATGTTCAGTTCCTTAATTATTATTATTGCACCTTTGATCTTGAACATGTTGATGAGGTGTGAGTAGTTACTATTGTTCCCGATGACACGGGAGAAGTCTTGTTATAAGTAATCATGTGAAGTTGGTATTCGTTCGATATTTTGATGATATGTATGTTGTTACTTCTCTTAGTGGTGTTAAGTGAACGTCGACTACATGACACTTCACCATGCAATGGGCCTAAGGGAAGTCATTTAACAAGTAATAAGTATATGATGGGTTGCTAGAGTGACAGAAGCTTAAACCCCAGTTTATGCGTTGCTTCATAAGGGGCTGATTTGGATCCACATGTTTCATGCTATGGTTAGATTTATTTTAATTCTTCTTTCGTAGTTGCGGATGCTTGCGAGAGGGGGTAATCATAAGTAGGTTGTTAGTTCAAGTAAGAACAACACCTTAGCACCGGTCCACCCACATATGAAATTATCAAAGTAGCAAACGCGAATCAACTCAACATGATGAACGTGACTAGACTGAATTCCCAGATGTCCTCGGGAGCGCTTGCTTAATATAAGAGTACTTTCAGGCCTGTCCCTCTCCAAGGCAATTATTCTCTTCTGAAAAACAATATATTTACAAAAAGAAAAGGTCACATGAAGCATTTTATTTCACCAGAAATTATAGATAGTAGAGAAAATTCTCAAATTTTATAGGCAGAAAGGTGAGCTCAATCCAAAACTAATGCAAAAAGAATCAACTCAACTGGACTTATGGTTTAAAAGTTATTGATGGTCAAAGTTGAGTCAACATATTTAAATTTAACTGAAAATTAGAAATTCCAGAGAGGGCCACGTCGAAGGTGTATTTTCGCCGGGCACCTCCACTTATACCGCTTCGGCAAGAGAGGGAGGGAGAGAGAGAGAGAGAGAGAGAGAGAGAGGGAGAGAGACCGGCAGTGGGGTCCCACTGTCAGGATTAAAGAGAGAGAGAGAGAGAGAGAGAGAGAGAGAGAGAGAGAGAGAGAGAGAGAGAGAGAGAGAGAGAGAGAGAGAGAGAGAGAGGGAACAGAGCGCTGCGGCTCTGTGGCCGGTGGTTCTCCGGCGAGGAGGCCACGACGATCACCGGGGATGGATGGAATGTATCCAACGCATCACGACGGTCAGACATGTACCCGAAAGCTTGGCTGAGGTGGACGGATGGCGTCGGAACGGAGCTCGCCAGAAGCGGACGGCGGCGGGACTCGCCGGAGTTGGAGAAGGAGGCACCAATCCGTGGAGCTCGCAGCATGATAACCCACAAGTATAGGGGATCGCAACAGTTTTTGTCATGGTTTTATCACGGCAGATGTCCTAGTGAAAGGACTTAGGGGGAAGCCATCGTTACGTCGGTTAACTCGAAGGGGTTGGACGGGATGAAAGACACAGGTTTACCCAGGTTCGGCCACTCTCGAGGGAGGTAAAAGCCTACGTCTTGCTTTGAGTTGTATTGATTGAGTATCGATTACAAGGGAGCGGATTCGCTTGACCTAGCTTTCAATCAAAGGTTTCGTGGTCTCAGCCGCCCAGGTAACCCGCCTTTATATACACAGGTCGAGGCCCTGGGCTTACAAGCATCCGGGCCGGGTTACCTCCAGTAACCAACCTTATCTCTAAATTGCTTTGCCTTATCTGGCAAGTCATCTCCCGACGGCTTACACCCTCGGGTCATACACTGCCTTCCGGCTCTGGGCCTCCGCCCGGTCCGT
The DNA here is from genome assembly GCA_039707655.1 of Elymus sibiricus. NCBI lineage: Eukaryota > Viridiplantae > Streptophyta > Magnoliopsida > Poales > Poaceae > Elymus > Elymus sibiricus. The sequence goes on from CM077667.1 coordinate 371,205,206, forward strand.
CTGGTAACTTACCAGCAGGCCCGTATTAGTCTTCCGGCCTACTTAAGGCCTTACTGTTTAAGCCGCCAACTTCCTAACCCGCCCCCTCCTGGGCGGGTCTCACCATGGGGTTATATCCCCAACATTAGGCCCCAGATTGATTTGAACATGTTCATGTCAATCTTCAAGTCTTCTAGCTGGCGAGTCTTGCGTTCCTCATAATCACCTGTCCTGAAAGAAACCTTCATGACCCGCCATCTAGAAATGAATGACGTCACCTCTGGAAAATCCAAAATATCTTAATGACATCACAACGGATCTTTGTATTAACTAGTCAACCCGAGAATCGAGGCGTTTTCTTGGTCAATCATCATTTTGTCACCTCGATTCCCACGCTGGACTGTTGCTATTCCATCTCCCCTTATAAATAGGAGCGCGGGGGGGGGGGGGGTCCCATCCCTTTTCACTTTCCCCCGCTGCCGCTTCCTTCTTCTTCCTCCAGACGCCCGCACAGCCGAAGCTCCGCCGTGCCGTCCGGACCACGCCGTCGTCTCAACCAGGCCGCTGCATCACCCTGACCGTGACCAGAACACGCCGGCGCGCGCCCGCACCCTCTGCATCCTCCAGGTTCCATTTTTCTCCCTCTTAGATGCACATTAGTTCGTCGGGTTTTCTTCCGACTTCGCCACCGTTCATCGGATTGTTCATCATTGATTGGAAACAAGGTACCTTTATGCTCTGAATTGATGGTTGAATCGCGCGGCGCTTCTCTTAACATGTATTCCATACCCAGTGTAGATCGTTCCTTCATTGGAATTTGTATATGAATTGTTGTTCCTCCTCGGGACGTTTCTAGGTTTAGGAAATATTTTCCCTTTTATCCTCGTCTGTAGATCTTGTACTGCAGCCGTAGTTGTTGAAATTTGTTTGTCCACACTTTAGCAATATTTTTGACATTCACTTGTCTATCTGACCCGCCATCATGCTGCCGGATCTCCTTAACAAATACAATCCGCTTAAAACCCATAGCTGTCGGCGGCTCATAATTTAATAATGACCCGCCATGTAACGTCATCGTTTTAGAGTCATAGCTGTTTTGGTCATTCAGCGTTCTTAACCCACCGCGTATCGATGTTCTTCCACAGTGTTCAACCCGCCGTCATGGCTAAAGCCCCCGCCTCTTGCGACTGGGTAGGCTCCGGGGTTACTGAGGAGATTCTTGATGATTTCGTGGTCATGGGAGTTTTGCCGGCTCAGGACGTAATCCATTGGCGGGTTCCTGGTGACGAGATCACTTCCGAACCCAAGGAAGGGGAGGTTATCGTGTTTACAGACCGTCTTCTCCATGGCTTCTCACCGACTGGATGAAAGTTCTTCCGGGATGCTCTGCACTTTTACAAGCTTCATCCTCAGGATATTGGCCCCAACTCAGTCACCAACCTGTGCCAGTTCCAAATATTCAGTGAAGCCTATCTGCAAGAAGAGCCCACTGTTGACCACTTCAGGGATTTCTTCTATATCAACCGCCAAACTGAAATTGCAGACGGGCCAAGTCTTGAACTTGGAGGCGTCTCCATCCAGAGGCGGAGAGATGTATCCTTCCCTTCAGCCATTCTACCCAGTCACCCCAAAGACTGGAACAAGACTTGGTTCTATTGTAAAGACACTTCTCCGGCTGACGAAAACCCACTGCCAGGTTACCGCCCCTACCGGCTTTGCACCACCAGCGAGCTTCCAGACCGGCTATCCGCCGTAGAGCGCACCCAATACGCTCCCACATTTTCAAAGATCAAGGCCTTGCTGGCTAACGGACTGACTGGCGTTGACCTAACCCGCCGCTGGGTCTCTTGGAGAATCTTACCATTGAGCCGGCGCGGCGGCTTAATGTGTGAATATACCAGCGAAGTGAATGACCCTCAGCGTTTGAATCAGACGCCCCTGACAGACAAGGATCTCAACCTGATTGTCAAATCTCTGCTGGGAGAACCTCAGGAGGTCTGCAACAAGACGGGGTTAAACCCCTTCTACGTTTATAATCCGGCTCCCGCAGTAAGACTTTTTACCTTAACATTTCATTTTTTTCCTTTAGATTTCTCACTTTACCTTATTTAACCTTTCTACAAATGCTTTTATATATGCAGGCCAACTCTCCCTTCTAGAAGAAGAGACTTACCACAGCCTCTACTTCAAAGAAAAAGACAAAGGCAACTAAGACCCGGGCTCCGGCTCGTAAGAAGAAATCGACAGCTAATGAGATGCGGAGACAAGCCAAGCCAGCGCAGCAGAGGTAACTACCATCTCCTCCGACTCAGAACCCTTGCCACGTGAAAAAATACGATGGGTCATCCGGAAAGTAAAGTTTTCACACCCCCTTGCTCACTTGGATCCCAACTTTCTTTTGAAGAAGCAGCAACTCGACTCCAGGCGTCAGACCCAGAGCAGGGGCTCTGAAGATCTAGTGGCTGGCTTACCTGACGCTCCGGCTCCGCGGAAACACCGTAACGAGGTAACTCATAAATGTGTTTGTATTTCTTCTGCCTGCTAGCCTTATGCAGTAAAACTGATCATACTGCTCAACTTTAATGTCTTCAGGATACTCCTCCTTCCTCTGGCGACTCAACCGCTTCTAATCTGCCGCCTCTTGTCATCAACCCAGGGTAACTTTCTTCTCTGCATCCAATATTTATTGCTAACTTTTTATCCTTGTATAAAATTTATCCTGACATCTTTTGTTCATAGGGCACAAGCCAAGAAGAGGAAATTAAGCGGGTCGTCTGCCACCCCTGACATCTCAGAGCCAGAGAACCCAAAGCTTGGCACTCCTAAAGTTCAAGTCGAGCCCTCTGAAGCTGACCAAGGAGCCCATGACGAAGCTCCCCAGCCAACTGAGCCGGCGGATATTGACATTGTGATCCCTGAAGCTATTCCGGAGGCTGATCCTAAGCTGCCCAGCCCTCTGCCAACAGCTGAAGATGTGACTCCTCATGAAGAAGAGGTTACCATCACCGGAACAACTTACACAGCTCCTGCCCCTTCCAACTTGCTGACCAAGCACATTAGTAAGGATGAGGCACCTTCGCCTAAGAAGGAGAGGGTTAAGCTTGATCCGCCCAATCTGGAGAAGCTTACTGCTGATGAGCTGCACTCTGGCTATCTAAGCCGCTTGGTGCAAGCCGGGACATGGAGGCCAACTTAGTTGGCATGATGAAGAAAAAATATGAGGTACTCAACTTTTCTTTCCTTCCATATATCCTTACATAGCCCCCAAGAGTCGGCTTATTTTCTTGAAGATAAGTCGGGTCTTCAGTAATATATAGATTTCAATAGACCAGCATGTAAACCCCAAGGGTCGGGTCATTAGACAAATAATGAGCCGGCACGTACTGTATTGATAGAATAAATGCCAAGTGTAGCCCCCAAGGGCCGGGTCATTATGTATATAATGGGCTGGAACTTTTTGGAGATCTGATCAAATAAACTTGAGGAGCAATGTGTATCCCCCAAGAGTCGGGTTATCTTTGTGAAGATGATCCGGGTCTTGTTTTTATTATAGATTTTGAAAGAACTGATACACATTAGCCCCCAAGTGTCAAGTATATTGCTTGCAATCTGCTTGAGACTTGTAACAACCTTCTTTAGCATCCCCAAGTTCCATTCTAAACCGTGCTGGCGGCTTAACTTTGACAATTATATTGTGCAGGAAGCTTTACACGTGGCCGAGTCTAGTTTGGCTGACCTTAGGATGGACCTGGCGTTGCAACAAGATGCCCGAACCGAAGCTGATGCAAAATGGCGGCTCTCCTCAACTCAGCTGGAAAAGATCAAAGCGGACTTTGAGTCGTACAAACAAACTGCTGAAGCTAATCAAGCCTCCTTGACCAAATGTGCCGAAGACACTGAGGGTCAACTTAAACCTATTGCTGAAGAGCTAACCAGCCTCAAACGCCATGTAACTCGGATGACTGAGGCTGTCTTTGGTAAGTATTGTTGATTATGTTATGATCATTCCTTTCAAACAGTCTCAGAAAAACTCGCCCGACGGCTTATACAATTGAACTGTTTGCAGGCCGGCGAACTCGTAACCTTCCAGATGACAGCTTGCTTAAGCTGAAAGCTTTGAATTCATTTACTGAGCAGTTGTATGCTGGAAGCCTTTTCACCATCAGGGCTGTTTTTTGGTGAAAAGGGGACTCCCAAGTTAATCAAAGACGTGTTGAAGTGCCTCTCCACCATCCCCAAGCATTTAGAAGAAATGAAGAAGTCAGCCGCCCGCAAAGGCGCAATAGCTGCTTTAAGCCGGGCTTTGGCGTATGCGCCGGAGCTTAACCCGGAGGAGATGGTGGGAGGTTTTCCACAGCTGAAGGTCGACGGGTCAGAATTCACACAAGACGACTATGCTCGGTGCTTTAGAGCGTCTCGTGCATTGGCTAGTCAATTAGCCGCAGAAGCTGATCTGAAGGTTTATCAGGCGGCTTATGACAACAACAACGCACGAATCCGGGCGCCTACTTTTGAGCCGGTGGATCTGACTCCTCAGCGTCGTAAGCATATCTTTGCCCCTGATGTTGACCCGTCTCCAATCTTGCATGATGAAGCTGAATTCGAAGCCTTAATCAATTGCAACTGGGATGTGGACAACCTTCAGATCCAGGAGATAGAAGACCCGGCGCAGGATGATCCGACAGCGAGTTAGGCGAGGAACTGGCCTTAGATGAAGTTAACCCGTGCAATGCTGAACCGTCGGGGTATTACTTGTGTGAAATACTATTGAATCCACAATTTTTTGGGCTCCCTGAAGCCTTGTAATAGCCGTAGTAAAAACTTGATTGCATGTGCCGTGCCTTTGCACACATTTTGAGCTTTATCAACTCATATTCTGGCAGCGTTGGCGCCTCAAAAAAATTTCCACAGTATGAATGTTTTGATATGATCATATGCCCCAGTATCAATCCATCAGTTTCCACTGGCGGGTTATAATCCATGCAATACTAAGCCGGGATAAGCTATTACCCAAAGACTTAGAATCTTATGATGAAAAACTCCTGCAAAATAACAAATAGAGAACACATGCATATTTTGCATTATGGTTTAGGCGGCTTTGAAGGCACAACCCAAAGAGATCAACTCTAGTTTATATTTCTGAGAAAAACTCAAGTTTTTTTGCTTTCAAAGAAGCTAGGCATGAGTGCCCAAAATCCCATAAGCCGGCTCTCATGTGACATAAATCCATCGTTTTAACCTTAACTAGTTCAGGGTCTTAAAAAAGATTGACTGTTAAGAGTATGAATGGGCCACATAGCGGAGAGACTACAACAGATAGGTGAGTTTATCCTCACTCTCTGTAAGCCGGCTCTGACGTGACATAAGCCGCCGGTTTAACTTTCACAGGTTCAGGGTCTTGAAAAAGATTGACTGTCAAACGTTCGGCGGATCACCTGGCGGAGTAGCAAGTTGCAAACAGGCAGGTTTAACTCAAATATGGCTTTTAAGCCGGTCAAGAGGGTATGAAAGCTAAACCCAGTGGGTTGGAAGCCCCCAAGTGACCTTATGAACAATCAACTCTTTGCACAAAAACTTGGTGCAGGAAAACGGCAGAGGCCCCGAATTATGGGGATGCCGGCTTTATTATATTATAAAAAGTGGTATATACAATGACAGAAGTATGTACATTGATGAGAGCCGGTGGCTCAAGTGTAGTAAGGCCGAAGATGAGCAATGTTCCATGGCCTGGCAGTCTCCTCCCCAGAAGTGCATGACTTGTCGCTCTCCCATACATCAATGAGATAATAGGAACCATTGTTGAGATTTCTGCTGATCACAAAAGGTCCTTCCCAGGAGGGTGATAACTTATGCATATCTGTCTGGTCTTGAATCAGACGAAGCACTAAGTCGCCTTCCTGGAACGTCCGGGTCTTGACTCTGCGGCTATGATAGCGGCACAGATCTTGCTGGTAAATTGCCGATCGTGCTACTGCAAGATCCCGTTCTTCATCCAAGGCATCCAATGCGTCCTGACGCGCCGTCTCATTATCAGTTTCAACGTAAGCTGCCACCCTGGGCGAGTCATGACGGATATCACTGGGGAGAACAGCTTCCGCGCCATAAACCATGAAGAAAGGCGTATAGCCTGTTGATCTGTTGGGAGTGGTTCTGATGCTCCAAAGAACTGAAGGTAATTCCTCCACCCAACAACCCGGTGTTTGTTCCAAAGGAAACATAAGCCGGGGTTTTATCCCTCTCAAAATCTCCTGGTTAGCACGTTCTGCTTGACCATTAGACTGTGAATGAGCAACGGAAGAGACATCAAGGCGGATGTGTTCACTGTCGCAGAACTCTTTCATAGCCCCCTTGGATAGATTTGTACCATTGTCAGTAATGATACTGTGAGGATAACCAAACTGAAAAATCAGCTTCTTGATGAACTGAACTGTTGTTGCTGCGTCGCACTTACTGACCGGCTCTGCATCAACCCACTTAGTAAATTTGTCAACCGCCGCCAAGAGGTGGGTCTTCTTATCTTTGGACCGCTTAAACAGTCCAACCATATCAAGCCCCCAGACCGCGAACGGCCAGGTGATCTGAATCATCTGCAACTCTTGAGCCGGCACATGGGCGCGTTGTCCAAACTTCTGACACCCATCACATCTACTGACCAAATACTCTGCGTCTGCATGAGCTGTCAACCAGTAAAAATTGTGCCGGAAAGCTTTGGCCACCAGGGAATTTGACCGGCGTGATGACCACAATCGCCGGCATGTATCCCTTGCAAGATTTCACGGCCCTTCTCAGGAGAAACGCATTTTTGAAAAACACGAGTCACGCTGCATCTGTGCAACTCGCCGTTGACAATAGTCATGGACTTAGATCGCCTTATGATTTTCCTTGCAAAAGTCTCGTGCTCGGGTAACTCGCCACGAGTCAGATATGCCAGGTAAGGCAACGTCCAATCAGGGATAGCATGGAGAGCCGCCACCAATTGTCCTTCCGGGTCAGGTATAGCAAGCTCCTCCTCAGAAGGTAGCTTAACCGACGGGTGATGCAGTACATCCAGAAACACATTAGGTGGCACCGGCTTACGTTGAGACCCCAGTCTTGATAATGCATCAGCCACCTCAGTCTTCCGACGATCAATATGATCCACCTGATAGCCCTTGAAATGACCAGTGATGACATCAACCGCCTGGCGATAAGCCGCCATACGAGTATCTTTAGAATCCCATGTGCCAGAAACTTGCCGGGCCACAAAGTCTGAGTCGCCGAGACATCTGACCCGGCTCAAATTCATCTCTTTGGCCACACGGAGCCCATGAAGCAAGGCTTCATACTCAGCTGCATTGTTAGTACAAGGAAACATTAACCTTAATACATAACAAAATTTGTCACCTCGAGGGGAAGTTAAAACAACCCCAGCGCCTGAGCCTTCTAACTGTCTGGATCCATCAAAATGGATTGTTCAATATGTATTGTCCGGCTTCTTCTCAGGTGCTTGACACTCCGTCCAGTCATTGATAAAATCCACCAAAGCTTGGGACTTGACAGCCGTTCGAGGCACATACTTCAAATTAAGAGGCCCAAGCTCAATTGCCCACTTAGCAATCCTGCCGGTGGCTTCTCTATTCTGAATAATATCTCCCAAAGGAGCAGAGCTAACCATCGTGATTGGATGTCCAAGGAAATAATGCTTCAACTTGCGGTTTGCCATGAACAATCCAAACACCAGCTTTTGCCAATGCGGGTACCTTTGCTTGGACTCTGTCAAAACCTCACTGACGTAATAAACCGGCCACTGGACTAGATACTCTTTGCCTGCCTCCTTGCGCTCCACAACGACTGCAGCACTGACGGCTTTATTATTAGCCGCCACGTACAGGAGCAAAGGCTCTTTTGCCACGGAAGCAGCCAAGACAGGCGGCTCAACCAACTATTTTTTGAGCGCCTCAAACGCATCATTGGCAGCATCACTCCAGACAAAATCATCTGTCTTCTTCATCATTTGATACAAAGGGATAGCCTTCTCGCCCAGGTGGCTTATAAACCGGCTTAAATCGGCAATACGACCCGCGAAGCGCTGGACGTCATTAATGCACACCGGCTTAGATAATGAGGTGATGGCCTTTATTTTATCCGGGTTAGCTTCAATGCCCCGCTCTGAAACCAAAAATCCGAGGAGCTTGCCTGCAGGTACACCAAAAACACACTTAGCCGGATTAAGCATCATCTTGTAAACCCACAAGTTATCAAAAGTTTCCTTCAAGTCGTCAAGCAGAGTCTCCTTCTTCCTTGACTTGACCACAATATCATCCACATAAGCATGAACATTGTGTCCAATTTGACTATGAAGACAGTTCTGCACACATCGTTGATAAGTCGCCTGCGCGCTTTTGAGTCCAAAAGGCATCGACACGTAGCAGAAAGCTCCAAAAGGCGTGATGAAAGACGTCTTCTCTTGGTCTTTGACTGCCATCTTGATTTGATGATAACTCGAATAAGCGTCCAGGAAACATAAACTCTCACAACCCGTTGTTGCATCAATGATCTGGTCGATACGGGGGAGAGCAAACGGATCAACCGGACACGCCTTGTTGAGATCTGTGTAATCTACACACATGCGCCACGTGCCGTTCTTCTTAAGTACAAGCACGGGGTTAGCCAACCACTCCGGGTGAAAAACCTCCACAATAAACCCTGCTGCTAAGAGCCGGGCTGCCTCTTCCCTAATAGCTTTACGCTGCTCTTCATTGAAACGACAGAGGAATTGTTTGACTGGCTTAAACTTAGGATCCACATTAAGGTGGTGCTCAACGAATTCTCTCGGTACACCCGACATGTCAGAAGGCTTCCATGCAAAGATGTCCCGATTCTCACGGATGAATTCGATCAGCGCGCTTTCCTATTTGGGGTCCATGTTAGCCCCGATAGTGAGCTGCTGCAATGAATCGCCAGGAACAAAGTCCACCAACTTGGTATCCTCTGCCACAAATTTCAGGGGCGGGTTAGATTCTGTGCTGGGCTTCTTCAACGGGGTCATATCCGCCGGGTCAACATTGTCTTTATAAAACTTGAGCTCTGCTTCAGCACAACTTGACTCCGCATACGCAGCATCGTCTTCCTCGCACTCAAGAGCAATCTTCCGATCACCATGCACTGTAATCGCCCCCTTCAGACAAGGCATCTTGAGCTACAAGTAAACATAACAGGGCCGAGCCATGAACTTGGCATAAGCCGGCCTTCCAAGCAGAGCATGATATGGGCTCTTGATTTTAACCACCTCAAACCACAAGGTCTCTACCCTGTAGTTGAACTCGTCACCAAAAGCTACCTCAAGGGCAATTTTTCCTACTGGATAAGCTGATTTGCCGGGCACCACACCGTGAAAAACTGTGGATGACGGCTTGAGATCCTTGTCAACCAGGTTCATCCGACGAAAAGTGTCATAGTACAGGATGTTGATGCTGCTTCCACCATCCATCAGCACCTTGGTGAACATGTAGCCTCCTACCTGAGGGGCTACCACAAGGGCCAAATGCCCCGGGTTATCAACGCATGGCGGGTGATCCTCCCTTCTCCATGATATTGTGTATTCAGACCACTTTAAGTATTGCGGGAGAGCCGGCATGGCTGCGTTAACCGCCCTCTTGCGCACATTCTGATTACGCTTATCAAGACTTGTTGTGAAGACATGATACTGGCCTCCACTAAGCTGCTTTGGGTTACTCTGATACCCTGATTGATTGTTCTGCTGCTGACCACCGTTGCCAGGTTGCTGATTATGACCTCCATGGTGACCTTGACCCTGATAACCAGAGCTTGAGCCGCTTGTCCCAAAACCTGACCCATGAGAGCCAGATCCTGACCCGTCGGGTGGTCCATTGTCGTTACCGTGATGCTGGTTAAGGCTGTAGTTCCGGAACTCCTGCATGATATAACAATCCTTCCAAGCATGAGTGGACGGCTTGTTAGGTAGACTGTGCTTCAGGCAAGGGTCGTTAAGCATTGCCTCCATGTTGAAAGGCTTGCCCTTGCCAAAAGGTGGTTTACCGTTGCCCTTGACACGGTTGTTCCCAGTGTTGCTATTGGCTACCAGATCTGACCCGCCGTCTGGATGCTTTCGTTTACTGCCATTGCCTAGGTTCCCATTTCCTGCCCCATTCTGCTGCTGACCCTTGCCGTTGCCATTCTTCTTACCCTTAGCCGACTTCTCATCATCAGAACCGGGATCCTTCGTGCTGTCCGAATCTGCATATTTCGTGAGAGCCGCATGAGCTCACCCATGTCTTGGCAAGAACGCTTGAGTCGTCCAAGCTTCTGCTTAAGGGGCAAAAAGTGACAATTCTTCTCTAGAATCAGAACCGCCTGAGCCGTCGTGATATTGTCAGATGAGTGGATAATGGTTGAGACCCGCCGTACCCAATGATGGGCCAACTCATCCTCACGCTGCACGCAATGATCCAAATGAATGATCTTCATAGGCTGCTTGCACGTCCCTTGAAAATTCTTGATGAACCTCGCTTTCAACTCGGCCCAGGAATTAATGGTGTTGGGTGGCAAACCCTTTAACCATGTACGAGCCGGTCCTTCCAACATCATGATGAAGTACTTAGCACAGACTGCATCACTGACACCCAACATATCCATGGCTAGCTCATAACTCTCGATCCAGGCTTCTGGAGGCAGATCAGCTGTATAATTAGGTACTTTGCGCGGACCCTTAAAATCCTTCGGCAGGCGCTCGTTCCGCAGGGCCGGTGCTAAACACGGCACTCCCACAGCTCTGGAGGTGACTCCGGCTCCCACCGAAGTTGAAGGCATTACTGGGGGCAACTCTTGGTAAGCTGCCGCGACCGCCGCCGCCTCACGCTGAGCTCTGGCATGATCTAAAATTGCCTGAGCATCGACAATGGGCGGGTCATCACGGGGCGGGTTCCGACGTCGCTCACTGCTAGAAACCGCCGGTGACTCCAAGCACCGGCTATAACTGTGGCTTGGGATGGGGGTTGAGTGCACACGACTCCGGCTGTAAGTGTACTTCTCCTCTTGAGCCACCGCTGTCTGCAGGTATCCAATGGCATTCCGTGCCTCTTCGACGAAGGGCATCCCATCAGTGAGGGGGAGCGCATTGAGCCTGGCAGCCGCTACCACCATGTTCTCCACCGGGTTAGAGTAATGGCCAGGTGGTGTCAGAAAATGCTGCGGCGGGGTCTGATTCCTGCGGGGCGGGTCTGGCTGCCGATGCTGAGTCGCCACCCTATTCCTAGGTACTTCCGCCGTTCGGGTCATAGCCAGAGGTACGTTCGGTCCTGCCCTCAGCGTGTTAAAAAGATTTCTAGGCTCATACTGATCAGGCAGGCGGGTCTGATGCCTCATCCGAAAAACTGCCTCTGAGGCTTGTTGATCCAGATTAAGGCGAAAAGCTTCAGCCCTGAGACGCTCCGACTCAGCATCCATCTGAGCTTGCAATGCATTGATATCCTCCTGGGCCCTGGCCATCTGGTCCTTCAGCCTCGCGATCTCTGCGTTACGGCTTACTTGATTTTCCGTTGTGACCTCGGTTACCATCAGAGTTGTCAGCTCGTTCATCACATCCAGCAAAACTTGAGTCGGCGGCCTGGTTGACCCGGATCCTGCTGTGCCGGCAACCGCTGTCCCGGTCGCCGTGCTGCCAGAAGCCGGCGCCGATCCAGCCATGAAGACGGCGGCTTGGCTCGGCGGCTCATAGGGCTCTGGGTCATGGTAACCCTCAAAATAGTCCCCAAGCCCGCCGTTATGATGCTGGTAGATTGATTCCACCTCTTCGCTCGAGGATCCATCCTCTGAGTAGATGAGGGTTTCTTCTCGTGACACAGAACCTTCCTCAAGTTCCGCGCCTTGGGTGAAACCGACGAAGACGTGCTTCCGGCCCGGTTTGATCCGGGCGGGGTGCGCTCGCCGGGCTGACTCGACGAGGTTGGTGCAGATGTCCGGCCCGGGCTTAGATCTACCGATCTTGCCGATGAAAACATGAATCCCGCCAAAGGGGACTGAGGGAGTCCTGGATTAAGGGGTCCTCGGGAGGCCGACCTATTTCTCATGGGCCGGACTGTATGGGCCGTTTGCCGGACACTGGATGGATCGAGGATCTTGTCTCCAGGATGGAAGCTTCAAGGATCGTGGCGTATCCTCCAAGTTTAAAGTAGTGAATAGGCATGTTTATCCCCTCGATGTGTAACTGACCTTGTGTAAACCCTAGGTATCCTCGGCGTCTATATAAGCCAGAGGGTTTTAGGTTGTAGGCCAACAGAACTCATCTAGGGTTTTAGTCATACGATCTCGTGGTAAATCAACTCTGTAATCCTCATACTATCAATATAATCAAGCAGGACGTAGGGTATTACCTCCATAGGAGGGCCCGAACCTGGGTAAAACCTTGTCCCCTTCGTCTCTTGTTACCATCGATCCTAGTCTCACAGCTCGGGACCCCCTACCCGAGATCCGCCGGTTTTGACACCGACACTGGTGCTTTCATTGAGAGTTCCGCTGTGATCACCAGAAGGAATCGATGGCTCGCCTTGTCATCAACGAAGAGGTCCGTAACCCGGGCACTTTCGTCCCCGGACAGATCTTCGCTTTCGGCAGCATTGTGCTGCACGCCGACCCAACCGGCCATCTGGGCCATGTTGGAAGTTTCGCCCCTAATCAAAAGGTCAGATTCGGGAACTTAGAGTTCTCCGTAGATTCTCGGGGCGATCTATCGCTAACCGGGCTCGCAGTCTCGCCTGCTACGCCCGAAGACTCCGAGGCTTTAACCTCAGATCCATCTTTCGGCCCCGCCCACGGGATCTACCCCGGCGAGAGCCCGTCTCTTAGTCCGGATCCGGTCATAGTGCCAGATGTCCGGACGACTGTTCTTGCCGAACACTCTCCCCACGCGGACGCATCAAAGGTTCACTCCGGAAGCTCTGCGCAGGCCGACTCGATCGAGCTCTCGATACTCAACGAGGCTCTAGATCGGATCTCGTCGATGAAGATTATCGACGACCCAACCCCGATCTGTTCTCAGATCGGGCCTCAAATGGGTCAGGACGAATTTTTTGTCCCACCCACCACCCACTTAGTAGCCACTGTCGAGGATTTAACCGACATGTTGGACTACGCCTCTGAGGAGGCAGATTACATGGATGAGGAGGATCATGCCCTCCCCCCTGTTAACACCGGGCGATGGATTGCCACCTCCACATACGACGTCTACATGGTGGACACTCCGAAAAACGATGGCGACAAATCGGATGAAGCGACGTCAAGACGCCGAAAGCCGCATAAACGGTCAAAAGGAAAAAAGGGACGAAAATCTATCGATGGCACCGGGGACGGAGACACCCCGGAAGACATCAGCGATCCCGAAATCCCCGAACACCCGTTAGAGGGCCAGGAGAGGCCCGAAGACCGGCGCAACCCCGATGATCCAGATGATCCCGAGGACGACGACTACCTCCGCTCTATCGAGGGGGGGGGGCAATGCGGAAGCCGATGACTTCGCCATCCCTGATAATCCTGAAGACCAGGAGCTGTTCAGGCAGCTGCTTATAGTCACGGCCCACAGCCTGAAAGCAAAAGAACGGCAGCTTAAAACCGAGCAAGATGACCTCAACGATCGATGGACGAGAGTCCTCTCAACTGAGGAAGGGTACGGTACCGGTTTATCGGACCAACCTAAGAGCTATCCACGCAGAAGGCTGCTGCCACAATTCGACGACGAGCTCACTGATACGCCGTCCCCCAAGCATACCCCATACGACAAGCCAAACCGTCCTCCTCGAGGATGAGATAGGATGGCTGACAACACCGGCTATAGGCCGACAATACCCCGAAGACGGGGAAAAGAGCCACTAGAGCCCGATGACAGGTTCGACCTGCGACACGACCTGGACGATAGAGCAGGTCGTACGCGATCCATCTACGGATCCAGAGGATACTCACCCGATGGACGGGAAGGGTACAGGCCTTGGTTCGACCACAACAATGAAGGTCGGGAACGAAACCGAGCTAGGATAGACGCCGATCACAGGCGCGACATCGCTCGGGTTAGAGGCGCTGCTCACCCACTGTGTTTTACGGACGAGGTGATGCGGCATCAGTTCCCGGAAGGGTTTAAACCCGTAAACATAGAGCAATACGATGGGACAACTGACCCAACCGTATGGATCGAGGATTTCCTCCTCCACATCCACATGGCGCGAGGAGATGACCTCCACGCCATCAAGTACTTACCCCTGAAGCTCAAGGGACCAGCTAGGCACTGGTTAAATAGCCTCCCCGAAAACTCCATTGGGTGTTGGGAGGACCTGGAAGACGCATTCCGATCTAACTTCCAGGGCACCTATGTTCAGCCGCCGGACTCCTCCGACCTGAGCAACGTCGTCCAGAAGCCAGGAGAATCTGTGTGGCTATTCTGGAATCGGTTTTTGACCAAGAAAAACCAGATAGTTGACTGTCCGGACGCTGAAGCAATAGCCTCCTTTAGGCACAATATTAGGGATGAGTGGCTGGCTCGTCAGCTCGGCCAGGATAAACCAAGGACAATGTCCGCTCTCACAGCACTCATGACTCGCTTTTGCGCGGGCGAAGATAACTGGCTCGCAAGACGTAGCCACAACCCCGAAGACCCCGGAACTCCGAAGTTCGGGACGGAAACGGGAAACCGAAGCGCAACAAGAACAAGCGCCGGCACAATAATAGTGATGCCGATGACACGGCCGTTAACGCCGGGTTCCACAATTCCCGGCCTGGGCAGCGGAAGAAGCCTCCTAAAGGCAAACACGACGGACCCACCCCGCTGGACAAGATCTTGGAGAGGCCTTGCCAGATCCACGGCACTCAAGAGAAGCCCGCCAATCACACCAACCGTAACTGTTGGGTCTTCAAACAGGCCGGCAAGCTCGCATCCGAGGACCAAGGCAAAAGCCCAGGTAGCGAGGACGAGGATGAACCCCGTGGTCCGACCGGTGGCGGACAAAAGAAATTTCCTCCAGAGGTAAAGACAGTAAACATGATATACGCCACCCATATACCCAAAAAGGAGAGGAAGCGCGCCCTTCGAGATGTCTACGCCATAGAGCCTGTAGCCCCAAAGTATAACCCATGGTCGGCATACCCGATCACCTTCGATCGACGTGACCATCCGACCAGTATCCGTCATGGGGGTTCGGCCGCACTCGTCCTAGACCCGATCATAGACGGGTACCACCTCACTAAAGTCCTAATGGACGGTGCAAGTAGCCTCAATCTGATTTACTCAGATACGGTGAAAAAGATGGGCATAGATCCGTCAAGGATCAAGCCCAGTAACGCTACCTTCAAAGGAGTGATCCCAGGCGTTGAAGCCCGATGCACAGGCTCTGTAAGCCTGGAAGTAGTGTTCGGCTCACCCGATAACTTTCGAAGCGAGGACTTGATCTTCGACATCGTACCTTTCCGCAGCGGCTATCACGCCCTGCTCGACCGTACAGCGTTCGCTCGCTTTAACGCCGTCCCGCACTACACATACCTCAAGCTCAAGATGCCCGGCCCTAGGGGGGTCATTACTGTCAATGGCAACACAGAGCGCTCCCTTCGAACTGAGGAACATGCGTTGGCCCTGGCAGCCGAATTCCATTACACCGATGATTGGCAAGCGCCGACATCTGCCGTAAAGGCACCCAAGGATGGGAAGCGAGCTCGGTCTCAATCCAAAGTACCAGAACCTTCCTCTCCCCACAAATAGGGACCCGCCCCCCATCGCCCGGCCCTAGAACCGGCGAAGTACGTGCCGAGGAGGCACAACTTCGCGCTCAAAATTCCATGGGCGGCGGTGGGGAAAAATTATTCAAGGGTATGTGTTCGGCTAGACCGAACTATCACCATCAACATGTCTTCGGACACACTACAGGTACCATAAAGTACCTACTACGGCGTAAAGCTCATTCATATTCCGGCGACTTCTTAAGACTTTTTTCCAAGGTCCGCTCGCCGAACATTACACCCATCGCGGTACACAACCCCTTGGGAGACGCAGGAGCGGACAAGCGACAGGGCACATCGACGACGTCAGGTCACCTATCGAAGACCCTTGGTACAACCCCTCCTGTAAGGTTTATATTTCATTTTTAATACCTGTAAATAGTTGCATCGGCAATTTGAATAATAAGAGTTGTTGAGTAAAATACAGATGTATCATGCATGATCACTTCATTGTTTTTGGCGCACTCTCTATTTCTCCCTCTCTTCCATCGAACCTGTCTGGTATACTCTGAGATGCAACCGGACAAATATAGACCGGGGGCTCGAATTAAAGAAAATCGCCATAAGCACAAACTGATTTTTGCGTTCGGCGTCTTGGAATTCCGCTTTATATGCATTGATTCCGAACTATGTCTTGGGTCAATAGTTGGGTTGCCCGGCTCCTGTGCTTGCCCCTTTATGTTCCGCTCGTTCGGCTAAAAGGGCAAAGGGAGCACCGCTGCGATTGTGCTTCCGGCTAGTCTGGTCAAGCACCTCAGCGGAGAAAGCCGAAAACTGACTGTCATGGTATGCGAGAACCGGTCAGCGAATCCGAGCTTAACTAGATCTCGTCAGAGGTTATTCCGTGTCATACGATGGGTTTGGTATTCGTACAAACCAGGTGATATAGGCCTCGGCCACGGGTCATCCGAACATCACAAACACCTGGGGGCTAGTTATCAGCCCCCCGCACTCCTTTCTCGCGCCCCTACGGCTAAGTGAAAGCAATAAAGCATTATGGTCCGATTGCCTTGTCCGCCCCACACTACCGCCTTCGGGTACCGATAGTTCGGCTAAGGGTCATAGTGCGTTGGCAGAGACACCCCGCGTAGTATCTACATGGGGCCTGAAGCCGACGACTCGCCGCTTTCAGTTTTAACGGCCACAAAGGAGTCATAAAGGATGCAAAACATATAAGACATGATAAACCATGCATCTTAAATATACATACGCGTTAAAAGGTCTTCGAACATAATACAACGCTTTACTCATACACATTATCTCTGGAACATTGCGCCTCTATTGCCCCAACACCCTCCATTACGCCGGAGAAGTACAGCTCGGGGCGCCTATGCTCTTTTCCGGCAGGCAGAGGAGTGGTGGCTATCTTCATTGGATCCAGCCCCGGCTAGTGCACCTTGGCCTTCGCAAAGGTCATTTGAGCTCCCTCGATACAGGAAGATCGCCTTAGCGCATCGATCTGGGGCGAGGCATCGCTCAGCTTCTGCACCAGGCCGAAGTAGTTGCCCGGCAGTGGCTCGTTGGGCCATAGCCGGATGAAGAGATCCTTCATGGCCGGCTGCACCATCCGGTGTAGCTCCATCAGCTGTTTCAGCTGCTCGATAAGAAGAGGAGAGCGCTCGGGGGCTTCAAACTGCGCCCAAAATAGCCGAGCTTCATCTCCTTCTCCCCGCGAAGCATAGAACTGCTTCGCGTCCGCTGCGCTCTTCTGGAGATCCGAGCAGGCGCCTGAGGAACGCAATACTTGGGTAAGCAACTCGAACTTGCTATCCCCGTAGACACACTGCAATAAATATGGCATACCATCCATTATAGCCTTGGCCTGGCTAACCTCCTCTTCAAAAGATCGTCTATCCACCCGCTCCTTTTGGAGGTCGGTTTTCAGGGTGGATAGTTCGGCGGCCTGCTCCTTGCCTTTCCGCTCAAGGTCTTCGCACTTTTGGCCGGCGTCCTTGAGCTCCTGTTGGATCTCCTCCACCCGAGCCTCGTGCTTATCGCTGGTGGCTCTTAGGGCGGAGAGCGCGGTAGCCGCTTCTTTGGCCGCCGCCTTCTCCACCGCAGCCTCCTGCTTCGCCTTCTCAAGTTCGGCCTTGAACTTCTAAATCTCCTTCGCCGAGGCTGCGTAAGCATCGACTTATATCAGGAAACCGTGTTGATAATACGGTAAATAAGAGTTTTGATACTCTAATATGGCTTACCTTGCGCCTCGTCGAATCTCCTGTTTACAGCATCAAGCTCATCTTCGGAGCTTTTGAGCTTCCGATTTAGCTCGTCTAGCTCGGCAGCGTTAGTAGCCGCTGCCGTCGACGAAGCCTGTAACAAACAAATCATATAAGGTTACAGTGGTTTACAACCTCCGAACTGTCACTAAAATGATCTTGTATCCGGTCCTCTTAAGGGCTGTTAGAGCGATCCGAACACATATTATCTTATGCACAGTTCGGATAAGGATCTATGTTTGACCCCCAGGTAAGTTTTTTCAAACTCACCTGGGGCTCAGGGGCTGCCATGTATATAATCATAACTCATAGAAAATAATATTTCACAAAATAGAGCATCACATGGCTTACCTGGAAGCCCGTCAGGAGACCATTGAAAGCCTCCTTCAGTCCGTGGTCTATGGACTGAATGCTCTGCAATACCGCACCCATAAGAGTGCGGTGCTCCCCGGAGATGGAGGCGCTTGACAGAGCCTCCCCCATAGCCGGCCACCCATTAGTCGGTGGTGCCGGTGGGGATCGGTTGACCCGATCTCCGATCGGGGATTGAACCGACGCCTCCGGAGGCACTGTGCGCTCCGGAGACAGCCTTGAAGGAGACTGGACATCTCCTCGTCCGGTCTCCTCAGTATCCGGGAGGGGCTCGTCCCCCCGGTCTTCGGCGGCCGAGGCGTTAGCCTCGACCATGACGTCGTCGCCCCCGCCTCCAGTGTCCGGCTCCAAAGGAGCCTGTTGGGATGACACCTCCGCGGCATCCTTCGTGGTGCCCGGAGGAGAGGGGCGCGACATGGTCCCGCTCTCTGCTAGCTCGGCGGGAGGGGTCTCCCTGACCGATACTTGATCGGTGGGGAGGACACGCGGTGGGCTGCAACTCAATAAGGCGCTCACATTATAATCATATTCAAAACTTAGCACTAATAGCTCGAAAGGTCTTCGAATATGTACCTTCGAGGTGGGGGCTTGACCCTGAGGTTCCTTCGTGGAACCCTCTCGAACTCCTCGGACTCGGTGTCCGAATCCGAACTGTCGTCGGACAGGACCACCTGTGTCCGGCGCGCTTTCTTCGGGGCGGGGGGAGGTATGTACTCTGTGGCGTCCGATGACGCTGCCCTCTTTCTTGCGAGGGGGGAATCGCCTCTGCCCTCGCCCTCGCCCTCACCCTCATGTTCCTCCTCTTGATTCGAGGAGGCATGGGTTTCTTCGGACACAGCCTCCGGCTGGTCCCTGATGTGGAGGCCTGCTCGGCCTGGTTTCTTCTTCTCCTTCTTCTCCGGCGCCTTGTAAGGCACCACGACGGGCATCTCCAGTAGCAGCGGAGACCTGGCATCTTCGGGCTGGGGAGCTGGACACTTGATGCCTGTGGCCTTGCTCAGCCATTCCTGCGGAAGTGATTGAAAAGCACTTAGATTTTCTTTGGGAAGATAAGAGCCGATCTAATAGAACTATATCATACCTCGGAAGGGAGCTTATCGGCGCGTAAGCCCTGGCCTCCTTCTTGGCCGGCCAGTTCTCCTGCACCTTGAACATCGCTTTCCACAGCTTCTCCTGTGTGGTGCGGAAGAGTTGACGGATCGTGGGATTGTCGTCAGACCGATAATTCCACATGGGAGAGCTCCGGCGCTGGCAGGGGAGGATGCGCCGCCGAAGCATAACCTGGACCACGTTGGTCAGCCCGACTCCCTCCTTGATCATGGAGGCGATGCCCCTCTGCAGGTCATCCACCTCTGTGACCGACCCCCAGTCGAGGCCCTTTCGGACCCATGAGGTCAATCTGGCCGAGGGGCCAGACCTGAATTCGGAAGGAACAGTTCCGCCCTCCTCCCTTGGCTCGGTGATGTAGAACCACTCTTTTTGCCAAGTCTTGATGGTGTCGATGAAGGTGTCGGATGGCCATACCGCACGAGGGAGCTTGCCGATGACCGCCCCGCCGCAGTCCGCATGTGCGCCGGCGACACACTTCGGCTTAATGTTGAAGATCTTGAGCCACAATCCGAAGTGTGGTTCGACTCGCAAGAAAGCCTCGCATACGATGATGAAGGCCGATATATGCATGAAAGAGTTCGGCGGGAGGTCGTGGAAGTCAAGGCCGTAGAAGAACATGAGGCCCCTCACGAAGGGGTGGAGCGGGAAGCTCAGTCCTCAGATGAAATGACGGATGAAGACCACCCTCTCGCCTGGTTTGGGGGTGGGGATCACCTGTCCCTCCTCTGCGGCGTGGTGGAATATGTTGGCGGGGAGGTACCCGGCCTCCTTGAGGTCCCGGATATCCTGGTCTGTGACTGAGGAAGCTGTGACACCCTAATTTTTGGCAACTTTTTCTTTTCAAAAATATTTGGATTCTATTTGCAAATTAGTTGATTTTCAAAACCTTTTCAGTTGAGTTGACCTATGTCTTGCTAAATTTTTCTTCAAGCATCCCAAAACCATTATCATATTGATTTAACCCTCCATGCCTCTCTTGGATAATTTTTCACTATTTTATCTTTTCTCTAAAATCATTTTCTTAATTTGGGAATTTAGGTCATCACTATGGGTTGTGAAGCAACCTATAGTTTGGTTGGTCAAATAATTCCCAAACTTTTTCCCCATCCTCTCATCATCATGGGATTCCATATTCTCCAAAAATATTTTATTGCCCAATGGGAAATTTTGGCCAGAATAATTATTTTGTTTCTGACCAGAATCTGCCCATTGTGAAGCAACCCTATTGTTTATATTCCAGAAAATTCCCAATAAATTCCTCAAGCTCCTAGGCATTCTATCTTGCCTCAATCTCCAAAAATATCATCTTGGCCAGTACAACTTTTGAGCAAAAAGGCTCTGGTAAGTTCCTGCATTTCTGAAACCTCTGTGAAGGAAGTGCTAGCTAGAGATGACTAATTGCCCTAAAAATTTTATGGCATCTGCTATGCACCAAATGACCTCTCTCTACCAGGTTTCATCATTTGCAGAGCAACCAGTTGAGTGCCACAAGCTCATTTGTGTTCTGACCAGAATGATAGTTTCCAAAGAAACCCCATCCATTTCTTTCTCAAATCCTCTCAAAATTTGCCAGACCATAGTCCTTCCAACCTAGAAGACCCCAGACAACTCACTTGGCTTGTAGCACAACTCATTTTTCTTCCAGATCCTCCCCAAGTTTCTGACCAGAAAATGCAGTTGATGCTACCCTTCAGCTCAGTGGGTTTCAGGCCAAACCAGTGGCACGATGGGACTCCTCGACCCAGGGTCGATGCACCAGACAGGATTTGGCAGGCTGGTTCACGCCATGTGTGCCAATGCACGTGGTGACCACACGGCCAACCCTGCCAAACGCGCGCTCTGAGCACCGCCAGGCTCGGGTCTCGTCGGAGGCCGACGACCGCGTAGCTGTGCGTTGTCCGCTCGTGCTGACGACCTCTCCCTCGTCCACGTGACCACTCCACGGTCTTCTCCCTCCTCCCAGAGCCTTCCCCCTCACCGGAATCGCGCCCGCCGGATACGGCCACCGTGCGCCACGAGCTGCACAGTGGTAGTACGGCAGCCGTGCTGGCTGTCTTCTTCCCGTTGAGCCGTCGCCTGCCGCATTAACTCCCTGCTCTCCTCCATCACTTCAGCTTGCTCCGCGATGGCCAGCTCATCCCCAGCTCCAGTAGCTTCTCCCCGCGGCGCTATCCAGATCGGGCATCGCCGCCCCACCTATAAATAGCCATGGCCAGCCCTCCAGAGCTCGCCACCACCCCTAGCCAGCATCCAATCGAGCCCTAGAAGCGAGCCAAGGCCAAGAGGCCCTCTGGCCTCGAGCTTTCCCCGGTGACCCGCCGCCACCCGAAGCTGCTTCCGCCGGAGAGGAGGAAGACGACCTCGTCAGGCCGCCTCTGGAGACGCTGCGGGTACGTGCAGGAGCACCCCCTTCTGCTCTTTCCATTCCCGTAGTCGCCGGACCCCATCGCCCCCTCCATCACCGGCGACCATCGCCGGAGCGCCGCCCTCTCTCTGCTCTCTCTCCCTCCTTCTGTTTTAAATAGAGCCGACCCCACCCGTCAGTGGGTCAGCCGCGCCCGAAGCGGTATGCTAGTGGAGGCGTACTCAGGCTTTACGCCTTCGACGTGGCCGGCTCTGGTTTTTCTGGAATTCCAGTTTTATTTAATTTAAAACAGATTTTTGACCCAACTTTGACCATCAATAACTTTTTATCTATTAGCTCAATTCAATTGATTCTTTTTGCATTAGGTTTGTATTGAACCCCTTTATTTTCTGACCAACTTTGGTATTTTTCCAATACTCACAGAATTTCTGTTTTAGAAAAATGTGTTATGTGACATTTTCTTTTACCGTTTTAAAATACTTTCAGAAGGGAATTCTTGTGGTTTTGAAGATCAGGAGTTTGTGGACAACTCAACAGAGCAAGGCAAGCCATGATACCCATTTCATGCATGCATTTCCATAGCATTGCATTTTTATATGCATTAGGTTAATTTAATTGGTATAGTTAATTCATGGTAATAATTACATGCTCAAGAATTGTGTTGAATCACTATTGTTGTCAAATGAACTTAGTGGTTGATCTTGAGTCACCTGTCCGGGCATACTCGTGCAACCACATTTGCCGGTATGGGACGGCCCTGACCGGGCCCGACTGCGTGACCTTTCACCGGTACCTCCAAAGAGGGAGGGTTATGCACGCGCGCTACCCTGATCAGGTAGGGGGTGATAATCCTATGAGCCCAGTTGAGAGTTGAGTTTGTGCCGGCGTCCCCGTTTGGGACAGTAGGCCCCATTTGGGTCTACATAGTTTGGGCCACGACGGTGGCAGGTGTCATGAGGACACAAGGGCCACCCAAGGCTGACCTCTGGGGGAGAAAGAGTGCCGGTGGTATGATGAAAGAGTCACGGGTCAGGCAGGTTTTGTTGAAGCAACGCTGGTCCACCCGAGTGGGATCACGAGGCCAGGTGCTTCATGGTGTGGGTAAAGTGTGCAACCTCTGCAGAGTGTCAAATCTATTCGAATAGCCGCGTCCACGGTAATGGACAGCCCGTCCAGACCTCAGTAGATGGTCAACCGTAATAGTGATGTTAATGATGGAAGAACTCGTCTTGTGTTCGGAGGTACTCACTGGGTATGAGTATTCCGAGGGTTGTGAGACAACCCGGAGAAGAGTAAGTTGATGATCAGTGCAGTAAGTAAATTACCTTGATGATAACATGTTGATTGCTATGCTATTGTTTGCTGCATTACTTGGTTGTCGTGAGATTGCGAGTACATTCAAAGTACTCACCTGGCGTATCATGCCAGATGCAGGAGAATCCGAGGACGGAGGTCCTGAAGGTGCTGGCTATGCTAACTAGGATGTGTCCACAGCAGTGTCCCTATGGATGGAGTTGCGCTATGTTCCGCTACGCAGTAGAAGTACTTAGTATTCTGAGGCCCTGCTATGTGGCATAAATAATGTAGATACTGTCATAGCACCAAGGGTGCCTTTGGCCTCGTCACTGTTGTAAGATATGCGCTTGTACCCGACTCCTATCAATAAAGTTCAGTTCTGTTCTGTACCAAGTTGTTGTGTGTTTCCAGAAGACATGATCTCTGGGTTGGAAACACTGGTAATCCGGTTCTCTGAGCCGGGGTGCCACACCACTTGGTATCAGAGCCGTGCTGACTGTAGGACACCCTAGTTAGCCAGCGCTAGCACCGCGATTAGTATAGGATCCCGAGTGTGCATTTGATTGCTGCATTTGGTTGTTGCATTTGATTGTTGCATGGCATGCATCATAATTCATTATTCTTCTAACGGTGGTCTTGTGAGTGTAGATGGCACCGGTTCCATTCCATTATCAGTTTGAGCCTGCACCATCCACCTTTCCAGTACTGCTCCGAAATGTCTGGCTTCGACTGTACCCTCACGGTGAAGAGCTAGTGTACCAGGTGTTTCGGGAGTAGCTTGCTGAATCGGTGTACGAGAACCATGCAGAGGCTTTCATGATCACGAGCTCGGACCTTGGTTGCTACTCTCGCTCTACCAAGGGCGGGACGGCTTCCACCCGGGAGTTGGCGATTGAGTTTGCCGCAATGGAGGCTCTCACTGACTTGCGCTTCCACGAGGTTGAGATGCAGACTCATCCAGGTTTCCTCTATTATCCCACCCTGTCGCCTACGACAAGGCGAGTCATTTTCGTTCCTGTTGACCTGGCATGTGACCATGCGACTGCTATGCTGTCTCGCTATCTGAACGCCAGCTATCGTACGATCATATCCCTGGCTGAGGAGCTGTCTCGTGTCTTAGCGGCGCTTGCAGCCATGACCCCAGTGCCACCTCCACCTCAGCCTACCCATTCACCCATATATCCACCACCAGTTCCACCTCCACCCAGATTTGAGGCTCCTTCTACCTCCTCTGTGCCACCAGGCTTTCCGTCTGGTAGCCGTCGTGAGACCCCGGCTGAGTGGGCCTCACTCCTTGCCACTCCAGCTGCTCCGATGCTGAGGCGTCGTGCTCCTTCTACCCCAAAAGGAGAGCCGTCCCAGCAGCGTCGTCGTGTTTCCTTTGATCCGGAGGATGAGATCCATATCATCAGCTCTGACTCTGACTCAGGATCAGATGACGAGGAGTCTGTGGTTTGGCAGTGTTCGTGCCATCAGCGCCATTAGAGTGGAGGCTTGAGTTGTTGAGCATGCATCTTTGCATATGTCAACTGCCGTATGAGCAGTTTAGCCATGATATTCCTCTACTAGCTTGCCATGTATGATGTTGGGTTATCTTGTATAATTATCTGGTTTTCTTTATTCGCCTTTTTCACGTATTTTCTTTCTGGTGTCATATAACTTTGTTTCCCTTATGGATGTTGCTCATCGATTCGGTATGTTGCAATGGAAACAAATTTAGGATGAAGAGAAGTTGTAGCCAAGGCGGCGATGGAACCCCCATCCGTCGATCCGCCAGACAAGCAGGTCAAGCACCAGAAGATTTACCACCCCCACCACCTCAAGCACCTACTACGGATCAGATCATGAGAATGTTTGAGGAAAAGAGAAACCAGGATCTTATGGAATTCTTGAAGAGCATGCAGGTTATGGTAGGTCAGAACCACCATCATAATGGATCACATTCCAGGTTGTCTGACTTCCAGCGCACAAAGCCACCCAACTTTGGTCAAGCTGTGGATCCGATAGAAGCAGATGATTGGCTAAGGACTATAGAGAAGAAGCTGGAAATAGCCCGTTGTGAGGATTCATACAAGGTTCCATTTGCCACTCATTACCTGGAAGGGCCAGCAGCCATATGGTGGGATAACACAAAGGCAACATGGTCATCTGAGGAAGAAATTACTTGGGGAAAATTTAAGGAATTATTCCGCAAATATCATATTCCTACCGGCATCATGAAGGTGAAGCAAAGGTAGTTCCTTGCTTTGACACAAGTGAGCATGTCGGTAGCAGAGTACCTTAACAAGTTCAACAATCTGTCACGGTACTCTACTTATGATGTGGCCACCCAAGAGAGAAAGATAGATCGGTTCCTGGGAGGACTGAATCACTCCCTCCGTTGCCAGCTATGCATGCTAGACTTTCCTGACTTTCAGACACTGGTGAACAAGGCCTTCATAGCCGAAAGGGAGCACAAGTCCAGACAAGACAACCACAAGCGGAAGTTTGAGCCTAAGAAGGACAACCGTCAGCCGTTTACTCAGAAGCCACGTATATGGCAGCCAGGCACATCTGAGTATAAGCCTACTTGGAGCAACGGCAGCAATAATAACAAGATAGTGAGCCGGACCAAGATCTTCGGTAAACAGCCCGTGATAGAAGACTGCCGCCGCAACAATACCTGCTTCACTTGCGGCCAGAGTGGACACTATTCCAAACAGTGCCCTGCCAACAACGGGAAGTCATCCGCCGATGTCAAGCCGCAGGTCAACACTATTGGACGTCGCCCCAATCCTAATTTCTGCCATGGACGCGTCCACCATATCTCCGTTGAGGAAGCCTGCGAAGCTCCAGAAGTAGTCCTTGGTATGTTTTCTATTAACGACATACCTGCAGTAATTTTATTTGATTCCGGGGCTTCCCACTCGTTTATTTCGCGGAGTTTTACCACCTTGCATAAATTTTCCCCATTGCTTTTGGACAAAATCGTGGTGGTACAATCCACTGGCTCTCTGCTCAGAACAAATTTGATCTATAGAGATCTAGAAATTTCAATACATGGAATTAAGTTTCCAGCTGCACTCATTGCCATTGAATCTTCGGGATTGGACATAATCCTGGGAATGGACTGGCTGACACCCCACCAGGTGTGCATTAATTGCGCCAACAGGACAGTAACACTGGTTAACCCAGCAGGACAAACTATCCAATTCCTTGCCAGCACGATGAGAACAAGGAAGGGAATGGCATACCAAACTACCGCCACGGATATGAACTTGATTCCGGTAGTTTGCGAATTTTGGATGTATTTCCTGAAGAATTACCCGGAATGCCCCCTGACCGGGAGTTGGAATTTGCAATCGAAGTGGTTCCCGGCACCGCCCCAATTTACAAGAAATACTATCGAATGCCAGGACCATAATTGGCAGAATTAAAGAAGCAACTGGATGAATTGCTGCAAAAAGGGTATATTCGCCCAAGCATCTCACCATGGGGATCACCAGTGCTCTTCCTTAAGAAGAAGGATGGAAGTCTACGTATGTGCGTAGACTATCGTCAGCTAAACGAGGTCACTATCAAGAATAAGTACCCGCTCCCTCGTATTGATGACTTATTTGACCAGCTGAATGGAGCCCGGGTATTCTCCAAGATCGACCTCCGAACCGGATATCATCAGCTAAATATCAGGAAAGAGGACATTCCCAAGACAGCGTTCACCACCCGATATGGCCTGTATGAATTTACGGTCATGTCATTTGGATTGACGAATGCTCCAGCCTACTTCATGAGCATGATGAACAAAGTCTTCATGGACTTCCTAGATAAATTTGTGGTGGTGTTCATCGATGATATCCTGATATATTCCAAGGACGAAGAAGAGCATAAGCTGCATCTCCGAGCTGTCCTGGAAAGGTTGAGAGACCACCGCCTGTACGCCAAATTTAGCAAGTGTGAATTTTGGCTAAAAGAGGTGGGATTTTGGGGGCACATTCTGTCAGAACAAGGGGTAGCCGTCGACCCCAGCAAGGTCACTGTGGTATTAAATTGGAAGACACCAGCCACGGTGACCGAAGTCTGTAGCTTCCTGGGATTGGCAGGCTATTATCGACGTTTCATAGAAGGCTTCTCTAAGATAGCCAAGCCCTTGACGGAACTACTCAAGAAGAATCAGAGGTTTTTTTGGACGGCGGAATGTGACAGCAGTTTCCTGGAATTAAAGGCCAGGCTTACTACAACACCTGTCCTAGTCCTTCCAGACATACACAAGAGTTTTGACATCTACTGCGATGCTTCTAGACGTGGAATCGGCTGCGTGTTAATGCAAGAAGGGAAGGTTGTAGCCTATGCATCTAGACAGCTACGACCTCATGAGGAGAATTACCCCATGCATGATTTGGAATTAGTAGCCGTAGTGCATGCACTGAAGATTTGGAGGCATTATCTCATTGGACAACGCTGTGAAATATACACGGACCATAAGAGTCTCAAGTATATTTTCACCCAACCTGACATGAATCTCAGGCAATGAAGATGGCTTGAGCTAGTCAAAGACTATGACATTGGGATGAACTATCATCCGGGGAAAGCTAACGTGGTCGTAGACGCTCTCAGTAGAAAGCAAAGCACCGTGAACGCACTCATGGGAAGTATGCATCCAAGGCTACAAGAAGAGTTCGCTGAGCTCAACATGGTGCTATGCGGCCCAATTACCTCGGACACATTGGAAATCACTCCCACTCTTATGGAGGAAATTAAGAAGGCCCAAGAGCCATATGAAGAAATCAAGAAGATCAAGGAGTTGATTCCAAAAGGAAAAGCCAAGTCCTTCCACGTGGATGATCAGGGCACCGTATGGTTCGAGAAGCGGATATGCGTGCCTGATCAGGATAATCTGAGGCAGCAAATACTCAAAGAAGCTCATGAGTCCTCACATTCCATCCACCCGGGAGGAACAAAAATGTATCAGGATCTGAGGGAGACATTTTGGTGGCCAGGAATGCGAAGAGATATAGCATACTATGTCGCCTGCTGTGATATCTGCAACGAGGTTAAGGCGGAACACCAGAAACCCGCTGGGCTACTACAACCCTTGCTAGTACCCCAGTGGAAGTGGGACGACATATGCATGGACTTTATTGTTGGACTACCTAAGTCAACAAGAGGTAATGATGCTATTTGGGTCATTGTGGACACACTCACGAAAGTGGCCCACTTTATTCCAGTAAAGACCACTTTCAACGCAAATCAGCTGGCACAGCTCTAGATGTCCCGGATAGTTAGCCTCCATGGAGTCCCTAAGTCCATCACTTCAGACAGAGGTTCCCTATTCACCTCAGCATTCTGGCTGCGTCTACACCAAGCCTTGGGAACCATGCTGAAGCATAGCACGGCATACCACCCGCAGACCGACGGGCAGACAGAAAGGGTGAACCAGATACTGGAGGATATGCTTCGATCATGTGCTCTCACCCATGGACCCAAGTGGGAAGACAGTCTACCTTATGCGGAATTCTCATATAGCAACAGCTACCAGTCAAGTCTGAAAATGTCACCGTTTGAAGCATTATACGGACGAAAGTGTCGCACCCCATTGAACTGGTCTCAGACAGGGGATAGCCGAATCTTTGGTACAGACTTGATGCTCGAGGCTGAGAAGCAAGTCAAGGATATCCAGGAACGTCTTCGAGCAGCCAAGTCCCGCCAGAAGAGTTACTATGATCCAAAGCACCGGGAAGTGACCTTTGAACCCGGAGAATATGCGTACCTCCGAGTAACCCCCATGAAGGGCGTGAAGAGATTCCATACTCGGGGAAAGCTTGCACCAAGATATATCGGCCCATTTCCAGTGATTGCTAGAAGAGGCAGAGTGGCATATCAGTTGGAACTACCACAAGAATTATCGGAAGTGCACGATGTCTTCCATATATCACAGCTAAGGAAGTGCATTGCACCACCGATCAAGCAAGCGGACATGAGTGAGTTGGAACTGGCTAAAGACCTGACCTACGAAGAGAAACCTATCAGGATCCTGGATGAAATGGAAAGAACTACCAGAAGTAAGGTAATTCGGTTTTACAAGGTGCTATGGGAACATCACACAAAGGAAGAGGCCACATGGGAAAGGGAAGACTTCCTAAGATCTGCATATCCATACTTGTTCCCTGAGCAACCGAATTTCGAGGACGAGATTCATCCTAAGGGGGGTAGGTTTGTGACACCCTGATTTTTGGCAACTTTTTCTTTTCAAAAATATTTGGATTTTATTTGCAAATTAGTTGATTTTCAAAACCTTTTCAGTTAGGTTGACCTATGTCTTGCTAAATTTTTCTTCAAGCATCCCAAAACCTTTATCATATTGATTTAACCCTCCATGCCTCTCTTGGATAATTTTTCACTATTTTATCTTTTCTAAAAAATCATTTTCTTAATTTGGGAATTTAGGTCATCACTATGGGTTGTGAAGCAACCTATAGTTTGGTTGGTCAAATAATTCCCAAACTTTTTCCCCATCCTCTCATCATCATGGGATTCCATATTCTCCAAATATATTTTATTGCCCAATGGGAAATTTTGGCCAGAATAATTATTTTGTTTCTGACCAGAATCTGCCCATTGTGAAGCAACCCTATTGTTTATATTCCAGAAAATTCCCAATAAATTCCTCAAGCTCCTAGGCATTCTATCTTGCCTCAATCTCCAAAAATATCACCTTGGCCAGTAAAACTTTTGAGCAAAAAGGCTCTGGTAAGTTCCTGCATTTCTGAAACCTCTATGAAGGAAGTGCTAGCTAGAGATGCCTAATTGCCCTAAAAATTTTATGGCATCTGCTATGCACCAAATGACCTCTCTCCCCCAGGTTTCATCATTTGCAGAGCAACCAGTTGAGTGCCACAAGCTCATTTGTGTTCTGACCAGAATGATAGTTTCCAAAGAAACCCCATCCATTTCTTTCTCAAATCCTCTCAAAATTTGCCAGACCATAGTCCTTCCAACCTAGAAGACCCCAGACAACTCACTTGGCTTGTAGCACAACTCATTTTTCTTCCAGATCCTCCCCAAGTTTCTGACCAGAAAATGCAGTTGATGCTACCCTTCAGCTCAGTGGGTTTCAGGCCAAACCAGTGGCACGATGGGACTCCTCGACCCAGGGTCGATGCACCAGACACGATTTGGTAGGCTGGTTCATGCCATGTGTGCCAATGCACGCGGTGACCACACGGCCAACCCTGCCAAACGCGCGCTCTGAGCACCGCCAGGCTCGGGTCTCGTCGGAGGCCGACGACCGCGTAGCTGTGCGTTGTCCGCTCGTGCCGACGACCTCTCCCTCGTCCACGTGGCCACTCCACGGTCTTCTCCCTCCTCCCAGAGCATTCCCTCTCGCTGGAATCGCGCCCGCCGGATACGGCCACCATGCACCATGAGTGGCACAGTGGCAGTACGGCAGCCGCGCTGGCTGTCTTCTTCCCGTTGAGCCGTCGCCTCCCGCATTTACTCCCTGCTCTCCTCCATCACTTCAGCTTGCTCCGCGACGGCTAGCTCATCCCCAGCCGGTACCTTCTCCCCGCGGTGCTATCCAGATCGGGCACCGCCGCCCCGCCTATAAATAGCCATGGCCAGCCCTCCTGAGCTCGCCACCACCCCTAGCCAACATCCAATCGAGCCCTAGAAGCGAGCCAAGGCCGAGAGGCCCTCTGGCCTCGAGCTTTGCCCGGTGACCCGCCGCCACCCGAAGCTGCTTCCGCCGGAGAGGAGGAAGACGACCTCGTCAGGCCGCCTCTGGAGACGCTGCGGGTACGTGCAGGTCCGCCCCCGTGTGCTCTTTCCATTCCCGTAGTCGCCGGACCCCATCGGCCCCTCCATCACCGGCGACCATCGCCGGAGCGCCGCCCTCTCTCTGCTCTCTCTCCCTCCTTCTGTTTTAAATAGAGCCGACCCCACCCGTCAGTGGGTCAGCCGCGCCCGAAGCGGTATGCTAGTGGAGGCATACTCAGGCTTTACGCCTTCGACGTGGCCGGCTCTGGTTTTTCTGGAATTCCAGTTTTATTTAATTTAAAACAGATTTTTGACCCAACTTTGACCATCAATAACTTTTTATCTATTAGCTCAATTCAATTGATTCTTTTTTGCATTAGGTTTGTATTGAACCCCTTTATTTTCTGACCAACTTTGGTATTTTTCCAATACTCACAGAATTTCTGTTTTAGAAAAATGTGTTATGTGACATTTTCGTTTATCGTTTTAAAATACTTTCAGAAGGGAATTCTTGTGGTTTTGAAGATCAGGAGTTTGTGGACAACTCAACAGAGCAAGGCAAGCCATGATACCCATTTCATGCATGCATTTCCATAGCATTGCATTTTTATATGCATTAGGTTAATTTAATTGGTATAGTTAATTCATGGTAATAATTACATGCTCAAGAATTGTGTTGAATCACTATTGTTGTCAAATGAACTTAGTGGTTGATCTTGAGTCACCTGTCCGGGCATACTCGTGCAACCACATTTGCCGGTATGGGACGGCCCTGACCGGGCCCGACTGCGTGACCTTTCACCGGTACCTCCAAAGAGGGAGGGTTATGCACACGCGCTACCCTGATCAGGTAGGGGGTGATAATCCTATGAGCCCAGTTGAGAGTTGAGTTTGTGCCGGCGTCCCCGTTTGGGACAGTAGGCCCCGTTTGGGTCTACATAGTTTGGGCCACGACGGTGGCAGGTGTCATGAGGACACAAGGGCCACCCAAGGCTGACCTCTGGGGGAGAAAGAGTGCCGGTGGTATGATGAAAGAGTCACGGGTCAGGCAGGTTTTGTTGAAGCAACGCTGGTCCACCCGAGTGGGATCACGAGGCCAGGTGCTTCATGGTGTGGGTAAAGTGTGCAACCTCTGCAGAGTGTCAAATCTATTCGAATAGCCGCGTCCACGGTAATGGACAGCCCGTCCAGACCTCAGTAGATGGTCAACCGTAATAGTGATGTTAATGATGGAAGAACTCGTCTTGTGTTCGGAGGTACTCACTGGGTATGAGTATTCCGAGGGTTGTGAGACAACCCGGAGAAGAGTAAGTTGATGATCAGTGCAGTAAGTAAATTACCTTGATGATAACATGTTGATTGCTATGCTATTGTTTGCTGCATTACTTGGTTGTCGTGAGATTGCGAGTACATTCAAAGTACTCACCTGGCGTATCATGCCAGATGCAGGAGAATCCGAGGACGGAGGTCCTGAAGGTGCTGGCTATGCTAACTAGGATGTGTCCACAGCAGTGTCCCTATGGATGGAGTTGCGCTATGTTCCGCTACGCAGTAGAAGTACTTAGTATTCTGAGGCCCTGCTATGTGGCATAAATAATGTAGATACTGTCATAGCACCAAGGGTGCCTTTGGCCTCGTCACTGTTGTAAGATATGCGCTTGTACCCGACTCCTATCAATAAAGTTCAGTTCTGTTCTGTACCAAGTTGTTGTGTGTTTCCAGAAGACATGATCTCTGGGTTGGAAACACTGGTAATCCGGTTCTCTGAGCCGGGGTGCCACACCACTTGGTATCAGAGCCGTGCTGACTGTAGGACACCCTAGTTAGCCAGCGCTAGCACCGCGATTAGTATAGGATCCCGAGTGTGCATTTGATTGCTGCATTTGGTTGTTGCATTTGATTGTTGCATGGCATGCATCATAATTCATTATTCTTCTAACGGTGGTCTTGTGAGTGTAGATGGCACCGGTTCCATTCCATTATCAGTTTGAGCCTGCACCATCCACCTTTCCAGTACTGCTCCGAAACGTCTGGCTTCGACTGTACCCTCACGGTGAAGAGCTAGTGTACCAGGTGTTTCGGGAGTAGCTTGCTGAGTCGGTGTACGAGTACCATGCAGAGGCTTTCATGATCACGAGCTCGGACCTTGGTTGCTACTCTCGCTCTACCAAGGGCGGGACGGCTTCCACCCGGGAGTTGGCGATTGAGTTTGCCGCAATGGAGGCTCTCACTGACTTGCGCTTCCACGAGGTTGAGATGCAGACTCATCCAGGTTTCCTCTATTATCCCACCCTGTCGCCTACGACGAGGCGAGTCATTTTCGTTCCTGTTGACCTGGCATGTGACCATGCGACTGCTATGCTGTCTCGCTATCTGAACGCCAGCTATCGTACGATCATATCCCTGGCTGAGGAGCTGTCTCGTGTCTTAGCGGCGCTTGCAGCCGTGACCCCAGTGCCACCTCCACCTCAGCCTACCCATTCACCCATATATCCACCACCAGTTCCACCTCCACCCATATTTGAGGCTCCTTCTACCTCCTCTGTGCCACCAGGCTTTCCGTCTGGTAGCCGTCGTGAGACCCCGGCTGAGTGGGCCTCACTCCTTGCCACTCCAGCTGCTCCGATGCTGAGGCGTCGTGCTCCTTCTACCCCAAAAGGAGAGCCGTCCCAGCAGCGTCGTCGTGTTTCCTTTGATCCGGAGGATGAGATCCATATCATCAGCTCTGACTCCGACTCAGGATCAGATGACGAGGAGTCTGTGGTTTGGCAGTGTTCGTGCCATCAGCGCCATTAGAGTGGAGGCTTGAGTTGTTGAGCATGCATCTTTGCATATGTCAACTGCCGTATGAGCAGTTTAGCCATGATATTCCTCTACTAGCTTGCCATGTATGATGTTGGGTTATCTTGTATAATTATCTGGTTTTCTTTATTCGCCTTTTTCACGTATTTTCTTTCTGGTGTCATATAACTTTGTTTCCCTTATGGATGTTGCTCATAGATTCGGTATGTTGCAATGGAAACAAATTTAGGATGAAGAGAAGTTGTAGCCAAGGCGGCGATGGAACCCCCATCCGTCGATCCGCCAGACAAGCAGGTCAAGCACCAGAAGATTTACCACCCCCACCACCTCAAGCACCTACTACGGATCAGATCATGAGAATGTTTGAGGAAAAGAGAAACCAGGATCTTATGGAATTCTTGAAGAGCATGCAGGTTATGGTAGGTCAGAACCACCATCATAATGGATCACATTCCAGGTTGTCTGACTTCCAGCGCACAAAGCCACCCAACTTTGGTCAAGCTGTGGATCCGATAGAAGCAGATGATTGGCTAAGGACTATAGAGAAGAAGCTGGAAATAGCCCGTTGTGAGGATTCATACAAGGTTCCATTTGCCACTCATTACCTGGAAGGGCCAGCAGCCATATGGTGGGATAACACAAAGGCAACATGGTCATCTGAGGAAGAAATTACTTGGGGAAAATTTAAGGAATTATTCCGCAAATATCATATTCCTACCGGCATCATGAAGGTGAAGCAAAGGTAGTTCCTTGCTTTGACACAAGTGAGCATGTCGGTAGCAGAGTACCTTAACAAGTTCAACAATCTGTCACGGTACTCTACTTATGATGTGGCCACCCAAGAGAGAAAGATAGATCGGTTCCTGGGAGGACTGAATCACTCCCTCCGTTGCCAGCTATGCATGCTAGACTTTCCTGACTTTCAGACACTGGTGAACAAGGCCTTCATAGCCGAAAGGGAGCACAAGTCCAGACAAGACAACCACAAGCGGAAGTTTGAGCCTAAGAAGGACAACCGTCAGCCGTTTACTCAGAAGCCACGTATATGGCAGCCAGGCACATCTGAGTATAAGCCTACTTGGAGCAACGGCAGCAATAATAACAAGATAGTGAGCCGGACCAAGATCTTCGGTAAACAGCCCGTGATAGAAGACTGCCGCCGCAACAATACCTGCTTCACTTGCGGCCAGAGTGGACACTATTCCAAACAGTGCCCTGCCAACAACGGGAAGTCATCCGCCGATGTCAAGCCGCAGGTCAACACTATTGGACGTCGCCCCAATCCTAATTTCTGCCATGGACGCGTCCACCATATCTCCGCTGAGGAAGCCTGCGAAGCTCCAGAAGTAGTCCTTGGTATGTTTTCTATTAACGACATACCTGCAGTAATTTTATTTGATTCCGGGGCTTCCCACTCGTTTATTTCGCGGAGTTTTACCACCTTGCATAAATTTTCCCCATTGCTTTTGGACAAAATCATGGTGGTACAATCCACTGGCTCTCTGCTCAGAACAAATTTGATCTATAGAGATCTAGAAATTTCAATACATGGAATAACGGTACCTCCAAAGAGGGAGGGTTATGCACGCGCGCTACCCTTATCAGGTAGGCGGTGATAATCCTGTGAGCCCAGTTGATAGTTGAGTTTGTGCCGGCGTCCCCGTTTGGGACAGTATGCCCCGTTTGGGTCTACATAGTTTGGGCCATGACGGTGGCAGGTGTCATGAGGACACAGGGGCCACCCAAGGCTGACCTCCGGGGGAGGAAGAGTGCCGGTGGTACGATGAAAGAGTCACGGGTCAGGCAGGTTTTGTTGAAGCAACGCTGGTCCACCCGAGTGGGATCACAAGGCCAGGTGCTTCATGGTGTGGGTAAAGTGTGCAACCTCTGCAGAGTGTCAAATCTATTCGAATAGCCGCGTCCACGGTAATGGACAGCCCGTCCAGACCTCAGTAGATGGTCAACCGTAATAGTGATGTTAATGATGGAAGAACTCGTCTTGTGTTCGGAGGTACTCACTGGGTATGAGTATTCCGAGGGTTGTGAGACAACCCGGAGAAGAGTAAGTTGATGATCAGTGCAGTAAGTAAATTACCTTGATGATAACATGTTGATTGCTATGCTATTGTTTGCTGCATTACTTGGTTGTCGTGAGATTGCGAGTACATTCAAAGTACTCACCTGGCGTATCATGCCAGATGCAGGAGAATCCGAGGACGGAGGTCCTGAAGGTGCTGGCTATGCTAACTAGGATGTGTCCACAGCAGTGTCCCTGTGGATGGAGTTGCGCTATGTTCCGCTACGCAGTAGAAGTACTTAGTATTCTGAGGCCCTGCTATGTGGCATAAATAATGTAGATACTGTCATAGCACCAAGGGTGCCTTTGGCCTCGTCACTGTTGTAAGATATGCGCTTGTACCCGACTCCTATCAATAATGTTCAGTTATGTTCTGTACCAAGTTGTTGTGTGTTTCCAGAAGACATGATCTCTGGGTTGGAAACACTGGTAATCCGGTTTTCTGAGCCGGGGTGCCACAGAACCCTCCCACTTGCTGCTAGAGACTGAGCCAGCCATGGCTGAGCTCAGAGGAGGAATGGGTGGAAAACCTAGATCTGGGCTCTGGAGGCTCAGTAGATTGGGGAAGCAGGGGTGCGAATGGGAAGTGCGGATAAGCCTTGGGGTTTTCTTCCCCTTTTATTGGGCTTGTTGCCGTTTAGCCTCCCTTCACTGCGTCGTGAATCCCTCCGCTTCCCGAGACGTGCGTGCCGTTATACGCGCATGATTAAACATATCCCGTGTAAAACGGGGCACGATCTGGGCATTGATGGATCGCGCTGATGAAAACGGCCTCGAACCGCGAACCGAGTCTTTACGACTGGTCTGGTGGTCGTGGTGGGTTGTGACCTTTCATCTGTAAGGTTGTCAGAGAGCACTATTAATTCCCTGACGTTTGGCCTTCAAGGCCGGATTATTCCCGATGTTTGGACGATCTATGATCGGAAAAAACCACACGTCGTCAGAGGCCGAACTATCTCGGCCGATCACTATTTGGAGGAAGGGACTCGCCTCGCAAGCCGAAGACTTTGATCGCATGAAGCAGCTGAAGCTAGGACCCTCGGCGTTGGAGGCTAGTCCAGGGGCTACTGAGGGAGTCCTGGATTAAGGGGTCCTCGGGAGGCCGACCTATTTCTCATGGGCCGGACTGTATGGGCCGTTTGCCGGACACTGGATGGATCGAGGATCTTGTCTCCAGGATGGAAGCTTCAAGGATCGTGGCGTATCCTCCAAGTTTAAAGTAGTGAATAGGCATGTTTATCCCCTCGACGAGTAACCGACCTTGTGTAAACCCTAGGTACCCTCGGCGTCTATATAAGCCAGAGGGTTTTAGGTTGTAGGCCAATAGAACTCATCTAGGGTTTTAGTCATACGATCTCGTGGTAAATCAACTCTGTAATCCTCATACTATCAATATAATCAAGCAGGACGTAGGGTATTACCTCCATAGGAGGGCTCAAACCTGGGTAAAACCTTGTCCCCTTTGTCTCTTGTTACCATCGATCCTAGTCTCACAGCTCGGGACCCCCTACCCGAGATCCGCCGGTTTTGACACCGACAGGGACCCGATACCCGTACTCGATAGAGTCGCCCTCGGGGTCCCAGCCAGCGTTGTCGATGTAGATCTTGCCACGGTGACTCTTAGTCATCCTGCCAATGGCGTATCCCTCGATCCCTGGGAGAGAGCCCTTCGAGTACTCCAAACCACCGAGCATCTGCCCCACGGTGCGCGCCAACTCTCGTGGTTTTATCACGGCAGATGTCCTAGTGAAAGGACTTAGGGGGGGAAGACATCGCTACGGCGGTTAACTCAAAGGGGTTGGACGGGACGAAAGACACATGTTTACCCAGGTTCGGCCCCTCTCGAGGGAGGTAAAAGCCTACGTCCTGCTTTGAGTTGTATTGATTGAGTATCGATTACAAGGGAGCGGATTCGCTTGACCTAGCTCTCGATCAAAGGTTTCGTGGTCTCAGCCGCCCAGGTAACCCGCTTTTATATACGCAGGTCGAGGCCCTAGGCTTACAAGAGTCCGGGCCGGGTTATCTCCACCTTATCTCTAAATTGCTTTGCCTTATCTGGCAAGTCATCTCCCGGCGGCTTACACCCCTGGGTCATACACTGCCTTCCGGCTCTGGGCCTCCGCCCAGTCCGTCTGGTAACTTACCAGCAGGCCCGTATTAGTCTTCCGGCCTACTTAAGGCCTTACTGTTTAAGCCACCAACTTCCTAACCCGCCCCCTCCTGGGCGGGTCTCACCATGGGGTTATATCCCCAACAGTTTTCGATGGTAGAGTATTCAACCCAAATTTATAGATTCGACACAAGGGGAGCCAAAGAATATTTGCAACTATTAGCAGTTGAGTTGTCAATTCAACCACACTTGGAGATTAAATATCTGCAGCAAAGGGATCAGTAGCATAGTAGTATGACAGTTTTGCTAGCAGTAGTAACAGTAACGGTAACGGTAACAGTGATAGCAATGTTTTGTAACAAGTGTAACAGTAGCAGTAGCAATAGTAACTTAGCAAGAACAATAAGTGGAAAACTCGTAGGCACTGGATCGGTGAACTCGTTGGATAATATTCATTATATAACAGTCATAACCTAGAGCGACACAGAACTAGCTCCAGTTCATAAATGTAATGTAGGCATGTATTCCGTAAATAGTCATACGTGCTAATGGAAAAGAACTTGCATGACATCTTTTGTCCTACCCTCCTGCGGTAGCGGGGTCCATATGGATACTAAGGGATATTAAGGCCTTCTTTTAATAGAGAACCGGAACAAAGCATTAACACATAGTGAATACATGAACTCCTCAAACTACGGTCATCATCGGAAAGTATCACAAATGTTGTCACTATGGGGTTTACGGATCATAACACATAATAGGTGCGTATGACTAGCAAGATAGGATCAAGAACATAGATATAATGGTGATAACATAAACGGTTCAGATCTGAAATCATGGCACTCAGGCCCTAGTGACAAGCATTAAGCATGGCAAAGTCATAGGAACATCAATCTCAGAACATAGTGGATACTAGGGATCAAGCCCTAACAAAACTAACTCGATCACATGATGAATCTCATCCAACTCCTCACCGACTAGCAAGCCTACGAAGAAATTACTCACTCCCGGTGGGGAGCATCAGGGAATGGGCGATGGAGAAGGGTTGATGATGACGAAGAACAAAGATCACCCTCTCCGGAGCCCCAAACGGGCTCCAGATCTGGCCTCCCGATGAAGAACAGGAGGTGAGGGTAGCTCCGTCTCATGAAACGCGATAAAACTTCCTCTCCTATTTTTTCTCCGAAAATAGGAATTTATAGTGCTGGAATTAGGGTCAGTGGGTCCACGAGGTGAGCACAACCCACAAGGGCGCGCCTGGAGGGGGTGGCGCGCCCTGGTGTATCGTGCCCAGCCAGGGCACCCCCTCCGGTGGTTCTTGGCTCCAGTATTTTTTTTTATTGTAAAATAATTCTCTGAAAAGTTTCGTCCTGTTCCGAGAACTTTTATTTCTGCACAAAAACAACACTATGGTAGTTTTGCTGAAAAAAGCGTCAGTCCGGGTTAGTTTCATTCAAATCATGCAAAATAGAGTCCAAAACAAGAGCAAAAGCTTTAGGAAAACTAGATCCGATGGAGACGTATCAACTCCCCCAAGCTTAACCCATTGCTTGTCCTCAAGTAATTCAGTTGACAAACTGAAAGTGATAAAGAAAAACTTTTACAAACTCTTTTGTTCTTGTTTACATATATATGCTTAAGTAGCACCCAGGTTTTCAGCAAAGATTATGACTAACCATGCCAGCAATAACTCTTAAAAAATATTAGCTCATATCAATGACATAAGCAACTAGCGAGCAATAATAAAATATCTCAAGCGCCAACACTTTGTCAAAATGGTCATGATATAATATGCCAACAGTGGTATCTCGCTAGCCCTTTCTGAGACCGCAAAACATAAATGCGGAGCACCTCCAAAGTTCAAGCAGCGACTAAAACATTGTAATTCATGGTAGAAAAGATCCAGTCATGTTGCATCCAACATTAACTATACACAATGCATGAGGATGACAATAGTGCTCTCAGATTTGGCGCTTATTTGAGAAGGTGATGATTCAACATAAAAGTAAATAGATTGTCCCTTCGCAGAGGGAAGTAGGGATTTGCAGAGGTGCCAGAGCTCAAAGCTTAAATCGGAGATAAATATAATTTTGGGAGGTACACCCTTCCTGTCAACTATACGACCAAGAGTTATCAATATCTTCCATGCTAAACACATTAGCAGCGGTTCCCAAGCGGTAAAAGTAAAGGTTTACTCCCCCTCCACCAAGAAACACACTCCACGGCTAGCCGAATCCACGGGTATCTTGCATACCAACAACATTCCTGGGGGAGTTTTGTTTAATTATTTGCAATTTTTGATTTTGGGACTGGGAATCCCTATTACCGCACCTCTCGTACAAGGACGAGTGAATAAACACTCATCATGAGAATAACCCGCTTAACAGGGAAGATACTGACCGCCCCCTGTCGCTCCATGAGCGGTCCAGGCACACAAAACAGATGTTCATTTGAAATTTTAGAGGTGGCACATGCGAATTTACTTGGAACGGCAGGGTAATACCGCATATAGGTAGATATAGTGGACTCATCTGAAATAACTTTGGTTTAAGGATTTTGACGCACAAGCAGTATTCCCACTTAGTACAGGCGAATGCTAGCAAATAGACTGAGAAGCGGCCAGCTAGAGAGCGAAAACGGTCATGAACATGCATTACGAATAATAAACATTGAATACTAGCATGAGTAGGATATGGACACCATGAACATAAATATCGTGAAGGCTATCTTGGTTTTGATTCAACTACATGCGTGAACATGTGCCAAGTCAAGCCACTTTAAACATTCGGAGGAGGATACCATATCATCATACTACATCACAACTATTTTAATGCATGTTGACATCCAAGATAAATCATTATCCACCCTAGCTACTTAAGCATGGTATGAGCAACTATAATCTCTAATTGTCATTGCAAACATGTTTGATCATAATATGCTGAGTTGTGGATACTAGGTTAAACATATTTACAAAACCAAAAACAAGTTGAGTTCATACCCGCTTCTCTCTGCCACAGTCACTTCATCAAATATTGTCATTATTGCCTTTCACTTCCACGACCGAATGATATGAAAATAATAATAGTGCAAGAGTGCCGTGGACTAAGCTGGAATCTGCTAACATTTTATTCAAGAGGAGAAGACAAAGTTATAGGACCGAAAGTATGTCTAGAGGGGGGGGGGGTGATTAGACTACTTGACCAAATAAAATTCTACCTTTTCCCAAATTTTAGAGTTGACAGATTTTAGCATTTCATGGCAAGTCAAGTACACCCTACACATGCATGTCTAAGAGTATAGCAGCGGAAAGTAACAACAAGCATGAGTAGAAAGGATAGGGTAGGGAGATCAAACGCAATTGTAGACACGATGATTTTTCCCGTGG
Organism: Elymus sibiricus; assembly: GCA_039707655.1. Lineage (NCBI taxonomy): Eukaryota > Viridiplantae > Streptophyta > Magnoliopsida > Poales > Poaceae > Elymus > Elymus sibiricus. Next base: position 371,246,408 of record CM077667.1, read on the forward strand.
TTCCGATAGGTGGTGCTATCGTACATCCACGTTTATGGAGTCTTCAACCCACGGAGGGTAACGGTCACGAGAGTCCACGGAGGGCTCCACCCATAAGGGTCCACGAAGTAGCAACCTTGACTATTCCATAACGGCTTCCGTCCACGAAAGACTAGCCTCACTATGGGTAGATCTTCATGAAGTAGGCGATCTCCTTGCCCTTAAAACTTCTTGGTTCAACTCCACAACACGAAGTAGGAGGCTCCCAAGAGACACCTAACCAATCTAGGAGGCACCACCCTCCAAAAGGTAATAGGCTCGGCAATGATGATGAACTCCTTGCTCTTGTGCTTCAAGATGATAGACTCCTCAACACACAATCACTCTCTCACAGATTTGGCTTGGTGGAAGAGATGGGATTGGTGGAAAGCAACTTGGGGAGGCTAGAAATCAAGATCCATATGGTTGGAGTGGATGATCTTGACCTCAACACAAGGGTAGGTGGTTCTCTCTCAGAAAACTGGATGGGGCAAGTATGGAATAGTTCTGAGTGCTTCTCTCTCGAGTAGGTGGTGGAGAAGGGGTATATATAGGCATCCCCAAAAATCCAACCGTTACACACAAAATGACCAACTCGGTGACACCGATGTGTTAATCTCGGTGGTACCGAAGTGACCAAAAGGTGGCAACTTTTGAATCTCGGTGAGACCGATATAGGAAACTCGGTTGCACCGATAAGGTGACCAACGGTCAGATTGCCATTCTCGGTGACGCCGATCCAACAATCTCGGTGGTACCGATATTGTGAATTTGCATAACAGAAAGTTGGCAACCTAAACTCGGTGGCACCGAAGCAGAATCGGTTGCACCGAAGTGGCTAGGGTTTGGCTGAGTCTGTCTGAGTTTGGGAATCGGTGGCACCGAGTGGAAAGTGTTGGTTGCACCGATTTTGAATATTTGGCTATGGACAGACTTTTGTGGAAGAGCTTGTGGGTGTTTTTGGTGACTATCACTTGTGCACGTATGAGCATTTTGTTCACCAACAAAACCTTACCCCCTTTTAATAGTATTGGCTTTCCTATGGACTCAAAGTGATTTCTCACAAATGTAAAATGTAGAGTCCTCTTGCTTGAAGCTTTGCCAATCCATTTCCTTGCATCTTGGGGTATTTCCACAATCTCCACAATCCTTTTTGCCATCCCTAACATTGAACTTTTCCTGAAATATACTTAGTGGAAACATTAGTTCAATGACTTATATGTTGTTATTAATTACCAAAACCACCAAGGGAGCAAATGTGCTTTCAAAAGTAACATGGGCTCTTTGTTAGATTAACAATAATGCATATGAGAGCCACTCAACATTTTCATTGTGGTCTTCTCCTTGGTACGACTCAAATAAAAGGAAAAGAATTGCAGAGAAACACACTGAAATATTTTTTAGAGTTTTTGGTTTTTCTTGAAGAAAGCAAATTAAAGAGGGAAAAACAAAAGAGAGAAAAACTATTTACACGGGAGAGCTCCCAACAATTAAAAGAAGAAACAAGAAATCTCTTTGGGTTTTCTTTTGCTCCTACAATTAATATAAACTAGAAAGAAAACCCGAAAAGAAGGAAGAAATATTTTTGGATTTTCTCAAAGTTTTTCAAACACGCAAGAAGAAAGCGAGAAAATGAATCTAGCATGGATAATACAATGAAAAAGTGTGGACACCGACAACTGGAATGAAATGTGTAAACATGAATATAATGTCGGTGGAAATACGTACTCCCCCAAGCTTAGGCTTTTGGCCTAGCTTGGTAATCACCATCCATAATAGCCATCCGGTCCTAAGTTGAAGTGCGGTGGCGACGGCACCTGAGCGTCCCACTCCTGGGGATCCTCCTCGGCCGCTGCCAGGTTGTTCCGGTAGGCTGTAATGTCCTCTGGCATGATCCTGTATCCGTTCCTGGCAGTAGAATCAAACAAAGCAGGTGGAAGCAACGGGATAACATCATGGGTAACCACGCTGAATACTAAGTTGTAGCGAATGTTATGAAAAGAATCAGCTACATCAATAAATTGATGATCCTCCAATCCCTTGTGATCTTGATAAACTTGGGACAAGGGATAATCATGTGGGCGAATCTGAACATTAAAGTATCTCGCTAAGCGAGTAGCATAAATACCACCATGTATCTTGCCCTTAGTCCTGTTAAGGTGTAAGCGACGTGCAATAATAGCCCCCATGCTAAAGGTGTGATCATTGTGCAGTGCATGGCGTAAAATGGCGAAGTCGGGGGCACTGAGTGCACCAACCTTCTCCCTAGCGGTTAAACACATCGCGATGAATAAAGCAAAGTAATGCACAGAAGGAAACTGCAAACTGGTGGCAGTGGCATTGGACACGCCTCTTTCATCACCCACTGTCAAAGTGAGGAGAAAGTCCTCAAACTCCACTAGTCTAGGCTCTCTTAATTCTCCATCAGAAGGGATCAAACATATGTCACAAAAGTCAGTGAGAGGTATCTTACGGGTTTCAGCATATAAATTAAACTGCACCTCAGGAGGATTATTCCTACTCAGAAAATGAAAACTTTGCACAAAGGAATTTGTAAGGAGGTGGTGTTGGTCACACTCAGCTGCGAGGAAGTCGGTCAGCCCAGCATTTGCAACAAATTGGGCAAACTCTTGATGGAACCCGCCCTCCTCCATGAAGGCATTATGCGGCCATTCACACGGCCGCACCTCCGCCGTTCTCGGAGTGTGGAGGTCATTGTCCGATGATTCCCCAATGAATCCTTTAGCATTCTTCTTGGAGGAAAACTTCCTAAAGATATCCATCTTATTCCTATAAATAAATTTCTGAAAATTTTAGTCTACAAAAGTTTTGTCAACAAAACTTCGTAAGATTGATAGCAACTACTCCTAAGGATGCATAGAGGCCATATTAAGCATTCAAACTACTTAGAAATCTAAAAATTCAACATGCAAGCCCATCTATAGCACCACCAAGAGTAGCTAATTATTCTAAAAATAAACCACTAAATCAAAAACTAATTTGAGCAATGGAGGAGTCACATACCAAGTAGCAATCCCCCAAAACAGTTTCGGAAACGCAGTTTCGAGCAAAGAGATCGAAATCCGCGGGTTTGAGAGCATGAACACGAGAGTGAGAGCTATGGTGATTTTTTTCTGGAGGTAGGAGATGACATGGGCTAAAGGGATAAGTGAGGGGACCCACGTGGGGACCACAACCCACCAGGGCACGCCTGGGGCTGCTGGCGCGCCCTGCTGTCTAGTGGACACCAGGTGCACCCCCCCTGTGATGTTATTTGCACCAGAGATTCAGAAATATTCAGAAAAAAATCGTGTTAATTTTTCAGGACATTCTGAGAACTTTTATTTTTGGGTCATTTTTTATTGCACGGAGAAATCAGAAAACAGGGTAAACATGACATTTTATTTTATTTGACTAAGAAGAATAGAAAACAAAAGGTGGGAGCAGAAGGTTGTGTCTACTAGATTCATCAACTTCATACCTTTCAAAAATGATCCATTAATAAGGTTGATCAAGTCTTATTAACAACCACTTCCGGTTAGCATGAAACCGAAGAACTTTCGTAAAACACTAAGTTACCTCAATGGGGATATGCATATCCCTAGCAATAAGTATGTCATATTTCTTTTTGGCAGTAGGTAGAGGTAGCTGAAAACTTCCAATAGTGAGTGTAGGAGATTCTTCAATAACATTTATACCATTCACTTGGAATTTTTTCTTCGGAAAGTGCACCGTATGCTCATTACCATTGATATGAAAAGTGACTTTGCTTTTATTGCAATCAATAACAGCCCCTGCAGTATTCAAAAAGGGTCTACCAAGGATAATCGACATGTTGTCGTCCTCGGGCATCTCAAGAATAACAAAGTCTGTTAAGATAGTAACGTTTGCAACAACAACGGGCACATCCTCACAAATACCGATAGGTATGGCAGTTGATTTGTCAGCCATTTGCAATGATATTTCAGTAGGTGTGAGTTTATTCAAATCAAGTCTTTTATATAAAGAGAAAGGCATAACACTAACACCAGCTCCCAAATCACACAAAGCAGTTTTGACATAATTTCTTTTAATGGAGCAAGGTATAGTTGGTATTCCAGGATCTCTAAGTTTTTTAGGTACTCCATCCTTAAAAGAATAATTAGCAAGCATGGTGGAGATTTCAGCTTCAGCTATCTTTCTTTTATTAGTAATGATGTCTTTCATGTATTTTGCATAAGGGGCCATCTTTAAAATATCAGTTAAGCGGGTGCGCAAAAAGACTGGCCTAATCATTTCAGCAAAGCGTTCAAATTCTTCATCATCCTTTTTCTTAGATGGTTTAGGTGGAAAGGGCATGGGTTTCTGAACCCATGGCTCCCTTTCTTTACCATGTATTCTAACCACGAAGTCTCTTTTATCATATCGTTTATTTTTAGGTTGTGGGTTATCAAGATCAACAACAGGTTCTATTTCAACATCATTATCTGGTTCTTTATCATTGTTCGGCTAAGTATCTTCATGAACATCATCATTACTATTTTCATTATCACTGGGTGAATGTTCATTACCAGATTGAGTTTTAGCATCAGAAATAGAGACATCATTATTATCTTTAGGAGGTTTTTCTATCTCAGGTTCAATAGAGGTATGCAAAGTCCTATCATTTTTCTTTTTCTTTTTCAATTTAGAAGGACTAGGTGCATCAGTGTTAATTCTCTTAGAGTCTTGTTCAATTCTTTTAGGATGACCTTCAGGATAAAGAGGTTCTTGGGTCATTCTACCTCCTCTGGTGACTACTCTAGTAGCATGATCATTCATATCATTACTCATTACATTAAGCAATTCTCTTTGAGATTTAGCAACTTGTTCTAACTGGGTTTGAACCATAGAGGAATGTTTTCCTACACCTCTAACATCATTACTAATTCTAAATAACAAGTCACTCAAGCGAGCAATCATATCAGAATTATATTTCAATTGTTTCAGAACATTTGCATTGAAGTGATCTTGTTTCCTAATGTAGTAATCAAACTCATATAAGCATTGACTAGGATGTTTATTGTAAGGGATATCACTTTCATCAAACTTTAATAAAGAATTTACCTATACCACCTGTTGAGGCAGTGGTGTGGTAGGGCCATGTATTTCTTCGATAGGTGGTAAATTCTTAACATTCTTAGCTTTAATACCTTTTTCCTTCATACATTTCTTTACTTCTTGCATATCTTCAGGACTGAGAAATAAGATACCCCTCTTCTTCGGAGTGGGTTCAGGTGGTGGTTCAGTGAGAGTCCAATCATCATAATTCTTCCATATATTATTCAGTAGTTCCTCAGCTTGTTCAACAGTTCATTCCCTGAAAACACAACCAGCACAACTATCTAGGAAGTCCCTAAAGCATCAGTTAGTACATTATAGAAGATATCAAGTATTTAAATTTTTCTTAAGAGGGTGATCAGGCAAAGCATTAAGCAATTGGAGAAGCCTCCGCCAAGCTTGTGGGAGACTCTCTTCTTCAATTTGCACGAAGTTAAATATTTCCTGTAAGGCAGCTTGTTTCTTATGAGCAGGAAAATATTTTTCAGAGAAGTAGTAAATCACATCCTGGGGACTACGCACACAACCAGTAGCAAGAGTATTGTACCATATCTTAGCATCACCCTTTAATGAGAATGGTAATAGTTTGATAATATAGTAATAGCGAATCTTCTCATCATGAGCAAAAAGGGTAGCTATATCATTCAACTTAGTAAGATGTGCCACTACAGTTTCAGTTTCATAGCCATGGAAAGGATCAAATTCAACCAAAGTGATTAACTCTGGGTCGACAGATAATTCATAATCCTTATCGGTGACAAAGATAGGTGAAGTAGCAAACTTAGGATCACATTTCATTCTAGCATTCAAAGTATTTTCTTTATACTTGCATAACTTCTTAAGATCATCTCTATCCTTACAAGCAAGGATTTCTCTACCTATCTCCTCATCCATAACGTAACCCTCAGGTATCTTAGGCATTTCAAATCTAGGAGAGCTAGGTCTAATAGGTGTTTCATAGTTCTCAGTTTCAAAGACTTCATTAGTTTCAGTAATCTCATCAGTTTCAATAATTTCATTCTCTTTAGCTCTAGCAATTTGTTCATCAAGAAATTCACCTAGTGGCACATTATCATCAAGCATGGTACTAGCATCATCATAAGCATCATTCATAGCAGAAGTAGCATCATCAATAACTTGCGACATATCAGGATTAATAGCATGTGGTGGTGTTGCAAGTTTACTCATAACCAAAGGTGAATCGAGTACAGAGCTAGATGGCAATTCCTTACCTCCCCTCGTCTTAGAGGGAAAATCTTGGTTCTTGTATCCTTCAGATTCTTCATAGTGATCAATTGATATAAATCCCAAGTGACTCAACAAATATAGCTATGCTCCCCGGCAACGGCGCCGGAAAAAGGTCTTGATAACCCACAAGTATAGACGATCACAACAGTTTTCGAGGGTAGAGTATTCAACCCAAATTTATAGATTCGACACAAGGGGAGCCAAAGAATATTTGCAAGTATTAGCAGTTGAGTTGTCAATTCAACCACACATGGAGATTAAATATCTGTAGCAGAGTGATCAGTAGCACAGTAGTATGATAGTTTTGATAGCAGTAGTAACAGTAACAGTAACGCTAACAGTGATAGCAATGGTTTTGTAGAAAGTGTAATAGTAGCAGTAGCAATAGTAACTTAGCAAGAACAATAAGTGGAAAACTCGTAGGCACTGGATCGGTGAACTCGTTGGATAATATTCACCATATAACAGTCATAACCTAGGGCGACACAGAACTAGCTCCAGTTCATAAATGTAATGTAGGCATGTATTCCGTAAATAGTCATACGTGCTTACGGAAAAGAACTTGCATGACATCTTTTCTCCTACCTCCCGTGGCAGCAGGGTCCATATGGAAACTAAGGGATATTAAGGCCTCCTTTTAATAGAGAACCGGAACAAAGCATTAACACATAGTGAATACATGAACTCCTCAAACTACGGTCATCACCGGAAAGTATCCCAAATATTGTCACTATGGGGTTTACAGATCATAACACGTAATAGGTGCATATGACTAGCAAGATCGGATCAAGAACATAGATATAATGGTGATAACATAAACGGTTCAGATCTGAAATCATGGCGCTCGGGCCATAGTGACAAGCATTAAGCATGGCAAAGTCATAGCAACATCAATCTCAGAACATAGTGGATACTAGGGATCAAGCCCTAACAAAACTAACTCGATTACATGATGAATCTCATCCAACTCCTCACCGAACAGCGATCCTACGAAGAAATTACTCACTCCCGGTGGGTAGCATCATGGAATTGGTGATGGAGAAGGGTTGATGATGACGAAGACCAAAGATTCCCCTCTCCGGAGCCCCAAACGGGCTCCAGATCTGGCCTCCCGATGAAGAACAGGAGGTGGCGGCGGCTCCGTCTCATGAAATGCGATAAAACTTCCTCTCCTATCTTTTTCTCGGAAAATAGGAATTTGTAGTGCTGGAATTAGGGTCAGTGGGGCCACGAGGTGAGCACAACCCACCAGGGTGCGCCTAGAGGGGGTGGCGCACCCTGGTGTATCGTGCCCAGCCAGGGCACCCCCTCCGGTGGTTCTTGGCTCTAGTATATTTTATTTATTGTAGAATAATTCTCTGAAAAGTTTCGTCCAGTTCCGAGAACTTTTATTTCTGCACAAAAACAACACCATGGTAGTTCTGCCGAAAACAGCATCAGTACAGGTTAGTTTCATTCGAATCATGCAAATTAGAGTCCAAAACAAGAGCAAAAGCGTTAGGAAAAGTAGATACGATGGAGATGTATCACGGCACCGTCGTGCTCAGGAGACCACCAGGAGCTCGATAGAGGAGGAGGGCAACGATGGGGACCACCAAAGTGAGTGGACAACCGTGAGGGATCCGCTGCCAGCTCCGGTGAGGTCTCGAGGCTGGAGGCCTTCCCGGATTTGCCCCGAGCTGTGGTGAACGATTTGAGGCCAGGTGAGGAGTGGGGGATTGCTAGAAGGGCTCGGGGCAGCTCTATTTATAGGGGAGGTAGAGGCAGAGCTCGGGCTCTGCCGGAGGCGAGCTAGAGGAGGAGAGAAGGAGGGAGAGGGTTCGGGCGCGGCTTGGGGATGACGAGGACGACGCCAAGAACAGTGCCAGCACACGGGCAAGGCTGCAGGCACTAGGGGAAGCAGGCGACGCGTGCGCGTGCATTGTTCCGCCTGGTAGCACTTCGGCCGCGTCCGGCGTGCGGCCTTTCGGAGACGGAGGAGGTCAAGGAGGGGCTAGGTGGACACATGGGAGGCTGCTGAGTGGCGCGGGCATGCTGCGGTGGCGCGACGAGAACGAATGGACGGCGAGAAAGGGTTCCGATGCCCAGAGCTTGCCATCTGCATGTCGAACACCTTGCCACCGCATGGTCACCGCGTGCTCTTGCATACGCGGGGCGTTTTGCAATGCCAGGCCATGTCTAGCGTGTTTTCCCTCCAAAGCCACGCTACTGGGTGCTCTGAGGATGGCAGAAAGCTCATTGGACAAGACATGAGCATGGATGAAAGTTTCTGGACAGAATCTTGCTGAGCAAGCTGGGAAAAATTACCAAGAGTTAGATGGTGAAATTTGGTGGTTAGGCTTCTGCTAGGTTGGTAGTCATGTCATAAAAATTTCAGCTTAATCACAGCAAGGAAAATTGTACTTGCTTCACAAAGTGCCATTCCTGGCCAAAAACAAAAATAATTTCCCTAGCTAAAAATTCCCACATGACCATGATATGTTTTTGCATGGGAAGATGAGGCATGATCCAAATAATATTAGGGAATTTATTTGGAATTCTCTGAGCAAGAAAAATGAAGGTTGCTTCATAGTGATACGTCTCCAACGTATCTATAATTTTTGATTGTTCCATGCTATTATATTATCTGTTTTGGATGTTTTATATGCATTAATATGCTATTTTATATTATTTTTGGGACTAACCTATTAATCTAGAGCCTAGTGCCAGTTTCTATTTTTTCTTTGTTTTTGAGTATTGCAGATAAGGAATATTAAACGGAGTCCAAACGGAATAAAATCTTCGGAATGATTTTTCTTGGACCAGAAGGAACGTACCAAACTTGGAGATGAAGGCAGGAGAGCCGCCGTGTGGCGACAAGCCACAGGGGCGTGCCCTAGGGGGGGCGCGCCCCCCTGGCTTGTGGCCCCACGGCAGCCCTCCTAACCCTATTCTTTGGCCTATAAATTCCCAAATATTCCCTGGATACTAAAGGGAGCCACGAAAATACTTTTCCGCCGCCGGAAGCCTCTGTTCCAGTGAGATCCAATCTTGGAGCCTTTTCCGATAATCTGCCGGAGGGGGATTCGATCACGGAGGGCATCTACATCAACTCCATTGCCCCTCCGATGATGCGTGAGTAGTTTACCACAGACCTTCGGGTCCATAGCTAGTAGCTACATGGCTTCTTCTCTCTCTTTGTTCTTCAATACCATGTTCTTCATGATCTTCATGGAGATCTATCCGATGTAATACTCTTTTGCGGTGTGTTTGTCGAGATCCGATGAATTGTGGGTTTATGATCAGCTTATCTATGAATATTATTTGAATCTTCTCTGAATTCTTATATGCATGATTTCATATCTTTGCAAGTCTCTTCGAGTTATTGGTTTGGTTTGGCCAACTAGATTGGTAATTCTTGCAATGGGAGAAGTGCTTAGTTTTGGGTTCAATCTTGCGGTGTCCTCACCCAGTGAGAAAGTAGGGGCAGCGAGGCACGTATTTGTATTGTTGCCATCGAGGATAAAAAGATGGGGTTTTCATCATATTGCTTGAGTTTATCCCTCTACATCATGTCATCTTACCTAATGCGTTACTCTGTTCTTCATGAACTTAATACTCTAGATGTAGGCAGGAGTCGGTCGATGTGTGGAGTAATAGTAGTAGATGCAGAATCGTTTCGGTCTACTTGACACGGACGTGATGCCTATATGCATAATCATTGCCTTGGATATCATCATAATTATTCGCTTTTCTATCAATTGCTCGACAGTAATTTGTTCACCCACCGTATTATTTTCCTTCATGAGAGAAGCCTCTAGTGAAACCTATGGCCCCCGGGTCTATTTTCCATATTATACTTTCAGATCTAAAACCAAAAATACCAAAAATACCTTGCTGCATTATTTTTACTTTTATTTTACTTTTCGTTCTAGCAATCTTTTATATCTATCTCTATCAGATCTCATCCTTGCAAATAACCATGAAGGGATTGACAACCCCTTTATAGAGTTGGGTGCAAGTGTTTGATTATTTGTGTAGGTACATCGATTGGGGACTTGCTTGTATCTCCTACTGGATTGATACCTTGGTTCTCAACAACTAAGGGAAATACTTATCTACTTTGCTGCATCACCCTTTCCTCTTCAAGGGAAAACCAACGCATGCTCGAGAAGTAGCAAGAAGGATTTATGGCGCCGTTGCCGGGGAGATCTACATCAAGCCTACCAAGTACCCATCACAAACTCATCTCTTGCATTTACATTATTTGCCATTTGCCTCTCGTTTTCCTCTCCCCCACTTCTAAAATGATTTTCAGAAAATACCAAAAAGATTTGCCTTTTTATTCGCCCCCTTTTTCGTTTGCCTCTTTCCTACTGTATCTCTTACTTGCTTCCTTGACTAGCGTTACTACCTCCCCTTTGTCACCAGATTTTGAAGTTCTCTACTTCAAACAAAAACAAGGGGAAAATTTGAAAGATGCCTGGTATAGGCTAATGGAATCTTATCGTATTTCCAACCTAAAAGGAGATGCAAATGTTTTGCTTAGAAACTTTTACATTGGATTGGCTTTGCATCATAGAGAACTCTTAGATTTCGCCTCAAAAGGGAATTTTATTGAACTGGATACGAACGCTGCTTATGAAGTTTTGGAGGGGATTTTGGGGGTCCCTCCACTAAAAAAGGGGTTTGTTTTCTCAGAAGAGGGAGTTCAAATTCTCGACAAATTGAGTGACTTACACAAGCACTTGGTCGAGTTACAACAATATCATGAACCCCTGAAACATATTAGTGGGAACCTCAATCGTTTGAATACTTTGATTACCCTTTGCAATAAACGTTTGGATATTTTGGATATTAAGATGGTTTCTTCTCCTACAAAACCGGGGAAGAGGAAAGAGCCCCCCGGATTTGAGAAGGCCCTCACAAAAGTTGTCAATACCAAAGATGACAATACCTAGATCTATTGCGTTATGCCTAGCTAGGGGCGTTAAACAATAGCGCTTGTTGGGAGGCAACCCAATTTTATTTTTATGCTTTTGTTTTTGCTTCTGTTTTTGAGTGCTGCACACATTATTACCTCTGTAGTAATTTTGTTTTCTTGTTTAAATTAGTGTTTGAGCCAAGTAAGACCTTTGGGATGGTCTACGGTGTTTGTGATTTGATTTTGCTGAAAAACAGAAACTTTTGCTCTCAGTACAGGATTTTTGTAAATTCACTGGAACGTTCTTTTGATCTGAAATTTTTGCACAAGATTGATATACAAATTTCCCTGATTTTCCTAATTTTTCAGAAGTTTTGGAGTTACAGAAGTATTCGAAGTCTATAGATTGCTACAGACTGTTCTGTTTTGGACAGATTCTGTTTTCTTTGTGTTGTTTGCTTATTTTGATGTATCTATGGGTTGTATCGGGGGGTATGAACCATGGAGAAGTTGGAATACAGTAGATATTACACCAATATAAATAAATTTTTGCCTTTTCCTTTCTGTTTTTGAGTGTTGATACAATTATGCCTCTGTTATGATTGTGTTTTTATGGTTTATTTAGTGTTTGTGCCAAGTAAAGCCTTTAGGATGATTCATAGGATGAGTAGAAGTGATGCTGAATCTGAAACAGAAACTGTGTGTCCAGTATATGAATTTTCATTTTTTGCTGGAACGTGATCTTGAGCTGAAATTTCAACACAGTGTTTATGTACAAATTCCTTACGTTGTCCTAATTTTTCAGAATTTTTAGAGTTACAGAAGTATGGGTAGAGTACAGATTACTACAGACTGTTATGTTTAAGACAGATTCTGTTTTCGTTGCATTGTGTGCTTGTTTTGCTGAATCTATGGGTTATATTGAAGGGTATGAGCCATGGTAAAGTTAAAATACAGTAGGTATAATGCAATAATAAAATATGAATGGGTTTGCGACAGTACCTAAAGTAGTGATTTGCTTTATTATACTAACGGATCTCACAAAGATTTTGTTGAGTTTTGTGTGATTGAAGTTTTCAAGTTTTGGGTGAGATCACGATGGATGAAGGAATAAGGAGTGATAAAAGCCTAAGCTTGGGGATGCTACTGCACCCCCAATATATATCCAAAGAGAAACAAGCAACTAAGCTTGGGGATGCCCCTGAGTGGCATCCCCTCTTTCTTCTAACGACCATCGGTATTTTACTTGGAGCTATATTTTTATTCGTCGCATATCATGAGTTTTGCTTGGAGCGTCTTGTATCTTTGCTTGCTTTGTTTGTTAGTTTTTTGCTTTGTATCCTTGCTGGACACACCTATTTTAGAAAGCCAAAATCATGCTATGGTTTGTTAGAATTGCTCTATGTGCTTCACTTAAACTTTTTGATCTATAGATTTGCTCTAGTGCTTCACTTATATCTTTTTGAGCATGTTGTGCTTGGAAATTTTTGTAGAAATACTCTCATGCTTCACTTAGATTAATTTGAGAGTAGGTAAATTTTGAAGAAATCCTCTCATGCTTAACTTATACCTTTTTGAGAGATGAAATCTTTATGCTCATGTGCTTCACTTAAATTTGTTTGAGCTTGCCAAAAAGCAATGGCAATATATGAAACTAGTCCCAAAGTGATAGATATCCAAGGAGGATATAATAAAAACTTTCATGAAGATCATTGAACAAATTAAACTTGATTCCTTGTAATAGTTTTGAAACATGATGATAGTAATATGTGAGTCATGTTAGTGAGTAATTATGCTTAGTAGGAATATTGGTGTTAAGGTTTGTGATTCCCTATGCATGCACGAAAGTCAATAGTTATGCAATGAAGTTACATCCTACTTGTGGTGCATTATTTGGTGTTAGTTATGTTCAATGCTCACTTATGTGAATTTTCGTTTCTTGGTTTGGTTGCTTCCCAATCTATTTGCTAGCCTCTATTTGTACTAAGTAGAAATACTACTTGTCCATCCAAAATACTTAAACCAAGTTTTGCCTTATGAGTCCACCATACCTACCTATATGCGGTATTTCCATGCCCTTCCAAGCAAATTTGTATGTGCCATCTCTAAATTTCAAAATATTTTTTCTCTTTTGTGTGCCCGTACTGCTCATGAAATGGTGGGGAGTGTCCAATATTTTTCCATGCTAGATGTGTTATTCTCAAGATGAGTGTTTATTCACTTGTCATTGCACGAGAGTGCGGCGGTAATAGGGATGCCCATTCCCGAAATGAAAAAGAAAAAAATATTTACTTTATGTTGTCAAATAATAAATTCCTTGGAAAGTGTTGGTATGGAAGGCAACCGTGGATACGGCCCGCCATGGAAAGTGAAAGTTTGGTGGAAAAAGGAAAAAACTTTATTTTCTGTTTGGGAACCTCCTATGATGTATCTAGCATGGAAAGTATTGTGAGCTACTTTGTCGTTTTCGTTGACAGGAAAAGCATGCCACCCAAAATATTTTTTCTCTCTCAATTTAAACCTTGAGCTCTGGCACCTCTACAAATCCCTAGTTCCCTCTGCGAAGGGCCTATCTTTTTACTTTATGCAATTTTTATTTTATTTTGAGTCTCCATCTTCTCTTATAAGCACCAACTAGGGGGCACTATGATCGTACTTGAGCATTGGGCATAGTTAATATTTCAGTGTGTTTCATGAATGGATCAATGATTGAGCATGATGGGCTAGGGATAAATTTCTTTAGTGTTGATATTTTGAAAGACATGGTTGCTTGTTGACATGCTTGAGTATTGAAGTCATTATGTTAAAACTAGACTATTGCTTTGAATCATTTACAAGTCCAAATGTCCATGCTATACAAAAGAAAAGAATATGATGAACATGTTAGGCATCATTCCACATCAAAAATTCTGTTTTTATCATTTACCTACTCGAGGACGAGTAGGAATTAAGCTTGGGGATGCTGATACGTCTCCAACGTATCTATAATTTTTTCTTGTTCCATGCTGTTATATTTTCATTCTTGGACATTTTACAATCATTTTATAGCAACTTTATATCATTTTTTGGGACTAACCTATTGACATAGTGCCAAAGTGCCAGTTGCTGTTTTTGCTTGTTTTTTACTTCGTAGAAAATCAATACCAAACGGAGTCCAATTGCGACGAAACTTTTTACAGATTTTTCTGGACCAGAAGACACCCAGTGGGCCAAAGAAGTGTCGGGGAGTGGGCCGAGGAGACCACAACCCACCAGGGCGCGCCAGGGGGCCCCGGCGCGCCCTGATGGGTTGTGCCCTCCTCGGGGCCCCTCTCCACCGCCTCTGATGCCTATAAATTCCCAAATATTCCAAAAACCCTAGGGGAGTCGACGAAACACAATTCCAGCCGCCGCAAGTTCCAGAACCTCGAGATGCAATCTAAACACCATCATGGAGGGGTTCATCTTCCTTATAGGTGCCTCTCCGATGATGTGTGAGTAATCCACCATAGACCTATGGGTTTGTAGGCAGTAGCTAGACGGCTTCATCTCTCTCTCTCTCTCTTATGATTCTCAATACAATAGTCTCTTGGAGATCTATTTGATGTAAACTTTTGCGGTGTGTTTGTTGGGATCCGATGAATTTTGAGTTCATGATCAGTTTCTATCCATGAATATTATTTGAGTCTTCTTTGATCTCTTATATGCATGATTACTTATAGCCTCGTATTTATTCTCCGAATCTTTGGTTTAGTTAGGCCGACCAGATCGATTTTTCTTGCCATGGGAAGAGGTGCTTTGTGATGGGTTCGATCTTGCGGTGTTCTTTCCCAGTGACAGAAGGGGCAGCAAGACACGCATGTCTCGTTGCTATTAAGGATAACAAGATGGGGTATATTCCTACATGAATAGATCTTGTCTACATCATGTCATCGTTCTTATTGCATTACTCCGTTTTTCCATGAACTTAATACACCAGATGCATGCTGGATAGCGGTCGATGTGTGGCGTAATAGAGGTAGATGCAGGCAGGAGTTGGTCTATCTATCTTGGACGTGATGCCTATATAATGATCCTCGCCTTGGATATCGTCATGACTATTTGATTTTCTATCTATTGCCCAACAGTAATTTGTTCACCCACTGTGTGCTATACTCATGAGAGAAGCCACTAGTGAACCCTACAGCCCCCGGGTCTACTTTTCCAACATATTGCTTTCTGATCTACTTTTTTGCAATCTTTGTTTTCAGATCTACAAAACCAAAAACCAAAAAACATATTGTTGCATATTTTCTCTTTTTATTTTGTGTTCTTGAGAGATATATCTCTCCTATCTATCACTACCTAATCTATCTTATTACCGTAGAGAGATTGACAACCTCTCTTTCGCGTCGGGTTGCAAGTATTTGTTGTTTGTGTGCAGGTGCTGCTTATTGGGTGGTGGTGATCCTCCTACTGGTTCGATAACCTTGGTTTCATAATTGAGGGAAATACATATCGTCGCTGTGCTGCATGATACGCCCATTTTGCATCATGATTTCCTACTGTTATTTACTTTGTTTTGTTGAATAATAATGCTTTGGGGAGTGATTCTAATGCCTTTTCTCTCATAATATGCAAGGCTTACACAAAGAGGGAGAATACCGGCAGCTGGAATTCTGGACCCAAGAAAAGCAAGTCAGAGATACCTATTCTGCACAACTCCAATGAAGCTGAAAATTTACGGAGATTATTTTTGTATTTAATAAAAATTACTGGAGCTGAAAACTACCAGAGGAGGGCCCCCAGGTGGGCACAACCCACCAGGGCGCACCAGGCCCCCCTGGGCACGCCCTGGTGTATCGTGCCCAGCCTAGCCCGCTTCCGGTGCCCATCTTCTGGTATAAATTCCCAAAAAACCTAAAACAATTAGGAGTAGGACTTTCGGGACGAAGCGCCGCCGCCTCGAGGCGGAACTTGGGCAGGAGCACTTTTGCCCTCCGGCGGAGCGATTCCGCTGGGGGAACTTCCCGCCCGGAGGGGGAAATCGAAGCTATCGTCATCACCAACACCCCTCTCATCTTTGGGAGGCCAATCTTCATCAACATCTTCAACAACACCATCTCCTCTCAAACCCTAGTTCATCTCTTGTGTTCAATCTTTGTACCGGAACCTCAGATTGGTACCTGTGGGTGACTAGTAGTGTTGATTACCTTGCGTAGTTGATTACTATATGGTTTATTTGGTGGAAGATCATATGTTCAGATCCATTATGCTATTTAATACTCCTATGATCTTGAACATGTTTATTATTTGTGAGTAGTTACCTTTGTTCTTGAGGTCACGGGAGAAGTCATGTTGCGAGTAATCATGTGAATTTGATATGTGATCGATATTTTGATGATATGTATGTTGCGATTCCCTTAGTAGTGTCATGTGAACGTCGACTACATGACACTTCACCATTCATGGGCCTAAGGGAATGCATTGTGGAGTAGTTATTAGATGATGGGTTGCTAGAGTGACAGAAGCTTAAACCCTAGTTTATGCGCTACTTCGTAAGGGGCTGATTTGGATCCACATGTTTAATGCTATGGTTAGACTTTGTCTTAATACTTTTCTCGTAGTTGCGGATGCTTGCAAGGGGATTAATCATAAGTAGGTTGTTAGTTCAAGTAAGAACAGCACCTTAGCACCGGTCCACCCACATATCAAATTATCAAAGTAGCGAACACGAATCAAACCAACATGGTAAAAGTGACTAGACGAAATTCCTGTGTACCCTCAAGAACACTTTGCCTATTACTAGTGATTGTTCTGGCCTGTCCTTTGCCTCAAAAGGATTGGGCTACCTTGCTTCACCTTGTTTACCGTTACCGTTACTTGCTCGTTACAAATTACCTTGCTATCAAACTATCTGTTACCTACAATTTCAGTGCTTGCAGAGATTACCTTGCTGAAAACCGCTTGTCATTTCCTTCTGCTCCTCGTTGGGTTCGACACTCTTACTTATCGAAAGGACTACGATTGATCCCCTATACTTGTGGGTCATCAAGACTCTTTTCTGGCACAGTTGCCGGGGAGTGAAGCGCTCTTGGTAAGTGGAAATCGGTAAGGAAAAACTTATACTACGTGCTGAAATTTATTGCTACTTGCTACTATGGAGAACAATCCTTTGAGGGGTTTGTTCGGGGTATCTTCACCTCGACTGGAACCACAATTAGATACCCCTTAACCTACAACACCTACTGAAAATGTTACTTATGAAATTCCTTCGGGTATGCTAGAACAACTGCTTGCTAAACCTTATGCAGGAGATGGAACTGAACATCCTGATATGCATCTTTTATATGTGAACGGAATATGTGGATTATTTAAGCTTGCAGGTTTACCCGGAGATGAAGTTAAAAGAAGGTTTTCCCTTCATCTTTGGAGGGAAAAGCATTGACATGGTATAGGCTATGTGATGACCTTGGATCGTGGAACTGGAATCGTTTGCAATTGGAATTCCATCAAAAGTTTTATCCTATGCATCTAGTTCATCGTGATCGGAATTATATATATAATTTTTGGCCTCGTGAAGGAGAAAGTATCACTCTAGCTTGGGGGAGGCTTAAGTCAATGTTATATTCATTCCCCAATCATGACATTCCGAGGGAAGTTATCATTCAGAATTTTTATGCTCGGCTTTCTAATAATGATCAATCCATGCTCGATACTTCTTGTGCTGGTTCTTATATGAAGAAGACTATTGATTTTAAGTGGGATCTTTTGGAAAGAATTAAATGCAACTCTGAAGATTGGGAACTCGACGAAGGTAATGAGTCAAGTATAAAGCTTGAATTTGATTGTGTTAAATCTTTTATGAATACCGCTACTTTTCACAAGTTTAGCACTAAATACGGACTTGACTCTGAGATAGTAGCCTCTTTCTGCGAAGCATTTGCTACTCATGTTGATCTAACTAAGGAGAAGTGGTTTAAATATCATCCCCCTGTTAAAGAAGAAATTAAAGAACCGGTCATAGCTAGAGAAGAAACCATCTTTTACAATGTTGATCCAGTTGTGCCTATTGCTTATATTGAAAAGCCACCTTTCCCTGTTAGGATAAAGGAACATGCTAAGGTATCAACCGTGGTTCGTAAGAGTAATATAAGAGCACCTAAACCCCCTGAGCAAATTAAAGTAGAACCTAGTGTTTCTATGGTTAAAGATCTCTTGGAATAAAATATTGATGGGCATGTCATTTACCTTTGTGATAAAGCTGCTAGAATTGCTAAGCCT
This sequence comes from Elymus sibiricus, assembly GCA_039707655.1. Lineage (NCBI taxonomy): Eukaryota > Viridiplantae > Streptophyta > Magnoliopsida > Poales > Poaceae > Elymus > Elymus sibiricus. The sequence continues at coordinate 371,264,898 of CM077667.1, forward strand.
GATAAGAAAGATAAACATAGACCTATAGAAGGCTTGCCTGTTGTCTCAGTTAAAATAGGAGATCATTGCTACCATGGTTTATGTGATTTAGGTGCTAGTGTGAGTGCTATCCCTTTTACCTTATACCAAGAAATTATGAATGAAATAGCACCTGTTGAAATGGAAGATATTGATGTTACTATTAAACTTGCTAATAGAGACACTATCACACCACTTGGGATTGTTAGAGATGTTGAAGTCTTGTGTGGGAAAGTAAAATACCCTACTGATTTTCTAGTTCTTGGTTCCCCACAAGATGACTTTTGTCCCATTATCTTTGGTAGACCTTTCTTGAGCACCATCAATGCTAAGATAGATTGTGAAAAACAAATTGTCGGTGTCAGTTTTGGTAATGTGTCTCATGAGTATAATTTTTCCAAGTTTAGTAGACAACCTCGTGATAAAGCGTTACATAGTGAAGATGAAATAATTGGTCTTGCTTCTATTGTTGTGCCTCCTACTGATCCTTTAGAACAATATTTGCTCGACCATGAAAATGATATGCACATGCGTGAAAGAAATGAAATAGATCAAATTTTCTTCGAATAACAACCTCTCTTGAAACACAATTTGCCTATTGAAACTCTTGGAGGTCCTCCTCCACCTAAAGGTGATCCCGTGTTTGAATTAAAACAATTGCCCGACACTTTGAAGTATGCTTATCTTGATGAGAAAAAGATATATCATGTTATTATTAGTGCTAACCTTTCAGAACAAGAAGAAGAGAGATTATTGAAAGTTCTGAGGAAGCACCGAGCTGCTATTGGATATACTCTTGATGATCTTAAGGGCATTAGTCCCACTCTATGTCAGCACAAGATCAATATGGAACCTGATGCTAAACCCGTCGTTGATCACCAACGGCGATTGAATCCTAAGATGAAATAAGTGGTAAGAACTGAAATATTAAAGCTTCTGGAAGCAGGTATAATCTATCCCATAGCTAATAGTAGATGGGTAAGTCCCGTTCATTGTGTCCCTAAGAAAGGAGGTATTACCGTTGTTCCTGATGATAAGAATGAACTCATTCCACAAAGAATTGTCATTGGCTATAGAATGATAATTGATTTTAGAAAATTAAATAAAGCTACTAGAAAAGATCATTACCCTTTGCCTTTCATTGATCAAATGCTAGAGATACTATCTAAGCACACACACTTTTGTTTCCTAGATGGATATTCTGGTTTCTCTCAAATACCTGTGTCACAATCCGATCAAGAGAAAACCACCTTTACTTGCCCTTTTGGAACCTATGCTTATAGACGTATGCCTTTTGGTTTATGCAATGCACCTGCTACCTTTCAAAGATGTATGACTGCTATATTCTCTGATTTTGTGAAAAGATTGTAGAGGTTTTCATGGATGATTTTTCCGTTTACGGAACTTCTTTCGATGATTGCTTAAGCAACCTTGATCGAGTTTTGCAGAGATGTGAACAAACTAATCTTGTCTCGAATTGGGAGAAGTGTCACTTTATGGTTAATGAAGGTATTGTCTTGGGTCATAAAATATCTGAACGAGGTATTGAGGTGGATAAAGCTAAAGTTGATGCAATTGAGAAAATGCCATGTCCTAAAGATATTAAAGTTATTCGAAGTTTCCTTGGTCATGCTAGTTTTTATAGAAGGATCATTAAAGACTTTTCTAAAATTTCTAGGCCTCTTACTAATCTTTTGCAAAAGGATATTCCTTTTGTTTTTTATGATGATTGTGTGGAAGCCTTTGAAACACTCAAGAAAGCCTTAACCTCTACACCTATCATTCAACCACCTGATTGGAACTTGCCTTTTGAAATTATGTGTGATGCTAGTGATTATGATGTTGGTGCTGTCCTAGGACAAAGAGTTGGTAAGAAATTGAATGTTATCCATTATGCTAGTAAAACTCTAGACAGTGCCCAATGAAATTATGCCACTACTGAAAAAGAATTTTTAGCAGTTGTGTTTGCTTGTGATAAATTTAGATCCTATATTGTTGACTCCAAAGTTATTGTTCACACCGATCATGCTGCTATAAAAAACCTTATGGAAAAGAAAGATGCTAAACCTAGACTCATTAGGTGGGTTCTTTTACTTCAAGAATTTGAATTACATATTGTTGATAGGAAAGGAGTTGAGAACCCCGTAGCTGATAACTTGTCTAGGTTAGAAAATATCCTTGATGACCCACTACCTATTGATGATAGTTTCCCTGACAAACAGCTAGCTGCAATAAGTGTCTCACACAACACACCTTGGTATGCTAACTATGCTAATTACATTGTTGCTAATTATATACCACCTAGTTTCACATACCAACAAAAGAGAGAAAAATTCTATGACTTGAGACATTACTGTTGGGATGACCCACATCTTTATAAAGAAGGAGTAGATGGTATTATTAGACGTTGTGTACCTGAGCATGAACAGGAACAAATCCTACGGAAATGTCATTCCGAGGCTTATGGAGGACATCATGCGGGAGATAGAATTGCTCATAAGGTATTGCAATCTGGTTTTTATTGGCCTACTCTCTTCAATGATGCCCGTAAGTTTGTCTTGTCTTGTGATGAATGTCAAAGAATTGGTAATATTGGTAAGCGTCAAGAAATTCCTATGAATTATTCACTTGTTGTTGAACCATTTGACGTGTGGGGTTTTGATTACATGGGGCCTTTTCCTTCCTCTAACGGGTACACTCATATTTTAGTTGCGGTTGACTATGTCACTAAGTGGGTAGAAGCTATTCCAACTAGTAGTGCTGATCACCACACCTCCATTAAAATGCTTAAAGAGGTTATCTTCCCGAGGTTTGGAGTCCCTAGATATTTAATGACCGATGGCGGTTCACACTTTATTCATGGTGCTTTCCGTAAGATGCTTGCTAAATATGATGTTAACCATAGAATTGCATCACCCTATCATCCTCAATCTAGTGGTCAAGTAGAACTTAGCAATAGATAAATAAAATTAATATTACAAAAAACTGTCAATAGGTCTCGTAAGAATTGGTCTAAGAAATTAGATGATGCACTTTGGGCCTATAGAACAGCTTATAAGAATCCTATGGGTATGTCTCCATATAAAATGGTGTATGGAAAAGCTTGTCAATTGCCTCTAGAACTAGAACACAAAGCATTTTGGGCAATTAAAGAACTCAATTATGATTTCAAACTTGCCGGTGAGAAGAGGCTATTTGATATTAGCTCACTAGATGAATGGAGAACCCAAGCGTATGAAAATGCCAAGCTATTCAAAGAAAAAGTAAAAAGATGGCATGACAAAATAATCCAAAAGCGGGAATTCAAAATAGGAGATTATGTTCTTTTGATCAACTCTCGTTTAAGATTTTTTGCAGGAAAGCTTCTCTCCAAATGGGAGGGACCATATATTATTGAAGAGGTTTATCGCTCTAGAGCTATCAAGATTAATAACACCGAAGGTACTAACCCGAAGGTGGTCAATGGCCAAAGAATTAAGCATTATATCTCAGGTACGCCTATTAACGTTGAAAGCAATGTTATCCAAACCATGACACCGGAGGAACACATAAAAGAAACCTTCCGGAACACTCCAGAATACTTGAAAATAGGAGGTACGTGATACAGTAAGTAAACGAACTCCGAAAAATCCGCAAAAATATTTTCTGTCAGTTTTGGAATATTTTGAAATTTTAGGAATAAAAAGATAAACCGGAAGGTGATCGAGGTGAGCACGATACACCAGGGCGCGCCAGGCACCCCTGGGCGCGCCCTGGTGGGTTGTGCCCACCTCGGATGCCTTCCTGACTCCGTTTTCCTTCCAAATACTTGTTTCCCAAGAATAAAAATTCTCTATATATACCCTCCGACTGTTTTGACGACCGCATCGCAGAAAAATCCTCTGTTCTTGTTTCTTGTTGTTTTCTCGCTAGATCTAGATCTCCATGGCTCCACCAAGCTCCTCCAAGGACAAGTTCTTCGAGAAGGTCATCAACACGTACTTGCCGGAAGTGATGAAGCACCCTCAAGCCATTGAGATGCGTGAGGGGGTGCTCCACATCCGCGATGTTCAAGGACCCAAGAAGACCGGAAGCGTGGAGGCTAGGCTTGAGGCGGTGGAGAAGGAAATCTTCAAGTGCCAGAAGATGGTGGAGCGTGGACTTAGTGCTAATCACTCCATGATCACGGAATTCACCCGTGATCAGACGGTGGACGGCCGGTCCGTGAAGGACATCATCTCCAACCTCAACGAGCAAGTTAATTTTCTGCAGAGCCAAGTTTATGATCTTCAAAACCAAGTCTTCGAATATGAAGCAAGATTTAAAGGTATGAGCTTAGCTGGCAGTTGCAGGACTCAGGGGACTCTCGTGTCAACCTTTGATGGGGAGCCCTTACCCTGGAAGCTGGAGGACAAGCTTACTACATCAACACATCCACCTTCTTCATCACCACCACCAAAGGAGACTTGAGCACATGAGTATGGGCACTCCCCTTGGCTTGAGCCAAGCTTGGGGGAGGTGCCCTGGTATCGTATCACCACCACTTTTATTCACCTTTACCTATTTTAGTTTTATCTTTAGTTTTCCTTTGCCTTAGTCGAATAAAAGTTTTAGTATGATCTATTTTCGTGTGTTAGTTCTGTGGCCTATCTATCTATGTAATCGAGTGAAAGTTATATAATAAAGTTTAGTTTGAGTTTTTGCTTCCCTACTTTCTTGTTGCAATCTAATAAAAGAAAGACAAATAAATGAAAAGAATCATATGCTAATCTTATGGTGAGTAATGACATCACATAAGGAAAAGTATAAGTAGTAAAATTTATTGGAGATTGACAGACATAGCATTGGTCAATGATGCAATTCATGAAAGAATTAATTAGGGAAGAGAACATTCACATGCAAATACACTATCTTGGACATCTTTTATGATTGTGAGCCCCCATCAAATATTATATGTCAAAATTGTTGACGTTGGACGAGGAAGACAACGTAATGATTTATGTTTGTTCATATCCACAGAGAAGTTATATTGTCATAGATCCTTTAACATGTGGTGCTTGCCCAATATCTTTGCTAGCCAAAAATTCCGCACTAAGTAGAGATACTACTTGTGCATCCAAAAACCCAAACCAAACTCTTTCTTTGAGTGTCCACCATACCTACCTATGGATCGAGAAAGATCCCTTCAAGTAAGTTGTCATCGATGCAACAAGGCAATAAAAATTGCTTCTAAAAGTGTTTTGATCAATTAGTGTAAGAGAAAATTGAGCGTTATACGAACTTATGATGGCAAAGTAATAAAAGCGACGAACTGCATAATAAAGGTTGCTATCATAGGGGGCAATATAGCGTGACGTTCTTTTACATTAAGGGATTGAGCATACAAACCAATAAGCGCATGACAACCTCTGCTTCCCTCTGCGAAGGGACTATCTTTTACTTTTATGCACTTACTTTTATGCAAGAGTCAAAGTATTCTTCTCTATTCCTTTTTAATTTTTCCTTTGCAAGCATCATGTGGTGAGGAAAGATCTAGGCACATATATCTAGTTGGATATGGGTGGGCATGAGTTATTATTGTTGACATCACCCTTGAGGTGAGTGAGTTGGGAGGAAAAAACATAAGCCCCTATCTTCCTATGTGTCCGGTTGAAACTTTTTGTTCATGGGTATGCCGTGAGCATTAGCAATCATAGAATACTAAATGATAGTTGAGTATGTGGACTTGCCAAAAGGCTCCGACATGAGACCCTTCCTGAAAATATGATGAATTGTAGTTGCAAAGTTGACTGAGAACATAGTTTGTTTGTTTCCAATAAGGTTTATGCTTCATACTTCTATGTTGTGATGAATTGTTACTTGCTCATGAGAAGCCTTATGATAAAAATATATTGAAATAAGTTCTTATGTTAGAATTTGTTGTTGTTATGTTAATAAGCATGATGCTTCTATGTCTGTATTTTGTTTTTATCAACACCTCTCTCTCAAACCATGTGGACATGCTTTTCAATATCGGCCTTCGCTTGAGGACAAGCGAGGTCTAAGCTTGGGGGAGTTGATACGTCCATTTTGCATCATGATTTCCTACTATTATTTACTTTGTTTTGTTGAATAATAATGCTTTGGGGAGTGATTCTAATGCCTTTTCTCTCATAATATGCAAGGCTTACACAAAGAGGGAGAATACCGGCAGCTGGAATTCTGGACCCAAGAAAAGCAAGTCAGAGATACCTATTCTGCACAACTCCAATGAAGCTGAAAATTTATGGAGATTATTTTTGTATTTAATAAAAATTACTGGAGCTGAAAACTACCGGAGGAGGGCCCCCAGGTGGGCACGAGCCACCAGGGCGCGCCAGGCCCCCCTAGGCACGCCCTGGTGTATCGTGCCCAGCCTGGGCCGCTTCTGGTGCCCATCTTCTGGTATAATTTCCCAAAAAACCTAAAAAAATTAGGAGGAGGACTTTCGGGACGAAGCACCGCCGCCTCGAGGCGGAACTTGGGCAAGAGCATGTTTGCCCTCCGGCGGAGCGATTCCGCTAGGGGAACTTCCCTCCCGGAGGGGGAAATTGAAGCTATCGTCATCACCAACACCCCTCTCATCTTTGGGAGGTCAATCTTCATCAACATCTTCAACAGCACCATCTCCTCTCAAACCCTAGTTCATCTCTTGTGTTCAATCTTTGTACCGGAACCTCAGATTGGTACCTGTGGGTGACTAGTAGTGTTGATTACCTTGCGTAGTTGATTACTATATGGTTTATTTGGTGGAAGATCATATGTTCAGATCCATTATACTATTCATTACTCCTCTGATCTTGAGCATGTTTATTATTTGTGAGTAGTTACCTTTGTTCTTGAGGTCACGGGAGAAGTCATGTTGCAAGTAATCATGTGAATTTGATATGTGTTCGATATTTTGATGATATGTATGTTGCGATTCCCTTAGTGGTGTCATGTGAACGTCGACTACATGAAACTTCACCATTCATGGGCCTAAGGGAATGCATTGTGGAGTAGTTATTAGATGATGGGTTGCTAGAGTGACAGAAACTTAAACCCTAGTTTATGCGCTACTTCGTAAGGGGCTGATTTGGATCCACATGTTTAATGCTATGGTTAGACTTTGTCTTAATACTTTTCTTGTAGTTGCGGATGCTTGCGAGGGGGTTAATCATAAGTAGGTTGTTAGTTCAAGTAAGAACAGCACCTTAGCACCGGTCCACCCACATATCAAATTATCAAAGTAGCGAACACGAATCAAACCAACATGGTAAAAGTGACTAGACGAAATTCCCGTGTACCCTCAAGAACACTTTGCCTATTACTAGTGATTGTTCTGGCCTGTCCATTGCCTCAAAAGGATTGGGCTACCTTGCTGCACCTTGTTTACCGTTACCATTACTTGCTCGTTACAAATTACCTTGCTATCAAACTATCTGTTACCTACAATTTCAGTGCTTGCAGAGATTACCTTGCTCAAAACCGCTTGTCATTTCCTTCTGCTCCTCGTTGGGTTCGACACTCTTACTTATCGAAAGGACTATGATTGATCCCCTATACTTGTGGGTCATCACTGCATCATCCCTTCCTTTTTGGGGAAATACCGACGCAGTCTCAAGCCACGTCAGCCTCCTCCATGAAGGCATCATGCGGCCATTCACACGGCCGCACCTCCGCCCTTCTTGGGGTGTGAAGGTCATTGTCCGATGATGACCCGATGACTCCCTTGGCATTTTTCTTGGAGGAGAACTTCCTAAAGATTTGCATTTTTATTCCTATGGAAATTCTGAAAAAATTTAGTCCACAAAAATTCTGTCAACAAAACTTTGTAAGATTGTTAACAACTACTCCTAAGCATGCATAGAAGCCATATTGAGCATTCAAACTACTTAGAACTCTAAGAATTCAACATGCAAGCTCATCTACAGCAGCACAAGGAGTAGCTAATTACTCTAAAAATAACCCACAAAAACAAAAACTAATTGGAGCAATGGAGGAGTCACATACCAAGTAGCAATCCCTCCAAACAGTTTCAGAAACGGAGCTTCGAGCAAAGAGATTGAAATCCGCGGGTTTGAGAGCAAGAACACGAGAATGGTGGCTGTGGTGATTTTTTTCTGGAGGTAGGGGATGATGTGGGCTAAAGAGATAAGTGAGGGGGCCCACGTGGGGGCCACAACCCACCAGGGCGCGCCTGGGGGTGCTGGCACGCCCTGGTGTCTTGTGGGCACCAGGTGCACCCCCCTCTGGTATTATTTGCACCAAGAATTCATAAATATTTGGAAAAAATCGTGTTAAATTTTCAGGGCATTCTGAGAATTTTTATTTTTGGGTCATTTTTTTTATTGCACGGGAAAACAGAAAACAGGATAATCATGGCATTCTATTTTATTTGACTAGCTAAAACAGAAAATAAAAGGTGGGAGCAGAAAGTTGTGCTTACTAGATTCATCAACTTCATACCTCTCAAAAATGATTCATTAATAAGGTTGATCAAGTCTTATTAACAACCACTTCTGATTAGCATGAAACCAAAGAACTTTCGTAAAACACTAGGTTACCTCAATGGGGATGTGCATATCCCCGACAATAAGTAAATCATATTTCTTTTTGGCAGTAGGAAGAGGTAATTGAAAACTTCCAATAGTGATGGTCGGAGATTCTTCAATAACATTTATACCATTCACTTGGAATTGTTTCTTCAGAAAGTGCACCATGTGCTCATTACCATTGATATGAAAAGTGACTTTGCTTTTATTGCAATCAATAACAGCCCCTGCAGTATTCAAAAAGGGTCTACCAAGGATAATCGACATGTTGTCGCCCTCGGGCATCTCAAGAATAACAAAGTCTGTTAAGATAGTAACGTTTGCAACAACAACGGCCAGATCCTCATAAATACCGATAGGTATGGCAGTTGATTTGTCAGCCATTTGCAATGATATTTCAGTAGGTGTGAGTTTATTCAAATCAAGTCTTTTATATAAGGAGAAAGGCATAACACTAACACCGGCTCCCAAATCACACAATGCAGTTTTGACATAGTTTCTTTTAGTGGAGCAAGGTATAGTTGGTATTCCAGGATCTCCAAGTTTTTTAGGTACTCGGCCCGTCTCTGCGTGCAGGCAGGCGCCGGATGTCCGGGCTGGGGGCCGGATGTCCGGGTCTTCACGAGGTGCCGGATGTCTGGGCTGGGTGGCCAGATGTCCGGGGCCTTGGCGCCGGTTTTGATGCTCTCTGTCTATGCTTGGCCGGAAATCCAGGGCAGAAGGCCGGATGTCCGGGCCAGGGCCGGATGTCCGGCGCCTGTAGCCTTCTTCAGCTGGGCCATGGCGCCTGTGTGATCTCCAGGGGCCGGATGTCCGGGCCAAGGGCCGGATGTCCGGGGCCTGGAAGTTGTCCTGGCTCTTCTTCCTTCTTCGGGACTCTATCTTCTTCCGTCTCCGCTTCGAAGCTTCCCTCGCGGATGGTGTAGTTGTACGTAGGTGCCGGCACTCCTCCTCGTCATCCGTGAAGATCCGACAATACCTATGTATGCACACGAGGGGAGTGTCAAGTAGTATACCATCCTCGAAGGGGTCAAGTGAACACGTGTAAAGGAGATGATTCACCTATATGTATGTGAAGTAGTTGTGGCACGTGTCACTTGCCAAACGGACTCTTGTCATGGTGATGTCCGTAGGATGCTCCGCATCAATTGATCTCTGGGATCACTGTGCACGTACATTCGGTGATCACGACTTATGAGTCGGGGTCCCCACAGAGCTGATATCAGAGCCATCCTGACTGTAGGAAGCCTTAGTTAGCATGGACGTTAGTTAGGACAAAACTATTTATCCAGGCCCTTCAAACCACTTGCAGAAACCTATATATTTCTCACCTCTCCTAAAAATTTCAAAGGAAGCGAAGGATTATGCCTCAACACTTCCACCACTTTTCTCTTGACCCTCCTCATCTGCTTTTTCAAAACCTTGCAAACGGTCGATAGTACCCTTATGCCCCAGACCACTGGATTCCTTGTAATCCTCATGGGTAACTGGGAAGGAGGCAACCTTGCCGGACTTTCACCCACACCTTCTGAACACAAGGTTGGCGACACCACGACAAGACAACACCAACAGGAAACACCTTCTCGAGGAATGAAGGCGTCAAGACTCAGAAAGTGGTGACACCCTCGACACGGCCCCAGGATGATGCAATCTTGGCCTACGATGATCAGGGCATAAAATATGCAAGATCATGATATGCATCGCTAATAGAGCAACATTGTCCTTACCGTTGTTGTATCGGCAACCACCGGTGGATGAGAACCTCGCCATTTGGTCCGCCTCACTATAGTGAGCAGGAAAATGGTTCTCTTCATCCCCCGCTCTTGGTGTCGATATTATCATCAACATGACCGACAAGTTGGAGCTCTATCATGCCTTGTGGATGTCATTGCATAAAGGATTGCCCACTTGGAACTCTCGACGCCTTGAAGGACAAGAAGACATCGGCACAACTACGAAGGCACCAGGAGACCCTGTCGATGATGACCATGAGGAATCACCTTCATCGTCAACTCACCAGATGCGAAGTTGTCAAAGACTCTTCAGGCACAACCAGGATCATTTCGACAAACAGCTACAAGAGGCATAGACCCAGAAGACTGAGCGGACTCCTATACACGAAGCAAGCATGACTACTGAGTCCGAGAACCCCTAGGGTAGGACGAGTCGTGTATTCCCCATGCGAAGTCGAGTCCGTCTGATGGTTCGAATGGAACCATGATGTGTGTTGCTTGTTTTTGCTTGTTTGTGCTTTGGTGTAAGTCGCACTTTTGCCCCAGGCAACAAGTACGCGACTATATCACCCACCTTATCTTAATAAGTGTGTTTGGCCTTCTCTGCACTTTTTGATTGCACTTGCATTATACCACCCCCTTAGACACTCCCCTCTATGCTACTTTCCCTTCTTGCCTTTCTCAGCAACTGAAGGCCGGCAAGACAAGACGCATCAATGATCCACCTCAACGATCAACTAGCACTGAAGACTCGTGATAACAACCTACTTGACCAAGTGCAACCCTGTAAAGGGTTAGGTTTTCCCCTCAAGGCTGGAAGCCCTTCCCTAGATAGACCCAGACCTCACTAGATACCCCCAGCTCAAACCCTTAGCCATGTGCTTAACATACGGGTTTGCGCAAGGACATTGGTTGAGTTTCGATAACCTTGGTTTAGCCCTAGATTTCATCATAGGAGTGATCATAGTGGACGGACACCTTACATCCTTAAGCTAGCACTTGATCTCACGATGCCATAGGGAAGATCGTTTTGAGGATATATGATCAGTAGACTAATGATTTGATGAGGTTCTAATAGATATCTTGAGGATATAGCTAAGATATTTGGTGGGTTACGAGACTTTCATGGCGGTAGAAGAACTTGGTGGATCAAATTAATAGAGTTGCATAAATTCTCCCTTGAACAAATTGGATTTAGTAGGACAAATATGACCACAAGCTGAAATTCTCGGTAGATTAATGACTTGACTTTGGCAAGTAATATTGATGGTGGATTGATGGTCATACGATAGTGACTGGAGTAACTAGTAGGGGATTCTTACTAGATGTAAACCTTGGATTTAATGGGTGATTCTAATAGGTGCTCAGGGTTAATCAAACTACAAGGTTCGGAGTAATTTGGATTTAGTCCAATGGTCTTGATCTTGATACCATGTTTCTCGGTGGAAGACAAACCAGGAATATTGGATGGTTGTCAGAATTGATTCAAGGATCCATATGCACCTTACATTGGAGTTTACTAGATCATCATGATGGGAATTGCTGGTTATACTGTGATGAGATAGTTCTTTCTGGAATTTGGGGATTCAGGAAATTTGGAGATATATGGAACGTCACCGGTATTGGATTTATAGCAGTAATAGATCATGTAATAGTGGATGGTATTCGTGGATCGATTAATTGGATTCCTAGGAAGGAAACGAGATTTTGGATTGGTATATTACGTGTTTTCTTAGCATAGAGATGCAACACCTTAGACCTTGGATATATTAGTTGAACACTTGGATTTGTAGTGTCACAACCAAGCTTAGCAGCTTGTATGCTTTCCCGAGGATTTTTACATAGGGATGTATATGAGTTAGCTGTAGTATACATATGAGATTTTTGTTTAGTCCTTCTCTCAAAACCTTGGAGATATGAGTAGCATGAGTGATGTTGGAGTTGACTTATATGAGACGATTCCTTCAATGATATAGGGTGATTTTGTTTGGGGAAATAGGTAGGACTATTGGCATCTGAGAACCGTGCTCAAGGATAAGGTGATAGACGTTCACTCACATCCTAAGATCCTTGAAACCCCTAAGCTTACCGACCACAACATGGTAAGATCACGACCATAGTCCTAGGCTCTAAGTCGAAAGACTATAGCCAGTACTCCACCTTGAACACCACCCACCCTTTCCATAATGGAGGTGGACACGAAGAACTAGATTACGATGGACCACAAATCCCTGGACAAGTGACCATCCGGAGCAAATGCCCGCTCCTCTCACATGTCCCACGAGCAATGTGCCTGTGAGATACTTGGGGAAATATGTTGTTATCCTCACGGATGACATACTTATCTACCCAATGAGAGAAAGGAACACCTTAGTCCTATTTGGATAAGCCCCAGAAACACCAACTGCCTTGCCTCTCAAAGTAGAAGGTTTTACCTTAAAGAAGTTGGACTTCTCGAAGCACCCTCCCTACAGCAGAAGACGTTCTTGCCCAAGCAAGATGAAGAACCACTACGATTGGGAAGCCACGAAGACGAAGAAGAAGAAGCAAGAGAAGTCAAGCACCGCTCCTCTACCAGCTACATCAGCTAGACTATGCCAAGAAGCACCGACGTTCAAGCACGATAAAACCCTTGGACATCAAGAGGAGTGGAGAGCCCTTGTTTTTAATGATCACCTATCAGTTCCTGACTAGGACGGGACGAAGAAGTTGATAACCCCCTCACTCCACCACTTTGACGGTGCATGATGAGCATGACGTCCCTATCCTTTCAAGACCTAGAATGAAGTGGGACAACTGTCATGACTTCATTATTAGCCCCTTTTTGGTCCAATCATGGGCATGACCCTGACTGGATCATGAGGATCCACCTGCCAAAGGTAGTTCACCCCACTTGCTAAGCCTCACACCTTGGGGATTGGATGGTTGGTCTATACTTTCGGGTAGCCAGCTCATCTAGGACCCCTCAAAAACTTTCCTAGGTGGTAGGAACCATTTTTGCGTAAAATCTCTAAGCTTAGTCTTAGGGACGAGACTCAGCCCAACCTTGCCACAAATGGCTACGGAGAGACAAGAAGACCAAACACTCGACGTCCGCCATAAACGTGCGTCCATGACTACGAAGACAAATGACCAAAGATGAATGAAGGACCTACATGGCCAACTTCCTCAAGCAGAAGTTCTTGACAAGAAGCCTACGATGATGCGCTTCAACACCCTCAAGGATGAAGACCGCCTGCGACTGAAGATCTCCTGCCTTAAGGGAGTGAAGGACCTCCCCGTCAACGGGACCTACATCAAGACTCGACCCTTCTAGCACGAGACATCTAGATGTCACCAACCAACGAGCGAAACCCAGGACCAGCGCGCAGACACACTACCTTGCCACGTATTACGACCTTGGAATACACACGCGAGCCAGGCCCTTGCCAGAACCTCTCTCGCCAAACCCTTGACCTTTAGGCAAGCCTAGCATATCGCAAAAACCCTATTCACCCTCTCAGATGAAGTCAAACGACGCACGCGAAGCCGTATCATCAATCACCTCTAGGACAAGTGGAGCAACCACACCGGAGGGGAAGCCTCATGGAATGTGAAGACTACATCACCATTGGATTTCCGCATCTTTTCTACGCCTAGCCTAGGAATCTCGGGGACGAGATTCTTGTAAGGGGGGTAGGTTTGTCACATCCTGTGTTTAGCCTCTTCTGTCTAAGTTAACATAGCTCAAAAATTAGGACCGATTAAAACTTTTTGTGTGGTTGGGATGCTTGACTTGAATGCTGATTGTTTGTTTGCTTGCTTGTGCTCTATATTCATAAAATCCCTCCTACTCACAAAACTCATCTCCTTGACCCAAGTCTTTGCCCAATGATCATGCCATGTGTATAGGACCAAAAACTCTTTTTATACAAATTTTATCTTGGCCAAAAAGGATTTATTCAAATTAGGTTTTCAAAAACCCCTGAATTGAGATTTGCACTACAAGTCCTCAAACTGGGTGGATCCTTTTCCCCCAAAGACTTTATTTGAAACCTACTATATATAATACTTCCCAAAAACACCAAATATTAATTTTAAAAGGTTATTTTACTATTTTATTTAAAGACTTTTTCTTAAGGCCAGAAATGGTTTTTCATAGGGAAAAATTATTTAAATGCTTTGAAAATATTTCAGAAAATTTAGGGAAACTTAGTGGACATATATTTTCCATATATAAGAGTTTCAACACATGGTCATGTTCAAAATATTGGACAAAACCTTCCAAAACCATTTCTGCTTAAATCAAGCATTTGAAATATTTCTATAAGAAATATTTTCAAATAAATCCAGGAAAATTCTAGCAAGTCACACATACTATATGTGATGATCTTGAAAAGTTTCATAGCAATCCCAATTGTTTTGGTTCATCAAAATATCCCAAAACCCTTTTTGTCCAGAATCAAATTTGAACAACTTTACATGGTGAAGTTTCTCCTATTGGTCTAAAACCTGGTGGACATGTTCTAATTCTCTAATAACGCATCCACACCAAGTGGTGCATCAAGGGGAGCTGATCCACTTGACCAAATCCCCCCAAACCCACTTCTGTTGATTTCAAGAATTGGAAATTTTTCCATTGTCAAGTTTCACCATTTGGTCCCAAACTTTTTGGGCATGCTCTTATATCCAAATAATGCCACCACACAAAGTGGTGCATTGAGGAGAATAGCTTAGCATGACCAGATCTATAAAAACTTGTTGATTTGTAGGGTTTAGCAAGTTTACATTGGCAACTTTCTTCAGCTAATCTCAAACTTGGTGTTCAGCCCTATTTTTAACCACCATTTGATCTTGTTAAATATCAAGGCAAGTAGAATTCATTTACTTGGCCAAATCACCATCAAACACCTTCTGGTCATTTCTAAAAGTCACTGTTTTCACCCTCTAACTTATTCTCCTTGATCCCAATTTTTTACCACGGTCCCTCATGACCCTCCTCTACCTCCAGTAAATCTTGCATGGCCGCAGCTCCATGATTGAGGGGTGAAAACCCCATTTACACCCCCTGGACACCCCTTTTCTCCCTCTCTCTCAGCCTCTCCTCTCTCCTATCAGGAAACCAGGGCATCCAATGCTCCTTCCTGCATTGTTTAGTTCCCCGGCAGCTTTTGGACGCAAGTGGGCGCGCCAGAGCGCGTCAGGACGCGCCCATGCCGGCCAAAAGTGTGCTCTGGAGCACGCGGTAGAGCATCCGAGCGCTGACCTCGTGTCCCCTGGCCACCTCGGGCCTCCCCAGCGCGCCAGTCGAGGCCCCTCGACGTCCAGGACACGCAAGGCCCCTGTCCCCCTCCTCTATCCCCTCCTCGCATGCGCGCCGGCCGCCCGCGGGCACCAGTGGGCGCGCTCGCACGCGCGACGCGTCTGCACTCGCCCGCTCCTTCTCTCCCTCTTCCCAGTCGTGGACGACATCCACCAACACCCCGGGCACGCGCCCGCGGCCCCCCGTGCCCTCCAGCAACGACAGTGACCGAGCCAGCGCACCAGCTCGTGGTGCACCGTCGCTTTCCCTATAAGAGCTGCCCCCCGAGCCCCTACTGTCCCCCTTAGCTCTCTCTCTCTCCCCTGAACCTCCTGGATCATCCCGTTTCCCGTCCCGAGCCCTCCATCGTCCGCTAAGACCGGAGCTCCCCCTGTCAGCCTCCTCTCAAATTCGGCCACGGTGGCCTCCCCCTGCTCCTCTGAGCCTCATCGGAGTGACCCCTACGTCTCCACGGACCTTCCCCGAGCTTCATTTCCCCCTCTCGATGGCCAGAGTGCCAAGTCCATTGCGGCCATCGTTAGAGACCGCCGCGGCCGAACCCGAGCTGGCTCCGGCGCTCCCTGGCAAAAACAGAGCCCCCAGGTGGATGCGGCTCTTCGCCCTGATCACGTCGGTGGTCAGAGCGCCGCCGGAGACGGCCGGTGCTTCCGGAGCGAGCGCCTGCGCCGGTCGGCTCTGCCTCCCCTGCTCCTCCTCTGCTCGAGCGGGAGAAGGAAGGAGGTCCTGACGGGCGGGGCCCACCTGTCGGCGACCCAGCCTGTCAGGCCCGACGGTTTAAGTGGAGGCGGGTTGCCCGCGGCCGCCTCCCCACTGGGAAGGCATATTCCCCAGAATAAGCCTCCGGCGTGGCCTTGCGTGCGCTCAGCTGGGCAGCTAGGCCGGCCCATTTGCTAACTTGCGCCGTGTGCGCAGGTTGGCCTTTTTGGTAATTCCCTTCCCTTTTTTCTTTTCCAGTGGCACTAAATAATTCATAGAAAAATCATTTCAAGTCCAAATTTGGTGATTCAAATTCCTGGATGTTGCTCAAATCATGCTCTATCCAAAAATACACCTTACACATTTTTCCTGCAAACTTTTCTGTAGAGTTCAAATTCAATGAATTTGAACTCTGAAATGCCCCACTTGTAAAATCCCTAGAGCACTCATATCAACTCCAAGTGGAGTGATTCAAGTTTTGAGAGACTCCAAAAATCATTCCTTGTTTATATAGCCATGGTGAACATTTTTACCATGCACCTATTCTGTTGGATCTACCAAATGGCCCATTTTCCATTTATTTCACGTTGAGGAAATCGTAGGAAATTCATCCCAACCCCAAATCCAGTGAAACCACTTTCTAAATTTCTATAAGATCAAACCCTATTTGATGAGTGCATCCACTCATTTTTATAAAAATATTTTCTGTAGACTTCAAATAGGGTCATCATTTCATTCATTTTCACCATTCAAAAATCTCCTTTGATCCAGATCCAATAAAACCTCCTTGGTTATTTTTCTTATAGCCAGAAGTATCCAAGAAAAATAAAACTCCTATTTATAGATCACTTTTATTTCTCTGCTTGTTGTGTTGCTTATTCCGGTTGTTTTCGGCGGTAGTTGACGAAGTAGACGAAGTGCTTGGAGTTGGACGAGGAGCGGGTGAAGACCTCGAAAACTTTGCTGAGCCAGGCAAGCAGCCCTTTGACCATGTTTAAGAAACCATTTTATTGCATGGCATATATCACTTCATTTTGTTATGTTGATCATGATGATGTGGTGATCACTTTGGTGGATGCCTCTATTACTTTTCCGTTGATACTTGCATCGTGCATGACCCTACCTTCCTATGAGGGTTGTGCGGGTGGGAGTAGATAGGATGCTTAGTAGATGCTATGCAAATTGGGACGGGAATATGCTTGGTGATGGAAACGAAAGTGATTTGAAAGACTTTTCGAAAACCCCGTCGGGTGACACTAATGCCCGAGGGAGATGATGATGAGCTAGGTAGCCACTTGATAAAGAAGTGGTGTACCGGAGCAAGTGAGTGTGTGTGGTTTTCAAAAATGGATTGGTGTAAGTTGCGACTGTTATTCCAACCTTACATGTACAACCATGATACCCCTTATGGGACATGGCTTTGTTGATTACCTTGGTGGGTACTAGCATAGAGCCCGCATTACTAGTGGCGGGAGTGACGAGGTCACTCTCGATACGGGGTCGTGCCTGGTAGGGCGACCATGCACTGTCTTTACAGGCACCGGGCACACCGTTGCGTGCCCTCATGGATGATACGTGTGATGTATATCATGAGGGATGGCACCAACGAGTGGACTCTTTGTTTAGTATCACTAGGGGAAAGGCAATGTTTGGGTGCTTACCTCGGGTATGTAATATACCGCGAGTCGTGGATGACACGGAAGTTCCCCGAGTCTTGTGGGTAAAGTGTGCAACCTCTGCAGAGTGTAAAACTATTCGAATAGCCGTGTCCACGGTCAAGGACAGTTGGATGATTGCTCTTGTGCTATGTCCAGTGTTTTCACAAGCTTGGTGTGAGTGTGCGGATAACAAAAATGGAATACTCAAGACAAGTCGGATGACTTGACATGATGATTGAACATGAGATGATTAGACCTCGATTATATTGATATCCATAACCTATTCATACGGATACTTGTATCCTCATAATGCATGCTACTTCAAGTTATTTTGATCATGTCATTGCACTCAAAATTAGCTTTCCGCAAACTTACCTACTTAGTGCTATATCATGCTTTGTTATACCTTGTTCCAAAACATGGGTTGTTTGCGAGTACATTCAAAGTACTCATTGGCTTGCCACTGGTTATTTAATTGGCCAGGCATGGAAGAGCAGGAATATGGGGAAGAATTTGTTGGAGACGAACATGCGAACTAGGACGCTTCCCAGTCAGAATGCCTGTAGGGTTAAGGCAGATGACATGGGTTCACGCTATCGTTGAAGATTTCCGCTGCGAGTATATGAAGCCTTGGCCATAAAGGCCATATTCGAGAAAAACGGTATGTAATGGATGTAAGACTCTTGTTATTCAATTTCTGTGAGTTCAGTGAGCATTGATCTTTGGGATCACTGTGCACGTAGCTTCGGTGATCACGACTTATGAGTCGGGGTCCCCACAAATTATTTCTTTGGAAAGTGCACCGTGTGCTCATTACCATTGATATGAAAAGTGACTTTGCTTTTATTGCAATCAATAACAGCCCCTGCAGTATTCAAAAAGGGTCTACCAAGAATAATCGATATGTTGTCGTCCTCGGGCAACTCAAGAATAACAAAGTCCGTTAAGATAGTAACATTTGCAACAACAACAGGCACATCCTCACAAATACCGATAGGTATGGCCGTTGATTTGTCAGCCATTTGCAATGATATCTCAGTAGGTGTGAGTTTACTCAAATCAAGTCTTTTATATAAGGAGAAAGGCATAACACTAACACCGGCTCCCAAATCACACAAGGCAGTTTTGAAATAGTTTCTTTTAATGGAGCAAGGTATAGTCGGTATTTCAGGATCTCCTAGTTTTTTAGGTACTCCATCCTTAAAAGAATAATTAGCAAGCATGGTGGAGATTTTAGCTTCCGGTATCTTTCTTTTATTTGTGATGATGTCTTTCATATACTTAGCGTAAGGGGCCATCTTTAAAATATCAGTTAAGCGGGTACGCAAAAAGACTGGCCTAATCATTTCAGCAAAGCGCTCAAATTCCTCATCGTCCTTTTTCTTAGATGGCTTAGGTGGAAATGGCATGGGTTTCTAAACCCATGGCTCTCTTTCTTTACCATGTTTCCTAGCCACAAAGTCTCTTTTATCATACCATTTATTTTTAGGTTGTGGGTTATCAAGATCAGGAGCAGGCTCTATTTCAACATCATTATCTGGTTCTTTATCATTACTAGGTTGAGCATCATCGTGAACATCATCATTATTATTTTCATTATCACTAGGTGAATGTTCACTACCAGATTGAGTTTCAGCATCGGAAATACAGACATCATTATTATCAGGAGGTTTTTCTGTCTCAGGTTCACTAGAGGTATGCAAAGTCCTATCATTTTTCTTTTTCTTTTTCTTCTTAAAAGGACTAGGTGCATCAGTATTAATTCTCTGAGAGTCTTGTTCAATTCTTTTAGGATGACCCTCAGGATAAAGTGGTTCTTGGGTCATTCTACCTCCTCTAATTACTACTCTAGCAGCAAAATCATGCATATTATTATTCATTTCATCAAGCAATTCTTTTTGAGACTTAGCAACTTGTTCTAACTGAGTTTGAACCATAGAGGCATGTTTTCCTACACCTCTATCATCATTACTGATTCTAAATAGCAAGTCACTCAAGCGAGCAATCATATTAGAATTATATTTCAATTGTTTCAGAACATGAGCATTGAAATGATCTTGCTTCATAATATAGTTGTCAAACTCATATAAGCATTGACTAGGACGTTTATTGTGAGGAATGTCACTTTCATTAAACTTTAATAAAGAATTTACCTCTACCACCTGTGGAGGTGGTGGTGTGTCAAGGTTGTGTATTTCTTCAATAGGTGGCAAATTCTTAACATCTTCAGCTTTAATACCTTTTTCCTTCATAGATTTCTTTGCCTCTTGCATATCTTCAGGACTGAGAAATAAGATACCCCTCTTCTTCGGAGTGGGTTTAGGCGGTGGTTCAGGAAGAGTCCAATAATCATAATTCTTCAATATGTTATTCAATAATTCCTCAGCTTGTTCAACAGTTCGTTCCCTGAAAACACAACCAGCACAACTATCTAGGAAGTCCCTAGAAGCATCGGTTAGTCCATTATAGAAGATATCAAGTATTTCATTTTTCTTGAGAGGATGATCAGGCAAAGCATTAAGCAACTGGAGAAGCCTCCACCAAGCTTGTGGGAGACTCTCTTCTTCAATTTGCACAAAGTTAAATATTTCCTGTAAGGCAGCTTGTTTCTTATGAGCAGGAAAAAAAATTCAGAGAAGTAGTAAATCATATCCTGGGGACTACGCACACAGCCAGGAGTAAGAGTATTGTACCATGTCTTAGCATCACCCTTTAATGAGAATGGAAATAACTTAAGGATATAATAGTAGCGAATCTTCTCATCATGAGCAAAGAGGGTGGCTATATCATTCAGCTTAGTAAGGTGTGCCACTACAGTTTCAGTTTCATAGCCATGGGAAGGATCAGATTCAACCAAAGTAATTAACTCTGGGTCGACAGAGAATTCATAATCCTTATCGGTAACAAAGATAGGTGAAGTAGCAAACTTAGGATCACACTTCATTCTAGCATTCAAAGTCTTTTCCTTATACTTGCGTATCAATTTCTTAAGATCGTTTCTATCCTTGCAAGAAAGAATTTCTCTAGTTACCTCCTCGTCCATAACATAACCTTCAGGTATCTTAGGCATTTCAAACTTAGGAGAGCTAGGACTAGTAGGTGTTTCATAGTCATCATCAGTTTCATATGCTTTATCAGTTTCAGCAATCTCATCAGTTTCAGTAGTTTCATTCTCTTTAGCTCTAGCAATTTGTTCATCAAGAAATTCTCCTAGTGGCACATTATCATCAGGTATGGTACTAGCATCATAAATAACATAATCCATAGCAGAGGTAGCATCATCGATAACTTGCGACATATCAGGATTACTAGCATGTGGTGGTGTTGCAAGCTTACTCAAAACAGAAGGTGAATCAAGTGCAAAGTGTGATGGCAATTCCTTACCTCCCCTCGTCCTAGAGGGAACGATCTTGGTCTTTGGATCCTTCAGATTCTTCATAGTGATAAATTGATATAAATCCCAAGTGACTCAACAAATATTGCTATGCTCCCCGGCAACGGCGCCAGAAAAAGGTCTTGATAACCCACAAGTATAGGGGATCGCAACAGTTTTCGAAGGTAGAGTATTCAACACAAATTTATAGATTCGACACAAGGGGAGCCAAAGAATACTTGCGAGTATTAGCAGTTGATTTGTCAATTCAACCACAACTGGAGATTAAATATCTGCAGCAGAGTGATCAGTAGCACGGTAATATGATAGTTTGATAGCAGTAGTGACAGTAATAGTAGTAGCAATAGTTTTGTAGCAGTTGAAACAATAGCAGCAGCAATAGTAACTTAGCAGGAACAATAAGTGGAAAGCTCATAGGCACTGGATCGGTGAACTCGTTGGATGATATTCGTCATGTAACATTCATAACCTAGGGCGATACAGAACTAGCTACAGTTCATCAATGTAATGTAGGCATGTATTCCGTAAATAGTCATACGTGCTTATGGAAAAGAACTTGCATGACATCTTTTGTCCTACCCTCCCGTGGCAGTGGGGTCCATAAGGAAACTAAGGGATATTAAGGCCTCCTTTTAATAGAGAACCGGAACAAAGCATTAACACATAGTGAATACATGAACTCCTCAAACTACGGTCATCACCGTGAAGTATCCCAAATATTGTCACTATGGGGTTGACAGATCATAACACGTAATAGGTGCATATGACTAGGCAAGATCGGATCAAGAACATGGATATAGAGATGATAACATAAACGGTTCAGATCTGAAATCATGGCTCTCGGGCCCTAGTGACAAGCATTAGGCATAGCAAAGTCATAGCAACATCAATCTCAGAACATAATGGATACTAGGGATCAAGCCCTAACAAAACTAACTCGATTACATGATGAATCTCATCCAACTCCTCACCGACCAGCAAGCCTACGAAGGAATTACTCACTCCCGGTGGGGAGTGATACGTCTCCAACGTATCTATAATTTTTGCTTGTTCCATGCTGTTATATTATCATTCTTGGATGTTTTACAATCATTTTATAACAACTTTATATCATTTTTTGGGACTAACCTATTGACATAGTGCCAAAGTGCCAGTTGTTATTTTTGTTGTTTTTTTACTTCACAGAAAATCAATGCCAAACGGAGTCCAATCACGACGAAACTTTTTGGAGATTTTTTCTGGACCAGAAGACACCCAGTGGGCCAAAGAACTACCGGAGAGGTGGGCCGTGGAGACCACAACCCACCAGGGCGCGCCAGGGGGGCCCCGGCGTGCCCTGATGGTTGTGCCCTCCTCGGCCCCCCTCCGCACCGCCTCTGATGCCTATAAATTCCCAAATATTCCAAAAACCCTAGGGGAGTCGACGAAACACAATTCCAGCCGCCGCAAGTTCCAGAACCGCGAGATCCAATCTAAACACCATCACGGAGGGGTTCATCTTCCTCATAGGTGCCTCTCCGATGATGCGTGAGTAGTCCACCATAGACCTACAGGTCCGTAGGCAGTAGCTAGATGGCTTCCTCTCTCTCTCTTATGATTCTCAATACAATGGTCTCTTGGAGATCTATTTGATGTAAACTTTTGCGGTGTGTTTGTTGGGATCCGATGAATTTTTAGTTCATGATCAGTTTCTATCCATGAATATTATTTGAGTCTTCTTTGATCTCTTATATGCATGATTACTTATAGCCTCGTATTTCTTCTCTGAATCTTTGGTTTAGTTAGGCCGACTAGATCATTTTTCTTGCCATGGGAAGAGGTGATTTGTGATGGGTTCGATCTTGTGGTGTTCTTTCCCAGTGACAGAAGGGGCAGCAAGACACGCATGTGTCGTTGCTATTAAGGATAACAAGATGGGGTCTATTCCTACATGAATAGATCTTGTCTACATCATGTCATTGTTCTTATTGCATTACTCCGTTTTTCCATGAACTTAATACACTAGATGCATGCTGGATAGCGGTCGATGTGTGGAGTAATAGAGGTATATGCAAGCAGGAGTCGGTCTATCTATCTTGGACGTGATGCCTATATAATGATCATCGCCTTGGATATCGTCATGACAATTCGATTTTCTATCAATTGCCCTACAGTAATTTGTTCACCCACCGTGCGCTATACTCATGAGAGAAGCCACTAGTGAACCCTACGGCCCCCGGGTCTACTTTTCCATCATATTGCTTTCCGATCTACGTTTTTCACTCTTTGTTTTCAGATCTACAAAACCAAAAACCCAAAAATATATTGCTGCATATTTACTCTTTTATTTGTGTTCTTGAGAGATCTATCTCTCCTATCTATCACTACCTAATCTATCTTATTATCGTAGAGAGATTGAAAACCTCTCTTTCGCGTCAGGTTGCAAGTATTTGTTGTTTGTGTACAGGTGCTGCTTATTGGGTGGTGGTGATCCTCCTACTGGTTTGATAACCTTGGTTTCATAACTGAGGGAAATACTTACCGTCGCTATGCTGCATCATCCCTTCCTCTTTGGGGAAATACCGACGCAGTCTCAAGCCACGTTAGGGAGCATCATGGAATTGGCGATGGAGAAGGGTTGGTGATGACGAAGACCAAAGATTCCCCTCTCCGGAGCCCCAAACGGGCTCCAGATCTGGCCTCCAGATGAAGAACAGGAGGTGGCAGCGGCTCCGTATCGTAAAACGCGATGAAACTTTTGCTCCGATTTTTTTCTCCAAAAATAGGAATTTATCGTGGCGGAATTAGGGTCAGTGGGGCCATGAGGTGGGCACAACCCACCAGGCCCCCTCTTCGGTGGATTTTGGCTCCAATAATTCTCATATATTCTGAAATAATTCTCCAAAAAGATTCGTTCCATTCCGAGAACTTTTATTTCTGCACAAAAACAACACCATGGTAGTTCTGCTGAAAATAGCGTTAGTCCGGGTTAGTTCCATTCAAATCATGCAAATTAGAGTCCAAAACAAGGGCAAAAGAGTGAGGAAAAGTAGATACATTGGATACGTATCAACTAGCACCAAGGTCACACAAAGCATTGCATTCATATTTATTGATCTTTATTTTGATAGTAGGTTCCCACTCATCATGCAATTTTCTGGGAATAGAAACTTCAAGCTCAAGTTTATCGTCATCAGCTCTTATCATAGCTTCTACTATGTGTTTGGTAAAAGCTTTGTTTTGTTCATAAGCATTGGGTGAGCTAATAACGGATTGCAACAAGGAAATACATTCTACTAAAGAGCAACTATCATAATTAAAGTCCTTGTAATCCAAGATAGTGGGTGCATCACTAGTTAAAGTTTTGACCTCTCCAAACCCACATTTTTCAGTTTTAGCATTAAAATCATCACCCTCCAAGCAAACGGGACGCTCCTCTTCTAAAGTTGACTCATATCCAGTCCCTTTATCATTCATATTCAGAGAAGTAAATAAAGATTCAATAAGAGAAACACCAGTCATTTTAAGATCTTCATCATGATTCCCAATGGGTAAAGATTCCGGTTTAGCGGCTATCCTACTAACTAGAGTGGTTTGCTTATCAGAAATCTTTCCTAGCAACTCTTCAGTTTGAGAAATTTGTGATTGGAGATTAGATACTTCCTTATTAACCTCAACAAGTTGCTTACTAATAGCGTCAAGCAATGTTTAATGTTCCTTAATTTCAGAGGCAAAGTACTTATTATGCTCATATAGTGAAGTCATAAAGGTTTTCATAGAGTTCTCTATTCCTGACATTCTTTGGTAATAAGAGATACTGTGGAATCTATCTTGAGACATGGTGACCGAGCAAGCAAAGTAACAAGCAAACCAAGCAAACTAGCAAACGAAGAAGTAAACTAGTAACAAGCAAAGGTAAATATTTTTGTATTTTTGATTTTTATGTGACAAGCTAAATATAACAGCAAATAAAAAAGAAGAACAAGTGAATGAAAATTTGTGTGAAGTTACTTGGTAGTTGATGATGATATTCCCCGGCAACGGCGCCAGAAATCCTTCCTGATACTTGTGATCTGCATTGGGTTTTCCGTGAAGAGGAACGGGTAATTGCAGCACAAAGCGGCTAAGTATTTCCCTCAGTTATGAAACCAAGGTTTATCGAACTAATAGGAATATCAATCATCAACCGTCTTCAACGGCTGCACACAAATGAACAAACGACTTGCACCCAACGCGGGCAAGAGGGTTGTCAATCCCCTTGATCTCGTTATTTGCAAGCAAATGAGTTGTGTAGACAATTGTTGATAAATATAAATTGCAAAATAAATAAAAAGTATATAAAGGCAGCAAGGTAAATATAGCGTTTGCAAATATATAAGTGAATAGACCCGGGGGCCATAGTGTTCCCTAGCGACATCTCTCATGTAGGCAGCATATGGTGGGTAAACAAATTACTGTTGGGCAATTGATAGAAAAGCGGATAGTTATGCGATGTTCACGGCAATGATCATGTATATATAGGCATCATGTCCATAAGCAAATAGGCCGACTCCTGCCTGCACCTATTACTATTACTCCACTCATCGACCGCTATCCAGCATGCATCTAGAGTATTAAGTAAAATAGAGTAATGCTTGGAGAATGATGACATGATGTAGACAAAGTAAACTCAAACAATATGAATGAACCCCATCGTTTTATCCTTAGTAGCAACAACACAAAGACGCATTTTGTCCCCTACTTTGTCACTGGGATATAGAAACTCACCAGGTTGAACCTACCACAGCGCACCACTCCCACCGATGAAATATCAATCTACTTGGCCAAAGCATATCAATAGATCGGAGAGCATTACGAAGCTATAATGATCATGCACATAAGAGATAATATAATTCAAAGGCATCTCAAGTACTTTTCATGAATAATCTAAATATAAACCCACAATTCATCGGATCCCAACAAACACACCGCACAATAGGATTACACCGGATAGATCAAAGCAAAGATGCGATGACCATTGTATTGAAGATCATAAGAGAGAGAGATTGATATCTAGGTACTAGCTATGGACCCGTAGGTCTGTGGTGAACTACTCACACATCATCATGAGGGCAGCAAGGTTGATGAAGAGGCCCACCGTGATCGATTCCCCCTCCGCAGGGTGCCGGAACGAAGCTCCAGATGGCCTCACGACAGAACAGAGACTTACGGCGGCGGAAAAAGGGTTTCAGGACTGCCTTCAGGGTTTTCAGAATATTAGAGAATTTATAGGCCGAAGAGGGACGTCGGGAGGTGCCCGAGGGGGCCACCACATATCAGGGCGCCCCCCAGGGCGCGCCCTGATGTGTGGTGGGGCCCTCGTGCGTCTCCCGGCTTCCTTCCGAAGCTTCTAGATCTTCATATTGTCCAGAAAAAATCATCAAAAAGTTTCGTGGCAATTGGACTTCGTTTGGTACAGTAAACCTGCAAAGGCAAAAACACGCAGAAAATAGCAACTGGCACTGGGCACTAGGTCAATAGGTTAGTGCTCAAAAATATTATAAATTGGTAAATAATGACCCAAAAAGTATCCTAGAATGATAATATATCAGCATGGAACAATCAAAAATTATAGATACGTTGTAGAATTATCAGCCGTCCTTAAGAAATCCTCTCTTTCCCAGGTGGCTTCATCCTCAGTGTGATGTTCCTACTACACTTTGTAAAACTTTATAACCTTGCTACGAGTGACCTTGTCCATCTCATCCAAGATCCTTAAGGGTTTCTATGCATAATTCAAATCTTTAGCGAATTCTAGCTCTGCCATGTCTGTCTGCTTTGCGGATCGTGCGATGCATTTCTGTAACTGGGATACGTGAAAGACATCATGCACCTTGGATAGTTCTGTTGGTAACTCTGGCTGATATGCCACTTGTCCAATTCTTCTCATAACTAGGAACGGGCCGATGTATCATGCTGCTAGCTTTCCCCGAGTATGAAATCTCTTAACTCCTTTCATTGGAGTGACTCGGAGGTAGGCATACTCATCGCGATCAAAACTGATATGTCTATGTTTTGGATCATAATAGCTTTTCTAGCGGGATTTGGCTGCCTGAAGTCTGTCCTGAATTTCCCCGACTTGGCGTTCTGCTTCCAACATTAGGTCGGTTCCAAAGATTCGGTTGTCTCTGGTTTGAGACCAGTTTAGCAGGGTGCGACACTTCCGTCCATATAGTGCCTCGAATGGTGACATCTTGAGACTGGTTTGGTAGCCATTGTTGAAGGAAAACTCGGTGTAGGGTAGACTATCCTCCCATTTGGTCCATATACCAGTACGCAGGCTCGCAGCATATCTTCCAAGATTTGATTAACTCTCTCTGTTTGCCCATCTGTTTGTGGGTGGTAGGCTGTACTATGTTTCAAGGAAGTTCCCAAGACTTTGTGAAGCCGTAACCAGAATGCCGAGGTAAATAAAGATCCCCGGTCTGAAGTGATGGTCTTGGGTACTCCATGTAGACTGACTAACCTAGATATATATAGCTAAGCCAGTTGGTTGGCATGGTACGTGGCCTTTACAGGAATGAAATGAGCCACCTTTGTAAGCATGTCGACTATGACCCATATAGCATTATTTCCTCGTGGGGTGTTAGGTAATCCCACGATGAAGTCCATACAAATATCATGCCATTTCCATTGTGGAACTAGCAAAGGCTGAAGTAAACCAGCAGGTTTTTGATGTTCGACTTTCACCTTGTTGCATATATCGCTACAGGCGACGTAATATGCGATATCTTGCTTCATGCCTCTCCACTAGAAGGTCTGCTTCAGGTCTAAGTACATTTTAGTGCCTCCGGGATGAATAGAGTACGCAAATTCATGAGCCTCTTTTAGAATTTGCTGCTTGAGCTCCCCGTGATTAGGCACGCATAATCGATCTTAGAATTGGAGGGTGCCCTAGGCATTTAGGTTGAATTCTGGTGCCTTTCCTGCTCGTACTTTGGACATTAAGTGCAGGAATGATGTGTCATCCCGTTGAGCTTTTCGGATCTCGTCTTCCAGTGTGGGGGTGATTTCCAAAGTGGTTGAGGCCTCATAAATGACCATGTTGAGCTGTGCTATTTCTTCTTGAATAGCCGGATGGAAGGTCTCGATCAAAGAGTTTGTGGTGTCCGGCTTGCGGCTAAGAGCATCGGCGACCACATTGGCTTTCCTGGGGTGGTAGTTGATGCCAATGTCATAGTCTTTGACTAACTCCAGCCATCTCCTTTGTCGAAGATTTAGATCCGGTTGGGTGAATATATACTTGAGGCTCTTGTGGTCGATGAAAAGTTGACATCTCTTCCCAATGATGTAATGCCTCCATATCTTTAGAGCATGCACTACGGCTTCCATTTCCAAGTCATGTGTTGGATAGTTCTCCTCGTGTGGTTGTAACTGCCTGGATGCATATGCCACAACTTTTCCGTCTTGCATGAGTACACACCCAATGCCACGTTTGGATGCGTCGCAGTAGATGTCGAAGCTTTGATAGATGAATGGTAGAGTCAAAACAGGGGCAGTGGTTAACTGATGACCCACAAGTATAGGGGATCTATCGTAGTCCTTTCGATAAGTAAGAGTGTCAAACCCAACGAGGAGCAGAAGGAAATGACAAGCAGTTCTCAGTAAGGTATTCTCTGCAAGCACTGAAATTATCGGTAACAGATAGTTTTGTGATAAGATAATTCGTAACAGGTAGCAAGTAACAAGTGTAAATAAGGTGCAGCAAGGTGGCCCAATCCTTTTTATAGAAAAGGACAAGCCTGGACAAACTCCTATATATAGCAAAGCGCTCCCGAAGACACATGGGAATTACTGTCAAGCTAGTTTTCATCATGCTCATATGATTCGCGTTCGTTACTTTGATAATTTGATATGTGGGTGGACCGGTGCTTGGGTGCTGCCCTTACTTGGACAAGCCTCTCACTTATGATTAACCACTCTCGCAAGCATCTACAACTACGAAAGAAGAATTAAGATAAATCTAACCATAGCATGAAACGTGTGGATCCAAATCAGCCCCTTACGAAGCAATGCATAAACTAGGGTTTAAGCTTCTGTCACTCAAGCAACCCATCATCTACTTATTACTTCCCAATGCCTTCCTCTAGGCCCAAACAATGGTGAGGTGTCATGTAGTCGACATTCACATAACACCACTAGAGGAGGGACAACATACATCCCATCAAAATATCGAACGAATAAAGTAAACCAACTAGCATCAACTACAAGGAGTAATCAACACTACTAGCAACCCACAGGTACCAATCTGAGGTTTTGAGACAAAGATCGGATACAAGAGATGAACTAGGGTTTGAGAGGAGATGGTGCTGGTGAAGATGTTGATGGAGATTGACCCCCTCTCGATGAGAGGATCGTTGGTGATGACGATGGCTTCGATTTCCCCCTCCGGGAGGGAAGTTTCCCCGGCAGAACAGCTCCGCCGGAACCCTAGATTGGTTCTGCCCAAGTTCCGCCTCCAGACGGCGGCGCTTCGCCCCGAAAGCTCTGTTATGATTTTTTTCAGGTCAAAACCCTCCATATAGCAGAAGATGGGCACCGGAGGCCTGCCAGGTGGGCCACAAGCCACAGGGGCGCGCCCAGGGGGGTAGGGCGCGCCCCCCTGGCTTGTGACTGCCTGGTGGGTCACCTGGTGTATTTCTTTCGCCCAGTATTTTTTATATATTCCAAAATAATTCTCCGTAGATTTTCAGGACTTTTGGAGTTGTGCAGAATAGGTATCTCAGATTTGCTCCTTTTCCAGTCCAGAATTCCAGCTGCCGGCATTCTCCCTCTTCATGTAATCCTTGTAAACTAAGAGAGAAAAGGCATAAGTATTGTACCATAATGTGTAATAACAGCCCATAAAGAAATAAATATCGATATAAAAGCATGATGCAAAATGGACGTATCATTAACCGAGTCTTCGGCTCGTTGAAACTGTTCTCACATTCTTCCGACCATATGAACTTCTGGTTCTTCTTAAGTAATTAAGTCATAGGCTTGGCAATCTTTGAGAATCTGGAGATGAATCGGCAATATTAGCCTGCTAGACCTAGAAAACTTCGGATTTCTGATACCGAGGTCGGTGCCCTCCATTTCAATACTTCCATGATTTTCTTTTGGTCTACGACCACTCCTTGAGATGAGAGTATATGTCCAAGGAACCCCACTGTTGGGAAACGTTGCATGGGAAACAAAAAATTTCCTACGCACACGCAAGATCTATCCATGGTGATGAGCATCTACAAGAGGGAGAGTGGATATACGTACCCTTGTAGATCACTAAGCAGGAAGCGTTAAGAAACGCGGTTGATGTAGTCGAACGTCTTCGCGATCCAAATCGCAAGCCGTCCCGCAATCCAATCACGATCCGTCCCGATCTAGCGCCGAACGGACGACACCTCCGCGTTCAGCACACGTACAGCTCGATGACGATCTCCGCCTTCTTGATCCAACAAGAGGGAGCGGAGAGGTAGATGAGTTCCCAGGCAGCACGACGGCGTGGTGACGGTGGTGGTGGTGCTATCCCGGCAGGGCTTCGCCAAGCGCAACCGAGACGATCTAGTGGAGAACGAATCTAGAGGGAGAGAGAGGCAGCCATGGCTTTTTTTAGGTTAGGTGCTGCCCTCAAAAACCTCTAATATATATAGGAGGGAGGGAGGTGGAGGCAGACCTAGGGTTTCCCTAGGGGTTCGGCTGAACCACCACCAAGGGGGGGGAGTCCACCTCCCACAAGGGAGGTGGAATCCTAGTAGGACTCCTCCCCACTTGGCCTCCTCCCCACCCCTTGCGCAAGGGCTTGCTAGGGGCTGGCCGGCCAGCCCACCAGGGGCTGGGGTGCCATCTCCTAGGCCCATGTGACCCTTGGGGTGGGTGGGCCCCACTTAGTGGACCCCTCGGAACCCATTCGTCACTCCCAGTACACTACCGGAAGTGCCCGAAACTTTTCCCGAGACCAAAATGGGACTTCCTATATATCAATCTTTACCTCCGGACCATTCCGAAGCTCCTCGTGACATCCGGGATCTCATCCGGGACTCCGAACAATCTTCGGTCACCACCATACATAATTCAATACTACCGAAACGTCACCGAACGTTAAGTGTGCAGACCCTGCGGGTTCGAGAACTATGTAGACATGACCGAGACACCTCTACGGTAAATAACCAATAGCGGGACCTGGATGCCCATATTTGTTCCTACATATTCTACGAAGATCTTTATCGGTTGAACCTCTATGTCAAGGATTCAGTTAATCCCGTATGCTATTCCCTTTGTTCTTCGGTATGTTACTTGCCCGAGATTCGATCGTCGGTATCTCTATACCTAGTTCAATCTCGCTACCGGCAAGTCTCTTTACTCGTTCCGTAATACAAGATCCCGTGGCTAACTCTTTAGTCACTTTGCTTGCAAGGCTTATTGTGATGTTGTATTACCGAGTGGGCCCTGAGATACCTCTCCGTCACACGGAGTAACAAATCCTAGTCTCGATCCATGCCAGCTCAACACACACCCTCGGAGATACCCGTAGAGCATCTTTATAGTCACCCAGTTACGTTGTGACGTTTGATACACACAAGGTATTCCTTCGGTGTCAGTGAGTTGCATGATCTCATGGTCATAAGAACAGATACTTAACATGCAGAAAACTATAGCAATAAACTGACACGATCATATGCTACGTTAATAGTTTTGGGTCTTGTCCATCACATCATTCTCCTAATGATGTGATCCCGTTATCAAATGACATCTCATGTCTATGGCCCGGAAACCTTGACCATCTTTGATCAACGAGCTAGTCTACTAGAGGCATACTAGGGACATAGTGTTCTCTATGTATGCACACATGTATTTATGTTTCCAATCAATACAATTATAGCATGGATAATAAACGATTATCATGAACAAGGAAATATAATATTAATCACTTTATTATTGCCTCTAGGGCATATTTCCAATAGTCTCCCACTTGAACTCGAGTCAATAATCTAGCTCACATCACTATGTGATTTACATTGTAATGAATCTAACACCCATACAGTTCTGGTGTTGATCATGTTTAGCCCTTGGAAGAGGTTTATTCAACGGGTCTGCGACATTTAGATTCGTGTGCAATTTGCAAATATTTATGTCCTTCTCCTTGATGTAATCGCGGATGGAATTGAAGCGTCGCTTTATGTGTCTGGTCCTCTTGTGAAACCTTGGTTCCTTGGCCAGAGCAATGGCACCAGTGTTGTCACAGAACAAAGTCATTGGGTTCAGTGCACTGGGCACTACTCCAAGATCTGTCATGAACTCCTTCATCGAGACACCTTCCTTCGCCGCCTCCGAGGCAGCGATGTACTCCGCTTCGCATGTAGAAAAAGCTACCACGCTCTGCTTGGAACTGCGCCAGCTTACCGCACCCCCATTGAGAATAAAAACGTATCCGGTTTGTGACTTAGAGTCATCCGGATCAGTGTCAAAGCTTGCATCGATGTAACCCTTTACGACGAGCTCTTGATCACCTCCATAAACGAGAAACATGTCCTTAGTCATTTTCAGGTACTTCAGGATATTCTTGACCGCCGTCCAGTGTTCCACTCCTGGATCACTTAGAAACCTTCCGGCCATACTTATGGCAAGGCTGACATCAGGTCTTGTGCACAACATTGCATACATGATAGAGCCTATGGCTGAAGCATAGGGGATGACACTCATCTTTTCTCTATCTTCTGCAGTCACTGGGCATTGAGTCTTACTAAACTTCACACCTTGCAATACAGGCAAGAACCCCTTCTTGGATTTATCCATTTTGAACTTCTTCAAAACTTTGTCAAGGTATGTGCTCTGTGAAAGTCCTATTAAGCGTCTCGATCTATCTCTATAGATCTTGATGCCTAATATGAACGCAGCTTCTCCTAGGTCCTTCATTGAAAAACTCTTGTTCAAATATTCCTTCACGCTTTCCAACATTTCTATAAAGTTTCCAATCAGCAATATGTCATCCACATATAATACTAGAAACGCTATAGAGCTCCCACTCACTTTCTTGTAAATACAAGCTTCTCCGTAAACGTGTATAAACCCGAACGCTTTGATCACCTCATCAAAGCGAAGATTCCAACTCCGAGATGCTTGCACCAGTCCATAAATGGATCGTTGGAGCTTGCAAACTTTGTTAGCATTCTCTGGATCGACAAAACCTTCCGGTTGCATCATATACAACTCTTCCTCAAGGAAACCATTAAGGAATGCTGTTTTGACATCCATCTGCCAAATTTCATAATCGAAAAATGCAGCTATTGCTAACATGATTCTGACAGACTTAATCATCGCTACGGGTGAGAAGGTCTCATCATAGTCAACTCCTTGAACTTGTGAAAAACCCTTTGCCACAAGTCGAGCTTTATAGACGGTGACATTACCGTCCGCGTCCGTCTTCCTCTTAAAGATCCATTTGTTCTGAATGGCCTTTCGCCCTTCAGGTAATACTTCCAAAGTCCATACGTTGTTTTCATACATGGATCCCATCTCGGATTTCATGGCCTCTAACCATTTCTCGGAATCCGGGCCCATCATCGCTTCTCCATAGCTCGTAGGTTCATCGTTGTACAACAACATGACCTCTAAGACAGGGTTACCGTACCACTCAGGAGCAGTATGTGCCCTTGTCGACCTACGAGGTTCGATAGCAACTTGATCAGAAGCTACATGATCATCATCATCATCTTCCTCTTCAACCGATGTAGGCTCTACAGAAACATCTTTCTGTGTTGCGCTACTCTCTTGTTGAAGTAAAGGTTCAACAACCTCATCAAGTTCTATTTTCCTCCCACTCAATTCTTTTGAGAGAAACTCTTTCTCGAGAAATGACCCGTTCTTAGCGACAAACACTTTGCCCTCGGATCTGAGATAGAAGGTGTACCCAACTGTCTCTTTTGGGTATCCTATGAAGATACATTTCTCCGCTTTGGTTTCCAACTTTTTAGGCTGAAGCTTTTTGACATAAGCATCACATCCCCAAACTTTAAGAAACGACAACTTTTGTTTCTTACCAAACCACAGTTCATATGGCGTCGTTTCAACGGATTTCGATAGTGCCCTATTTAAAGTGAATGCAGCTGTCTCTAACGCATAACCCCAAAACGATAGTGGCAAATCGGCAAGAGACATCATAGACCGCACCATATCCAATAAGGTTCGATTACGACGTTCGGACACACCATTGCGATGTGGTGTTCCAGACGGTGTCAATTGTGAAACAATTCCACATTGTCTTAAGTGATTGCCAAACTCATAACTCAGATATTCTCCTCCTCGATCAGATCGTAGGAATTTAATCTTCTTGTTACGATGATTCTCAACTTCGCTCTGAAATTGCTTGAACTTTTCAAATGTTTCAGACTTATGTTTCATTAAGTAAATATACCCATATCTACTTAAGTCATCGGTGAAGGTGAGAAAATAACAATATCCACCGCACGCCTCAATGCTCATCGGACCGCACACATCAGTATGTATGATTTCCAACAAGTCACTTGCCCGTTCCCTTGTTCCAGAGAATGGGGTCTTAGTCATCTTGCCCATGAGGCATGGTTCACATGTGTCAAGTGATTCAAAATCAAGTGACTCCAAAAGTCCATCAGCATGGAGTTTCTTCATGCGTTTTACACCAATATGACCTAAGCGTCAGTGCCACAAGAAAGTGGTGCTATCATTATCAACTCTACATCTTTTGGCATCAATGCTATGAACATGTGTATCATCACTATCGAGATTCAATAAGAATAAACCCCTCACAATGGGTGCATGACCATAAAAGATATTACTCATATAAATAGAACAACCATTATTCTCTGATTTAAAGGAGTAACCGTCTTGCAATAAATAAGATCCAGATATAATGTTCCTGCTTAACGCAGGCACTAAATAACAATTATTCAGGTTCATCACTAATCCCGATGGTAATCAAAGAGAAGAGCGTGCCGACGGCGATCACATCAACCTTGGAACCATTTCCCATGCGCATCGTCACTTCGTCCTTAGCCAGCCTCCGTCTATTCCGTAGTTCCAGCTTTGAGTTGCAAATGTGAGCAACCGAACCAGTATCAAATACCAAGGCACTACAACGAGAGTTGGTAAGGTACACATCAATAACATGTATATCATATATACCTTGTTTGGTGTTGGCCACCTTCTTATCAGCCAGATACTTGGGGCAGTTCCGCTTCCAGTGACCAGTTCCCTTGCAATGAAAGCACTCAGTTTCTCGCTTGGGTCCAGCCTTGGGTTTCTTCACAGGAGGGGCAACTCCTTTGCCACTCTTCTTGGAGTTACCCTTCTTGCCCTTGCCATTCTTCTTGAAACTAGTGGTTTTATTGACCATCAACACTTGATGCTCCTTTTGAATCTTAGACTCAGCGACTTTCAACATCGCAAACAGCTCGGCGACTGACTTGTTCATCCCTTGCATGTTATAGTTCAACACGAAGCTTTTGTAGCTAGGTGGCAGTGATTGAAGAACTCTGTCAGTGATCGCCTCTGGCGGGAGAACAATTCCCAACTCCGCCAGATGGTTGGAATACCCAGACATTCTGAGTACATGTTCACTGACAGACCCGTTCTCCTCCATCTTGCAAGCATAGAACTTATCGGAGGTCTCATACCTCTCGATCCGGGCATTCTTATCAAAGATAAACTTCAACTCCTGGAACATGTCATATGCTCCATGACGTTCAAAACGTCTTTGAAGTCCCGGTTCTAAGCCATGCAACATTGCACATTGAACTATTGAGTAATCATCAGAACGTGCCTGCCAGGCATTCGCAACGTCTGCAGACTCTACTGGAGCGGGTGGTTCACCGAGCGGTGCATCAAGGACATAAGCCTTTTGGGAAGCCGTGAGGATAATCCTTAGATTACGGGCCCAGTCTACAAAGTTACTTCCATCATCTTTCAACTTAGCTTTCTCTAGGAACGCATTGAAATTCAGGGGTGCTACTGCGCGAGCCATTGATCTACAACATAAATTTTGCAAAGACAACTTAGACTATTGTTCAAGATAATGAGTTTAGTTAATCATATTACTTAAAAACTCCCACTCAAATTGACATCCCTCAGGTCATTCGAGTGTCACTTGATCCAAATTCACCAACCCAAGTCCGATCATCACGTGAGATGAGGTGGTTTCAATGGTGAACATCTCCATGTTGATCATATCTACTATATGACTCATGTTCAACCTTTCGGTCTCTTGTGTTCCGAGGCCATGTCTGTACATGCTAGGCTCGTCAAGTTTAACCCGAGTGTTCCGCATGTGCAACACTAGCTTGCACCCGTTGTATGCGAACGTAGAGTCTATCACACCCGGTCATCACGTGGTGTCTCGAAACGACGAACTTTCGCAACGGTGCACACTCGGGGAGAACACAATTTTATCTTGAAATTTTAGTGAGGGATCACCTTATAATGCTACCGTCGTCCTAAGCATAATAAGATGCATAAAAGGATTAACATCACATGCAAATCATAAGTGACATGATATGGCCATGATCTTGTGCTTTTGATCTCCATCTCCAAAGCACCGGCATGATCTCCATCATCACCGGCATGACACCATGATCTCCATCATCTTGATCTCCATCAACGTGTCGCCATGAGGTTGTCGCTCCAACTATTGCCTCTACAACTATTGCTAACTCATAGCGATAAAGTAAAGCAAAAAACGGCGAAAATAAATTAAAGACAACCCTATGGCTCCTGCCGGTTGCCGTACTCATTGACATGCAAGTCGTGATAATCTATACAAAACATGATCATCTCATACATCACATATATCTCATCATGTTTCTGGCCATATCATATCACATCATACCCTGCAAAAACAAGTTAGACGTCCTCTAATTTGTTGTTGCATGTTTTACGTGGCTGCTATGGGTATCTAGCAAGAACGATTCTTACCTACGCAAAACCACAATGGTGATATACAAGTTGCTATTTCACCTTCTACAAGGACTGCCTCTGTCGAATCCGATTCAACTAAAGTGGAAGAGACAGACACCCGCCAGCCATCTTATGCAACAAAGTTACATGTCAGTCGATGGAACCAGTCTATCGTACGTGGACGAGTAAGGTTGGTCCGAGCCGCTTCATCCCACAATACCGCTGAATCAAGAAAAGACTAAGGAGGGAAGCAATCTGAATATCAACGCCCACAAACTCCTTTGTGTTCTACTCGAGATCTCATCTACGCATAGACCTAGCTCATGAGGCCACTGTTGGGAAACGTTGCATGGGAAACAAAATTGTTCCTACGCACACGCAAGATCTATCCATGGTGATGAGCATCTACGAGAGGGAGAGTGGATCTACGTACCCTTGTAGATCGCTAAGCGGGAAGCGTTAAGAAACGCGGTTGATGTAGTCGAACGTCTTCGCAATCCAAATCGCAAGCCGTCCCGCGATCCAATCACGATCCGTCCCGATCTAGCGCCAAACGGACGGCACCTCCACGTTCAGCACATGTACAGCTCGATGACGATCTCCGCCTTCTTGATCCAGCAAGAGGGAGTGGAGAGGTAGATGAGTTCCCAGGCAGCATGACGGCGTGGTGACGGTGGCGGTGGTGCTGTCCCGGCAGGGCTTCGCCAAGCGCAACCGAGACGATCTAGTGGAGAACGGATCTAGAGGGAGAGAGAGGCAGCCGTGGCTTTTTTTAGGTTGGGTGCTGCCCTCAAAAACCTCTAGTATATATAGGAGGGAGGGAGGTGGAGGCAGACCTAGGGTTTCCCTAGGGGTTCGGCCGAACCACCACCAAGGGGGGGAGTCCACCTCCCACAAGGGAGGTGGAATCCTAGTAGGACTCCTCCCCACTTGGCCTCCTCCCCACCCCTTGCACAAGGGCCTCCTAGGGGCTGGCCGGCCAGCCCACCAGGGGCTGGTGCGCCACCTCCAAGGCCCATGTGACCCTTGGGGTGGGTGAGCCCCACTTAGTTGACCCCCCGGAACCCATTCGTCACTCCCGGTACACTACCGGAAGTGCCCGAAACTTTTCCGGAGACCAAAATGGGACTTCCTATATATCAATATTTACCTTCGGACCATTCCGAAGCTCCTCGTGACGTCCGGGATCTCATCCGGGACTCCGAACAATCTTCGGTCACCACCATACATAACTCAATACTACCGAAACGTCAGCGAACGTTAAGTGTGCAGACCCTACGGGTTCGAGAACTATGTAGACATGACCGAGACACCTCTATGGTCAATAACCAATAGCGGGACATGGATGCCCATATTGGTTCCTACATATTCTACGAAGATCTTTATCGGTTGAACCTCTATGTCAAGGATTCAGTTAATCCCGTATGCTATTCCCTTTGTTCTTTAGTATGTTACTTGCCCGAGATTCGATCGTCGGTATCTCTATACCTAGTTCAATCTCGTTACCGGCAAATCTCTTTACTCATTCCGTAATACAAGATCCCATGGCTAACTCTTTAGTCACTTTGCTTGCAAGGCTTATTGTGATGTTGTATTACCGAGTGGGCCCTGAGATACCTCTCCGTCACACAGAGTAACAAATCTCAGTCTCGATCCATGCCAGCTCAACAGACACCCTCGAAGATACCTGTAGAGCATCTTTATAGTCACCCAGTTACGTTGTGACGTTTGATACACACAAGGTATTCCTCCGGTGTCAGTGAGTTGCATGATCTCATGGTCATAGGAACAGATACTTGACATGCAGAAAACAATAGCAATAAACTGACACGATCATATGCTACGTTCATAGTTTTGGGCCTTGTCCATCACATCATTCTCCTAATGATGTGATCCCGTTATCAAATGACATCTCATGTCTATGGCCAGGAAACCTTGACCATCTTTGATCAACGAGCTAGTCTACTAGAGGCATACTAGGGACACAGTGTTGTCTATGTATCCACACATGTATTTGTGTTACAATCAATACAATTATAGCATGGATAATGAAAGATTATCATGAACAAGGAAATATAATAATAATCACTTTATTATTGCCTCTAGGGCTTATTTCCAACACCCACTTCCTTAAGCCAAAATTCACACTTACTGAACTTGGCGTAAAGTTGATGAGCCCGTAATCGTTCCAACACGGCACGGAGGTGTTTTCTTCTTCGTTTTTGGAATATATGAGGATATCGTCAATGAATACCACCACAAACTTGTCCAAGAAATCCATGAACACTTTGTTCATCATGTGCATGAAGAAGGCCGGAGCGTTAGTCAGCCCAACCGACATGACAGTACATTCGTACAATCCGTATCGGGTAGTGAAAGCTGTCTTCGGAATGTCTTATTCTCTTATTTTCAGCTGGTGATATCCAGTTCTCAAATCAATCTTGGAGAACACTTGAGCTCCACTAAGTTGGTCGAGTAAATCATCGATTCTGGGAAGAGGGCAT
Organism: Elymus sibiricus; assembly: GCA_039707655.1. Taxonomy (NCBI): domain Eukaryota; kingdom Viridiplantae; phylum Streptophyta; class Magnoliopsida; order Poales; family Poaceae; genus Elymus; species Elymus sibiricus. The sequence goes on from CM077667.1 coordinate 371,304,658, forward strand.
TTATTCTTAACCATGACTTTGTTGAGAGCACGGTTGTCGACACACATGCGGAGACTGCCATCCTTCTTACCCACAAATATGTTGGGGGCACCCCAAGGAGATGAACTGGGGCGGACATATCCCTTTCGGAGTTGTTTCTTCATTTCCATAAGTTTTGAGGAAGGCCTACGGTAGTATTTCTTGAAAATTGGTGCTGCCCCTAGCACAAGCTCAATGGAAAATTCCGGTTCCCGATCTGGTGGCATGCCTAGCAATTCTTCTTGGAACACATCTGGAAACTCGTAGACCATCGGGATCAAATTCATATCCTTAGTAATCACTGCATAGATCATTCCTTTCTTTGGCATGGCCCTTCCATCAAAGAACTGAGCTGGTTGTCCTGCTGGATTTATCAAAGTGACTTCTTTGGTTGCGCAGTTGATATAGACTTGGTGCTTTGTCAACCAATCCATTCCCAAGATGAAATCCAATTTTGCACACTCAATGGACACCAGAGATGCGGGAAAGATAACCCCATTGATGGATATTTCCAAGCCTTGGCATATAATATTTGCTCAGAGCATTGATTCAGGGGATTGTATTACCATAACTTTGTCCAAAAGAGTGTAGGAAAGCTGATGTCAGGCAACAAAACTCTGCGATTTAAAAGAATGGGGAGCTCCAGAATTGAATAAAATGGTTCCAGGTATGTTATTAACAGAGAACATACCAATGACTACGTCGGGTGCTTCCTGGGCTTCTTCTACGGAGATGTGATGAACTTGCCCTTGAATATACCTTGGACCCACATGATTAACTTGAGGCTTCAGGTTTGAGGACGGCTTCCCATTCTTGGGGCACTATCTGGCATAGTGCCCAGTTTGGCGACAAGAGTAGCAGGCGTTGTTACGCTGACAGTCTTCCTTTATCGGTTTTGTAACTGTAGTCTCAAATTAATTCTCTGTTTTGGTGTTCCCTTGCTGCCATGTTGGCTTGAATTCAAATTGTGGCTACTGCCAAGTGCGAATCTTTTGATAAGATTGCACTTCCTTCTTGGGTTCAAACTTGTGTTTGCGGTCATCATATGCCGACTTATGATCATTAGCAAGCTTGTGCTCTCTTTCCGCAATAAGTGCCTTGTTCACCAAAGTTTGGGAGTCGGGAAAATCCAGTATACTAAGTGTTCATCAGAGGGTATGATTAAGCCCTCCAAGGAAACCATCGACCTTCCGCTCTTCGGTGGCTACATCATGAGTGGAATAATGGGCCAAATGGTTAAACTTGTTCAGGTACTCACTTACTATCGAGTTCCCTTGAGTAAGAGAAAGGAACTCGCGTTGCTTGACCTTCATAATGCTGTCTGGAAAGTAATACTTGCGGAATTTGTCATTGAATTTATCCCATGTAACTTCATCATCAGCAGGCCACATGATTTTGGTATTGTCCCACCATATAGCGGCTGGCCCTTCCAAATAATGTGTAGCGAATGGCACCTTGTCAGCTTCTTCAGTATGCGCAATTTCCAGTTTCTTTTCAATGGTTCTTATCCAGCCATCTGCTTCCATTGGATCCACTACCTGACTGAAACTTGGCGGCTTAGTCCGCTAAAAATCTGACAACTTAGAGTGCGAGCCATTGTGATTATGATTGTTCTGTCCAACCATGGTCTGCATACTTCTTAGAAATTCCATCAGATATTGGTTTCTCTTTTCTTCAAACATACGCATAATCTGCTTAGTTGTGGGTGCTTGCAGGGGTGGTTGATATGGTTCTAGGGAATGTCCTGCTTGCCTCGCAGATCGACGAACTAGGTGTCGTCACCACCATGACTGACGCTGCCACACCTGGTCATCCTATATTTGTTTTCCAATATGCAGCATCGAGAGGAGCAACGTCCATACGGAAAAGGAGGCAAACAACAAACCCAAAAATTAAGGAAAACAAGGAAAACCAAAGCGAATAAAAGATAGCAGCATAATTATACAGGACATCACACATAATACATAAAAGTACTACAACATGGATAACGCTACCCTACTACACGCATACATCCGAACATCAACTCCATACTCTTCTACTCGAGGCTGCAAGCATCGCACTGAGTGTCTGAATGTCTTGTTGGTATCTCTCCGGACTCTTGACTCTGTCGGCGTCCTGGGAACGGGGGTACCCAGACTGGCCTGCCTGCGGCCCAAGGCGTGGCCCACCTCGATGACCAAGTACGGCCCGACGCGGCCCTACTCAACACAAGGCCCTCGTGAGGCCCCAGGCTCGCGGGGGAGACAGCGCCAAGACCCGCAGGGAGGTAGGCCTCCCCAGGCCCCCTCCCGAGCGGCGGAGATCTCTATGCAACGCTAGGCCTCAGGAGGTCAAGGGTGACGATAGCCGGGCCAGGCGGGCGCCAGCGCGCCAGAAGGAACAGTTTCCTCTTTGGTGCAAAGGAGACAAGGACGAACGCGGGTTCCCAAGGAGCCCAGCCAAAGGTTTCCATTCCGGTGCAACAAGACCGGGTCAGCGAGCGCGGCAGGACGGATGTCACCAGCGAGCCCACCACCGCGTCACCACCACCTACTTTGCAGGCGAAGACCACCTTTCGTCAGGATAGGGTGTACCTCCTTTCCCCCTTCGAATTTGGCCGTTGTGGGATCCCTTCCCGCCATTGCGATAAGGGAAGAGGACCCGGGCCGCTATAAGTAGAGGCTAGGTAGCCCGGTAGAGGGGGACACAAACCACCCCACAAACAAACCCGCAAGGCAATGCCTCATTGTACTAGTTCATCCACAAACCTCCTCGTGAGGCAATCCACCAAAGGCAGGAGTAGGGTTTTACGCTTCGCAGCGGCCCGAACCTGGGTAAACTCTCATGTGCTATCTTCTTCCTCGCCATCGAGCGAGGCCGTCATGTTGTGGGCTTGGTGGGGCGAAGCTGTTGAGAAATCTTCGCACACGCCCCTGGGTTCGAACTTCCTAGGATTTTGCGGAGCCCGAAATCCGACAGACTCGGACTCCGAACTGATGACGTTAACCGAGACCTCCGGGGCAAAGGAAACACGACGACGCTGATGAGATGGCTCTCCCTCAGGGTCTGGAGCAGGATGGCCATGACGCATAGGGCACCTGGAGTAGCAGGGAGTAGGGTCCACTCGGTGGTAGACTCGTGGGGAGTTACCGTCGAGGTGTCTGAGTTACTCTAGGTGGATGCGGGTGTAATAGGTGTCGGTGGAGGAATGGTAACTGGGGAAACGAGTGGTGTGTAGGAAAGCGAAGGTGGAGCAAACGCGGATCGAGCGGCTGCAAGTGCCTCCCGAGTGCGGTTCAACTCCCAAGATAGGTTATGGATCAGAAGGTATCCAGCCGTTATGTATCGCGACATATGACTGGATGAACGATCACACTCCGGATTAATGAGAGGAAAGCGGACTCGCCTCATGTCATACATGGACGGGTAGAATGGAAACCTGGGTGAGTCTGCATCTGAATCTCGTTGTAGCGCAGATCGGTGAGTGCCTCGAATACATCAAACTGGATTGCCTGGTCAGGTGTAGAAGCCGTCCCGCCCTTAGTGGAACGGGTATAAGTGCCCACCACGGTGTTGTTGCGCATCACGACCTCTGCGTGGTACTCATACACGCCATCTGCAGGTTGTTCTTGATACACCTGGTATACTGGATCATCACCGTCGGGGTAGAGTCGGCATCACACGTTGCGAAGCAGGTGCGGAAAAGTAGCAGGTGTCGGCTCTGGCTGATACGGGTATGGAACTGGTGCCATCTACACCCACCACGTTAGCTAGTCAGCCATAAAACAAATGATATGCATGCAATGAACAACCAAATGCACAAGCATCACCACAAGCATAATCTACCGCTTTCTAACGCATCGGCTATCAAACGTGTCCTACAGTCAGCGCGGCTCTGATACCAAGCGTTGTGGCACCCCAGCTCAGAGCAACCGGTTTACCTTGCGTTGCCAACCCAAAAATCAAGTCTTCTGGCAACACACAACAACTTGGTACAGATAAGAATCGCTTTATTGATCTCTTGCGGATACAAAGGTTCGACATTACATGATAAGCGAGGCCAAGCGGCACACACGGTGCGGCTACACTTATGTACATTATTTAGTAGACAACTCTAGGGCCTCGAAGATGACGGAAGCAACTACATGGTAGCGGAGCGACCAAGTAGCGGAACTCCACTCCACAAGGACACTGTTGGGACACGATACTAGATAGCGCAAAACCACTCGACATAAATGCCTCGTACGACTTCTCCTGCATCTGGCATGACAAACCAGGTGAGTACTTTGAATGTACTCGCAAGCTCACAGCAAACAAAGCAAATACAACAAACAACAACAAGGTATTTAATAGGTTAATGCATAATATGAACATGATGCCATCGTGATGTGCATGTGAAACCATCTTGGTCCCTCGGACCAACTTACCACCTCGGGGTTACCTCGTAACTGCCGTATTCCACAATCATTTGTGATCCTTACTTGATCATGTTGTGCCATCTCATAGATAATTATGTGTGCCAGTTATTATATTACTGTTGACCCACAGTGTGACCTACTAACTGTGTCCATGACCGAGGACGCGACTATCGATAGATTATACACTCTGCAGAGGTTAGTACACTTTACCCACACCACGGAATTCATGGCCTCGTGTTCCCATTCGGGTGGACCAACGACATTCCGACAAAACCAATCTATTGCATGACACTCTCCCGGCCACTCCGACAAACTCCCCTTTGGGCTATGTCATGGGTGACCCCGATGTCAACTCGTGACATCCGCCACCTTTGTGGCTGCCACCGTCGTGGCAAAGCAAACTCGTCCCAAACGGGGACATCAGTACCATACAACTACGGGTACAGAAGGGTATGCCTGCCTACCGGTCCAGGGTAGTGCAAGCGCATAACCTTCCCTCGTTGGAGGCACTGGGGAGAGGCATGACAATAGACCGCATTAGGGCCTCCCAACCAGGCATGTGTGGTTGCACTGGTGAGCTCGATTCGGTGGCACCATGACTCGATCAATAGATTATTCAAGTTGAATTAACATCATATTTAACTTGAAAGTAAAACAATTCGAGTCATAATATGAAGTGGGGTGCACGAGTCATGATGAGAATGCAACTACATGCATGACGACAATATGAACATAGCCAGCTAGTGCATCAAAGTAATCATGGCATGGATCAAGAATGCTACAAGTCTAGCATAACAATGAGGCATGAAATGAATAAACCTATCTAGCATAATGAAATAAGTTATTTAATAAAGATGTATAGGAAATGATCTTTTAATTCAATAAAACCGTTGCCATTGCAATGTCATCCTTGCAAATGAATGTTGTGGCTTGCCTTAGTTCAGAGGAGTGTCACAATACTTCTGGTCCTCTCCAAGGCAATTATTATCTTCTGAAAATTAATATATTTGCAAAAAATGTCACATAAAGCATTTCATTTCACCAGAAAATCTAGAAAGCAGAGAAAATTCTCAAATTTTATAGGCAGAAAGGTGAGCTCAATACAAAACTAATGCAAAAAGAATAAACTCAATTGGACTTATGGTTTAAAAATTATTGTTGTTCAAACTTGAGTCAAAATATTTGAATTTAGCTGAAACTCGGAAGTTCCAGAGAGGGCCATGTCGAAGGCGTATTTTTGCTGGGTGCCTCCACTTATACCGCTTCGGAGCACGCGAGAGAGCGAGAGACTAACAGTGGGGTCCCACTGTCAGGATTAAAGAGTGAGAGAGAGAGGGAACAGAGCATGGCGGCTCTGTCGCCGGTGGTCCTCTGGCGAAGAGGCCCTGGCGATCACTCGAGATGGAGGGAATGGGTTTAGCGCATCACGGCGGCCACGCACGTACCTGAAAGCTTGGCTGAGGTGGACGGACGGCGTCGAAACGGAGCTCGCCAGAAGTGGAAGGCGGCGGGACTCGCCGGAGTTGGAGATATAGCCACCGTTCATCATTGCATACATGTTACGCTAGTATCATTGCACATCCTGGTACAATTCCAGAGGCATTCATATGTAGTCATAATGTTTTTCACTTTTATCAAGTTGTAAGTAAATAGAAGTGTGATGATCATCATTATTAGAGTGCTTCCCCTACCTGTGAGGAATTATCAAATAAAAAATATAAAAAATAAAGGCCAAAAGAGCCACAGAAAAAAAATGAGAGATGAGAGAGGGGGCAACATTAGTATCCTTTTTCCACACTTGTGCTTCAAAGTAGCACCATGTTTTCATATAGACCGTCCTCATGTTAAGTCGCTTTCATATACTAGTGGGAATCAATGTAGAACCTAGTTTGCATATTTTATTTACGGATTCCTCAATTTCCTGAGTCATTCATGATGAAAATAGGTTAGATGCATACCCATTTAGTTTCAGTAGAGAGCTTTCACACGCTTATATCTCTACTTCATCAAAAGTTGCATGGAAATACCTACTCCTTGCATCGATATTGCTTGAAAGGCGTCTCCATGGCCTAACGATCCGCCTAGTTGATGCAAGACTATCCTTATTTTTGTCTTCTCCTATCAATCCCTACCATCATTCCAGTCCACCAAGAGTGTTGAAAGTCCATGGCTCACGCTCAGGTATTGAGTGAAGTTGAAAAAGCTGAAGTGCGTGAGAAAGTATGAGTCAAGTGCTTGGTTACGTACTAGGGTGGTCATGATTTATACTTAATGTTAGGAAGAAATAATTATGTCATTACTTACATGATTAAATGAATGGAGAATAATGTTCTTTAGTGTTGTTATTTTGAAAGGCAATGATCATTTGCTGGTATTGTTCTTTATTATCGTTTCAATATTTACTAACTCATCGTTTCTCAACATTTATACCCAAAAGATTACATGTTATACATGTTAGATAGCATTCAACATCAAAAATTCTATTTTTATCATTTACCTACTCGTCGAGTAGGAATTAAGCTTGGGATGTTGATACGTCTCCAATGTATATATAATTTTTGATGGTTTCATGTTATTATTTTATCAATCTTGTATGCTTTATATGCCGTTTTATATCATTTTTGTGAACTAACCTATTAACTCAGTGGCTAGTGCTAGATGCTGCTTTATGCTTGTTTTTGGTTTTACATAAAATCAATAACAAATGGAGTCCAAACGTGATGAAAGTTTTTGATGATTTTTTCTGGACCAAAAGAAGACCTAGAAGCTTCGGAGGGAGACCAGTCGCCGCACGAGGAGGCGACGAGGCCAGGGGTGCGCCCTATGCCCTTGTGGCCCCCTTGTGGCTCCCATGCGCCGCCTCTTCATTCTATAAATCCCCAAATATTCAAAAACCCTTGGGGAGCATCTGAAACACTTTTTCCGCCGCTGCAAGTCTCTCTTCCATCGCGATCCCATCTAGAGGCCTTTTCCGGTACTCTGCCGGAGGGGGAATCCATCACGACGGTCGTCTTCATCAACCTTGTTGCCTCCCACATGATGTGTGAGTAGTTCCTATAGGACCTATTGTTGGGGAACGTTGCATGGGAAACAAAAAATTTCCTACGCACATGCAAGATCTATCCATGGTGATGAGCATCTACGAGAGGGAGAGTGGATCTACATACCCTTGTAGATCGCTAAGCGGAAGCGTTAAGAAACGCGGTTGATGCATTCGAACGTCTTTGCGATCCAAATCGCCGAGCGTCCCGCGATCCAATCACGATCTAGTGCCGAACGGACGGCACCTCCGCGTTCAGCACACATACAGCTCGATGACGATCTCCGCCTTCTTGATCCAGCAAGAGGGATCAGAGAGGTAGATGAGTTCTCTAGCAGCGCGACGTCGGTGGTGGTGGAACTATTCCAGCAGGGCTTCGCCTAACCGCTGCTGAAAACTAGAGGATTTGATCTATCGGGGAGAGAGGGTTGCACCGTGGCTAGGGTTTCTTGTGTTGTTGTCCTCTCTCCCCTCTAGTATATAAAGGAGGGAGGGGAGGGGCTGGCCGACCTAGGAAGCCTCCTAGGAGTCGGCCGAAGGAGGTGGAGGTGGAGGAGTCCACCTCCAATCCTACTCCTAGTAGGACTCCTTCCCTTCCCCACTTGGACTTTCCCTTTCCCACAAGTCCAGCCGCATAGGCCTTCTTGGGTCGGCCGCCCAGCCCACCAGGGGCTGGTGTGCCACCCTCAGGCCCATGTGACCCACTGGGGGTGTGGTGGGCCCACTTGGTGGACCCCCGGAACCCATTCGTCACTCCCGGTACACTGCCGGAAATGCCCGAAACTTTTCCGGAGTTCAAACACCACTTTCCTATATATCAATATTTACCTCCGGACCATTCCGGAGCTCCTCGTGACGTCTGGGATCTCATCCGGGACTCCGAACAACCTTCGGTCACCACCATACATAACTCTACACTACCGAAACGTCACCGAACCTTAAGTGTGCAGACCCTGCGGGTTCGACAACTATGTAGACATGACCGAGACACCTCTACGGTCAATAACCAATAGCGGGACCTAGATGCCCATATTGGTCCCTACATATTCTACGAAGATCTTTATCGGTTGAACCTCTATGTCAAGGATTCAGTTAATCACGTATGTTGTTCCCTTTGTTCTTCGGTATGTTACTTGCCCGAGATTCGATCGTCGGTATCTCTATACCTAGTTCAATCTCGTTACCGGCAAGTCTCTTTACTCGTTCCGTAATACAAGATCCCGTGGCTAACACTTTAGTAACATTGCTTGTAAGGCTTGTTATGATGTTGTATTACCGAGTGGGCCCTGAGATACCTCTCCGTCACACGGAGTAACAAATCCCAGTCTCGATCCATGCCAACTCAACAGACACCTTCGGAGATACCTGTAGAGCATTTTTATAGTCACCCAGTTACGTTGTGACGTTTGATACACACAAGGTATTCCTCCGGTGTCAGTGAGTTGCATGATCTCATGGTCATAGGAACAGATACTTGACATGCAGAAAACAATAGCAATAAACTGACACGATCATATGCTACGTTCATAGTTTGGGTCTTGTCCATCACATCATTCTCCTAATGATGTGACCCTGTTATCAAATGACATCTCATGTCTATGGCTAGGAAACCTTGACCATCTTTGATCAACAAGCTAGTCTACTAGAGGCATACTAGGGACACAGTGTTGTCTATGTATCCACACATGTATCAGTGTTTCCAATTAATACAATTATAGCATGGATAATAAACGATTATCATGAACAAGGAAATATAATAATAACTACTTTTATTATTGCCTCTAGGGCATATTTCCAACAGTCTCCCACTTGCACTAGAGTCAATAATCTAGCTCACATCACTATGTGATTTACATTGTAACGAATCTAACACCCATACAGTTCTGGTGTTGATCATGTTTAGCCCTTGGAAGAGGTTTAGTCATCGGATCTGCAACATTCAGATCCGTGTGCACTTTGCAAATATTTATGTCGTCCTCCTTGATGTAATCGCGGATGGAATTGAACCGTCGCTTTATGTGTCTGGTCCTCTTGTGAAACCTTGGTTCCTTAGCTAGAGCAATGGCACCAGTGTTGTCACAGAACAGAGTCATTGGGTTCAGTGCACTAGGCACTACTCCAAGATCTGTCATGAACTCCTTCATCCAGACACTTTCCTTCGCCGCCTTCGAGGCAGCGATGTACTCCGCTTCGCATGTAGAATCAGCAACCACGCTTTGCTTGGAACTGCACCAGCTTACCGCACCCCCATTAAGAATAAATACGTATCCGGTTTGAGACTTGGAGTCATCCGGATCAGTGTCATAGCTTGCATCGACGTAACCCTTTACGACGAGCTCTTGATCACCTCCATAAATGAGAAACATGTCCTTAGTCCTTTTCAGGTACTTCAGGATATTCTTGACCGCCGTCCAGTGTTCCATTCCTGGATCACTTTGAAACCTTCCGGCCATACTTATGGCAAGGCTGAAATCGGGTCTTGTGCACAGCATTGCATACATGATAGAGCCAATGGCTGAAGCATAGGGGACAACACTAATCTTTTCTCTATCTTCTGCAGTCACTGGGCATTGAGTCTTACTCAACTTCACACCTTGCAACACAGGCAAGAACCCCTTCTTGGACTGATCCATTTTGAACTTCTTCAAAACTTTGTCAAGGTATGTGCTCTGTGAAAGTCCTATTAAGCGTATCGATCTATCTCTATAGATCTTGATGCTTAATATGAAAGCAACTTCTCCTAGGTCCTTCATTGAAAAACTCGTGTTCAAATATTCCTTCACGCTTTCCAACATTTCTATATTGTTTCCAATCAGCAATATGTCATCCACATATAATATTAGAAACGCTATAGGGCTCCCACTCACTTTCTTGTAAATACAAACTTCTCCGTAAACTTGTATAAACCCGAACGCTTTGATCACCTCATCAAAGCGAAGATTCCAACTCCGAGATGCTTGCACCAGTCCATAAATGGATCGCTGGAGTTTGCAAACTTTGTCAGCATTCTCTGGATCGACAAAACCTTCTGGTTGCATCATATACAACTCTTCCTTAAGGAAACCGTTAAGGAACGCTGTTTTGACATCCATCTGCCAAATTTCATAATCGAAAAAGGCAGCTATTGCTTGATTCTGACGGACTTAAGCATCGCTACGGGTGAGAAGGTCTCATCGTAGTCAACTCCTTGAACTTGTGAAAAACCCTTTGCCACAAGTCGAGCTTTATAGACGGTGACATTACCGTCCGCGTCCGTCTTCCTCTTAAAGATCCATTTGTTCTGAATGGCCTTTCGCCCTTCAGGTAATACTTCCAAAGCCCATACTTTGTTTTCATACATGGATCCCATCTCGGATTTCATGGCCTCTAACCATTTCTCAGAATCCGGTCCCATCATCGCTTCTCCATAGCTCGTAGGTTCATCGTTGTCCAACAACATGACCTCTAAGACAGGGTTGCCGTACCACTCAGGAGCAGTACGCGTCCTTGTCGACCTACGAGGTTCGATAGCAACTTGATCCGAAGCTTCATGATCAACATCATTAACTTCCTCTTCAACTGATGTAGGCTCTACAGAAACATCTTTCTGCGTTGTGCTACTCTCTGGTTGAAGTAAAGGTTCAACAACCTCATCAAGTTCTATCTTACTCCCACTCAATTCTTTCGAGAGAAACTCCTTCTCAAGAAATGTTCCGTTTTTAGTGACAAACACTTTGCCTTCGAATCTGAGATAGAAGGTATACCCAACTGTCTCTTTTGGGTATCCTATGAAGACGCATTTCTCCGCTTTGGGTTCCAGCTTTTCAGGCTGAAGCTTTTTGACATAAGCATCACATCCCCAAACTTTAAGAAACGACAACTTTGGCTTCTTGCCAAACCATTGTTTATATGGTGTTGTCTCAACGGATTTCGATGGTGCCCTATTTAAAGTGAATGCAGATGTTTCTAATGCATAGCCCCAAAACGATAGTGGCAAATCGGCAAGAGACATCATAGATCGCACCCTATCCAATAAGGTTTGATTACGACGTTCGGACACACCATTACGCTGTGGTGTTCCAGGCGGTGTCAATTGTGAAACAATTCCACACTATCTTAAGTTACTGCCAAACTCATAACTCGGATATTCTCCTCCTCGATCAGATCGTAGGAATTTAATCTTCTAGTTACGATGATTCTCGACATCACTCTGAAATTGCTTGAACTTTTCAAACGTTTCAGACTTGTGTTTCATTAAGTAAATATACCCCTATCTACTTAAGTCGTCGGTGAAGGTGAGAAAATAACGATATCCACCGCGCGCCTCAATGCTCATCGGACCGCACACATCAGTATGTATGATTTCCAACAAGTCACTTGCCCGTTCCATTGTTCCGGAGAACGGGGTCTTAGTCATCTTGCCCATGAGGCATGGTTCACATGTGTCAAGTGATTCAAAATCAAGTGACTCCAAAAGTCCATCAGCATGGAGTTTCTTCATGCGTTTTACACCAATATGACCTAAACGGCAGTGCCACAAGAAAGTGGTACTATCATTATCAACTCTACATCTTTTGGCATCAATGTTATGAACATGTGTATCATCACTATCGAGATTCAATAAGAATAAACCCCTCACATTGGGTGCATGACCATAAAAGATATTACTCATATAAATAGAACAACCATTATTCTCTGATTTAAATGAGTAACCGTCTCGCAATAAACAAGATCCAGATATAATGTTCATGCTTAACGTAGGCACTAAATAATAATTATTCAGGTTCATCACTAATCCCGATGGTAATTGAAGAGCGAGCGTGCCGACGGCGATCACATCAACCTTGGAACCATTTCCCACGTGCATCGTCACTTCGTCCTTTGCCAGCCTTCGTCTATTCCGCAGTTCCTGTTTTGAGTTGCAAATGTGAGCAACCGCACCGGTATCAAATACCCAGGCACTACAACGAGAGTTGGTAAGGTACACATCAATAACATGTATATCATATATACCTTGTTTGTTGTTGGCCGCCTTCTTGTTAGCCAAATACTTGGGGCAGTTCCGCTTCCAGTGACCAGTTCCCTTGCAATGAAAGCACTCAGTTTCTGGCTTGGGTCCAGCCTTGGGTTTCTTCACGAGGGGGGCAACTGCTTTGCCACTCTTCTTGGAGTTACCCTTCTTACCCTTGCCATTCTTCTTGAAACTAGTGGTTTTATTGACCATCAACACTTGATGCTCCTTCTGAATCTCAGACTCAGCGACTTTCAACATCGCAAACAGCTCGGCGACTGACTTGTTCATCCCGTGCATGTTATAGTTCAACACGAAGCTCTTGTAGCTAGGTGGCAATGATTGAAGAACTCTGTCAGTGATCGCCTCTGTTGGAAGGGGCATCCCCAATTCAGCTAGACGTGTGGAATACCCAGACATTTTGAGTATGTGTTCACTGACAAACCCGTTCTCCTCCATCTTGCAGGCATAGAACTTATCGGAGGTCTCATACCTCTCGATCCGGGCATTCTTCTGAAAGATAAACTTCAACTCTAGGAACATATCATATGCTCCATGACGTTCAAAACATCTTTGAAGTCCCGGTTCTAAGCCATATAACATTGCATATTGAACCATTGAGTAATCATCAGAACGAGCCTGCCAGGCGTTCACAACGTCTGGAGACTCAACTGGAGCGGGTGGATCACCAAGCGGTGCATCAAGGACATAACCCTTTTGGGAAGCAGTAAGGATAATCCTTAGATTATGGGCCCAGTCCACAAAGTTACTTTCATCATCTTTCAACTTAGCTTTCTCTAGGAACGCATTAAAATTCGGGGGTGCTACTGCGCGAGCCATTGATCTACAACATAAATTTTGCAAAGACAACTCCCACTGCGCGAGCCATTGATCAAGATAATGAGTTTAGTTAATCATATTACTTAAAAACTCCCACACAAATTGACATCCCTCTGGTCATTCGAGTGTCACATGATCCAAATTCACCAACTCAAGTCCGATCATCACGTGAGTTGAGGTGGTTTCAATGGTGAATATCTTCATGTTGATCATATCTACTATATGACTCATGTTTGACCTTTCGGTCTCTTGTGTTCCGAGGCCATGTCTGTACATGCTAGGCTCGTCAAGTTTAACCCGAGTGTTCCGCACGTGCAACACTGGCTTGCACCCGTTGTATGCGAACGTAGAGTCTATCACACCCGATCATCACGTGGTGTCTCGAAACGACGAACTTTCGCAACGGTGCACACTCGGGGAGAACACAATTTTATCTTGAAATTTTAGTGAGGGATCACCTTATAATTCTACCGTCGTCCTAAGCATAATAAGATGCATAAAAGGATTAACATCACATGCAAATCATAAGTGACATGATATGGCCATGATCTTGTGCTTTTGATCTCCATGTCCAAAGCACCGGCATGATCTCCATCATCACCGGCATGACACCATGATCTCCATCATCTTGATCTCCATCAATGTGTCGCCATGAAGTTGTCGCGCCAACTGTTGCTTCTACGACTATTGCTAACTCATAGCGATGAAGTAAAGAAAAAACGGCGAAAATAATTAAAGACAACCCTATGGCTCCTGCTGGTTGCCATACTCATCGACATGCAAGTCGTGATATTCTATACAATACATGATCATCTCATACATCACATATATCTCATCATGTAATTGGCCATATCACATCAGAACATACCCTGCAAAAACAAGTTAGACGTCCTCTAATTGTTGTTGCATGTTTTACGTGGCTGCTACGGGTATCTAGCAAGAACAATTCTTACCTACGCAAAAACCACAATGGTGATACGCAAATTGCTATTCAACCTTCTCAAGGACCGCCTTTGTCGAATCCGATCCAACTAAAGTGGGAGAAACAGACACCCGCCAGCCATCTTTATGTAATGAAGTTACATGTCAGTTGATGGAACCGGTCTCTCGTAAGCGTACGAGTAATGTTGGTCCGGGCCGCTTCATCCCACAATACCGCCGAATCAAGAAAAGACCAAGGGAGGAAGCAATCTGAATATCAACGCCCACAAACTCCTTTGTGTTCTACTCATGATCTCATTTACACATAGACCTAGCTCATGATGCCACTGTTGGGGAACGTTGCATGGGAAACAAAAAATTTCCTACGCACATGCAAGATCTATCCATGGTGATGAGCATCTACGAGAGGGAGAGTGGATCTACATACCCTTGTAGATCGCTAAGCGGGAAGCGTTAAGAAACGCGGTTGATGTAGTCGAACGTCTTTGTGATCCAAATCGCCGAGCGTCCCGCGATCCAATCACGATCTAGTGTTGAACGGACGGCACCTCCGCGTTCAGCACACGTACAGCTCGATGACGATCTCCGCCTTCTTGATCCAGCAAGAGGGAGCAGAGAGGTAGATGAGTTCTCTGGCAGCGCGACGGCGCGACGGCGGTGGTGGTGGAACTATTCCAGCAGGGCTTCGCCTAAGCGCTGCTGAAAACTAGAGGATTTGATCTATCGGGGAGAGAGGGCTGCACCGTGGCTAGGGTTTCTTGTGTTGCTGCCCTCTCTCCCCTCTAGTATATAAAGGAGGGAGGGGAGGGGCTGGCCGACCAAGGAAGCCTCCTAGGAGTCGGCCGAAGGAGGTGGAGGTGGAGGAGTCCACCTCCAATCCTACTCCTAGTAGGACTCCTTCCCTTCCCCACTTGGACTTTCCCTTTCCCACAAGTCCAGCCGCATAGGCCTTCTTGGGTTAGCCGCCCAGCCCACCAGGGGCTGGTGCGCCGCCCTCAGGCCCATGTGACCCACTTGGGGTGTGGTGGGCCCACTTGGTGGACCCCCGGAACCCATTCGTCACTCCCGGTACACTGCCGGAAATGCCCGAAACTTTTCCGGAGTTCAAACACCACTTTCCTATATATCAATCTTTACCTCCGGACCATTCCGGAGCTCCTCGTGACGTCCGGGATCTCATCCGGGACTCCGAACAACCTTCGGTCACCACCATACATAACTCTACACTACCGAAACGTCACCGAACCTTAAGTGTGCAGACCCTGCGGGTTCGACAACTATGTAGACATGACCGAGACACCTCTACGGTCAATAACCAATAGCGGGACCTAGATGCCCATATTTGTCCCTACATATTCTACGAAGATCTTTATCGGTTGAACCTCTATGTCAAGGATTCAGTTAATCACGTATGATGTTCCCTTTGTTCTTCGGTATGTTACTTGCCCGAGATTCGATCGTCGGTATCTCTATACCTAGTTCAATCTCGTTACAGCAAGTCTCTTTACTCGTTCTGTAATACAAGATCCCGTGGCTAACACTTTAGTCACATTGCTTGTAAGGCTTGTTGTGATGTTGTATTACCGAGTGGGCCCTGAGATACCTCTCCGTCACACGGAGTAACAAATCCCAGTCTCGATCCATGCCAACTCAATAGACACCTTCGGAGATACCTGTAGAGCAACTTTATAGTCACCCAGTTATGTTGTGACGTTTGATACACACAAGGTATTCCTCCGGTGTCAGTGAGTTGCATGATCTCATGGTCATAGGAACAGATACTTGACATGCAGAAAACAATAGCAATAAACTGACACGATCATATGCTACGTTCATAGTTTGGGTCCTGTCCATCACATCATTCTCCTAATGATGTGACCCTGTTATCAAATGACATCTCATGTCTATGGCTAGGAAACCTTGACCATCTTTGATCAACAAGCTAGTCTACTAGAGGCATACTAGGGACACAGTGTTGTCTATGTATCCACACATGTATCAGTGTTTCCAATTAATACAATTATAGCATGGATAATAAACGATTATCATGAACAAGGAAATATAATAATAACTACTTTTATTATTACCTCTAGGGCATATTTCCAACACCTATTGGTCCATAGCTGTAGCTAGATCTCTCTCTCTCTGTCTCTCGTTTGATCTTCAATACAATAATCTCTTCGGAGACCTATTCGATGTAACTTTTGCGGTGTGTTTGTTGGGATCCGATGACTTGCGAGTTTATGTTCAGATTATTCATTGAAAGTAATTGATCCAATCTCAGATTTATTATGTGTGATTTCATATACCTATGTATGCTTTCCGATCTATAAGTTTGCTTTGGCCAAGTAGATGAGCAGATCATCAGAGGGAGTGGTGCATAATAGTAGGTTCAATCTTGTGGTGTCCTCACATCGTGACCGGGTAGCACGTATTTGTATTGTTGCTACTAAGGATAAAACGACAGGGTCCGAACAGATTATTTGGTCTTACTTTGTCTACATTATGTCCTCTTGTTTAAAGCATTACTCTGGTTTGGCATGAACTTAATACCATAGATGCATGCTGGATAGCGGTCGATTGGTGGAGTAATAGTGGTAGATGCAGAATCATTTTGGTATACTTATCCCGGACCTAAAGCCTATATATTGATCATGCCATGAATAATAACATAATTATTTGCTTTTCTATCAATTGTCCAATAGTAATTTGTGCACCCGCCGCTACTATGCTCATGAGATAGATGCATCTAGTGAACGCTATGGCCCCCGGGTCCATATTTATATTTTATATATCAAAAACACATAAAAATATTTTATGTTATTTATTTACTTTTTATTAGTATTCATTTATCCTATTCTATCAAGATTTAATCATTGCAATTAATGAGTACAAGGGGCTTGACAACCCTCTTGCCCGCGTTGGGTGCAAGTATTTGCTCGTGTGTGTGCAGGAATTGTTGATCATGTGTTTGGATAATTTCCTATTGGTTCGATAACCTTGGTTCTTAAGTGAGGGAAATACCTATCACTATTGTACTTCATCATCCCTTCGTCTTTGGGGAAAACCCAACGCATCTACAAGTAGCAGGCATCAAGATCTATAGAGATAGATCAAGACGCTTAATAGGACTTACACAAAGTACATACCTTGACAAGATTTTGAAGAAGTTCAAAATGAATCAGTCAAAGAAGGGGTTCTTTCCTGTGTTGCAAGGTGTGAAGTTTATTAAGACTCAATGCCCAGCAATGGCAGAAGATAGAGAAAATGTGAGGGTCTTCCCCAATGCCTTAGCCATAGGCTCTATCATGTATGCCATGTTGTGCACCAGATCTGATGTATGACTTTCCATAAGTATGGTTGGGAAGGTTCTAGAGTGATCTATGAGTGGAACACTCGACATCGGTCAAAAAAATCCTTAAGTACCTAAAGAGGACTAAGGAAATGTTTCTTGTTTATGGAGGTGATAAAGAGCTCCTCGTAAAGGGTTACGTCGATGCTAGATTTGACACTAATCCTAATGAGTCAAAGTCTCAAACCGGATACGTATTTGTTTTGAATGGTGGAGCAGTCAGCTGGAGTAGCTCCAAGCAGAGCATTGTAGTAGCAACATCATGTGGGGCGGACATATAGCTACTTTTGAAGCAGTGCAGGAAGGAGTCTGGATGAATGAGTTCATGTCCGATCTAGGAGTGATACCTAGCACATCAAATCTGATGACTATCCTTTGTGACAACACTGGAGCCATTGCCATTACCAAGGAGCCCAGGTTTGACAAGAAGACCAAGCATATCAAACGTCGCTTCAACTCCATCTGTGATTACATCAAAGGAGACATAGAGATTTGCAACTACATATGGATCTAAATGTTGCAGACCCATTGACTAAACCACTTTCATGAGAAAAACATGATCAACACCATAACTATATGTGTGTTAGATTCATTACAATGTAAATTAGATTATTGACTCTACCGCAAGTGAGAGACTATTGGAAATATGCCCTAAAGGCAATGATAAAGATGTTATTATCACATTTCCTTGTTCATGATAAATGTTTATTATTCATGCTATAATTGTATTGACTGGAAAATAAATACATGTGTGGATACATAAACAAATACCGTGTCCCTAGTGAGCCTCTACTAGACTAGCTCGTTGATCAAAGATGATTAAGGTTTTCTAACCATAGACATGAGTTGTCATTTGATAATGGGATCACATCATTAGGAGAATGATGATGGACAGACCCAGCTGTAAGCTTAGCATATGATCGTATCACTTAATTTAATTGCTACAACTTTTCTTCATTTCAAGTATCTGTTCCTTAGATCATGAGATCGTGCAACTCCCTGACAATAGAAGAATACTTTGTGTGTATCCAAACGTCACTTCTTAACTGGGTGCTCTACATGTATCTCGAAAAGTGTTTGTTAGGTTTCATGGATCAAGACTCGAATTTGTCACTTCGTATGACGGGGAGATATCTCTAGGCCCTCTTAGTAACACGATATCCAAAGTAGCTTGCAAGCGTATGGCTAATGAGTTTAGTCATGGGGACATTGTATTACAGAACGAGTAAAGAAACTTGCCGGTAACGAGATTGAACTAGGTATGGCGATACCGATTACCGAATCTCGGGCAAGTAACATATCACTAGACAACGGGAATTGTATACGGGATTAACCGAATCCTCGACCTAGTGGTTTAAACCAATAAGATCTTCGTTGAATATGTGAGAACCAATATGGACATCCTGATCCCGCTATTGCTTATTGATCGGAGAGGAGTCTCGGTCATGTCTACATGTTCTCGAACCCGTAGGGTCACACACTTAACGTTAGGTAACACTAGGGTAGTATTGAGATATTGATAATGGTAAGAACCCGGTATTATTTGGAGTCTCAGATGAGATATAGTATGTCATGAGGAGCTCTGGAATGGTCCGGAGGTAAAGATTTATAAATGGAAAGTGGTTTTTCAGGGTTCTAGAAAAAGTTCGGTAAATTACCGGTATTGTACCAGAATGTTCTAGAAGGTTTCGGTGGCCCGCCTATCCCGGAGTCCTGCATGGCTGTAGGTGGCGCCCTGGCCTACATGGGCCAGGCGCACTAGGCCCCCAAGGCCCATGCGACTAGGGGTGGGCAAACCCTAAAGGGGGGAGGGGCGCCCCACCTAATTTGGTGGGCAAGCCACCTCCCTCGCCGCCGCCCCCTCTCCTTGGAGGAGGGACCAGGGCTGGCCGGCCTCCTCCACCCCTATATAAATAGAGGGAGGCGAAAGGGAGGGTCATCACCCTTTTGCCTAGCCGCCAGCTCCCTCTCTCCCTTCACTTCTCGTTTGGTATGCGCTTGGTGAAGCCGCGCCGGAGTTCATCCACCACCACGCCATCGTGCTAGATCAAATCCCATCTACCTCTTCTCCCTCGCTTGCTGGATCAAGAAGAGGAGATGTCACCGAGCCGTACGTGTGCACATCTCGTAGGTGCTGCTAGTGCGGTGCTTGGATCGGATTGGATCGCGACGCGAGTACGACTACGCCAACCATGATCTCTAGATCGTTAACACTTTCAGTCTACAAGGGTATGTAGACAACTCTCCCTATCATTGCTAGCATCTCCATAGAATAGATCTTGGGTGTTTCACGGGATTTTTTTTGTTTTCTATGCAATGTTCCCCAACGGCAAGGCACTTGGGCATGCCCTACCCCCAGGGATGCCTCTCCATTGTGGCTCCCTCGTGCGCTGTCTAGTCTTCTCCCAAAGGTTCCAGGGTCTCTTTTGTGCAAAAAAAGTCGTCAAAAAGTTTTGTCGCGTTTGGACTTTGTTTGGACGGATTTCCTAGAAACTCAAAAACATGCAGAAAACAAAAACTCGCACTGGGCACTGAGTTAATATGTTAGTCCATAAAAGCAATATAAAATGACATATAAAGCATACCAGGATGATAATATAATAAACAATAAAAATTATAGATACATTGGAGATGTGTCGGCGACGACTCCTAAAGATGGAATAATATTGTCCCCGCCAAGCCCACATTTCGGCGGTGCGTCTAGCCTCGTCAGAGGGCATGCTGAGGTGTGTCTCCGGTGGATCTCGTGGGATTCGGTCGGCATTTGTCTTTGTGCATCCTGTCTTCGTTCATCTGCGTCCATGTGTCTGCACATTAGATCCTTCGATCTACGCTTCTCTTCATCGACGACGGGTGTTGTTCTGGTGACCTAATTCTATGGTACCTTAGCACGAGGACTCTCGGCTATCGACTGCAACAAGGTTTTCCCGACTCCAATGAGGGAGGGGCGATGACGACGGCGCGCCTTCGGCTCACCACCGTGATTGTAGTTGTCGCTAGGTGGCCTACATACCTGAATGTAATTTTTACTTTTGGTGTTCTTTGTACTATCTTGACATTAAATGAATAAATATGAAGTTTTTTTAGAGAAAAGGTTCATGGTTCCATAATGTAAAATCAAATCTTTACTTACCATCCCCGTGAAAAATCCATTTCATCCACCGCGATATTTTCCTCTTGACTCACTCAGCTCGTGCCTTCTTCGATCTTCCTCGCGTGACCTAATGAAGCTTCAATCGGGCCAATTGCGGATGTAAAACCACTCTAAAATAAGGAGCTGTAACTTTTTAGGGGATCGGTTAGAGATGCTCTAATATTCTTACTTATTCCTCCTTGTTTATATATAAGGCCATCCTGTATTATGTGTCTATCTTTAATCATCAACTATACTGACAAAATATGAGCAGTATGTCACAAAAGTATACCATTGGTACAATATTGGATCAATTTTAAAATAATAGTATTGGAAAATATTTCAGTCATATATTTTATTACATATTCCCTTTGTCCCAAATTACTTGTCTTAGATTTGTCTAGATACAGATGTATCTAGCACTAAAACGTGTCTAGATAAACCGTATCTAGACAAATCTAAAACAAGTAATTCATGACGAAGGGAGTATGATTTATCTTTTATTGGTAAAATTCACCTCAACATGTATATTGCAATCCATGTAGAGTGAGTCTAGCCCCCCCCCAAAGCCTAGGGTTTCTCTGCCTTTCGCCGACACCGCCGTTAGTCCGCCTCGTCTCCGGTGGCCTTTGGGACATGGCGACTCAGTGGATCCCGGCCCTTGCTGGCGGGAGGGCTCCATTTTTAGATGTTTCTTCGATTTTTGTTAGGGTTTGTGTCCTGCTTAGGAAGACGATACCATGGTGCCTCCCTGAAGATGGAATTCTCCCCACCTAGTCCATGTCCTGGTGGTACGTCTAGCATCGCTGGGGCGTGTGGAGGTGTGCCTCTAGCGGAGCTATCCTTGGGTGGATTTGCCCGGATCTGATCGTAGTTCCTCTACGTTCCTGTGTCTTCAGTGTGGATCCTTCCGATTTTATGCAGCTCTTTAACGATGACAGTTGTTGTTCTGGTGCACTAGTCATATGGGGCCTTGGCACGACGATTTCCTGACTATCTACTACAACAAGTTTTGCCAGGCTCCAACGGGGGAGGGGCGATGACAGCGGCGCGCCTCCGGCACTCTTCGGTGCTTGTAGTCGCTCCTAGGTGGTCTATGGATATATATGTAATTTCTATTATTTATGGTGCTCGTTGTACTTCCATGATTGAAGAATAATAGATCAGAAGTTTTTCCGCAAAAAAACTCATAAAAATGAGGGACTACATTTCTAGGGTTTATTTAACTCACATATATTGATATGCGTGCATTAGGAGCCTTCTAATGGTTCATGGTCCCAAAAGGATTTAGGGTTTAACACGCGCACACGCACCCTTCGGCTGCACTCTAGCGACGTAAGGCGATTAGGGTTGCTCGCCTCATGCCGGCGCCGATACAGGTCTACCCCTGTCTCCTGTAGCCTTAGGTCATGGAGGCGTGGTGGATTTTAGTCCTTTCCGATGGGAGGGGTCCAGCTCCATTTTTAGGTGTCTTTTAGTGTCCGTTTAGGGCTTGTGTTCTGCTCAGGAAGGTGAGGCGGAGGCTACTAATTGTGATAAATGTTGGGGTTTCCCGAAGAGGAAGGGTGATGTAGTATAGTAGCAGATAGTATTTGTCTCAGTTAAGAACCCAGGTTTATCGAACCAAGAGGATACGACACACAAACAACGTCAACGGTACATGTACACACACAAAGAAAATGCTTGCACCCAATGAAGTCAAGAGGATTGTCAATCCTTGTCCCCGTCGATTGAAAGGATTAAATATGGTAGTGATAGGTATATAAATAAAATAAAATGATAAGGAAAAGAAAAAAAGCGAGCAATTGTAGGGTTCTTAGTAATAATGGAAAAGTGGACCGGAGACCATAGCTTTCACTAGAGGCATCTCTCTCATAACCATAACATCGGTGGGTAAACAAATTACTGTTGGGCAATTGATAGAAAAACGCATAGTTATGATTGATCTTCATGTCATAATTCATATATAGGCATTACGTCCGTGATGGACCATTATCCTACTGCATCTACGATTATTACTCCACCCCAAGACCTCTATCCAGCATGCATCTCAAAGTATTAAGTTCATGACAAACAGAGTAACACTTTAAGCAAGATGACATAATGTAGACAAAGTGAGACTAAGCAATATGTTCGACCCCCGTCGTTTTATCCTTAGTAGCAACAATACAATACATGCCTTGCAACCCCTCCTGTCACAGAGTAAGGACACCGCAAGATTGAACCCACTACTATGCACCACTCCCCCTGATGATTTCTAATCATTTACATGGCCAAAGAGAACTCATACATCGGAAAGCATACATAGCTATAAAATTACATATAAATAAATGTCAGAATAGCTTCAAATACTTTCAATAAAAAATCTAATCATAAACCCACAATTCATCGGACCTCAAAAAAACAACCGCGAGAATTACATCAAATAGGTCTCCGAAAATATCATTGTATTGAAGATCATAGAGAGAGAGAGCTATCAAGCTACTGCTATATATGTGCCCCTAGGTCCTAAGGAACTACTCACACATCATCATGGATACAACAAGATTGATGAAGATGGCCTCCGTGATGGATTTCCCCTCCGACAGAGTACTGGAAAAGACCTCCATATGGGATCGCAGAAGAACCGAGGCTTGCGGTGGCGATAGAATTGTTTCGGATCTTGCTTCAAGGATTTCTGGATATATGAGAATTTATAGGACCGATTTTAGGTCAAACAGAGGCAGAGGGGGCACAAGGTACCTAGGTGCGCCCCCTGCCTTGTGGCTCCCTCGTGCACTGGCTGGTCTTCTCCCAAGGCTTCGAGGGTCTCCTTTTGTAAAACAACAAAAGTTTCGTCGTGTTTGTACTTCGTTTGGTATGGATTTCCTAGAAAACTAAAAATATGTAGAAAACAGGAATGGGCATTGGGCACTAGTTAATATGTTAGTCCGTAAAAACAATATAAAATGACATACACAGCATACAAGAATGATAATATAATAGCATGAAACAATCAAAAATTATAGATACATTGGAGACGTATCATCATCCCCAAGCTTAATTCCCTACTCACCCTCGAGTAGGCAAATGATAAAAGCTTAAATTTTGATGTAAAATGCTACCTAACATGTCTTAATCATGTAATTCTTTGTGGTATGAATATTAAAAAGCGATTGAATTGTTAAATATCAAAACGATAATATGCAAGAATGCTAGAAAGTAATCAATGTCTTTCAAAATAAAGAATGCTAAAGAATGTTATTTCTTAACATATAATCATGTAAGAATGCATAGCTCTGCCTTCCTAACATAAAGTATAAATCATGAACACCTGATGCCAAACCAAGCAATTGTATCATATTTTTTCTCGCTTCAATTTTTTAACTCCACTCAATAAATGAGCGTGAGCCATGGACTTAACACTTCGAACGACTAAGAAAATGATGATTGAGGTTTATAGGAATACAAAAAGTGTATAAAGTCTTCCATCGACGCGACTAATAGTTAGGCAATGGAGAGGTCTTACGATCGATGTCAATGCAAGGAGTAAGGATTGTCATGCAACAAGTGCACTAGATCTAGTGTATGAAAGCTCTTCTAATGCAACTAAGTGGGTGTGCATCCAACTTGCTTGCTCATGAAGACCTCAACCATTTGAAGAAGTTCGTTATCAGAATATACAAGTCAAGTTCTACAGTGTAAAAAATCCCACTAGCATAATCATGAAGTATATGAAAACTCTCTAAATGAAGAACAAGGTGCTACTTTGAAGCACAAGTGTGGTAAAGGGGTAGTAGTGTGCCCCTCTCTCCTTTTCTCTTATTTTTTCCTTTTTTTTATTTTTCTGTTTTCCCTTTTCTTTTCTCTCTCTTTTTGGTGGGCTCTTTTTGGCCTCTTTTTTCTTCCTCACATGTAGCGGCTCACCCTAATAATGCATCACACTTTTATTTTATTTACAACTCGATATATGAACAATATGATGACTATATATGAATGCCTCTAACATCGATAAAACTCTGTCGGGTCTCGCTTTGAGGGTTTTTGGATATATGAGAATTTACATGACTTTTCATCCTCACGGGTAGGGGCACACCCTAATAATGCACACTTCTATTTTATTTACAACTCGATATATGAACAATATGATGACTACATATGAATGCATTTAACGACGATAAAATTGTTTTGAGTCTCACTTCGAGGGTTTCTGTACGTATGAGAATTTACAAAGCTGATTTTAGGTCAAACGGATGCAGGTAGGGGTCACAAGGCACCTAGGCGTGCCCTAACCCAGGGCCCTGCCTTGTGGCTCCCTCGTGCACTGTCTGGTCTTCTCCTGAAGCTTATATGGTTTCTTTTTGTCCAGAAAAAATTGTTAAAAAGTTTTGCCACATTTGGACTTCGTTTGGTATGGACTTCCTAGAAAACCAAAACATGTAGAAAACAGGAACTTGCACTGGTCACTGAGTTAATATGTTAGTCCATAAAAATAATATAAAATGACATATAAAGCATACAAGAATGATAATATAATAAGCAATCAAAAATTATAGATACATTGAGAACGTATGAGCGACAGCTCCTGAAGTTAGCTAGCCCCCCATTACGGCGGTGCATCCAGCCTCGTCAGAGGGTGTGCAGAGGTGTGTCTTTGGCTGATCTCATGGGATTCGGTCGGCGTTTGTCTTCGGTGAATCCAGTCTTCGTTTGTCTGCATCCGTGTGTCTGCACATTAGATCCTTACCAAAAAGTCTTTCGTCCCGCTTTATAGATAAAGCACCACAACCGAGCTATAAGGTCCAAAACAAGAACAAGTTCACACCACACTCACGCACACATAAAGTACGATGGGTTCTGCTGAAGGCACAACACAACAAGCCCTAGAAAAAAACACAAGAAACAAAGGCCAAGCCTAGGGGAACAAGCCAAGGCAAGGCAGCAGCAACACGACGAAGTCGCGAGGCCTAATCTGGCTCAGGTGGTGGAGGAGGGGGCGGCGGGGCCAAGCGGAACGCCAAGGCTTGAAGGTCGGCTATGGAGATGTCGATAGCGTCCCTGTCCGGGGTACGACTAAGCGGCCGCCAGAGCTGCAAGTAACCACACAATTTGCACAATAGATCCTTCCGATCTACGCTTCTCTTCATCAACGACGGTTGTTGTTCTGGTGCGTTGATTCTATGGGACCTTAGTACGAGGACTCTCGCCTGTCGACTGCAACAAGGTTTGCCCGCCTCCGATGAGGGAGGGGCGACGACGACGGCGCGCCTTCGGCTCGCCGCAACGATCGTATTTGTCGCCAGGTGGTCTACCTACCTTAATATTGTTTTTTGTGTTATATGTACTATCTTGACATTTAATGAATAAATCGGAAGTTTTTTAGAAAAAAAAGGTTCATGGTTCCTTAATGTAAAATCAAACCTTACATCCCCGTGGAAAATCCATTTCATCCACCACGATTTTTCCTCTTGACTCACTCAGCCCGTGCCTTCGTCGATCTTCCTCGCGTGACCTAACCAAGCCTCAACCGGGCCCATTGCGGATGTAAAACCACCCTAAAATCTTCCGTCGGTGCCCCTGAGCTGCCGCCGCCGTAGCTTGGAGTCAGCGCGGAGGCCCGCTCCCGCTCGCCACCCAACCCCTCCGCCTCTCACGCGGGTCGCCGCCGTCGCCGTCGCCGTTTCCGTTCTACCTCGTCGCGTCCCTGCTGTCTCGACCCCCGTCCACAGCCTCGACATTCATTTTTGAGGTATGACCGCCGCATAGTCACCCACCCAGTGATCAATTGAACCGACCTCTACAAGTTCCAGGATGAGATTAGTACATCTAGATCCGACCTTGTCAGCAGAGGATGAGATTTTGAGATATATATATAGCGCCCCTTAAGGGCAAATCAAGCAATAACTAGTTAACATTTTGCTGTGCGTTCGTGCTACATCACTGGCTTTCTGATGAGAAGCTTTTAGGAATTACACACAAGCTAGCCGCATTCGTTTGTTATTGAAGTTGTTTAATTATGTGATTATGTCATTTCACCCTTGTCCCCTTTTATTTATGTAGACTTACCATGAGCACGAAACTGCTCAAGATCTTGAGCCTAAGGAGGCTCTTAGGACAGCAAAGAAATCCAATTGGTGGGTACAGCGTATTTATTTTGTCTTATTTGATCATGGAAGATGCTCATCACATATACTCCTTGCTTGTGTATTTCTTTTCTTGGTAGATTCATACACAGCATCACGAGCATGGAGCTCTAGCACTTCGTTTCCTGGTGTTGATGAGAAGAAGAACGGCACGGGTGTTGAGGCAGATGGTGATCTTGCAGATTCTTGGAAAGATGCTGACTTTCGTGGTGTTTACCGGGTACTTGCTTGATATATCCTATGAGAATAACTACTCATATTTCGGTTCTCATGTTGACACTTGGTTGACTTGTTTGTTTTTGTTAGGCAATTATTTGTGGCAGCGTTAGACAAGTGCCTGTGCAGAAAAAGTTGAGGAACGGGCATACTGTGACTGTATTTACTGTCGGGACAGGGGGCATGTTTGACCAGAGGAGGTTAGGTGCTGAAAACCTGCCAATGCCAGCTCAGTGGCATCGCATAGCTGTTCATAATGAGCACCTTGGTACATATGCTGTTCAAAAGTTGGTTAAGAAGTATGTGCTTTCTACTCTATATCACGCAATTCTGTTTTTTTGCCTTGTGATGTGAAATCAAAACTAAAGTTCAGATTCTTAATTAACCAAGGATATACTGTGGTTATTATTATGTCTTATTTCAGTGCTGCAGTCTATGTTGAGGGTGATATTGAGACTAGAGTCTACAATGATGACATCAATAATCAAGTGAAAATCGTACCTGAGATCTGTGTGCGGTATGATGGTAAGTTAATCTGAGGTTCAAGTATTTATTTTCTTTCCTTTGGTGATCTGTTTTGTTGTAAACATTCGTTAGCCAAATAAACTAATGCAAATGTGTTAGCCGAGCACAAGCTACCTGAGTTATTTCTTGAAGAATTCCCTGCTAATTTCTGTGCTCTTGCGGTGCCCCACCCATCCCTACCAAATGCAGCTTAGTTAGAAAACAGACCTACCTCAAGGGAGCGGGACTAGCTCCTGTTGCCTTTCAATAAAAGGAGAGACAGCTCTGCCTGTGGAGTTGAGGGCTCAATGTAGTTCTTCATGCAGTTTAATTTGGACTCCCCTCACTCTCACTATATTGTGCTATCATCTCTGAATTCATGACATTTTCATTATTTACAGAATTTTTGGTTTTGTTTGTTTCCATTTGTATGATTTTGATGTATGTGAAATTTAATCTTTTCAGGCAAGATACACTTGGTTCAATCTGGGGGCAGTGATGTCAGCAAATTATTGGAAGAGTTAAGTAAGTGCAGTCTGTATCTCGTTTTTTTCTTATATAAGGGAAGGCATCACGGCATATAATAAATTAAGTGCAGACCATCAGACAGGCAGCGTTTTTTTTTTCAGTGCTCTCCGCTATGTCCGTGAACAGACTTGTGTGCATAAAGAATTGCATTAACCTGTAACATGTGTTCATCACATAAAATCGTCATAACAGCCTTCCTTTTGGCAGGGGAGGGGCTATTTTAGTTGCGACCTGAGGGACAATGAGCAGCAGGAGGAGTTGGCCAACTGGAGTGTTAGATTCAGGGCAAGTTTGCCAAAGCACTTTTATTAGGTCCATCGGTAATAACTGGACTGGAGAACCGAAAGCCCTTGTAGCAAGCGGTGCTCTCTCTGCCTTTTTTGAGCGTATGGGGGCTCTTCTGGTTGTTGAAATCGAGTTTGTATTGAGCTGCAGGAGAGAAACAGTCTATTGAGACCTCTGAATATGCTTTTATTTTTCACAGCTAATACTGATGCCCCGTGCTCGTAACAGTGACCAGTCTCAGTGTCTATTCATAATACTTGGCATCTTTGTTTTAAACCCTATGTGCTAGCATACCATATCACAGTTAGTTCGCTCATATCTGAATTTACTTATCTGCTGCAGAAATACAGCTTCTGATGCTCCTGTCTCTTTGTGTGCTGACTGGCCTGTCTAGAGTGTTTTCATTTTCTGGTTGCTCTATCTTCTTATTTCATGATTTACTTTACTGTCAATTTGACCAATAATGCAAGAGTCATGTGTCATAAATATCATACTGTTATTAATTTTTTGCAGAATAGGACTTCAATGGTACTCCCTCCTACCCATATTAATTGATGCTGCTAAAGCAGCATCAGTTAATTTGGATTGGAGGGAGTATAGCTTTTGTGCGGAAATTGCTTTTGGAGGCTGAGCTCCATGGAGACCTCCAAATGCAAAATCCAAAATTCATGAAAATTCATATTTTTACATTTCAAAAAATTCTGAAAAAAAATACAGAGATAAGTGAGGGTGTAACACACATGTGTGTAAATTTTCAGAAAAAAATACTTTGAAATGAGGTCTGTACAAAAAAGACAAATCTGGGACTTTTTAACACATGATACTATTCATCGTCCCAAGCCATGAATTTGTCTTTTTTGTGCAGATCGTATTTCAAGGTATTTCATCCTAAAAATTTACACACATGCACATAACATCCTTCTTTACTTGCATAAAATTTTTTTCAGATTTTTTTGAAACCGAAAAGTTTGAAATTTGATTTTTTTCTCCATGGAGCTCGGCCTCCAAACGTCCGTTCTCGCTTTTGTGGTACTTAATAAATGTGTTTATTTGTCAAATTGATGGTCAAGCTTAAATTTGAAATGCATGGGTTCAACACAAACTGAGACAGTGCAGTACATGCACAGCAGTTTTTTTGGTTCATGAATATAGGTGATTTTGTATACATTGACTTGCAATTTCTTAATGTAATCCATCTTTAAAATCTGAAACAGTATGCATGGGTTCCACACAAACTGAGGAATGTTAACATTTTTATGGATTGTGGAATAAATCCATATACATTGAAATGTTTAATGAATTTTTTTATATAATATATACATGAACAGTTTTCATATATAATAGAATAAAACCTAAAAAGTAGGGGAAATATTGCCTTTTTCCTTTCCTTTTCATATTAGGAACAACTTTGTACATCTTTTTGCATAATATATATAATGATATTAATTTTTAAAATTTGGAAAATATACAAGTTAAGAAAATAGATCAGCCAGTTTAGAAAACTGACCCACATAGTACTCTCCCGAGTGCTTGGCTATAATCAAGGATATCATTTGCACTTTTGCACTCGATCTCTCTCTCGCTAGCGTCATCTACTTTCCTTCCTGCATCCCCTATGTTCCTTCTCTTCTTCTCTGCGAGCGATGCTATCTCGCGCGCTCGCGTTGGCGCGATCGATTTCCGACAGGACTGGCCATTCCCTTTTTGGCAAATCTGATGAGCGAGATTAGTGGTACGCACCCGGCCCCACCCGTTAAAATCGGGGGGGGGGGGGGGGGGGGATTAGCGAGAGATGCATGCGCTAGCGCTTCTGGTGCACGCCTCTGCGCGTTGATCGTTCTTCACATGGTGGGCCCTGCTGCTGACCCTGTCCATAGGACAGAAAAGAGATGGATCAGATCGGGCGTTGCGACGTGCGCCCGTGAAAGAGTAAACTCCCTTTCCTTCCTGCATCCCCTATGTTCCTTCTCTTCTTCTCTGCGGGTTCAAGAGGAAGGGGGGAAGCGCTCGGTGCCATTTTTTGTTGTGTATATTTCCCCTTTGTTGCACCCCTAGTGGTAGTTGTTGCAATGCAATCTGGTGTATGGACCTGCTCATGGGCTTGGAGTTTCCGGTGCCTAGCTTTCTTGCCTTTTTGTGTCCCTGTCCGTGCCTTTCTCGTCGTCGGCCTAAAGCACCTCCTAGTCATGCTCGAATCTATTCTCTCTCGCTCTATGATAGTTTGTCGGGGTTCGGGCGGAGCAGATTCTGGGCCATACGGTGTTTCTGCTCCTTTTCTATTGCTTCTTTGCTCGCATGGCGTATCTGCCTTTGACATGTGCACCTGGTTGAAGGCGGCCAGTGCGTCAAATACCCGTCATCGGCCACTTCGAAAGTATCAAAACTTCAATTTGAACTAGCGTTGCAGATATGCCCTAGGCTTTTGCCCTCCTTTTCCAAATAACAATTGAGTAGCGACATTTACCTTGCTCGTCAAAAAAATCAGAGACCTAGGATCTTACCATTGAGGTGTCACATTTCAAAATCTGTGTAATTTTATAGTACATATAGTATAATTTGGTCTAAACATCATCATAATCTCAATAAATAATCTTAAAAAGCATTAACCTGAAAAATTTGTCACTCAAACAATAGGGGAGGTGGTGGTGATGGGGGGACTCCTCCTCCACCCCCCCCCCCACCCCCCAACAACAAATAATAATCCTATAATAAAATGCAACAAATCCTCGTTTGTTGTAACAGAAATATTGAAAATGTGTCACAACATATATAAGAAACTAACGTATTGCAAAAGATAAAACCCTAGCTAGTCTGCGGCATGTTGTTCACGGTACACATCAAACGCCATATACATTTGCAGCACGCCGAAACACCACATGCAACATCCAGAAATCTCGAATTAAGGTCATGTCGAAGAGCGACTTGACTGGTTTTTCCTTGGGATCAGTCGGCTGAATTGAGTTCTTTTTCCAACTTATATCCCCAATTCAATCAGTAAGCAAAAGGAAAAGGGAGCCCCCCTGTATTGAATCCTCGGAAAAAAAGAACCCTTGTCTATCCTTGACAGTTTCGTTCTCGTCCTGCATCTTCAGGGCATTTCCAACGGCGACCCGCAAATTTTCTCCTGCATCCGTCCACGGAGATGGGGACCAGGCCGCGGACACGGATACGGGAGGCCGCCATTCAACCGTAACCGCATACATTTTGAACAGTTCGAATCAACCAGCCGAAATTTATGCAAACACGGCCGGATTTCATGCAAACCAGACAAAAACATTTACATTGTAAACATATTTTAACTAAAAAGATAAAACTACGTGCACGTACGGTCGCACGGAGCTCCACTCCCACGACACGGATACACTACACTAGTCTACGGTCGGCCGCGACAGATCCCTTTGTCTTTCCCATGTCCGACAGCCCACTCACGGGACTGCTGGTAGCCCCGGAGGTATATGCTTCAGCGCAAAGGGTGGCTCGCTTCCCCACCGCTCATTGGAGTGGAACTGGCGGCTGATGCTTCAACATGAGGGGAAGGGGGGATCCTCCGCCTTCGTGGATCCTAGACGAGGATCGTCGTTGGTCTAAGTTAAAGAATCGGATAGGTTACCGGCTGTACGAGCCGATGACGCGTTGGCGGTGGCCCACATGGGACGCAAGCTGCGACGGTCTCCCGTGTTCTACTTTCCCTCGATGTTGGCGGTGGACGCGGACGCGCCGGCCACCGACTCGTCGACAGGGTGCAGTTATGCACGCGTCAACGGCGAATGGCGCGGTCGCATGCATGGGAGACGCGGTACAACACGACGTCGTCGACGGCAGCGTCGATGCCCGTGTCGCCGTGCCGGCCTGGAGCAACTCGCCACTCATCCACGAGCTGGCTTGGAGCGGCGAGTTGCTGAACCACGCGCCGGCTTGGGACGACACCTTGCTCCGTCGGGCCAGACGCGGGAGGTGGAGCAGCGAGCAGCCTCGCTCGTATCCGGCGGGCTTGGCGGGTAATCCAACCGACTTTTATGCCGGAGAACTGCTCTTCGGGGGGTGGGGGGGCGGCAAATTTGGCGGTGTGATTCTTGCCCGGCGTCTGGGCCCGTTTAAATAGAGGACACACGGGAGGAGCTTGCCCGGCGTTGCGTTTAATGCAGGCCCGTTCGTGAACAGGCGTGTGGCCGGAGTAGGTTCCTCAGCTTCCACGCAAGTTTAATGGAGGCGTTTGAATGCGGCAAGGAGGTGTGTTTAGCCGGACGTACAGCGGGCGACGCCCTCTGCTGGCGCGGCGCTTCAGTGACGGAGGCAGTGAGAGGTCGCGTCCGTCCTGAGTCGTCTTCAATATGAAGCGACGTGCTCTACAGCGACATGAATGAGGACAACTGACACCGGACGGGAATGCGCGTGAGCGAGGAGTGGTTTGGGAGGGCCAGGGCAATTAGAAGCGGGCTTGGAAGCGTTCCGGACTTCCGCAAAGCCCCAAACGTTTGTCTTCGGTTTGCGAAAAAAAATACGTCTGAACCACGTTACGGACAGATACAAACCGTGTTGAATGACTTCTATGAATATGAATTCTGCAGTCTAAACGCGTACATACGTAAAGTTTGCGGGTCGGCGTCGGAGATGCCCTGGTAACCCCACCCGTTTTATTCCCATCCCTGCGCAACACGGGAAGGCCAAACCGCAACGGAGAACGGACTGCCTGAAAGGCACAGACATAGCCCCGCGATCTCCCCCACCCTGCGCTCGGAACCCGCCCCAAGCTCTGCCGCACCACCGCCGCTCCGCGTCTTCCCCCAATTCAGCTCGCCTCGAGCCCTAGTTAACCGCTCGCCGTGCCGCACAGAGGAAAGGAGAACCCCCGCCCGGCCCCCGCTAGTCCGGCAAGATGGTGCTCGCCCAGCTCGGCGGGAGCCTCTCCCGCGCGCTCGCGCGGATGACGAACGCCACGGTCGTCGACGAGAGGGTCCTCGGCGACTGCCTCAACGAGATCACCCGCGCGCTCCTGCAGGCCGACGTCCAGTTCGACATGGTCCGCGACATGCAGGCCAGCGTCAAGCGCGCCGTCGACCTCGGGGCGCTCGTGGCCGGCACCGACAAGCGCCGCGTCATCAAGACGGTAATGTCCCCCTCCCCCCGCCTGCCCGCACGAACACGCCCTAGCCTGACGCAAATTCTCTCGTGTGATTTCGGGGAGAGGTTTTAATTTCGCGGCCATATTGATTGAATTGCCTTCCGTGTAGGCCGTCTTCGATGAGCTGTGCAACATGTTGGACGCCGGGAAGCCCGCCTTCGCTCCCAAGAAAGGGAAGCCGTGCGTGGTCATGTTTGTTGGTTTGCAAGGTCAGTCTGCCCTGCCCTGCTGCCACGTTATTCTCTCCAAACTCTGTCTTGTGATATATACCTGGTGGCTGATGTTTTAGCAATTACAACCGCCCAAATGAACATATGCAGCATCTGTTATTCCTTTGGAGAACATTGTTTTACCGGCTTGTTTATATATTCATTTGAAGGGGGCAACCGGTGGAAACAGATTAGCATAGGCCAAGCCTTAGTCACCTTCAATGTATTTTTTTTTTTCACTTTGTTGAGCTATTGGCCTACCCCAACTTGTTTGGGACTAAAGGCTTTGTTGTTGTTGTTGTTGTTGTTGTTGAGCTACTGGCATGTGATTCTCTCCAGATGATTTTATTGGTGATACAAGAAGCCATGTAATTGGAGCTGTAGTGATTAAACATTCTTATGTTGCTTTGGGGTGGATACCTGATATGTTGCAAATTTTGTTATACTTTGGGGTGGACTAGTTCAAACTTCAAAGTGATAGATTGCACTCTTATATTAGCGAGACATTTGAAGGGCTAGTTGAGTAGTTTGTAACTGGCGAGACATTTGAAGGGCTATTTGGCTTCGGTGCAGGGCTTCTGTTGTTTAGTTGACTGGCTCACTAATGATCTGTCATATATCTTCTGCACTGTAGTTTCATTGATTACAATATCCTGTTCACAAGGCAACATATTGTTCATGCAGGTTCTGGGAAAACTACCACCTGTATGAAATATGCTCATTATCATCAGAAGGTAGGGTTTAAACCGGCACTAGTCTGTGCTGATACCTTCAGGGCTGGTGCTTTTGATCAGCTAAAACAGAATGCGACAAAGATCATGGTTCCTTTCTATGGAAGGTACACTAGCACCTCGTTTCAATTGCTAATATTATGATTTGCTATCGCTTGTTTTTCCTAATTATTGTGTCACTGCAGCTACATGGAATCAGATCCAGTAAAAATTGCTGTTGAGGGTGTGGAGAGGTTTAGAAAAGAAAATTGTGATCTCATAATTGTAGATACAAGTGGAAGGCACAAACAAGAAGCAGCTCTCTTTGAAGAAATGCGCCAAGTTTCAGAAGCAACGGTAATACACTCAGAACCCTTACTTTCAGTTATAACCTGAACCAAATGAAAAGCTCACCTGCATTGTCATGATATTATGCAGAAACCAGACCTGGTAATATTTGTGATGGACGGTAGCATTGGTCAGGCTGCATTTGCTCAGGCCCAAGCATTCAGGCAAAGTGTTCCGGTTGGTGCTGTAATTGTTACAAAAATGGACGGCCAAGCGAAAGGAGGTGGCGCACTTAGCGCGTTAGTATTCACTTCCCTTATCTTACAGTACCCTCTTGGTCCCATTTCCTCTTTCCTAGGTTATGAATAACAAATTAACAACATTAACATTCAGAACCTGAGAGCAATGTAGCATACATAACATCATTAACATTTCAGAATAGTACACCTAACGTTCTTGTTTCTCTTCAGTGTCGCAGCAACGAAAAGTCCAGTGATATTTATTGGAACTGGAGAACACAAAGACGAGCTAGAAGATTTTGATGTGAGACCATTTGTTGGTCGCCTATTAGGTCAGTGTAAATATGAGGTGTGGCGTCTCACCTGTGTATTCCCTTTAGCTGACCTCCTTACATTGTGCAATTGGCAGGTATGGGAGACTTGCTGGGCTTGATGAAGAAGGTTCGTCAAGTCGTACCCGCTGATCAACAACCTGACCTTATGAAGAGACTGATGGAAGGAAACTTTACTCTGAGACTTATGTACGAGCAATTCCAGAACCTTGGTAAAATTGGCTCTATTGGCCAGGTAAGCTTGCTTTAGTCTTTCAGATTTCTTGGATATATGGTGAAATGTAATATTGTACTCCTCAAGGGCTCGATTTATGTTTGATATAGTGAACAATATATCAAATGTGGATTATTTTTATCTTTGTAGATCTTCTCCATGTTGCCTGGATTTAGTTCTGAATTGATGCCGCAAGGACACGAGAAGCAGGGTGAGGCTAAGATCAAGCGGTATATGACGATGATGGATTCCATGACAAACGCAGGTAAGTTGGGGTTGTGTGAGTCAAACCATGAGTATATGACTAGACTATTATCCTGGTGGTTTATTGTGCTTACGTCCAAAAATCATCATTGTAGAGCTTGACAACGAAAATCCGAAGCTGATGAAGGAATCGCGGATCATTCGGATTGCTCGGGGATCTGGCCGGCCTGTCAGGGATGTCTTGGACATGCTGGAAGAGTACAAACGGCTTGCTAAGATGTGGAGCAATGTAATAAAACGGCTAAGGAAGTCAAACAAAGGAGACACGAATGCTCAGCACATGAGCAAGTCCCTTCCTCCGGAGATACTGACTCAGATAGGCGGCATTGGTGGATTACGGTCTCTGCTGAATCAGACGGTCTCAAAAGAAATGGGCGGTGGTGATAGGTAACTTGAACGGATTAAGTAGGTTGCAACCGGCAATCTCCGGGTTTTCTGCTTTAGGCGGATCGTCTATCTGGATGCTACCTGCAGAGTTTTGAAACCAGATTGTAAATTGGTTTATTCATAAAGTGGCACACAACCTAGCTAGATATGCTGTTGATTCTAGTTCCTCTTTAGTTTGGGATGGTGATCCTCCTAGTTTTATTTTACAAGACATTTTGAACGATGTAATTGTTTTCCCTGTGAAATAAAGTGCGCCATGAAGGCTTTTAGTCAAAAAAAAAAAACTTTTGTATCTCTGTCAAGTAGGCATGAGATCGCAGTGTGAAACAGTACATGATCACTTGGGAGTTTGATAAGTAGAAGCATCACTTTTAATATTTCAATGAAGGCCACAGAATTTTGAAATCTCAGTTAAACTTGTCTTCTCCATGACTCCCTCCATAGATTGACAGTGTCGGGGTTAATGGTTTAATTTGTGAAAATGTAGTACAGATAATAAAATCTTAATTTTCCCTACACCTTTTCATTAGCACTGACATTCATTTCTTCTCTGTGTGGGTGATAGAAAAAGAATCCAAATTCCATGTTTATGTGTGAAATCTAAAAAAGTGTGAAACATGTTGCTCCTTGCAATCAACATCAGAGGATGCTTTGCAGGATATCATCACACAACATGTATAGAAGAAGGAGAAACACCAGTTTTTATATTTAACGAACGCCACAAAATATTGAAATCATAGTTAAAACTTGTCTTCTCCGTGATGCATCATAAACTATCATGATCCATTGCATACATGTTACTTCAGAGATAAGTTTAGTGAGGGCATGGTGAGAACTGAGAAATAGCATGAAGAAGATTAACCCGAACTCACTTAAATATGTAAACCAACAATGATATATTAGATTGACCTACAACTGCAAATCGTTGATTGCATCATACTCCCTCCGTTCCAAAATATAAGACCTTTTAGACATTTCAATAAGGGACTACATACGGAGCAAAATGAGTGAATCTACATTCTAAAATATGTCTATATACATCCGTATGTAGTCTATAATGAAATCTCTAAAAGGTCTTATATTTTGGAACGGAGGGAGTAGATGATTGTGTGTTGTGGATACTGACATCTCCAATTTCATATCCATCGTAAGATCTTTAAGGAGCAGATTACATTGCATCTGTTATTAGATTTTTCACCTTTTCTTGGCATCAAATAGAAGTAAACTAGTACATGCCAAGGACAATATCATATTATCATGTGTTTCTTTTTCTTTCAGTTCAGTAGACTGATCAAAGAAAATACATAACCATGTAGTTTCTAAACTGTCATAGCACTAGGCTCAAGTGTCAAGTCAAGAATAGCCAAGTTGCATCTCATGTAAGCCACGATCGTGTAGTATCTTGTTCTTGTCAACATGCATGAGGACAAAATCAGACAATTAGTTAATCTTGCTATGCAAATTAGGGAGTGATTCACAACATGGTTAAATACCAAGGTGTACTTGTCATGATATTGATTTGTAGACTACAGAAGCATCTATAGGGAATTATTTCAACCAAGATCACTACCTGCTAGCATATGTACCTTTGTGCTGATTTAACAAGTTTGGAAATACTCTAATGAAACTTAAAGTCTGTGTGGTGTTGCTCTGTTATGTGTAATCTTGCATGCTTGTACTGAACAAAGAGATAAATGAAGTAATGATATTATTAGGAGCACCAGGGAGACTTGCACATGAGGCTTTTGTCAAAATAATGACTGCACTTTAGGGTCCAAATTTTGATTAAACCTCACCATTATATTCAGAAAAGGACATGTACTTCAGTACCACCAATTAGATTAAACTTGACGATTAACTTCAGAATACCGTGGTAGCCTATATTCATGTTTCGGCAGAACTTGGTCTCCAGGAACCATCAAGCTAAACTGATGTTGAAATTGGTTATTTCACCTCTGTTTTAGTATGCAAGTTACTTAAAACCTATAAACTACTTATGCTAAAACAGAGTAGTTTACATTTAGTCCTCGTACACGTATAGTCTCCAGGAATCATCTGGAGTAATTTGTGCAGGATAGAGTTTTGATGAAACAATTTTTGACAATTCCAGATGATCATCATGTGAACTCGCTATGCTGGTTCACATTTAGTCCTTGTACACCTATCAAATAATCACAACTCCTCGTAGGACCCAGTTAAGCACTTAAGAACCAAGATAAACTGAATGGTTCAGGCTGAGTTCAAGGCATGAGAGATTTTAAACAAAAAAGAACCCCCACCCCGAACCCATCAGCAACATTGATTTTTTGGTTTGTTTTAAAAGAAAAAGTAATTGTTGATACACTCTTATAGTGTATGCAGGTAAAACGATGAACTGTA
The DNA here is from genome assembly GCA_039707655.1 of Elymus sibiricus. Lineage (NCBI taxonomy): Eukaryota > Viridiplantae > Streptophyta > Magnoliopsida > Poales > Poaceae > Elymus > Elymus sibiricus. The sequence goes on from CM077667.1 coordinate 371,343,169, forward strand.
CCTCCATATTTGTGCAAATTAGTTTTAGCCAATGGAGACATGACTACTAGCTGCTTCTTTATTGAGACCCTTGTCCATTATAACCTTCCTTGACTTATCCGATATAGACCATTGTCCAGCAGCAGCGTGAAAATTTGAGATTAACACAAGATTTCGAGGATTCTGTGGATCAACCTTCAGAATATGCTCAGCAACCATGTTTCCTCTTGCCACATCCATGTTAGCCATACATGCATTCAGCATAGCCACACAGATTGCACCATGGAGCTCGCTTATGTTCGAATGTAAACAACAGTAGAGATCCCATGCCTCATCAATCAGTCCTGCCCGGCCTAACATGTCAATAAAACATGCGTAGTGCTCTGGTCCTGGATCAATTGCATACTTCCTATTCATCAAATGTAACATGGCTCGGCCTTCATCCACAAGACCAGAGTGTCCACAAGCTGAGAGAACAGCAAGAAATGTAATGGCATTAGGCAAGACAATGGGTACACCTTTCTCCATCCTTTCAAACAAATCCAAAGCCTCTTTGCCATGCCCATGGCGACTATAACCATCAATCATACTGGACCAGGAAACGACATTTCTGCGAGTCATCCTGTCAAACACCACACGTGCAGCCGTTGTCCGCCCACACTTTGCATACATGTCAATGAGTGCATTGCATAGGACAGTCTCAGAATCAAACCCACATCGGAGAACCTTGCAATGCACTTGAAGACCATATTCAAGATTTGATGTGGCTGAGCAAGCTGTGAGAGCGCATGTCAGTGTGATTCCATTGAGTCCAATAGCCCCCAGCATCAAGAAAGCGTCCCGGAATTGGCCATTCTCAACGCAGCCTGAGAGAACAGAGTTGGACAGCGCCACGTCCTTGGGGCAGTCCGTGTGGATAAACAGCCTCTTGGCCTCCTCGACGTATCCGCAGCTCATGTAGAGATCAACAAGAGCCGTCGTCATAATGACATCACCGTGGCACGCAAGAACCGTCCGCGCGTGGACCTGGCGGCCGGGGCGGACGGCGCGGGAGGAAGCGCAGGCCTTGAGCATGGTGCAGAGGGTGGCGGCCGTTGGCGCGAACCCGGCGGCCGCCATGCCGCGGAAGGCTTCGGCGACGGCGGCGCAGCGCGCGTGACGGACGTGGCAGGCGAGGAGCGCGTTCCAGGCGACGGCGTCCCGCGCGGGCATTTCGTCGAACAGGCGGGAGGCGGCGCCTGGGAGGCCGGCTTTCGCGTAGGCGGCGAGGAGGGCGGTGGCCGGGATGGGGCTGGAGAGGGAAGATGACTTGAGCAGCGCGGCGTGGAATGCGGGGGGGTGGGAGGGGCGGGAAGAGAGGCCGCGGAGCAGCGCCGAGAGCGGAGGCGCCGTGCGAGCCATTTCCTCCCCTGATTAACGGAGCAACCGCCGACGTAGAGGGTGAAAACTGACCCCTGTCAGAAATTTCAGCTGGCTGGGGCGCGGTGGGCGGGGTGGCGCCGGGCGGGCAGGGGCGGCGAGGCAGGCGGCGATAGCGCCCGACGAGCAGGCAGCGAGCCGTCGAGTTCAGGGGCGGCGGAGTCGTGACTCGGGAGGCAGTGGCGCGCAGGCGCAGTGCGGCTGTCTGTGCGGTATTTTTCATTTTTTGAGAAACCCGTGCGTTTTTTGTTGGGCTAGGACCAAGGGGATGGGTCGGGACTCGGGACGAGGTTTGTAGGCAGTTTCTTTTTCTCATCCGGCCCGTTATTTAATTTCCCATAGGGCCGATCCAAAATCTCAGAATGGGCCGCAGCCCACCCTGTCCATCTTTAGATCCGTCCCTGCCAAGTTAAATTTTTTGCAAAAAAAGGTTATTTATTATTATTATTTCTGCACCCCTCATAAAAAAAGATGTTTTTTTTGCACTGTTGATTCCTGAACTTCCCCGATACTCAGATTAGTCCACCGTCTTTTTTTCTTGACAGCAAAACTACTTTATTTCTCAGACAATAGATAGGTCATTTGCATGCATGTGAGAAATAAAATCAAGGATAGACACATCCCAAAAGCTACAAGATTTAATGCTATAACAATATTAAGCTAATCCATCTGACGTGGCATTTGCTTTCGGGAACAGTGTGTGACGATCACTTTAGCAAAGTCACTTGATAATTCTTTGCACTCTGCCGATATCGCAACATCAAGCCCGTGGTAATTGTCAGGTTGGTTGATCGTGTCCACCACAAAGCTGCAATATGATTCAACTTGCACATTGTTACACCCAATCTGGCCAACCAAATATAGCCCATTTCTAATGTCATGAATTTCTAATGAGTCCACTGAAGTCACGATAGAAAGCAACCTTGCGGCGGCAATGAAATTGCCTCGGTCATCTAGTGCTATAGTTCCAGTCGCTCCATCTCCATTCTCCTACGAAACTGAGGCATCCACATTTATCTTGACTATCCCCCTACTAGGCTTCTTCCATATAAAATCACCAGTCCATTCCTTATGCTTTGGACTATAGGCTCTGACATAGTTAGTAGCAAGTACGTGTTTCATTCGAACCCCTCTCCGCCTTGGATAACACCTCCAGTGTGATCGATCCAGATCTATGTTGAGCTACTACGTGTTGCACAATCTCATTCAGTCACAAAGCTCTCCAGACATCTCTTGCCCTTCGACAGGTGAAAATCGTTTATAACACTCAATTTAGTACATAATCAGCACAGAGGACGAGAGGAGCGCACACATGGTACGGTGACTCCAAGTATTTTGTAAATAAATACTATATGTTGTTCTAGGCGCGTGGTGGTGCTACATTTTCACATAAGCTCCTACGACCGGCCAAAAACACTCAATTCTCCTTCCCCAACTTTGTCTGGAACCCTAGGCTGATGAATTTTGGGGCAACGGTGCCGCCACGTTCGTTAGGCCAGGAGCGGCGGCTTATGAGGCATCGAGGCTAACGAGAATGAGTTATCACACATTGTACAAACAACATTAGATTATTTCGCGTCGGTGATGGTTAGCGACAATGGTGTGCTTGGGTCTGGGGTGCGGCAGAGGCAATGGAGCGTTCGACGACAACTCATGGAAGGTGGCCTCGATTGCGTACACGGGAGACATTGTGAAGATAATTTTTGTTTTTGCATGGTTTCTATTTGCTAGTCAACTGCATCTCGTTTGAGTGGGATTTGTCTTAGTCCTTTGCACTGAAATGCTTTAGCGGGGTGATCAAACGATATAGATAATGTTGAATCTGATATCTAGATATGAATTTGATCCTGATTACAATGGTTTGGTGAAGAATTCAAAAGAGACTTGTCAATGGAAAACCTTTGATCAACGTGCATGCACCGATATTCAGGACATGGGCAAAATATTTCTTGGATGCCCATATGTGGTAATTGCATTAGTTATTTATCTCAAACATGTGGTTATTTGAAAATGTAAATGTGATGAAATTACGAATGGCTACAGGACTACAGAGCATGTGGTTATTTGAAATGGTTGGACCAAGAGTGGACGGGTAGGGCTAGAGCTTTTATTACTGATCTTGCAAGTGAGAAAATGATGTTATTGAAATAGGAGAATGATATGGAGAGGAAGATCTTGAAGTCGGAATTTGAGAAGAATATAATGAAGATGATGCAGAAGGAAAAAAATAAAATGGAGGGACGGGGGGGTTGCTTTTTTATTGTAGTTTTTGTTGTTGTCATGTATGTTGTGGTTGTGATCATGGCTTCAAACTATGTTGTTCCAGAAAGTAATGTCTAGTATCTTTGAGACTAATGCAGGTTGTTGTCAATTTCAAAATTTAAAATTACAATTGTGTTGTGTACTACTACATTGTCAATGACAATGGTTTTTTCGACTTGCTGAGTTAAAATAGTGTTGTGATACACAGTTGAAAGAAAACTGTAAGTATGTACCATTGCATTTGACAAAGGAAACACTGATAAATAAATTGTATTGCATTCTGACAAAGGAAACACTGGTAATTAACTAGCAAAGGAAACACTGATAAATAAGGAAAATTTCATAAATAAACTGAGCTTTAAACAAAAGATTCTGTCAATAGCTTCGATCATGGAAAGATCAAGTTTGCTACAAAAGGTAATAAGTTCCTTTTTTGGGGAATCTACGAAAGGTACACACATCATGGCATTAACGCTGCTCTTTTCAAGATCATTACACTGATCATGAACAATGATCTTAACAAGATCTACTTGCAACCAAACTATTTAGTGCATTTACAAAATACTTGTATGACAGATCACATGAAGCTAATCAATGATGCGTGACTGTTGTGTGCCACCATGTTCCTCCTGGTTATTTGCCTGGTGAGTTTGGTCTCCCCTCCTAGTCAATTGTGTTTTTCTACTTGTAAACTGCGTTGGGATTTTTCCCGAAGAGGAGGGGAGATGCATTACGTAGAGATAAGTATTTCCCTCAGTGAGAACCAAGGTTATCGAACCAATAGAAGAACCAAGCAAAGTACCCGTTAGATGCACCTACACACACAAAACCAAACACTTGCACCCAATGCGGGCAAGAGGGTTGTCAAGCCCCTTGAACTCGTTACTTGCAAGGATTAAATCTTGATAGAGATGGATGATATAAAAGAAAAATAAAATAACAATAAACAAATTACAATAAAGTATTTTTAGGTTTTTAGTATTTATGATTAAGCCAACCCGGGGCCATAGCTTTCACTAGAGGCTTCTCTCTCGAACATAGCATACAGTGGGTAAACAAATTATTATTGGGCAATTGACAGAATAGCGCATAGTTATGATATGTTATTCATGGCAATGATCATGTATATAGGCATTATGTCCATAAATAAGTAGACCAAAACGATTCTGCATCTACTACTATTACTCCACTTCGAGAGTGCTTCTATGCTTGCCTCTCTAGGTATTAAGTTCATGACAAACAGAGTAATGCTTGGAGCAAGGTGACATGATATAGACAAAGTAAGACAAGCAATATGTTCAGACCCCGTCATTTTATCCTTAATGGCAACAATACAAATACATGTATTGTCCCTTTCTATCACTGGGATACAGAGCACCGCAAGATTGAACCGATTACAATGCACCACTCCCACTGAAGATAAATCAATCTAGTTGGCCAAACCAAACCGATAGATCAAAGAGAAATACGAAGCTATAACAATCATGCATAAGAGAATTCAGAGGAAACTCAATTAATATCAATGAATAATCTGATCATAAACCCATAATTCATCGGATCCCAATAAACACACCGCAAAAGAAGATTACATTGGTTCACCGCGAGAATCGCGGTGAACATGGTATTGAAGATCAAAGAGATAAAAGAAGCCATCTAGGTACTAGCTATGGACTCGTAGGTCTGTGATGGACTACTCACGCATCATCATGGAGGCAGCAAGTTGATGTCGATGGCCTCTGTGATCAATTCCCCCTCCGGCAGAGTACCGAAAAAGGTCTACAAATGGGCTCCCGTCGGAACAGAGACTTGCAGCAGCGAAAAAAGTGTTTCAGGTGGCTCTCTATTGGTTTCCCGATTTTAGAGAATTTATGGAGGTTGAATTAGGTCAGATGGAGCCACGAGGGGCCCACAAGGCATCAGGGCACGCCTACCCCCCTTGGCGCGCCATGTTGCCTTGTCGTCTCCTCGCTTCGCGTCTGCCCTCGCTCGAAGCTTCCAGTGTCTCTTTTGTCAAGAAAAAAAATGTCAAAAAGTTTCATAGCGTTTAGATTTCGTTTGGTACCGATTTCCGGGAAAACCAAAAATAGGCAAAAAAACAACTAGCACTAGGCACTGGGTTAATAGATTAGTTCCCAAAAATGATATAAAATAGCATATAATTGCATATAAAGCATCTAAGATTGATAATATAATAGCATGGAATAATAAAAAATTATCGATATGTTGGAGACGTATGAGCATCCCCAAGCTTAATTCCTGCTCGTCCTCGAGTAGGTAAATGATAAAAACTAAAAAAATTATGCGACATGCTACCCAACATGTAATCTATTTTAGGTATGATCTTGAGAAATGATGAACTAATTGATATCAACATAATAATATCCATGAACATAAATAACATAATCATTACTTTTCAAAATATACAAAATCCTTAAAGAATGTTATTCCCTATTCATTTTATCGTATCAAGCATGGCATGACTCTGTCTTCACCGCATAAGTATAAATCATGAGCACCCTCGGTGTCAAAATCAGGCAATTGGATCGTACTTCTAACGTGCCTCAGCATTTTCAACTTCACTCAATACGAGAGCATGAACCATGGATATAGCATATCGGTGGAATAGAGTATATATGGTGGTAGATATCAAAAGAAGTCAAGGTGGAAAGGAAGTCTAGCATCAACTAGTCCGATCAGTGGGCTATGGAGATGCCCATCAATCGATATCAATGCGAGGAGTAGGGATTGCCATGCAACGGATACACTAGAGCTATAAGTGTATGAAAGCTCAATGGAAGCTAAGTGGGTGTGCATCCAAATTGCTTGCCCATGAAGACCTCGGACATTTGAGGATGCCCGTCATCGGAATATACAAGCCAAGTTCTATAATGAAAAATTCCCACTGTCATATGAAATGACAACTGAGGAGACTCTCTGTATGAAGAACATGGTGCCACTTTGAGGCACAAGTATGGTAAATGGATAGTAACACTGCCCCTTCTCTTTTTCACTCATTTTTTTCATGGTGGACTTTTCTTTTTTTCCGCCTCCCTCATTTATTTTTTATTTATTTTATTTTTCGTCTGGAGTCTCATCCCGACTTGTGGGGGAATCATTGTCTCCACCATCCTTTCCTCACTGGGACAGTGCTCTAATAATGATGATCACCACATTTTTATTTACTTACAACACAATGGAGAACATTATGACTCTATATGAATGCCTCTGGCAGTGTACCAGGATGTGCATTGATCTAGCGTAACAGGTAGATAATGATGAACGGTGGCTTTGCCATGAATACTATGTCAGCTATATGATCATGCAAAGTAATATGATGATGAACACACAAGTCATGTGACGAAACGATGAAAGTCGCATGACAATATATCTCAGAATGGCTGTGAAATGCCATAATAGGTAGTGGTGGCTGTTTTGAGGAAGATATAAGGTGACTTATGTGTGATAGAGCGTATCATATTACGAGGTTTGGATGCACCGGCGAAGGTTGCACCGACTCTCGAGGTGAGAATGGGCAATGCACGATACTGATGATTTTTTCTTAAAATAATGAAGATTTTTTTCTTAAAGCAATGAAATGAGGTGATTTTTTTCCTAAAGCTGAAATGAAATGAAAAGGACAACATGTCTTTCAAGAAACCAAGATTAAACTTGAAAAGTCTTTGTTTGACCAAAATGAAGCTCCTGGTTGATCAAAATGAAGCTCAAAGATTGTATATAGATGATCAACACACAAGTGCAAACAATGTGGGATCAAATGGTCTAGTATGGTAATATGGATTAGGTGTTTCTCATGGTCTTGAGGTGAATATGAAGAATTCGAGAATCTTCACCGGGTGTGGTTAAGAAAAGGCAAGCATTAACGACATCATGCTCCAATGAAATGTGAGGTGTGTGTGTGTCTATATATATAGAATTAAAGTGGCTAAGCTAGCCTCAATGCTACGCGTTTCAAGTTCTTGGGCATGAGTCCTCTAACAGCCGATACATGTTAACATCCTAGGCTAGCCTTTTCTCTCTTGTTTGAATTAATTTTTACTTTGTTGGAGATTTACCGGCGAGGGAATGCTTGTATCTTGGAAAGAGCTTCATGTAGATGTGTGTGTGTGTGTGTGTATACTATATACTAAAGCGGGAAGCTTTCTTTTTTCTGGTATTTTTTTACTTTTTTCTTACTGCTACTATTCAATTACGTGTTCTGTAGTGAACAGTAAATGTAAAAGTGTGAATGTTAATGCGTGTCAACAGTAGCCACCGGTGAACAGTGTTTCGGAGAAGAAAAAATACACACTAGCTCGGATAAAAAATGAGATATTTTTATAGGTTCAGATTTAGGATTTCCCTAAAAATCATTCCTCTCTACCGGCATACCGATGGAGAGCTGCCTCGATCGTCTTCCGCTCCTTCCCGGAGATGGTGCTGTCGAGATGGAAAATTGGAAATCGAAACAGTATATTTGCATGAACAATAACCTGTGAGGAAAATTAGTTCATCGCTAAAAAATTTACACCACGACAACAGTGAAAAGTGCACCAAAATTTACACGTACAAAACTAAACAATATCCAAATAAATCCAAAAATGCTAACCGGAATAATGCTCCAAATAAATCAAAACAACAATAAACCAAATAGTAAACACGAATAAACTGGGATAATAACCGACATACCGCGCAAAATATCAGAGCTTATGGGAAAAACGTTCATCGTTACGATGACACCAAGTAGAAAATCACTGGACACCAATTATTGCTATTTTCAAGTGCAAGCCATGGAGCATATGGTGAACATAGACCTTCTAGCTCCACTGCCATTAGGCAGCGATATGCATCCATGCCCAACTAAACAGTCTTCTTTGTCTCTAAAATGCCTTTTGGAGCTCGGCCTCCATGGAGGCCGGGTTTTGAAAAGTTCAAAATTCATTAAATTTCATATTTTTACATTTCAAAAAAATCTGAAAAAATACATATGTACATGAAGGCATAACACAATGTGTGTAAATTTTCAGAACGAAATTCATTAAAACGAGGGCTGTGCAAAAAAGACAAATTTGCGGCTTTTTAACACATGATACTATTCATCCCAAAAGTTCATGAATTTGTTCTTTTTGCACAGATCGCATCTCAAGGCATTTCATCCTGAATTTTTGCACACATACACATTTCATCCTTGTATACTTGCATATTTTTTTCAGATTTTTTTTAAATCAGGAAATTTGAATTTTGAATTGTTCAAAAATAAAGGGCTCCATGGAGCCCGAGCTCCAAAACGCCTTACTCTCTTTGTCTTCTTTAATACCAAGTATCAACTGATGCATCACAAAATAATCTGCTTGCAACCCCACCATAAGCAAATTTGGTTCGTAGAATAATGAAATGCCTCAATCACAAGAAAACAAGATATAGATAGATAAAGTATAATCTGCCTGCAACCCCACCATAAGCAAAAGAAAAATGAAATGCCTCAATCACAAGAGATATAGATAGACAGAGTATATTTTACAACACAATTAACAAATAATATAGCACTGGTTTTTCTTCCCTTATTGAATGTCACCAGGCCTCACATGCTGAAGAAATTTCACAAGGACAAAAATGACAAAACACTAATGATTTACCCATAGACAACAAACTAAAAAAATGGTTTTCGATTTTTGCACCATACCTAGAATAATTTGTTCTACACCGCACCTGTATTATTTAACTCTTTGACATAAATAAATCACTGTTCATGCTAAACTTTTTTTTTTGAACAAGGATGGTTCGTTCAAAACTCCAATCGCATGATCTTTAAAACACTTACATTTTATATAAAAAAACATGAAATGGACGGCACCAACAACGATCTTTGTCGCTCTATACAAGAAACAAGATAAACATTTCTACACACAACAAAAATAGTAACTACAAAGGATGTAAATGTTTTATAAATAAACCTATTGCACCAATGAACTTTACTAGAATGAACCTACACCTCTTTTTCTTCCTATAAAATCCAAACAAAACAAAACGAGTCCAACCGATAAAATATGCAAAAAAGACATGCATGCAATAAAAATAAAAATAAAGTATCTATCCAATATCTAAACGAGGCTTGCCACGGGCGCGGCGTGCGCCACGCATCTCTGGCGCTATTAAGAATTAAAGCTGCTAAACTAACACTGTTGCCATGCGTTTAAAGTACTTTGACACGAGTGCTTTTCTAACAGTTTCTAACACAGTACAACATAGATGCTTATATATACACACATACACGCATCTCTATAAATGCACGTACGCATATCTTACACATATTAGAACCTTCGAGACACTGAGTCGGCACCACATCTTAAAATTGACGAAGTCACCTTATGCCCCACACATATAAGAACCTTCCAGATGTTGAGTTGGCACAAGATCTTACGATTGACGAAGTCACCGTATGCGCCTTCACGTTGGACGGGAACGTCTTCTTCCACTAAACGAGTATCTCGAGAGATCCTGAAATAAATTTAGGAAATTGCGAGCGGCAATGCCAACACAGTATAACACAGATACTTACATACACGTACCTTATGAAGGCATATACACACATCCTACCCCCATAATGCTATCCAGAGAGCCTGAAATAAATCAAAAAAATGCGAAGAACAGTACCAAAACAATACAACGCAGATGCTCACATGCACTCATTCATATGAACGCACACTAAACACCAAGCCTGAAATAAATCAAGGAAAATGCGAGGAACAGTACCAAAACAATACAACACACATGCTCACATGCACTCATTCATATGAAAGCACGTAGACACACCCTACCCCTGTGTTGTTACGTCCTGAGTAGTACATATCATTTTTTGCTCATCCTACATTTTATATAAAGTTAGATTAATTATGATGCGATACCTATCAACTTTTTTTGCAGGACTCCCCTAAAAAAAACTTTTTTGCAGGACACCACATGATAGAAAAATCAAAGAAAAGTATGTGCCTTATAGTCCAGGTTAGTACCACTTACACTGTGAGAATAAGTGTTGATTTCGATTGATAATGCATCTCTAACTATGTTGCTCATGTGTGCTATTTTTCACAACTAAGAGTTAAGGAATAAGGGTTGATTTTGATTGATAATGCATCTCTGATTCTGTTGTGCTATTTTTCACAACTAAGAGTTACGGGGTGCAATCGTCACTATAATTCTTTCTACTAGAGTATTTTCATTCAATTCTTGTTGTTTTGTGAACTAAAATTTGTATGCATTACAGAAACAATGACGTTGTTGGTCGTTGATTTTTTTACTGAGTGCCAACACCCAGCCTAAAGGGTGGACCATCGTATAAAGCGTAATCATTTTTATTTTATAATTCACATTTTTGCTGTTTTTTTCTTCTTATGTATTTTGCTTCTTTTTTATTTTATAATTCACTTCTTTTGCTTTTTTCTACTTATGTATTTGCTTCGTTCATTAATACAAAAAAAATCATCCGTTGTGGGATGAAGGATTATCATTAAAGTGTATATTGCAGATTTCTTCATCCGTATTTTGCTTCGTTCGCTAATACAAATTTTGGGATGGGGAATTATCATTAAAGTGTATAATGCAGAAAATTTTCATTTTTTTCAACTTTTGGTTGCATGAGACGATTTTCAAACTCTGACCGAGGAACAACTTTGACTGAAACATTTATGATTTATAACTAAATGTTTGTAACCATGAATGAATTGTTTCTTGCTACCTTTCGATATTTATCTAAGTTAAATTAACTTGCACAATATCAACTGCCAACTGGCTTATTCATCCCCTTCTTTTCTTTTAGTTTATATACAACGTGAAGTGCCGTCACGTCTTCACCTGCTAGTAAGAGCATCTACAACCGGACACCTTGAACGATCTCTCATACCTTTTTGGACGCGTCCAGTCAATGACCGGACAGGAGAAAAAGAAAAAAGTGACTCAACCGGACCCCCCATATCATCCCTATACGTTCGGGTTATCCGCAAACCCTCATATTCATCCCATATATAGAGAGGATATGAGGGCTCGTGGCGCGCCCGGTCAGTCCGCTGCATAGGACGCGACCCCACTTCGGATCATTTTTTCTTTATTTATTCTTTTCTTTATCTATGCAAGTGACCGCGTCTTTATTTTCTTTATTCATTCTTTCTTTTCTCTCTCTTCCTCTTCATCAATTACCTCTTCACCAATTACATGCAAGTGACCGCGCCACGTAGGACGCGACTCCATCCCCGCCATATAGGACGCGACCCCGGACCATCTTTTCTTTTTCTTTATTCATTCTTTTCTCTCTCTTCCTCTCCATCAGTCACATGCAAACCGGACATATGAGAAAGAAAATAAAAAATATGGCTACGCAAACGGACAAAGGAAGGACACGCCCGGTGTGTTTATGGGATCATATATTTGCTAAGTTTTGCTAAGTCCGGTTGTAGATGCTTAACTTAACTACGATTAGTGGTACACGGCTCCTGAGAAATATTGCAACCACCTCCCCAGAAGTACGCAGCAAAAACAAAAACAAGCTACACCGCTACAGAGCTGAGAGTACGACTATAGAAAGATCAACCAAGCAAAGCTTCGTCATACAGAACAGAGCCATGAGAACGATTACATCATAACATGGCCATGAGATCGATTTACATGCACGTTTACTCCAGCTACTCTTGTCGATGGAGAAAGGGTGACGACTGACTCTACAGCACGGCCACGGCAGGGAACTCATCGTCGGTATCGGCAGCATCCGCCTCTCGCAGCGCCCGCGAGATGGCCCTCACCGTCGCCGGGCCGGTCCTGCAGCACCCTCCCACGAGGGAAGCTCCCGCCCACCTCCACTTGCCGACGCACGACACGAAGTCCGGCCCCGGCGCACCACCACCACCAGCAGCAGCCGAGTCCTGCAACACATGCACCAACGGTCCATGATGCAACGCAACGCAAACCAACATGATCGAGGACATCTATCTGCAGCCGTTGCCAAGAGACCGAGTACTCACCACCCACTCCTTGGTCTCGGCCACGTACGTCTCCCCGGTGTTGGGGTACACCACGATCGGCTTGCTCGTCACCTGCAAGTATAGAACGAGTGCTCACGATTAAGTTAGCAGTACACGTGAACTAGCAGTACGCAGGATGAGACGCGGCCGCGCGCATTCACCTTGCTGATGGAGAGGACCAGGCCATGGATCAGCCTGGGAGCGGTGCAGTTTATCCCGACGGCGGCCACCCTCCTGCAGGAGTCGGCGACGGCGGCGCACTCGGTGATGGGGTCCCCGCTCGCCGCGCTGACCCCGTCCTTGGAGGTGAAGGAGAACCAGGCGGGAATCCTGATGTCGTTCTCCTCCAGCAGCTCAGTGTAAGCCTGCAGTTGTGCAGCAAGAAATTGATCCGTTCACACAGCGTTCACAAGTCACAGCTAGTAACTAACTAGAGTACTATATTAACCAATCATAATGCGTGCCTGTGCTTCCAGCTTATTTGGGATGGTCTCGAAGGCGATGAGATCCGGCCCTGCATCCGCCAGCACCTGGAGCCTCCTCCTGTGGAAGTTCTTGAGCGCTTCCTTGGTGACGGATCTGCCATACTCCCCGCTACGTGCACACATACATAAACACCAGTTAACTAGATCTAGTCCAGAAAAAATATGTGTAATGGGAGAGGTCGATCGGTTCTAGTAGCTAGTAGTATTTCGTACGTGTACTCGGAGCCGTCCGCGAGGTACGCCCCGTAGCTCCCAACGGAGGCCGCCACCAGCACGGGCCGGCGCGCTCGTGGACCGTCCTTCTCGTCGCGCGCGGCATAGGGGCCTTTCGACCGGCCTTCCAGGAAGATGGCGCGCGCCTCCTGCGCGATCTGCACGCTCCGCCGGAGCAGCGCCTCGCCCTGCTCCCTCGACACGCCTCGTGACTGGAACCCTTGCAGCGTGGCCTGCCACACCACACGCGCGCGCACCGCGTCATCATGTGTGCACCAGAGACAGAGCATTTGCTTGGACGAGAAACGGAGGTGGAAATGTGGGCATGCGCGTACGTACCTGGTAGGACGCCGTGGTTATGACGTTGGCGCCGGCCTCGAGGTAGTCCAGATGGACCTTGCGGATGAGGTGGGGAGCGGAGACGAGGCACCGGGCGCCCCAGAGCTCGTCCTGCAGGTCCGCGCCGTGCGCCTCCAGCTCCGTGCCCAGGGCCCCGTCGACCACCAGCCACCCGCCCGCTTCCCGCAGCCACCGCCGCATCGCGCCCGCGGCGTCGTCGTGTCCGTCGCCGCGCCCCATGGCAGCCGGCCGATGTCGTTCACTCGTTCAGCACCTAGCTAGCACACACGCGGAGCACGTATACGAGAAGGCAAGATACCAAAGAACAGGTTGCACTTGCAGGGAGTAGCACGCCGAGATGACGATCGATCACGCCATCCCGGTGGGGTTTTTAAGACTGGGTCCGGACGGCCAGGGCGCCGCCTAGAGGTCTTGGACGGCGGCACGTAGTATGCCGCGGCGGCGGCCGGGGCAGCACGCGGACGCCGCTCCAGCGGCCACGCCGATAGGCGGGGCGATACGTGTCGCTGTAACTGTTTCACGTCTTACGTACATGCGCGCGGCCTGCGGTGTCGTAGCATGCGCCCGCCGCGCGGATCACCCAGCCTGCAGTCTTAACAGCTTCGAACGTGGCCGGCAATGCGGCGGTTCAGCAGAAGAGGTGGCATGCGTGTGTGTATGTTGGCAGACACCAGCCTCGCAGTGTTTTTTTTTTTTCGCTTGCACGAGTGTACGGGGGTTGCAAATGTTTCTGCACTGAATTGACAAAAATGGTTTTGTTATTTTTTAACGATGGAGAAATACTCCCTCTATGTTTCTGCACTGAATTGACAAAATTGGTTTTGTTATTTTTTAACGATGGAGAAATACTCCCTCTATGTTTCTGCACTGAATTGACAAAAATGGTTTTGTTATTTTTTAACGATGGAGAAATACCCCCTCTGCCCCGTAATATACTATAGAACTAATCTCTCTAGGATTGGAGGCCTCATAATCAATTGAGATCTCCAATTGGAATTTGGTCACCCAATTTTGATCGGGTCAACAATTTCTCAAAACTCTCTCATTTATTTTTTATACAATACACTATGCTTCCTAATTTTTAAATCTTCACAATTAATTAAAATTTATAATTGTGTCACCCGATTTTGACCGGATCAACAATCTCTCAATGAGCATTCTCATTCAATTCTTTTAATTCAGATGCTTGCTAATTTTGAAGCTCTCACATTTGATTGACGCATACAATTTTGAATTTGGTTCACATTTTGGCGGGATCGACGATTACTCAAATCAATCGACAGCAACAGACCAATAAAAACATATCAACCCAGTACATCCTCTCACCACCTAGAGAAAAGTAATGCCAACATGCAATACTGTAGCACCAATATAGTACATGTAGTTAATAATGCAGAAAATTTCTCACATAAATATGGATTGAAGATAGGGGCCTGCTACGCGTCGGCCGGTGGATCTTTTCAGAAAGATCCACCGGCTTGCGAGCCGTCCGATACTGTGACGCGTGCGTTTAGTTTTTCTTCTCTAATTTCCTGCAACAATACTCTTGTTGTGAAACCTTCTCTCTTTTAATTTCCTACAACAATGATTTTGTTGTGAACCCCCTCTCTTCTCTAATTTCCTGCAACCTTTTTTTTTTCAATTTTCTGTAACAAGATCCTTGTTGCAAAAATTTCGGCCACATCGCACACTAACACAGTCGTCTTTTGCTACCGCTGTTCTGTTGCAGAAACTTAGAGCAGACATGGACATACGGCATGGTGATCTGCAACAACCCATTTGTTTCGTTCAAGTCAACTGAAACAAGGGATGAGTTGCAAGAACTGTACTAGGATAGAGATTTCTTCGCAGTAGTTCGATCCAAATCAAATCCAACGGCTACGGAGGAGGTGGACAAGCGCACAAACATCCGCCGGTTGAGGGATAGTTTTCCTTGAAGATAACACAGAATCACACCACAGAAGACCAGCCAAAACACCACATTAAATAAAGAAAAAAATACTTCATCATCTCGCACACTCACCAAACCAAATATTCCCTCAATTTCAAAATGTTAAGTATTTGAAAAGTCAAATTTCTTATGACCAAGTTCAGAGCAAAAAATATCAACATTCACAATATTATCTCTGTAACTTAGTATAAGACTTTTTGACATAGACAATGTCAAAAAATATCTTATATCAAGTTATGGAGGGTCTACTAAATAAATAAAATATGAAAAATTATTTCACGATGAATCCAATGATACCAAGTTGATATTATGAATATTGATATATTTCTCTACATATTTAATCAAATTTAAAAAAGTTTTTACTTTTCAAAAAATAAATACAATATGTATTTTAAAGCGGAGGAAGAAAAAAAAAAGCAAACCCAACAACAACAACGGCGCAGCAAAGCGCGCTTAACCCTTCTAGTATAATATCGTTTTGCAAGCTAAAACAGCTTGTAAAACGATCTTATATTACGGGACAGAGGGAGTAACTATTTTCAAGTCAACACTGGAAACCATTTGGTCTGAATATTGAGATTTGTGCAAATGCTACAAAGAGATAGAATCTTTATCAGACGAAGGGAGTGTGAATGTTAACTAAAAAATAGTTTTTAAAAAAATTATGGTCACTCTTAATGAACAGCTCCTGTCGATCTGAAAAAGAAGTGCTGGCCTCGCAAGATCAGAGAGGAGATTGGCCTGTTTTTGCAAAAGTTAGAACTACGAACCCTTCTTTTTCTGTGTCAAAAAACCTCTATGAACTGAAAGAAGCATAACTAGCAATCTTCGACGATACCTGAAGTTTTACTTACTAATAGCTGTACAGGGTATTAGTCCTGTTCCGTGTACCATGCAATACTGATCCAAGCAACATCCCTGATACTTCATACAAAACAAAACTGCCTACAGTTAGAACTCGTTTTCCTTTTGATTTTTCCTTTTTCAGGTAAACTGCCTACTCTGCTCAGTGAGACATCCTATATAATGGCCGTTTTTTTCTCGCTAGCGGACCACACGCTCCCCTAAATGGCTAAATTGCAGAAATGCTATAGAAGTCAACATGTAGAATCCAGAAAAGTATCACTGCAAGCACAAAGAAACATCTAGTTACTACAGTCCGAATATTGTGCTCCCTCCGTCCCCAAAATAAGTGTCTTTGTTACTAAAACCAAGACACTTATTTTGGGCACGGAGGGAGTACAATATTTATCTCTATAAAATTTATTGTAGAATATATGATGGCCTAGAGGGAAAACTCACGTCATTGGACAAAGTTTGCTGATGAAACGTACCCACGTAACTTCCACGCCTTCAACATTAGATCAGTTTTCACAAATGATGCATGTTGCTGCGGGTTCAGGAGTTTAATGCTTTCTGACAATCAACCTGTGTGCAACCCAAAAAAACATTATGATGAGGTGCACACTCATCCAGCAAAGTTTACTAACAGAAATGTTAGATAATTAAGGAAGAGAGGGAACCTGGCAAACTTAAGCAGACACTAATTATAAATCAATAACAGCACGGGCAAAATAAGAACGGCTTGATGGCCAGAAAACACTAATTAGACTGCAGCATATGGTTTCAAAATTGAACGGCATTCGAGCACCAGTACTAACTGGGTGGCACCAATGTTCCAGCAAGGAGATGCATTTGAATGAAATGCCCTATAATGCGCCCAAGTGTCAATTATGAACTAAATAAAAGGATAAAATGCCGCAGAA
The DNA here is from genome assembly GCA_039707655.1 of Elymus sibiricus. NCBI lineage: Eukaryota > Viridiplantae > Streptophyta > Magnoliopsida > Poales > Poaceae > Elymus > Elymus sibiricus. The sequence continues at coordinate 371,360,612 of CM077667.1, forward strand.
GCAACGCCAAATAAAAATATTTTAAATCAAAACCAAATAAAACGATCTGGAAATTAGAGAAATACCGAAGTTGAAGTCTTCGTCAGCTCCCTGATAGCCATTGTAGCATAAGATGATGTCGGTAGAGTAAAACTTAATTTTACGGCAAGCTCTGGTAACAGATCTGAGCTGCCAATAGATTCGGTCTCTGCTAAGATGGTTGCTCCAGAGGTGTCCAATGAATCATCATGTGACGCCCCAGTAGATAATAGTTCATTTACTTCAGATGGCTTGGCTTTGGATAGAACATCCAAGTCAGTCTCCACTAACTGTATTTTGTCATCTGTGTAAGTCATGAGGTCCCTGCAGCATTAAGAAACGGTTTAACTGAGAAGTACAAGGTATCTTGCAAAAGTGCAAAGAATGATTCAGTTGGCTCAAGCAAATGAACAGATTATTGGCCTGATTCCTCATTTAATTGACAAAGAAGTGGCTATATTGCAATATGTATATTATTTATACAAGATGATCTGGATAGTGCTAGAAATCTCAAGCTGTTACTGTATCTCTTTGAGCAAATGTCAGGATTGAAAATTAATTTTCTGAAAACTGAGATGTTTATGGTGTTACAGGATGATGAGAAAGGGCAAAGTATGCTGATCTTTTTAATTGTCAGTTGGATTCTTGGCATATTAAGTATTTGGGGTACCTGCTTGTGGGAGCAGATTGCATGTAGCTGACTGGAACTGAAGATAAGATTTATAAGAGGATGGGTAATTGGGAAGCCGGTAATCTTTACCATGGTGATAGAGTAAGTAAAATCAAAGCCTGTCTAACTAGCATCCCAATCATTTCTCCATGTATAGATTCCCAAAGACTAATGTGGGGAGGATGGAGAAAGCTATTAGAAGATCTTTGGCAAGAGAAAGTAGCATTGGGTGAGATGGCATGTGATCTGTAGGCCGAAGGGAAAAGGTGGGTTAGGTATTCACCACCACCCCCAACAACAACAACAACAACAAAGCCTTTAGTCCCAAACAAGTTGGAATAGATTAGAGCTGAAACCCATAAAATCTCGCAACCAACTCATGGCTATAGCACATGGATAGCAAGCTTCCACGCATCCCTGTCCATGGCTAGTTTTTTGGTGATACTCCAGTCCTTCAGATTCTCTTTACGGACTCCTCCCATGTCCCGACCTCTTGACATTATCAGCACGCTTTAACCGTCCGCTATGCACTGGAGCTTCTGGAGGCCTGCACTGAATATGCCCAAACCATCTCAGACGATGTTGAACAAGCTTCTCTTCAATCGGTGCTACCCCAACTCTATCCTGTATATCATCATTCCGGACCCGGTCCTTCCTTGTGTGGCCACACATCCATCTCAACATGCGCATCTCCGCTACACCTAACTGTTGAACATGTCGCCTTTTAGTCGGCCAACACTCAGTGCCATACAACATTGCGGGTCAAATAACCGTCCTATAGAACCTGCCTTTTAGCTTTTGTGGCACTCTCTTGTCACAGAGAAGGCCAAAAGCTTCACATCTTCATCGATATCCCCATCCTTCTGCAACATTGACCTCAAATATCGAAAGGTGTTCTTTTGAGGCGCCACCAGCCCATCAAGGCTAACCTCCTCCTCATGCCTAGTAGTACTGAAACTGCACCTCGTGTACTCGGTTTTAGTTCTACTGAGCCTAAAACCTTTCGATTCCAAGGTTTGTCTCCATAGCTCTAACTTCCTATTAACCCCCGTCTGGCTATCATCGACTAGCACCACACCATCCGTGTTTGACACGAAAGGAAAGAACACTCATACAAAGAGATAAAGGGTTCGTATAAGTGTCTCCCTTGAACCGGAGAACAAACTCAAACTGTTGCGGGCGTGTCAGTGTACAAAGTACACAAATACAAGAGGAAAAGAAAAAGGTGGGGCCTGCTAGCGCGGCCGGATGATCAAGCGATCCTGGTCTCCTGGTTCCCCGGGGCCTCGGAAAGTCCCCCGGTTAATTACTCCCGCGGATAGTACCGCAGGACACCTCCGATTAAGCTGCGCAGTCGTCGTCTTAGGTCTTCGCTTCGCGTTCTCCATGCATGGTGGTGTGTGTGTGTGTGTGTGGCGGCGACAGTCTGTATACTAGGTGGTACACGCGCCGTCGATAACGTAGCCTTTGCTCCGGCCACGCCTGCCTACGCCGTCTTGCCTCGTCGGCCTTGAGCGGCGTCGATGTTGTTGGAGCTGGGGTAGCATGCATGATTGGGCTTGGCTTGGACGTCGGCGGTGACTTTGTAGGTTCGCCGAAAGAGCGAGGAGTACGGCCCCGCGGGAGTAGATGTTGGAAGGAGAAAAAGGAAGGGATGGACGTGCGACACATAATGTGCACACATCCGGCCATGGTCGGATACACCACCGCCAATAGCGGGGAAGTCGCCACCTTGTGCGGTCCGGCATAGCCGCGGGCGACGGATAAGCCGTACGGCAAAGAGCACGCGCCACTGACACGGAGTGCCGACAGTGGTGTCGACTCCGTCTCTACGACGGATGCATCCGGACCGGGAGCTGCTAGACATGAGAAGACCCCGGCGCATGTGATATGTGTCCGTGTCGAAGAAGAGGAGGCCGCAAGGTACGCCTAAGCGTGACCCGGTCCCAGTTGGACGACGTCTCCGCCGCATACACCGCCGCCAATAGCGGGGAAGTCGCCACCTTGTGCGGTCCAGCACGGCCGGGAGCGACGGATAAGACGCAAGCCGAAGAGCAAGCGCCGCCGACACGGAGTGCCGACGGTGATGTCGAGTCCGTCTCCATGACGGATGCATCCAAACCGGGAGCCGCTAGACATGAGCGGACCCTGGCGCATGTGATATGTATCCGTGTCGAAGAAGAGGAGGCCGCAAGGTACGCCTAAGCGTGACCCGGTCCCGGTTGGACGGCGTCTCCGTCGGTCACCGGTTACGACAAGTCGTCGTGACTCGTCGAGCGTTGCGCCGCCGCCAGCGCGTCGAACAGCCTATGCCGCCTAGTCCCGACGAGCCCATGGCGCCTCCATGGGCCGACGAGATGGAGGCGAGTGAGGCCTCGCGATGCGGCGGAGCCTTGCCCAGCCACCTCCGATGGTGCCATCTTTTAGCGTCGGTCGAGCCCGGCGTGGGAGTCGCCGGGTGTTGTGCCTATAGTGCACCAAGTGAGTCGCATGGCACATGTCGTTGAGTCCCGACATGATGGTGTTGCCGACAGACTAGACAACGGAGGGTGCACCCGGGTCCGTGCATGGGCGGCGGCCCCGGTACGGCGTCGTCGTCATCGCCAGAGTCGTCGCCGATGAGTAGTGCACCTGGGGCTACACACGAGCGGTAGTCCCGGCACGTCGCCACCGGTAGTGAGTCCGGCGTGAAGGAATAACCGGGGGTTGCACGAGGCAACCCCGGCATCAGCGTTGTCCTTGTGGGAGGGGGCTACACACAAACGGCAGCCCCGGCATGGCTTCGTCGTCTTCAACGGCAAGCGATAGAGCCGGCAGTTGGCTCCGTCGCCGGTCGTGCGGTCGCAGTTCCGATGGCCACCATCGAGATGAGAAGATAGAGGGGGAAACACTAACCATGGAAAAAGATGATCGTCTTCTTCACGGACACTTCGTCGGCCTGCGGCGCTTTCTCGCTTGCCACCTGCAAAAGGAGGAAGCCTTCGGCTGCCGCGCTTCTCTTCCCGTACGCAAGCCAGCTGCGACGCGAGCTCGTGCCCAAGCCTGGCCGGATGCGATCTCCCGGCTCCTCCTGATGCGTCCCTCAACTCGCCTACACACAGGCTAGATAGCTCGGGTTGCCCGCGCGTGAGGTCGAGTGAGCTCAAGTACGCCTCCTGCGTACGAGATCTCAGAGCCAGATCGATATCTCCTCGCTCCCTCCTCCTAGCCGTGTCGTCCGTCCTCGAGTTCTGCCCGATGAGTCCTCCCTCCCTTTGCGGCTGGGCAGGGACTCCTCTATTTATATGCATAGGGTCGACGCACCACCTCCGCGGCCATTCCTCAAATCGTGGGATGTTGGAAATATTGATAAGCGTTACGCCTTACCCTTCGTCCAAGTTGATCGGCTGCAAAACAAAATATCACGCGTGGGGTCGTTTAATTGTGTTTGCAACTGGGCACGTGATCCTTGCAAAGTTCATGCCCAAACTGACCCTTTGTGTTTCCTTAGCCAGCTAGTTGTGTACACGTCTTTGGTATATACGTGTGGCCAGCCACCGGCCATATACCTGAATACTTTTACATACACTAGTGCGTACGTGTATAGCATCACATGATATGCATCGACTGGTACACATGTATGAATACATTACGGATGCGTTTGAATACATATGCACGGAACGTCGGCCATGCAAGCGTTCGGGTACATACATGTACAATATGTACCCTGACAGTTTGACATGGGTATTCCGTCACGTATAGACCTGGCCTCCAGTACGTATAGGTGCTAGTGCGTAAATACCATGGCCATGCACGTTCATGCTATAGTAACTAGTACACACACATGCACTAAGGGCATGCACCAAGGGGCATGTATAGTTTCATCACTAAACACACACATGAGGAGGTTGTGCACTTAGGAAATTCATTCATTTCCAAGAATAAATTTTCTTGTTAAATCACGTAAGAAAGTACGTCAAACAATCCGCAAAGAGCATACACCATGGGATATCCCCTTGTATATCCCTTGTGACCTCATCCATCACCAAAGCAAAAAGATAAGGGCTCAAAACTGACCCCGGTGCGGTTCTATTTTAATCGGAACGTCATCAATGTCTCCATCACTTGTTCGAACACTTGTCACAACATTATCATACATGTCCTTGATGAGGGTAATATGATTTGTTGGGACTTTGTGTTTCTCTAAGGCCCACCATATGCAGGCCTTGTATATCGCACATGACATTCTGTGGTATCTTATCGTAGGCCTTCTCTAAGTCAATGAACACCATATGCAGGTCCTTGCAGGTCCTTTTGCTCCATGTATCTCTCCATAAATTGTCATACCAAGAAAATGACCTCCAAGGCATGAAACCAAACTGAATTTTGGTCACGCTTGTCATTCTTCTTAAGCGGTGTTCAATGACTCTCTCTCGTAGCTTCATTGTATGGCTCATCGGCTTAATTTTTCACAGTAATTAGTACAACTCTGAACATCCCCCTTGTTCTTGAAGATTGGTATTAATATACTTCGTCTCCATTCTTCTGGCATCTTGTTTAGTTAGCCATGCTATCGCTATGTCTCCGAGGCCTCTCCACACCTCAATGAGGATACAATCAGGGCTCATCGTCTTTCTTCCTTTCATCATTTTTAAAGCCTCCTTGACCTCAGAGTCCGGGATTCGCCGCACAAAACGCCTGTTGGTATCATCAAAGGAGTCGTCCATTTCAATGGTAGAGCTCTCATTCTCCCCATTGAACAGCTTGTCGAAGTACTCCCGCCATCTATGCTTGATCTCCCCGTCCTTCACCAGGAGCTGGTCTGCTCCATCCTTGATGCATTTGACTTTGTCGATGTCCCTCGTCTTCCTCTCTCGGATCTTGGCAATCTTATAGATGTCCCTTTCACCTTCCTTCGTGTCTAAGCGCTGGTAGAGATCCTCATACGCTCGACCCCTTGCTTCACTCATAGCCCGCTTTGCGGCTTTCTTTGCCACTTTGTACTTTTCTGTGTTGTCTGCACTCCTATCCAAGTAGAGGTGTCTAAAGCAATCTTTCTTCTCCCTAATAGCCTTCTGAACATCATCGTTCCACCACCAGGTATGTTTAGCTTGGCTTCTACTTCCCCTAGACACTCCAAACTCCTTTGAGGCCACCTTACGAATGCAAGTCGCCATCTTCATCCACATATTGTCTGCATCACCTCCTTCCTCCCAAGGGCCCTCCTTAATGACCTCTCTCCTTGAACGCCTGAGCTACCTCCCCCTTGAGCTTCCACCACTTCGTTCTAGCGACTTTGGCATGCTTATCCTGCTGGACATGAATCCGAAAGCGGAACTCAGCCACCACAAGATTATGCCGAAGGACAACACTCTCTCTAGGTATCACCTTACAATCTAGGCAAGCATGCATGTCTTTTCTCGAGAGGATGAAATCAATCTAACTAGTGTTGACCACTACTAAAAGTCACTAGATGTGATTCTCTCTTTTTAAAGAGGGTGTTAGCTATGCTCATGTCGTAGGCTAGAGCAAAACTTAAACATCTTCTCCTTCCTGATCCCTGATGCCATAGCCAAAGCCCCCATGCACCCCTTTAAAACATGTGTTAGATGTACCCACGTGGCCATTGAGGTCTCCTATGAAGAGCTTCTCGCCAATAGGTACACTCCTAACCATGTCCTCCGGGCCTTCCTAGAACTCCATTGTGGCCTACTTGCTGGGCATACTGATAACATTGAAAACTAAGTCCCCAACTACGAGCTTGACCAGGATAATCCGGTCCCCACGCCTCTTGACGTCTACCACTTCATACTTGAGGCTCGTATTGATCAAGATGCCTACTCTATTTATGTTTGCAGCCGGCCCCGTGTACCACAACTTGAAGCCGGTATCCTCCACCTCCTTCGCCTTATGTCCCCTCCATTTGGTTTCTTGGATGCAAAGGATATCAACACCTCTCCTCAAAGCTGTATCAACTAGCTCCCGAAGCTTACCTGTCAGCGACCCTACGTTACAGCTACCTAAGCGGATCCTCCTAGGCTCGGCTAGCTTTTTTATGCTTCGCACTCGTCAAGTCAAATGCGAAGACCCTTGCTCATTTTTGACTACACCGGGGCGTCGATGTAGCGCGCCACTAAGGATGCAACGACTAGATCCTTGCTCACTTGCCACCATATCCAGATCAAGATACGATGCGCCACCAGGAGTGACAGCTTGGCCCTTGCCCATGTGACACCACACTCGGGTTTCGATATGGCGCGTCGCTGAGAGTGTTACGCCCCAATGATTTTCTTTTGGGTTTCATCTTCATAAGAGTGGCTGAGTTTTGATGTTGGCTCGCCAAGCCTATCACAACCCTCCTTTTCCCGGGCTTGGGACCGGCTATGTTGAGACAACATAGGCGGAGTTTGGTTAGGTATTCACCATCTGGAAAGAAATCCATGTCAGTCTTCTTGGCAAATGATGGAGGAATTTGGAGAATAAGGAAGGAATGTGGCAAGATTTAGTCCAAAAAAAGTATAAGTTGCAGAATGGAATTCGTCGAGTGAATAGCACTGTGAGTGATTCTCCATGTTGGGCTGATCTATTGAAGATTAAACAGATTTACATGAGAGGCAGGATGATGGTTGTTGGTGATGGCAAAGAGACTGACTTTTGGCATGATTGCCGATGTGGGGATAAACCTTTAAAAGATCGGTTTCATGAGCTTTTTGAGATCTGTAATGAAAGTTCTTGCGCTGTGAGGCAGATGGTGGAGAAAAATTGGCAGCTAACTTTCAGAAGATGATTGAATATAGAACATAATGGACAATTTGCTGATACGAGAGACAAAATTAGCAGGACTCCATTTTCAAATGCTTATGACAGCCCCCAGGTAGAAATGGTCCAAAAATGGCAAATTCACAGTCAAATATGTCTAGTCTCACATGTCTGATGTGGGTCCTGATAGATCATTTAAGCACTTGTGGATTGCTAAAATACCTGTGAAAATTAAGATATGGCTGTAGCTTATATGGCATAAGCATCTAATGATAATATGATTAAGAGGAACTGGACTGGTAATCCTTCCTGTAGTTTTTGCTCCGAGATAGAGAGTATCAATCATCTCTTTGGTTGTTCGGCAGCGAAATACATTTGGAGCATCTTGAGTAAATGCCTAGGGGCCAAAACCAGGCTTGGATGCTTTACTCAATACTTTTGGTGGATACCACGTTTTATTCCCAGCAGCAGAAATCTACAAAATGTAAGTGTGGCTGCTATATGTTGGGCCATTTGGAAGCTACGTCATAGGGCCTGCTTTGATCACAAGCTTGTTAGATCTCCAGCTGAATTCATTTGGTATGCCTATTCTTTTATGCGCTACTGGGCAGGTCTTCAAAATGCCGAGGAACAGCTGCTGCTGGAGCAAGGAGCAACTGCTTTCCAGGATGAGGCGCTGGCCATTCACAACAATGGTGGAGGAGAAAGAACTCAGAGACTGCTGCTGGAAGAGCAAGATCAAGATGATGATATGGAGGAAGTGGCTGAGCACGATGATGAAGCATGTAAAATAGGGGATCTTTGGAGGCCTGTCCTCTTGCTAGTATCATTTGGAGAGTTGTAACAGTTAAAAAGTTGCTGGAGTGTTTGATGTTGGTGCTCGAGCTTGACAGGGCTGTTTGTGTTTCCCCCTCCTTTTGTTGTTTCGTTTTAAACTAGTTGGTGCCGATGTTAGTAGGTCCATTTTGGTTTCTATGAGGTAGCAGCTTTCATTGTTCAACTAGTGGGTGCACATGGATGCTATTTTTCTTGTTTTGTTCTGTTATCCCTTTGATAATGGAACCTGATCCGAAATTGTATGGAAAAGAATCCTGAAAAAGAGAAACTGCATTGAAACATCTAGAACTAGAAGTCACTGTACAGCAAATATAGTTAAACTTAACAAACCAAAATATAAACAAAGCAATTGATTGAACTAAACAGTAAAATTTTGTTTAAGTTGCACATACCATTCACAGTCAATAGGTCGTTGTAATACACGACGGTAACCTCCTTTCATGCTTGTAATCGAGAATTCCCTTAGAATTGAAAATTGTGTCATCCAGTACAAGTTAGTATGCAAAAATGGATATCAAATGCATGAATATGAATAAGATAACACAGTAGCTATGCCAAAGATACAATTTTCGTGACCAAATGCAATATTTAAACCCCTTTCCTTGGCCAGTGCGGCGCCGGTCTACCGGTCGCACGTATGCCGTCTGATTCGCCGAGCGCCAACCGTTGGATCCTGCACACCGCATGTCGTCTTCCTCCCCCGTGTCTCAGATTTGATCCAAAAGTCAACAGCGAAAATCCCCTTCACCCCAGCTCGTCTCTCCTCCACACCAGGCCGCATAGGAGGCCGTGGCTGTGAGGCCAATGCGTACCCACCCCACTCCTGCAACAGCTCGCCCTTGTCAGCTAGACGTTGGGCTCATCACTGCAGCTCCACGCCGGCCAGTACCTAGCAGTAGCAGCCCCGATGCTGGTTGCAGCAGTGAGGGTAGCCGGTCCAAGCAAAACGGCTTGCCGCCAGAGCTCCGGAAGTCGCTGGTCCCAGCAGAACATGGCTCGCCGGTGGGTTCCAACTTCTGCTGCCAATGGTTGCAGCTCTGTCGCCGGCCTAGTTCCAGCATCCAGTGCCGCGATCCCGGAAACGGGTGACTTTCATCTCCAGCACCAGCTGCTGCCGGTTGCAGCTCCCACGGTTGACGATCGCATCTCACAGCCGCCATCGCCAGTTCCAGCATCCTGAGTCACCGGTGCTAGCAGACGACGTCGCGGGTCACAGCAGTCGATATCATCGGCTGCAGCAATTCAAAGTCGCTACCCGTCACGAGTCGTAGCATGACAAAGTATCTGTCACAGCCGGTCGCAACGCCCACGACCAGCGCCGTAGCACCGCCTCATACCTTGCACCGCAGCACCCCGGCACACCCTGGCCATTACCCCGCTAAAACAGCGTTCTCCCGCTCACGGCGTGGCCGGCAGACCTCGTAGAGTCACCGGTGGCGTCGCAGCAGAAGGACCCCCAGGTGGTCGCTCCCCTCCCACCCTTTACAGCAGCGCACCTCCAGACACACGGAGGCGGTTGGCCAACCGGAGTTTGTCAGGCGGACGGTTCTGCCAGGGCGACGAGAGGAAAGAGACGGGGATTCGCTCGATGTGGGTAGACAGCAGAGGTGAGAGACAGAGACAGGCAGAGAGAGAGAGAGAGAGAGAGAGAGAGAGAGGAAAGCTCGCGAAGAAGACGAGAATGAAGGAGAGAGATGGAGAAAGAATATGTAATGGCTCACATGGTTTCTCAGAGAGAGAGCGGTAGGTGGTGGGCTAGGGCTGAAGTGTGCCTAGTGCGCGAGCAACCGACGCGTGGCTCGGCCGGTCAGCCGGCTAGAAACACTTCCCTCTTTCCTTTGGATGTGTTATATGAGCACCCGTTTATAGAGGCCCGTTAGGATGACAATTATCATACAGAGCTATAAACTTGCTTCAGAAAGCAACATACATACATAGGAACAAACTAACTTACTTGACTCCATGGATGCTCTCTGTCAGGCTAATACCATCCTGGAACAAAAAGAAACAGATATACATTAAATACACATCTAAAATAAACTATTTAAGGCTTGAAGCTATCTATTTTCAGTAGTCTGACTAATAGGTTTGTGCTCCACAAGTGCACCAATCTCACAGATAATATCTCTGTAAAAAGGGAGATTTGCGTGTCTCATTTCAACAAAACAAACTTCATAAATCCAAACATAAGAAATTGCTTAGCCTTTACCATTTCTAGTAAAGATACAAAGATCATCAATAAAACCAGCTAATAATAGAAGGCAACAAAGATCACAACGAAAATATACTAGATTGGCCTTGGACAAGAGTGATTGCATGCAGCTGAATGTATTGCCAGAACGAAAAGCTTGGTGTTACCTAATAGCGTGATTGGTTGGCAACTTCATTCTGCAGCTTTTCAATAAAAGCAAAGAAGGGCATAATGGGAAAGGCAGTAATTACGCTAGATGCTTTGGTAGAAGCACACGCCAAGTAAAATATAAAATCAAATCAGAAATTATCGCCTACGAATCTCAAACAGAGGGAGTACTCAGGTAAGGTGCACAGAACACATGGGTAGCAATTAAAAATGTTCTGCAAAAAGAGGGAAACTAATCCAATATTACACATCTACACCCTATAGTTTGGTAGAAAAAAATAGAAAAACAAAAGCCTAAGAACTTAAAAGCGCATTATTCGATAAAATTCACGGTAAAGATAGCATTACCTTGTTAGCTATTTCATGGTAAATCCCAGCAACTTCATTTCCAGGAAACAATGTTTCTGAGCTGCACATGGAAAAAGTAAGGATAACACTCGAACGAATCAACTGTACAAAGAATATACAGCAAATGCTCATCACCCAGGCAAAGGAAGGACAACATCCTCGAGTGTGTACACTGCCTTCAATAAATCTTCAGAATCAGCTATCTACAAGAGAAGTATATGAAAGGGGGTTTCACAAACAGCAGCTCTCATGCACAAGTTTTCACGATGTTTGTGTGTAAATATAGTAAACCTTGACAGACTGGATCGTTTCTTCTGGAAGTGTTTCAACAAATATGTCCATTTCAGATGCGTTCGTGTGGTCATCATTATTTTTTGAAGCATCTGTTACAGTTCCTTCTCCAAGACATTCTTTTTTGTAAACCAAGTCACCTTCTATGACCCGTGATAAACCTGTGATGTTTACCCATTAGCATATAAAGACAAAAGAAAGAAGAGTGGATGGTAGCTTCAAATAATGAAAGCAAACTTTCAACACCGTGAATAACTATAGTGCAACAAAATGCATATGAGTCACTAAATGCACCAATAAATTAATACGGAGGAAGAGGCTTGTGTGCTTTGCAATAATCAGTTTTTAAATCAATAGCTGCATCTGATGGAGCAGCTAGGAAAAATGTGGAGCCTGGGAAAGCCGCAAACTGGGCAAAACATTTACTGAAAAAGGCTCGCGCCCCACTTTATAGATAAAGCAATAACCATACAACCCAAAGCATACAACTCGACGCCACAACATACACACCCAAGACAGGATACAACAGTGCACAAGAACAGCTACACCACCCCAACCCACTACAAGCCAACAAAAGAATACAATTAGAGCCACGCTTGATGTTGTCGGAGTTCTCCACCATGACAGAGGCGTCACGAAGAGTCAAAGCTGCGCCCGACAAACCATGGACTTCAAGACGGCGCCTTCAGGAAAGGAACAGCACCGGAGCACTGCCGCCGCCCGAAACAAAAGTATCATAGTTTTAACACGGAGCTAATGGAAGGAGAGAACCGCGATGGCGCCTTTCACGAAGGGGACGACGGCCGCGGCCGCCGCCGCCGTCGACCTGGTCCAAGCCAAACAGGTATTACTCCCTGGCACTACTCCCTGGCACGCTCTTTGCCTCCGAAACCATCCTTGATCGCCAAGCACCGGCCACCAGGCCACCCGCACGGCCATGGTCGCCAGTCCGCAACTGAGCCATGCGCCCCGCCCATGAGCATCACGGCTCCCACCACTAGGGAAGCCGCCCCAGCATCCAAGACCACCCCTCCAACGCCACCACGGCATGAAGACGAGACTGACCATTGAAGGGTAGAAGGCCGACCGATAAAGGGTAGAAGGTCTATCCTTCCAACCCAAAACGAACCCATGGCCAGGCGGTTGCCCAGCCAACTTGAACGGGGCAGGTCGACAGCCGCCAGCTACGCTGCAGCCACCCGACAACCCTAGGGGACCAAGGCCGCCAACACGACACATCTGGCTCCTCCAAATCTCGGTGTGGCAAAGCCAGAAGGCCTCCTGCGTTCCACTTCCTTGGAGTTCGAGAAAAAGAGAAGTGGAGTGCGAGAGAGAACCAAGATCGGTCATGGCAAACTCCTGCCGAAGAAGGGAGATAACATAAAGAAGGAATACAGGGGTGGATGCAGTGAGAATGATATCGTCTACATACAAAAGGAGATAGGCAGTGGGTCCAGAGGATCTATAGACAAATAAGGAGTTGTCGCACTTAGAAGCGGTGAAACCAATGGTGGGGATGAACGTGGCAAAGCGAGTGAACCAGGCACGCAGGGCCTGTTTAAGGCCATACAGAGATTTACGAGCAGACAAACATGGGAAGGTGCAGCGGGATCCTCGAACCCAAGGGGTTGCTGGCAGTAGACGGTCTCGGCTAAATTCCCATGGACAGATGCGTTTTTGACGTCTAGCTGATGAATAGGCTAGGAGGTGGAGATGGCAAGAGAAAGAACGACTCGGATAGTGCTAGGAGGCGGAGTGGCCAAGGCGGCGATGCCAAAGATACGTGAGGCGAGAAACGGTGTCGGTGTAGGCTACGAAGCCGAAGTCGGGAGTGTTGTTGGAGAAGATGGGATACAAGTCGTCGTCACTGTTGCATCGGTGAATGGCCGCCTTGGTGGTGAAGTCCTTCACAGTTAAGCGAAACGAACCAAAAATTCAATTGCAAGATTATTACCAGTGATAAGACGGCGCACGGATAAAAGATTCTTGATAATTTGAGGTGTAACTAAAACGTTCTGGAGATACAAGTGCCGAGTGGGATTCGGGAGGTAAGTCGAGCCTACGTGAGTGACGTGCATAGATTGTCCATTTCCAACATAAGCAGGGGGTAATTAGAAATCGAGGAAACCGGCAAGAGCATACCTAGATCGGCGGTGAGGTGCGTGGAGACACTGAAGTCCGCGAATCATCCACTGTTGGAGTTCTAATGCGACAAGTTGTGCAGTGCGCCCATCAACATAGCAGAAGTGTCCTGGGCAGGCACGGAAGCTGAGTATCGCACCATCGCCCATGCCATTGCCGAAACCTCATGGCTTCGTCAATTCCTTCAGGAGCTTCATTAGTCGGTCAACAAATCCACTGTTGTCTATTGTGATAATGTGTATGTTGTCAACATGTTCGTTGACCCTGTGCAGCAGCATCGTACGAAGCATGTCGAGATAGATATTCATTTCGTGCGCGACTAAGTCTCGCTCAGCAAGGTTCGAGATCTGCATGTTCCCACCTCTTCGCAAAATGTTGATATTTTCACCAAGGGGTTGCCGACAGTGCTCTTTGCTAAATTTCGATCCAGTATCAACATTCGGCAAGCCCACGATGACACTGTGGGGTGCCGCCTTACCCACGTAGATAGGATCGGCCAGCATTCTGCTTGTACGTGTGTGTGCGTGTATTCCTCTCTCATGTAATCTCTCTACTTAATCACCCAATTGAGGAGTATTACACTATGATGCATCATTACTCTTGCTCTCTTTCTATCATGGTATCAGTTTGATCCATCTCCGTCGCTGCCGCTACGGCCTCTGAGGCCGCCACCGCCGCGGATTCCTCATCGGCGGCCTCCTCGCCTACTTCTGCTCCCTCCTTTCCAATGGCATCTACGCCTCTTCCCACCCCCTCCCTTCCACTGTCCTCTCCACCCTTGACGGTGGTCACCGCAGGTCTTCCCCTCCAGACCATGCCGCCTGTGACGAGCTTCTATCCTGCGCCGGCCCTACCTCATGCCATCCGCATCGTGAAGGCCAACATGCACCACCAAGTGTGCGGTTGGACATGAAAGGCGTCAACTATTCGGTCTGGCGCGGCCTTGTGTTGGAGACGATCGACCGGTACGACGTCGCCGACCACATCTCTCCCGACTTCAACGATCACTGTGGCGACGTGGCGTGGAAGATCGTCAACAAAGCGGTCAAGAAGTGGTTCCATGGGATGATGAGCACAGAGCTCGTCGGCTTCATCACCGATCGGGAGGCCACGGCCTTTGGGATCTGGTCGGCTATTGAGGCCCAGTTCCTCAACAATCAACGCTCCCAACAGTTCTATCTCAAGTCTGAGCTGCATGGGTCCGCCAGGGCGACTCTTTCGTCTCCATCTTCTGTGCCCGTCTGAAAACCATCGCTGATGGGCTGCGGAACATCGATGCACAATGACGAGCTCATCATCCAACTTCTTCGCGGTATCAACAAAGACCGATACCAGATGACGGCGAAGATCATCGAGAAGTCACCCACGCCCCTGGCACTTGACGTCATTGTGGGCATGTTCTTGCAGGACGAGATGACTTCCGGCGTCGACTTCTCCGGCTACCACGGCGCCCTCGCCGTCCACAACTGGCAACCTGCTCCTGCCCCGCCTCCTGAGGGCGCCTCGGGCAGCCACACCAAGCCGCCTGGTCCGGGCTCCGGCAGCAGCAAGGTCGGGTCTCCATCGTCGAATCAGGGGAACAACAAGCACCACCATTTCACCAACATCGGCGGCTACCAGGGCGCCTCCAACTCCCAGCCCCCATGGACTCGCCACATCTAAGCCTACCCCGTCGCGATCCCTCCACGTCCAACGACGGGGATCCTCGGGTCGCGTTCGACACACGCTACACCGCCTACGCGCTCCTCCACTACGGGGGTGCGTCGTTAGGCCACTCCACGCCGGGCTACGGGGATGCCGTATGGCCTGGTTTCTCTGCCGCAGCAGTACCTGCCGATGAACCAGCCGCAGCCCACGCCTGCCCAGGACACCTCTGTCATGGATCACACCGTGTTGATGGGCGCACTTTACAACTTGCCGCTCCAAAACTCCAACAATGGATGGTTCGCAGACTCCAGCGCCTTCACGCACCTCTCCGTCAATTGAGGTGTGCTCTCACCGGTCTCCTCGATTTCAAATTATCCCCCTCCCCCCCCCCCCCCCCCCCCCCCCCCCCCATTTATGTTGAAATGGACAATCTATGCATGTCACTCTCGTAGGCTACGCTTCCCTCCCGAATCTCACTCGGCCCTTATATCCCCAGAACGTTTTAGGTATGCCTCAAATTGTCAAGAATCTTTTATCCGTGCGCCGTCTTACCGATGATAATAATCTTGCAATTGAATTTGATCCGTTTGGCAACTGTGAAGGACTTCACCACCAAGGAGGACATTCATTGATGCAACAGTGAGAGTGACTTGTATCCCATCTTCAACAAGAGCATGAAATGAACGGAAAACTGCATGCACATTGGATTTTAGTGTAAGAAAGAACGTCCATCGGTACTTAGTGTAATAATCGATGATCAAAATATACTATTTATAATAGGAAACACTAGAGATGGGGGCGGTGCAAAGATCGGAATGCAAGAGTTCAAACGCAGCAGTGGTCAAACTATGGGAAGGAGAAAAAGGTAAGCGGACATGCTTGCCAAGTTGACTAGCACAAAAAGACTACCACAAGCTAAATCTTTATTGCATTGGGGAAATCCTTTATTGGAGTAGGTGGCAACACCGAGGTGGCCAAGGCAGCGATGCCAAAGATCCATGAGGCGAGAAACGGTGACGATGCAGAAATCAAGAGTGTTGTTGGAGATGATGGGATACAAGTCGCCGTGACTGTTGCATCCGTGAATGGCCGCTTTGGTGGTGAAGTCCTTCGCATTTAAGCCAAACGGATCAAATTCATTTTGTAAGATCATTATCAGTGCTAAGACGGTGCACCAATAAAAGATTCTTAACAACTTGAGGTGCAACTAAAACGTTCTAGAGATATAAGGGTCGAGTGGGATTCGAGAAGGAAGCCGAGCCTACATGACGTGCATAGATTATCCGTTTCCAACGTGAGCAGGGGGTAATTTGAAATTGAGAAGACCGGCGAGAGCATACCTGGATCGATGGCAAGGTGCGTCGAGGCGCCGGAGTCCGCGAACCATCCATTGTTGGAGTTCTGGAGCGACAAGTTGTGAAGTGCGCCGATCACCGCGGTGTGATCCTCGGCAGAGGTGCCCTGGGCACGCGCGAGCGGCGGCTTGTCCATCGACAGGTACGGTTGCGGTTAAGGAACCGGGTCATGACCCCCCCCCCCCCCCCCCCCCGGTAGCCCGGCGTGAGGTGGCCAGACGGTGCGACCCCATAGTGGAGCGGGGCGTAGGCAGTGTAGTCGTGCGCCGAACGGGACCCGAGTATCCATGGCATTGGACATGGTGGCAGAGGGAGCACGACAAGGTAAGCATAGATGTTACCAGTCCACCGAGGGGGTTGCAGGCACCCTAGTAGCGACCGTTGGTGGTGAAACGGAGGTGCTCGTTGTTGCCTACGGAGAACCAAGCTTGCCGCCGCCGGAGCCCTGACTAGGCGGACCGGTGCGGCTGCCCGAGGCGCCACCAGGAGGCGGGGCGAGAGCAGGAAGCCGATTGTGGATGGTGAGGGCGCTATGGGAACCGAAGAAGTCCGCGTCCGAAGTCATCTTGTTCTGCAAGAACATACCCACAGCGACGTCAAACGCCAGGGGCGTGGTGGACTTCTCGATGATCTTCGCCATCATCTGGTGCCGGTCTTTGTTGATGTCGCAAAGAAGTTGGATGACGAGCTCGTCGTCGTCCACCAGCTTGTCGACTTTCCGCAGCCTATCAACGACGGCTTTAACGAGCGCAGAAGGTGGAGACAGAAGAGTCGCCCTGGCGGATCCCATGCAGCTCGGACTTGAGGTAGAACTGCCCGGAGCAACGATTGTTGAGGAACAGGTCCTCAATAGACGGCCAGATCCCAAAGGCGATGGCCTCCCGATCGATGATGAAGCCGACGAGCTCCGTGTTGATCGCCCCATAGAACCAATTCTTGACATCTTTTGTTGATGATCTTCCACGCCGCGTCACCATGGTGGTCAGTGAAGTCGGGAAAGATGTGGTCAGCGATGTCGTATTGGTCGATCATCTCCAACATAAGGCCACGCCAGACTGAATAGTTGGCGCCTTTCATGGCCAACCGCACACCCACATGGTGGTGGATGTTGGGCCCCTCGACGCGGATGGCATGAGGTAGGGTCGGCGTGGGATAGAAGCTCGCGACGGGCGATGCCGTGTGGAGGGGAAGAGTGGCGGTGACCACCGTCAAGGGTGGAGAGGACAGTGGAAGGGAGGGAGTGGGAAGAGGCATAGATGCCATTGGAAAGGAGGGGGCGGACATAGGCGAAGAGGCAGCCGGCAAGGAAGCCAAGGAAGCCTCAAAGGCCATAGCGGGAGCGACAGAGATGGATCAAACTGATACTATGATAGAAAGAGAGTGCTAGTAATGATGCTATAGTGTATTCCTCCTCAATGGGGTGATTAAGTAGAGAGAATACATGAGAGAGGGAGAGGGAGAGACAAATACACGCACGCGCACACACGTATACAACAAAATACTGGCCGATCCTATCTACGTAGTTGAGGCGGCACATTGCGAAGGGGGAGCACCAGGGGCGAGTCATCATTGGGGAGGAGGGCCTGGCCTGCAAAGGTGGCATCTGGAGATGGGGCAGGGCCGACGGTCGTTGCCCGAGCGCCGTCAAGCGCTGCACCAGCCCGGCAAGGAGCGCCTGGTCCTCCGCTCGTTGGAGCGCGAAGGCCTCCAATTGCTTCGTGATGATCTTCATCTGCTCCACAACCTCGATCTCGATTTCTTTGTCCGCCATTGTAGATGGATCTGATACCAAATTGAAAGAACTACTACAGACCTAACCCTAATTACTAAAAAGTAGATAAAAGTAAGCGACAATATTCTTCTCCGCTTTATTGAGAGGGGTCGGCCCCTTTATATAATTGACAGGACTTGGCCAACAAGCCGGAAATCTATTCAAACTCTAATACAAATCTCTAAACTGAATGGACTCTTTTCTAACAAAGATGCTTAATCAATAAGGACTCTAATTTTAAGGGACAAGACTCCACGTTTGATGGGCTGGTCCACACATGTCAATACATATCTTGTCAACGAGATGGTATTTGATCCTCCATACTTGGCATCAAAATACCTTTGAAATCATAATATTATTGGGCCTAACCAAAAAGATCATATCAACCACCATCTCATGGGCACCGACAGAGATTTGACATCTCGAAGTAATTACATTGCATACACAATATGTACAAACTTTCTTTGCAAGATTTGTAAAAGCTCATTGTAATACCAACTAACTTTAACATAAGCTTCAACATATAAGTAATTTGGAACGCTCTATTTTTCTATGCAACCCATGACATGAGTCAGAATACACCCATTTCCATGGACCACACTAAACAATTTAATCACGAAGCCCCATAATTGATCTACACAAAACTAAGTTATGTGAGCCTCATCTAGTATGTCTAGGTCTAGCGAAAGTAGTTGTTGATGCGAACCTCATCCACTGCATATTTTACTGCTCTCAGGCCTATCAAAAACATAATTAAAAAATTCTTCTGCCAATGCAACCACCTTTTGCAAAATACACTTGTTCTGATCCCAATCAAGGGGACATGCTCAAGAAAATCTTACGTGAGAAACAAATAGGAAAGAAGGCAATAAACCAATTGCAAATGACGGGTAAAGAAATGGACAAAGAAAGCATACGGGTTCCACCTATAATTTGTGTTGCATGCCATTAAACTCACGTCTCATGTTTGAACCCCCACCACATTCATGCGCTCTTAGCCTAGAAATAGATAACTTGTATTGCAAGAGATTGCTTCCAAGGTCTACATCAAGACAAAGACAATAAGGTTATGTTGGGGCTTCAAACATGAGAGGTGAATTTAATGGTATGCGACAAATGATTTGTAGGTGAAATCCACATGCTTTCTATGTCCATTGCATTGCCCAACATTTGCAATTGGCTGTTGTGTCTATTGCTAGTTGTTGCTCATATATTAATGAAGTTTTTGGCTATCTCTACTTGATTGTGACCACAACAAGTGCCTCATGCAAATGGATGGATGCATTGACCAAAGAATTCACTAATATGTTCTATATATGCTTGAGAGAGGTGAAATATCTAGTGGAAAGAGCTTGCAACAAACTAGTCTTGCTAGACCTAGACATACAAATGTGGTGCACACCATATAACTTTGTTTCATATAGATCAAATGTGGGCCTACGTGGTAAAAGTGCTTAGTGAGGTTAATGCAAATAGGTGTACAAAACTCATACCATTGGTTGTACAAAAAAAATGTGTTTTAAATTTGTTTTCACCATTAGTTCAAGTTTAAATTATTTTGCACTGCAAATTAGCTTTCACAAGTTTTGCAAAGGCATGATCTTTTTGGTGAAGTCCAACAATATTATTATTCCAAAAGCATTCTGCTGCCAATGTGAAAGATGAAATACAAGTTCATCAATTCTCAGCCAGTTTTTTTATTAAATGCTCGATTCTTATTCTACATAATGGAAAAGTAGAGCTCTTGCCGGTTGCTAGAAGAAAAAGAAATGTTGATTAAAGGTCGCTAAAGAGGACTATCACTAATCTTCAACTTCATCATGGCATGATTTTCTTTGTCAATATTAACAAGATATGTGTTGAAATGAATTGTCGGTTTGATGAAACAGCTCAAGAGGTACTTGTATGTTTCTCATGTGTTGATCCAAATAACTCTTTCTCTAAGTTTGATATAGAAAAGCTTGCCCGTCTTGTGGCAATTTATCGTGCAGATTTCTCCAAAGCTTGTGAAGGTTAAAGCTCTCCTACCGAAAGGCATTGTTTATAAGGCAGTAAAGCAACCTAAAGCGAACGCCACCTACTCTGACGCTTAAGTGACGCCTAAGCGCCTAAACCGGGCATATTTCTAAGGCACTGCGAGGGCGCCTTACCGCTTAAGCGTCGGAAGCAGGACGCTTATAAACACGGCGAAAGGTCAAGATTTACCATGAGGGGAGCCAGGAGTTGGTGCCTAGACTCTTGGAGAAGGCACCAAAGGCCCCTGCTAAGACTTAGCGGCAATGATCGGAACTTTGGGAAAACTATGTGTGCAATTATCTCCAAAACTTGCTCTTTACTTTTCACACTATATTCTTGCAAATTGTTCCTATTTGTAGATTTATACTTAGGTAACTTGATCACCTAAAGTGAATCTATTAAATTTACCAATTTTTGGATAGAACTTTATAATCTACTTCATGCCTTCTGTAGTCGATGCACTAGTAATTGAGCGGTCAGGTATTGCTTAACTGATTATCTTAGTATCATGTTCCTGGATTTCTTTTGGGTCCTATGGAAGTATAGATCTTTTCTCTTGTACTATTGAAACTGTGTATACTTTATATTTTTTATATTCACTAGTACTCTGCTGTTTCCATACAAAAAGTGCACCACAAATATTGGGTGTAGACATATAGTTTCCGACTTCCAATTATTGAGTTAAACATGCCTAAATTTTCTTGTCCAGATGACAGCATTGACACCTCTGGTTTACTCAATGTACACTACCTTGATAAAGTCTTTCAAAAATATCGCAATGCCAGGACAATTCTGCAACTAAGGATTTATTTATTGCTTTGTAAGTATGAGCTGATTTTCAGTCAGTAGAACTCCTACATCAGTATGCTATGAAATAAGATGTACTCCCCCTGTAAATTAATATAAGACGTTTTTTGACACTGTCATAAAAACATCTTATAAAAAGTTACAGAGGTAGTAATGAAACTAATCAGATCAAAAATCTAGTGAGCCACAGAAGCACAAAGTATACTGACCATACATTCCAGCTCTCATACTCGCAGCATGGTTCCATAGATAACTCTGGTAACTATGTACATACCTGTGTAGAATAGTCAACACCGCTTAATAAGTAGATGTAGATGTGTAGAACTTAAGACTTCACCGTGAGTAAGAAAAGAGCGGATATTCAAATCGGCTCCCAAGAGCATATGCTCCGGGGGTGATAAATAATTATCTTGATATACAAAAACTGAAAAAAAAATACATTTACAGGCCTCGGGGACATAGCGATAGTATGGCTAACCAAACTTTTCAACCTCATTTTTCGGGCAAACAAGATGCCAGAAGAATGGAGACGGAGTATATTAGTACCAATCTTCAAGAACAAGGGGGATGTTCAGAGTTGTACTAATTACCGTGGAATTAAACTGATGAGCCATACAATGAAGCTATGGGAGAGAGTCATTGAGCACCGCTTAAGAAGAATGACAAGCGTGACCAAAAATCAGTTTGGTTTCATGCCTGGGAGGTCGACCATGGAAGCCATTTTCTTGGTACGACAACTTATGGAGAGATATAGGGAGCAAAAAAAGGACCTGCATATGGTGTTCATTGACTTGGAGAAGGCCTATGATAAGATACCGCGGAATGTTATGTGGTGGGTCTTGGAGAAACACAAAGTCCCAGCAAAGTACATTACCCTCATCAAGGACATGTACGATAATGTTGTGACAAGTGTTCGAACAAGTGATGGCGACACTGATGACTTCCCGATTAAGATAGGACTGCATCAAGGGTCAGCTTTGAGCCCTTATCTTTTTGCCTTGGTGATGGATGAGGTCACAAGGGATATACAAGGAGATATCCCATGGTGTATGCTCTTTGCGGACGATGTGGTGCTAGTCGATAAGAGTCGGACGGGGGTCAACAGGAAGTTGGAGTTATGGAGGCAAACTTTGGAATCGAAAGGTTTTAGACTTAGTAGGACTAAAACCGAGTACATGAGGTGCGCTTTCGGTACTACTAGGCACGAGGAGGAGGAGGATGTTAGCCTTGATGGGCAGGTGGTGCCGCAGAAGGACACCTTTCGATATTTGGGGTCAATGTTGCAGAAGGATGGGGATATCGATGAAGATGTGAACCATCGAATTAAAGCCGGATGGATGAAGTGGCGCCAAGCTTCTAGCATTCTCTGTGACAAGAGGGTGCCACAAAAGCTAAAAGGCAAGTTCTATAGGACGGCGGTTCGACCCGCAATGTTGTATGGCGCTGAGTGTTGGCCGACTAAAAGGCGACATGTGCAACAGTTAGGTGTGGCGGAGATGCGCATGTTGAGATGGATGTGTGACCACACAAGGAAGGACCGAATCCGGAATGATGATATACGAGATAGAGTTGGGGTAGCGCCAATTGAAGAGAAGCTTGTCCAACATCGTCTGAGATGGTTTGGACATATTCAGCGCAGGCCTCCAGAAGCCCCAGTACATAGCGGACGGCTAAAGCGTGCTGATAATGTCAAAAGAGGCCGGGGTAGACCGAACTTGACATGGGAAGAGTCCGTAAAGAGAGACCTGAAGGATTGGAGCATCACCAAAGAACTAGCCATGGACAGGGGTGCGTGGAAGCTTGCTATCCATGTGCCAGAACCATGAGTTGGTCGCGAGATCTTATGGGTTTCACCTCTAGCCTACCCCAACTTGTTTGGGACTAAAGGCTTTGTTGTTGTTGTTGTTGTTGTCCATGTCCTATATATACATGAACTTTTCATGAGGAGAAAGACTGGTTTTGTGGCCTGTGCCAAAAAATATATTTGGCGCTTAAAATTTGCCTTTTTAGAGCACCAGCTTTTCTTTTCTTTCTTTCTTTGTTAGAGCAAAATGTATGTCATTTTTTCATGAAACTTTGCAAGAAGATAAAAGACATAAACATGTACTCCGTCACTTATTTTAGTTACCAGCAATATACAAAGTTGGTAATATGTAACTACTTTGCAGGCATGGTGGATTCTCTAGGAAAAAAACTCTACGGCCATCACAGATGCTGTATTCCAATTTAACATCATGAGACATACTCAAAACTTAGATCATGCAATAGAAGTACAGAACATACATCAGTCTCAGTGTTCTAGGTATAGCCATTAGTGCTTGTAGATAGTTGCCAGGGTACTTCTTCAGACGCTGAAGCTGAAAATGACAGAAAGCACAAATATAAGGGTTCCATTGTCAAATTAAAATGGTAAAAAAGAGAATAGGAAAGATACATTCCTAGTTATAACTTATTTAATTAATATATTTGAATCAAGACATCAACGTAATAATTTCTAGTTTATAACCTCATCCAGCGTAAGTTGGTAAGTTTGTAGTTACAGTTTCATACAACATCTACTAAAATCAAGTCAATGTCAATTTCTGGGCACCAGATAGACAAATATATAAGCTTGCATTATCATTCTGTGACATCATCTTGTTTTCTGTTGGTCCATAGCATCACAAGCCCTCATATCACAGATTCAACATTGTGTGGATACATCAATCTCACTTGCTACTGATAAATAAACTTTATAAGCACAAAAAATCAGCCAGAACATTACAACGATAACCAGCAAATGTGATAGGACAATAAAAATGCTCAGATGTAACGATATATAATCCAAGAAAAGGAAGACGGAATACACTTACGATAGCCCTCTCTGCTATGAGACGCCGAGGAAAATTCCTAATTGCCACATCAATATCACCATGTTCCTTATAATGTTCCCTCACCCCATTCATGTCATCATACTGTACACAGCTAAGTTAAGCTGAACAAATTTGAGCACTACATATTAAAGTTTCTAGTTATAAAACAGCAAAAATAATCAAGGATATCTCCTTCCCTTGGATCAAGAATCAAGCTAACAGCACTTCTCCACTCTCCTCTCAGCAAAGCAGCACCAACGAGATGAGTTGGTACTGAAGCACTACCAAAACGCTAGAAACACGATACAAATAATGTTTTACTCCCTCCGTTTTTAAATATAAGTCTTTTTATAGATTCCACTACGGACTACATACGAAACAAAATGAGTGAATCTACACTGTAAAGTATGTCTATATACATCCGTATTGAATACGTAGTGGAATCTCTAAAAAGACTTATATTTAGGAACGGAGGAAGTACATCAGAGAACAGTGGCAAAAAAGCTTGAAGCATAGATAAAAGAAATAAGAGGGTATGTTTCTTGTACCTGTAGACCGTAGTAATTGATAAACCCACTTTTTATCAATCCATCGACAGCTACCTTAATCACGTCTTCTGATTCTGCGATAACACTCCTGACAGATAACAGCAATGGAAAGCATGAATTCTCCAGCAATGGAAAGCATGAATTCTCCAATCACTCTGTAGTTGAACATAAAAACAATAAGGTCATGACAGGAATCTAAGATCATAGAAAATTGTAACCATCGTGAATTAGCATAACATTGTGTCACGACATAGCCACCATACTTGTGTTACAGCGTGTGTCACAGCCAGCGCGCCAAAAGGAGCAGTTTCCTCTTTTGTGCAAAGGCGACAAGGACGAACGTGGGTTCCCAAGGAGCCCCGCCAAAGGTTTCCATTCCGGTGCAAGACCGGGTCAGCGAGCGTGGCAGGAAGGATGTCACCGGCGAGCCCACCACCGCGTCACCACCACCAACTTTGCAGGCAAAGACCGCCTTTCGTCAGGATAAGATGTACCTCCTGTCCCCTTTCAAATTTGGCCATTGTGGGATCCCTTCCCGCCATTGCGATAAGGGAAGAGGACCCAGGCCGCTATAAATAGAGACGAGGTAGCCCGGTAGAGGAGAGAGCAACCACCCCGCAAACACACCGCTGTACTAGTTCATCCACAAACCTCCTCGCGAGGCAATCCACCAAAAGGCAGGAGTAAGGTTTTACGCTTAGCAGCGGCCCGAACCTGGGTAAACTCTCGTGTGCCATCGTCTTCTTCGCCATCGAGCGGGGTATTGTGTTGTGAGCTTGGAGGGGCGAAGCTGTTGGGGAATCTTCGCACACGCCCCTGGGTTCGAATTCCTTAGGGTTTTGCGGAGCCCGAAATCCGACATTTGGCGCGCCACGTAGGGGGCGTGTCGGAGTCTTCCTCAAGCCTCGCTCTTCCTCCGCCTCACCGCTCCGATGGCCGATGCCCGCCGAGCCCGCGCTGCCCGTGTCGCCCAGACGGCGTCCGTGGGCCGCACCGCTGCGCGCCACTCTCCCTCCCCCATGGCCAACGCCGCCACAGGCCCGGAGGCCCACGAGCAGCAAGATTCATCGCAGCCGGTCACCGCGCGGCGCGACGGCCGCACCGCCACTCCGTTAATCGTTCCAGCTATTGGGTCGTCCTCCCACGCCCGCCTAGACCGGCGCGTGGATTGGGCACACTGAACATGGCGCGCGAGCTGCTGCGCTACCACCCCGTCCCCAACCGCCTCGACGACTGGCTCGGGCGCGTCGCGGAGCTCGTCAGTGCAGCCGGTGATGCTTCGGCATTCACCTACTCGTTCTGGCCCCAACCCTCCCTGGCAGGCGATGAAGCTCATGATGTGCCGCCTCCTCCTCCCCAGCGCGACGTCGACCCCGAGCCCAGGCATGAAGCACGACCGCGCGACCAGCTGCGTGGGCCCCCGGCAAGGGTGAGAGAAGAAGTAAGCTGCCAGGTGGTGTCGTGGCCGCGCGTTGACGCGCGTGCGCTCCCAGCGCCGGCGCGCTAGCGGCGCGACCGGGCACCCCTGGAGGCAGCCATGCAAGAGCATCAAGACCAGGTTCCTCCCGAGCGCGCACCGCCCGTGGGCCCGGTGGGCTGCCGCGCCATCGCCCCGGAACTCCATCCGGCCGTGTGGCCCTGCAAGTTCAAGCCTAACCTGCCTCCTCGCTACGACGGCACCGCGGACCCCGCCGAGTTCTTACAGCTCTACTCGCTAAGCATCCAGGCGGCCGGCGGAAACGACAAGGTCATGGCAACCTGGTTCCCCATGGCGCTCAAAGGAGGCGCACTTTCCTGGCTCCTCAACCTCCCGGAAGGGTCAATCACCTCCTGGGAAGGCCTGCGTGAGCGCTTCGTCGCCAATTTCCAGGGCACCCGCGACCGCGCGCTTGGAGTGGGTGATCTCCGTCGCGTGAAGCAACAACCTGAGGAGACCCTGCACAAGTTCATATAGCGCTTCACGAGTACCCGCCTCAAGATCCCGAGGGCCTCAGATGAGGCCATCATCTCGGCGTTCACCGACGGCATCAGGGACCATAGGATGAGGGAGGAGCTGGCTATCCACGACGACCTGAGCTCGGCCTTGGAGATGTTCAACTTGGCGAACGAGTGTGCGAAGGCCGAAGAGGGCCGCCTCTCCCTCCGCGAGCTTCCGGAGGCGGAAACCAAAGACAAGAAGACCAAGGCCAAGGAGCCAAAGCGCAAGGCACCCACGGTGGTGGCGGCTGAGCCCGAGGCAAAGCGCGGCCGAGACGAAGAACCCCTCGCGGGCAGGCAACCATTCTGCATCTTCCATGGCACCAACAGCCACAACACCATCGACTGTCAGGAGCTCAGGGTGGTCCGTGATGAGCACTTCAGCTGACGCCCTGGGCGCACTGACCGAGGCTATGGACGTGGCGGAGGCCGCTGGGACAATCGCGACCCGCGTCAGGAGTGGCGAGACCAGCCTTGGGAGGACCGCTGGCGCGATCAAGCTCGTGAGGACCGCTGGCGCGACGAGCCTCCGGAGGGCTCACGCCGAGGCCAGCCTCATGAGGTCCGCTCTCGCGAGGCCGGTCTTCCCCCGCTGCCGCCTCCACCCAGAAGGAAGGAAGAGGACAGGCAGAACGGCGGGGCTGGGGGCTTCCAGGAGGTCAGGGCAATAGCTTGCATCCTGGGCGGCGCTCAAGCCCCGGCCTCGAACCGCATCTTCAAGCAGTTTTCACGAGAGGTGAATGCGGCTCTTCCAAAGCTTGAGGCCGCGCGCCCCCTCAAGTGGTCTCAATGCGCCATCACCTTCGACTCCAAGGACCAACTCAGATGCTCAGCCATGGCGGGCGCACTCCCCATGCTATGCACGCCCACCATCAGCAACGTCCTCGTCACCAAGACCCTCATCGACGGTGGCTCCGGACTCAATGTCCTCTCCATCAAGACGTTCGAGACGCTCCAAGTGCCTTACGACCAGCTCATGCCAACCAAGCCCTTCTTAGGGGTCACTGACGGCTCCACAGTCCCCATTGGGCAGGTGCGCCTGCCCATCACATTTGGCGGGTGCAGCAATTACCACACCGAGATCATCACCTTTGACGTCGCCCACATCCACCTCCCGTACAACGCGATCCTTGGGTACCAGCCCTTGCCAAGTTCATGGCGGTGACCCACCACGGCTACAACGTGCTCAAGATGTCGGGAAGTGGCGGCGTCATCACTATCGCCTGCGATGAGAAGGACGCCGTCTGCTCCCTCGAGCGCGCCTACCGTGCCGCGGCGGTCGAGCACTCGGACGATGAAGGAGGTGTCCTGCCCCGCGAGGACGTCCCCAAGAAGAAGAAGCAGCTCCTGTCCAAGGGACGCCAGGGGGCTGAAAACCCTAAGGACGGCGCCCCAGGATCCGCGCCAGGGGCTCAGGCCCCTTCCTCCCTCGCATAGGAAGGCGCGCCCAGCGCCTCCCTTGGGCCGGGCTTGGGGGCTTCCACCTGGAGGACTACCGACCTAACCAGTGAGACAAGGGAGGTGCTCGGGTACAACTTGGGGGCGTGCGCCAGCATGCACCCATCCGAGCAAGGAGCACGGCGCGAGGCACCAAGTTCGCGGGAGTTCATCACCAGAGCAATCGAGGAGCTTCAGGAAGCACAGGCTGTGCGAGGTGGGCGCGGCCCCGCACCACCCAACGTTGTCACCGTCATCGACCCGGGTGGCGCGCCACGCATCTGCGTCAACGTACCCAGCATCAACAGGGCTGCATCATCGGACGTCTCCTGGCCAACGCGCGCCAGTCACAACAGGGCCTACCCCCGCAACTACGTCAGCATGCCCTTCGGGCTGGCGAACGCGGCTGACACGTTCCAGCGTCTTGCCCGGGCCATGTTCGCGCCATACCGGGCCGGGCACCACGAGGAGTTGGAGGAGGCGCCAGGCCCGAGCGGGAACCCTGAGCCTCCTGAGGCAACGGGCTCGTGAAGGTCGAGCTTGTGAAGGCACAGGGCCAAGCTCCTACGACTACCTCCATGCTTCGACGGCATCGCCGCCAGGCGATCCTTTGGCCCGTACCAGGTAACTTTTTGATTTGCTCAGCTTGAGGGCGCCTATCGGGGCGCATTATCCTCAGACGGCTAGAACTCCTCCCGCCCGCGTTTTCCTGCATGATTTGGACCTTTACATGCTTTCAATCTATTTCCCTAAGTTTTCCAACCTGCATGCTCGGTGCTTCGCCGCCATGAATGTCGCTGCGCCCTAATGAGCCTGCCCTCGACCACCTCATGATTAAGGGCTGGCACGGCGTCTGTGCTCGGGTCCGTCCCTGCAGCGTCGAAAAATCCAAGTGGTCCAGCTCTGTCTCGTGGGCTGGCCCCGTGTACGTCACCTCGCATGGCCCTCGGTGCTTTGCCCTCACGTGAGATAATCGGGAGTGGGTGAGTCAGGGCGCGCGGCATGGTTCTGGTCGGCCTTTCACCGCCCTAGGGGCCCCGCGCCGGGTGTTTTCTCCTCGGAGTTGTCGCATGAGAAGACTGGGCACGGCGTCTGTGCTCGGGTCCGTCCCTGCAGCGTCGATAAATCCAATGGCTGAGCTCTGTCTGGTGGGCCGGCCCCGTTCACGTCACCTCCTGGGGTCATTGGTGTTTGGCCTTCTCAAGCGATGGCCCTTGGAAATCCATTAGGCGCAGGTTTCTCCAAAATGTACAGGACTTGAAGCGGCGATTCACACCGGAAGATTCAGGCGCAACCCGCCTTTGAGGTAGGGCCACGTGAGACCTGAGCTGTCTCACGTCGCCCATATACACCTCACTACAGGAATCAGGTACTTTGTCGTCTGCCATAGCGGATGGCAAAGGGTAGGACCACTGACGGCAAAGGCTTTGCCGTCCGGCAGCAGACGGCCAAATTTCCGGCACTGTGAACTCCGGTAAAGGAGTGATTTGCCGTCTGCCTTTACTGAGCGGACGGCAAAGTGTTTTTGCCATCAGGCAGCAGACGGCAAAGCGGCTGGACGGCCTAAACTGGAGTTAGCCCCGTTAGTGGCTAACGACAGCCTTTGCCGTCTGCCACTTGACGGCCATGCCCCGTGCGCCTTTGCCGTCTGCCCCCGGACGGCCATGCCCCGCAGTCTTTGCCGTCAGCCACCTGACGGCCATGCCCCGCGCGCCTTTGCCGTCTGCCCCCGGACGGCCATGCCCCGCGCGCCTTTGCCGTCTGCCCCCGGAAGTTTTGCAGTAGGCGCCTGCATTGCTGATCGATAACCTTTGCCGCGGCCTCCTCGTATCCCTCCTGACACCTATAGAAGGTCTGCAATCAAACGAGACAACACTTGTTAGTACAATAACTAGCTATTGTTGATTTTTAATTGTGTAAAGGAGAAATTACCCAAAACTGTCTGATCACCATCTCCGCCCTCGTGTGGCACAAAACACCCTCGATCCTCTCCTCAGGCGGGGCCGGTGCAGCCAAGTAGTGCTCCCAGGTCAGTCCTAACTCTGGAACATGACCCTCACCGGGCAACGTGACAAACCCCGGGAAGTTTTGCCTGACAAGGACACCAAGGATGCTGTTGGGCCTGCGGGCATCCTTGGGTTGATACCAACCCCTACAGTATGACAAAGCCAACACATTAGATATTTGAAAAAACGTGAAGGCAAAAGGTTAAAAAAGAGTACATGCACTTACCTCTCCCCATCAGGCCTAATCGACCACCTCAGCTCGCGGGTCGCCGACACGGGCGGGAGCCGTGTCATACCACGCTGGTAGACGGTGGCCCCCTCAGCCACCTCCTCGGGCACATCTAAATGGGTGCTTTGTTTGATTTCGACTAGCCCTATATGTTCATGAGTCCTTCTAGTCTCCTTCGGCTGGAACCAATGACATTTGAAGACTACGACGTTCGGTGGGTTTTCACCATAGAATAGAAGTTCATAAATTGCTTCAACTCTTCCATAGTACTCTGTACCTCCTTCGCCGATAGCAGAGACACAACAATTTGTAGTCTTTAGGTCGGGCATAGATAGCTCTTTGCCAAAGGTACGAAAGCGATACCCGTTGATGTCGTATCTGTCAAATGAACGGACCTTATAGTCAAAACCATTAGCGATTTGTCTCAGCTCGGCGTCCATAGACTCTGAATTAGCCTACAAGTTTAATACGAAAGGATTGTTGCATTAGCCACAAATAATACGAAGAAATGAAATGGTCCATTAATGGTAATTACCATTTGTTTGAACCAAGAGATGAAACCGGGATAGCCGCCTCCATGTTTTGCCAGGAGCTCATACTCTTCGACGGAATCCTTTTGGATGACCACTCCATCCGAGAATTTGGCGACGTATCGACTATATCAAATATCCGGGAATAAGAGCAGTTCTAAGGAATTACAAGTTGTGAAACAATAATGTACCGACAACTTACTCGATGTACGGCTGCACTTCTGTTAGGTTGTTGAAGATATACAACGAAATGGTCCGCCATTCATCGACATCCAACGCTTTTGCTTTAGAAGCACCGGCTGGTGAGAGCTTCCCTTTGAATAGGCTGAGGTTGGATCGACTTTTTTTTGGGTCGCCATCATTGTACCGAGGCTTCGGATTATGCAAATGACGATTTTTGGCTTCGTAGTGTGCTGTCACGAAGTTTGCCGCCTCCTCAGTAATGAATGCATCGGCCATCGATGCTTCAATTCTACGTTTATTTTTACATTTTGCTCGAAGCGTCTTCTGCATCCTCTCAGTTGTGAAGCACCAACGATTTTGCACGGGCCCCCCCAATCTTGCCTCGGTCGCGAGATGCAAAATCAAATGCTGCATTGGATTAAAGAAGCCCGGTGGAAAGATCTTCTCTAACTTGTAGATTAACTCTGACGCCAACTCTTCCATTTCATCTAGAACGCCAGGCGATAGTTCTTTCGCACAAAGAGAACGGAAGAAATAGCTCAGCTCTGCCAATACTAGCCATTCATCCTCAGGGATAAAGCCACGCAGCATCACCGGCATTACCCGCTCAAGCCATTGTGCCAATCATGACTCTTGAGACCAAATATCTTCAGTTTGTCAAGACTCGCTCCCCTCTTTAGATTCGCTGCATAACCATCGGGGAACATCAACTGCATTATCACCCACATGATCATTTCCCTCATAGCCGGCCTTCCAAGATTGAACCATGCCTTTGGCTTTGTCCAGTTCTGCTTTCCTTTCGCTTGTCACATGTTTTGTAACGGTCTGTCACATAGAGCCTCATGATCGATTCTAGCCTTAGGGTTATCCTTTGACTTCCCCTCTATGCCGAACAATGTACCAAAAATGGCCTCAGCGATATTCTTTTCAGTGTGCATCACGTCGATGTTGTGTGGGCAAATGAGGTCTTTGAAGTAAGGCAGATCCCATAAGCATGACTTGTGAGTCCCTGCGTGTTCCGTATTATACCCTTTGAAATACCCAGGACGATTTGGATCCGGCTCGAGAGCGTTTAACTGATCCAACATCTGTTGGCCTGTCAACGCGGGTGGTGCAGAGTTTTTGACAACTCTACCTTTGATGAAATTCTTCTTGTCTTTTCTGAACTTATGGCGAGGATCCAGGAACTATCTATGCATGTCGAAGCAAGAATACTTGCGACCCGCCTGCAACCAACGGAACTCAAGAGCTGCCTTGCATGTGGGGCACGGGAACCTTCCATGCACACACCAACCAACGAATAGGGCATACGCCGACAAGTCATGCGTCGAGTACATGTACCACACATGCATTTTGAAGTTTTTTTTGGTAGCAGCGTCGTATGTCTTGAACCCATTATCCCAAGCTTCTTGCAATTCATCCTTAAGCGGCTGCATGTACACATTCATATTCTTCCCCGGATAGTTGGGCCCTGGAGTTATCAACGTCAGGAAAATGTTCTTTCTTTTCGTAATCTCTCCGGGGGGGAGATTGAGTGGAATGACAAATACAGGCCAACAACTGTATTGGGTTGCCGTCATACCGAACACATTGAACCCATCCGTGCTGATGGCGACTCGAGGATGCCTTGGATCTGCCGCTTTATCCTTATGTAATGCATCAAAATGCTTCCACGCAAAAGCGTCTGAAGTGTGTACCAACATCTGATTCTCATCTGCATCTAGTTCGGTTCTTTTGCCCAATTTGTGCCACGTCATCTGTCTGGCCGTCTCTTCGACCATGAAAAGACGTTGAAGTCTTGGTATGATTGGCATATACCGAAGAACATTAACTGGGATTTTGGTCTGACTCTTCTCACCCATACCGTTGTCTACCACAACATACCTGGAAGACTTGCAAATGGGACAATAGTTCAAGCCCGCATACTCAAGCCTAAATAAGGCACATCCATTCTCATAGGCATCTATCTTCTCATAGGGCATCTTAAGCGCACGTAGGATTTTGTCCGACTGGTACAGGTTTGCAGGCAATACATGGCCTTTGGGTAGAAAGCATCCAAATATTGCCATCATCGCATCGTAGCATACTCTACCCAGGTTGAACTGAGCCTTCAGAGCCATTACTTGCGCGATGGCATTGAGCTGACAAAGCTCAGTGTGCTCGTGGAGAGGACGTTTTGAAGACTCCAACATTTCATAGAATGCCTTTGCAGATTCCTCCATCTCATTGTCCGAATCCCGAGCATCATCAAAGTCTTGCACCATGTCTTCGATCCCGGTACCATGCTCGTCGGTGCGAGGACAAACCACCTCAGCTCTAGCACGTTGGGCAGACTCACCATGAAATGTCCACACCGTATAATCAGGCGTAAAACCCACTTCTGCAGGTGTTTACCCATTTCATCCCGTGACCACTTTTTATGGTTGTCGCACCGGACACAGGGGCACCAGGTTATTTCCTGGCCATTTGCAAATGCGGCTCTCAGAAACCCCTTGGTTTTTGTTAACCATTCAATGGTCATGTCTTTCTGACTAGGGTGACCGGTGTACATCCACGCACGATCACTCATCTTGCCTACCTACTAAACACACAAGAAATATATATATAATTCATTATCTATATTCATCAGTTAATCAAGTTTATCAGTTTTATTACGTCCATGCAACCTACACGCTAATAGGTAAAGATAGGTCCTAATCCCACCCGAGTATGTGTAGATTGGGTTTGTTTTCCCATGCTCTGCTCTGGATCCGACGCGGAATTTCGGCAGCACCTGCCTGCTGTTCTCCTGATACACGTCTCGGCAATAAGCAGAGAGGATGTGTACCCGGAGAACAACAGGAAGGCACTGACGAAATTCCGCATCGGATCTGGAGCAGAGCATACGGGAAAACGAACCCAATCTACACATACTCGGGCTATCCATGGATAACGTTGGACAATTCGAAAGGACGGCGGTTATAAATATGCAAAGACATGCATATTTATAGATGTCGTCCTTTCGAACGGGAGACGCATACTGGTCACGCATACTGACGATTGAAGACACCTATAGCTAACAAGTTTCATCGGCACGAAGACCGGAACAGAGCAAATTAAGAGGGGAGGAGGAGAAGTCATTTGTGCTCACCCACGAACGCAGGGGCGGAGCTCGTCCAACGCACGGGGAGGTCGTCGAACAACAGACCCTCGCAGCGACGAAACAACTGCACATTGAAATCCACCCGATCAACACAAATATGATGTTTTCCGTAACAAAATCGGAAAATATATGACCTAACACATGATTTACAAAACTATGACCCCGTCGCCCTCTGGAAGGACGAAGAGCACCTTTTCGGTCAACAGGAGGTCGAAGAGGTGTCGGGGGTCAGGGGTCAGTGGCGTCGGGGGCGGCGCATTAACAGTTGCGCGGAGTGCGGCGGTCAGACGCATACTGGTCAGCTTCTTCTTCTTATTCTTCTTCTTCTCCTCCTTTTTCCTCTTCTTCTTCTCCTCTTCTCCTCTTCTCCCCTTTTCCTTCTTCTCCTTCTTCCTCTTCTTCTTCTCCTCTTCTCCTCTTTTTCTTCTTCTTTTCCTTTTTCCTCTTCTCCTTCTCCTCCTCTCCTCTTTCTTCTTCTTCTTCTTCTCTTCCTTTTCTTCTTCTTTTCCTTTTCCTCTTCTCCTTCTACCCCTCTCCTCTTTCTTCTTCTTCTTCTTCTTCTTCTTCTTCTTCTTCTTTTTTTCTTCTACTTTTTTTTCCTTTCTTCTTTTCTTCTAAGATTTTTCTTCTCTATCTAAGTTTTTCCTACCTAATAAACTAACTATCTAATTTAACAGAAAAAACAGAAAAAAAATAACTAAAAAACAGGAAAAAACAAAAAAAATATGAGTGGGGGCGGCCGGGCACTCACCGGAGACAGCGGAGCGACGGGGCCGGGGGCGGCGTAGCGGCTGGTGGCGGGGGCGGGGGCTTCTGGCGTCGGCGCGGCCGGCGGCGGGAAGGCCGGTGGCAGGTGCGGGAGCGTCTGGCGGCGAGGCGGACGGCGACGGGGCTTCTGCCGGCGGGGCAGCCGGCAGCGGGTGCGGGGGCGGCCGGGGGCGGGTGCGGGGGTGGCCGGCAGCGGGTGCGGGGGCGGCCGGCGGTGGGGCTGCCGGCAGCGGGTGCGAGGGCGGCCAGCGGCGGGTTCGGGGGCGGCCGGCGGCGAGGCGAGAGGGGCGGCGGTGGGGAATCGGGGCGAGAGAGAGACAAAGAAAGAGAGTGAGAGGGGATGGGGTGGGAGTCGGGCTGTAGCCGTTAGTAGCCGTCAGCTTTGCCGTCTGCTGGCGGACGGCAAAGAGTCCCCAGGCAGACAGCAAAGATCGGGCATATGGCCCACCACCCCCACGGGGCCAGTGGGGCCCAGGTGGTTTCTTTGCTGTCTACCTTCCGGCTCTTTGCCGTCATGTGGCTGACGGCAAAGCCCTGGCAGATGGCAAATGGTTTCTTTGCCGTCAGCCTGTTCTTTGCCGTCCGTTCCTACTCAGCTGACGGCAAAGGCCC
This sequence comes from Elymus sibiricus, assembly GCA_039707655.1. NCBI lineage: Eukaryota > Viridiplantae > Streptophyta > Magnoliopsida > Poales > Poaceae > Elymus > Elymus sibiricus. Next base: position 371,395,895 of record CM077667.1, read on the forward strand.
TCTTTGCCATCTGCCAGCAGACAGTAAAGAGCTGGCAGACGGCAAATTGTTGAATTCCAGTAGTGCCTCCCAGTTCTACCGTGCAGGCCACGCGTACGAACTTAATGGGCTGTACACGCCCGGACCCCCCCGAGGACGCGGAGGGGTTCCATTCCCACGCCCAAGTGGAAGCCCCATGCTCCGCGCTGGCGGAGGACACGGCCCACCAATGGCTATGCCCACGCAACGTGGAAGCCCTATGCTCCGCGCTGGGGATAAAAACTGAGGGCGCCTTGGCGGGTGCATTCAACCTCAAGATGGCCCCTCGCGGCTCCATCTCGCGACATTCCCCCGGGAATCACGCGTGAGGGGGCTGCAAGGGGGCTACGCCACCTAACCAGGTCCCTGGCACCTGGTCTTCACGCGTCCCCCCCCCCCCCCCCGGACAAAAACAAAGGTATGGGAGCCGCTCGTACGTCAAGGGGGACTCCTGAGCATCGCGACTCAGGAGCCTCACTGGCCTCGTAGCCCCTCGCCTCTTGGGACCATCCTGGTGATCCGGACGCCCCAACGATGGTCAAGGTATGCACGAGACCGGGCCCTGCCGACGCAGAGCGCTACAGCAAGCAGGAAGGAAATGAAGCGAGGAAACAAATCACACAACTTAACAGTCATTACAAGCATTAAAATGTCTTTGAAAATGCAAACAAGTCTAACGCCTCCACGAGGCACGATAAAATATTACAGGGGAAGACCCAGGAAAAGAAGCTAAGAGGAGCTGGCACCACCGCTCGCCCCGGTCGTGGGGAGCTCGTCGTCGACGTCGCTGCCGCTGTCATCGTCGTCGACAACCCTCGTGGCTGCAGGAGGAGCCGAGGGAACGGCGACGCAGGCGAACTTCTTCATCAGCGCACCCACGGCGCCCTCCACGGCCGTCGCCGTAGCGGCGCGAACCCCAGGATCGACCGGGCAAATCACGGAGCCGAAGTCGAAGCTCGGCTCACGAAGGTAGAGGTGCTTGAAGACGCGCGTCGCGGCCTCGGAGAAGAGGTCGCGGCACTCACTCTCCAAGACGTTCTCCACCCTGGCGACGGCACCCTCAAGCGCTTCGGCGAGCTTTGAAGAAAGCCTGACGAAGCCACCCTCAGGAGCCTACAGGGGCTCTGTGAATCCCCCTCGGCAGATGGACTGCAACGCCCGGCGGAGCCTGAGCTCGATGGAGAGGAAGGCCTCGAGCTCCACAGGCATCTTCTCCTCAGCCGCGACAAGGGACTCCTCCGTGGAGGCAAGCCGGGCCTTCTCCGCAGCCACTTCCTCCTTCAACTTGTCCTGCTGCTCACGCTTGGCGGCTAGGTCGGCCGCTGACTTGGACAGCGCAGAGTCACGATCGGCGAGCTTGACCTCGCAGGCCTTGAGGTCCTCCTCCCGCTGGCGGAGCCTCTCCGCAAGCGCGGACCTGTCCTCTTGAAGGGCCTTCAGGCGGGCCTCCACCTCGTCATAGCGCTTCATGGGAGACGCTGTGTCAGCCCGTGCAGCGTCCCGGGCTACCCTGGCCGACGCGGCCTCCTCCCTGCTCACAGCCGCGGCGGATTCGGCTTGGCCCCAAAATGCCACGGCCGAGGCGTCAGATTGGAGCCACCCAGAAAGAAGACCCAGGCGCCCCCTTGCGAGGCGATCGTCGACGCCACCCAGAGAGCCTCGGACCTGATCCAAGATGGCGTAAGCCCCGTCCAGGGCGCCTGACCCAACCAGAGGGCCACGGGTCGATGGCACCGGGGCATGGCCCGGGGGCGGCGTCTGTGTGGCGTCAGGGGCTGCCTCCGGAGGGGTGGAAGCATGAAGGACAGAAGACGCCGATGGCTGCACCACCACCACAGACAAGGAAGAGGCGGGCGACCCTACACCCAGCTGCCCCCCGGGGGCTGGCCCCTCGGGCTGCAGCACGGGCATGCCCCCTAGGGCAGGGACGGCCTCTTTGGTAGGCATCGGGGGCTCCGCGGCCGTGACAAGGAGAGTCGCCCCGCGGGCCTCCTCGCCCGTGACGTCCGGCACCTCGCCAGGCGGCGGCAAGGCACCAGGAGCGGGCGTCGCGTCGGAGGGCACCCTTGGCTTGACGCCGGCCTTCTTCTTCCTCGACTTCGGCACGGCGGCGCCCCTGATTGTCAGACAAAGAGAGGCTCATCAGTACTTAAACCACTGAAAGGCGGCATGAAACCAAGCGGGACTACTTACTCCTCGACGCCAACCCACTTCCTCTTCCTGTCCACATCGACAAAGGCGGGGAGGCCTCCGTCCTTCTCCGAGGAGCTGCCGCTGCGTGGAGGAACAGTGGAACCGCTCGAAGCGGCCACGGCCAGCAAGGTCATGTCAGCCCCGGACGCGGTCGCCTCGCCCGCGAGCTACGGCTCGGGCAGGGGTGAGGCAGGCGCTCCGGCCACCTTACCGACGCAAGCTGGGGGCTCCGGAGGAGGCCCAGCCTCGCGCTTCCTCGGGGTCACCCGGCAAGCGGATCGAGCGGCCCGAGGTGTGGGGCCTGGTCCCCTGAGGACCCTAGCAAATCACGGAGGACTTGAGGCAGGGGGCTCACCGGCGTCGCCGTCATCGAAGCCACGGAGAAGGGCACTCCGCGACGGAGGAGACACCTCCTCCAGGTCGTCATCCGCCGTCTCCTCCGAGTCCTCTCCATCAACGGTGTCGTCGGAGGACACCGCCACAGGAGCGCCGGAGCTCTCGGCCGGAGAGAGCCCCAGCTCATCAAAGCTGGGCATCGCGGCGACCAGGTCGGACTTGTCGTCGCGGCAGTATAGCGGGGCGTAGGCCTCAGGAAGGTCCCCGAGATCGCCGTTGAGCAGGGTCGTCACAACCCTGTTCAACTCCGCGGGGGCCAGGGGCGCAGAACGGAGCCTCATGTCGTCGCCGCCACCGTGGTAGTCCCACATGGGCCTCGAGTGAGACTGGAGGGGCACCAGGCGTTGCACCAGGAACTCCTTCACTATCATTCCCCCAGTCAACTTCCGGGCGCTGATGTCTCGTAGGACCTGATCCAAGACGGGCTTGGCCCGAGGGTCGGAGAGCTTCGCGGAACTCCACGCCGGGATCTTCTCCGGCAGCCCCTTGGGGAGCTCTAGGCGAGGGTCATTGCCCTTTAGATCCAAGAAGACCCAACGGTTCCTGAAGTTCTCCACCTTCTTCCCGGCCTTGAAGAGCATGTTCCCACTCTGGACCGCGACGAAGGAGACGCATGCCGACCGCTGAGCTCCGTCATGAAGCCGCAAGCTGAAGAAATGGCGGAACAGGGCCACTGACGGCTTCACGCCCACGAAAGCCTCGCAGTAGAAGGCAAACACGGACAGAAGCAGGATGGAGTTGGGTTGAAGATGGAGGGCCTGGATCCCGTAGTGCTCAAGGATGGCGGTGAAGAACGCGGAGAAGGGCGGGACGAGCCCGGAGAAGACGCTGTGGAGGAAGAAAGGGTAGGCCGACTTGGCCAGGCGACGTCCCTCCGTGGAGTCGCACCATATCAAGGTCTGCCCCACTCATTGGAGTCATCTGCCGTCGACAAAAGCACCGGGGCGAGGTCCCCGTCCTTGGCTATGGTGGACTCTGAGAGCGCCGGCGAGATAGGAGCAGCAGCCGAGCCCTGGGCCTCAGGTTTCGACTTGCCGGCGGGAGCCATTGAGAAGCTTCCAGGGCCGAGCGAGCAAGAAGAGGATGGAGCGGTGCCGAGATCTGGGGAGGTTCTCGCAAAAGATGGAGATCTGGAAAGAAGAGCAAGGGCGCGGAAGAGGAAAGCAGTAATGGCTTAGCGCTGGACGTCAGGCTTTTGTCGGTTCGGGCAGTTGCCAAGGAGACACGGGGCGGGAAGCCCGTGCCCCACCAAGCACCGCACGCCAAACCAGGCCCGCAAGCAATAAGGGCCCGCGGCGCTCCGGGCCACCCCATTCGACTTTCCCCTCGAAGCCGGCTCGAGCGCGCCTTGGGCCCGGGGGCTACTGTCGGCGTTCTGGATACCAGGGTACCCAGACTTGCCTGCTTGCGGCCCAAGGCGTGGCCCACCTGGCAGTCTGTACGGCCTTGTGCAGCCTCACTCAAGGCAAGGCCCTCGCGAGGAACCCATCCTCGTGAGGAGGACACCGTCAAGGCAGAAGGGGAAGGCCTCCCCAGGCCTCCTCCCGAGCGGCGGAGATCCCTATGCAACGCCGGGCCTCAGGAGGTTAGGGGTAACGACAGCCAGGCCAGGCGGGCGCCAGTGCGCCAGAAGGAGCATTTTCCTCTTTTGTGCAAAGGCGACAAGGATGAACGCGGGTTCCCAAGGAGCCCCGCCAAAGGTCTCCATTCCGGTGCAAAAAGACCGGGTCAGCGAGCGCGGCAGGATGGATGTCACCGGCGAGCCCACCACCGCGTTACCACCACCAACTTTGCAGGCGAAGACCGCCTTTCGTCAGGATAAGATGTACCTCCTGTCCCCTTTCAAATTTGGCCGTTGTGGGATCCCTTCCCGCCATTGCGATAAGGGAAGAGGACCCGGGCCGCTATAAATAGAGACGAGGTAGCCCGGTAGAGGAGAGAGCAACCACCTCGCAAACACACCGCTGTACTAGTTCATCCACAAACCTCCTCGCGAGGCAATCCACCAAAAGGCAAGAGTAGGGTTTTACGCTTCGCAGCGGCCCGAACCTGGGTAAACTCTCGTGTGCCATCGTCTTCCTCGCCATCGAGCGGGGTATTGTGTTGTGAGCTTGGAAGGGGCGAAGCTGTTGGGGAATCTTCGCACACGCCCCTGGGTTCGAATTCCTTAGGGTTTTGCGGAGCCCGAAATCCGACATACTTGGTAGACCGTTTTTACGTACTATAGGTGTTGTGATTAATATGAAAGAAGGCAATATTAAATTTCAATTTCCACTAAGAAAGGGTATGGAACACTTCCCTAGAACAAGAATTAAGCCACCATATGAATCAATCATGAGAGCATCCTATGGAGCAAAAACCAAAGATGACAATACTTGAATCTATGCTTTATGCCTAGCTAGGGACGTAAAACGATAGCGCTTGTTGGGAGGCAACCCAATGAATAAGTTTATTTTTTTTTCTTTTTCTTTCTGTTTTTGAGTGTTGACATAATTACGCCTCTGTTATGATTGTGTTTTTATGTTTAATTTAGTGTTTGTGCCAAGTAAAGCCTTTAGGAATATTCATAAGATGAGTAGAAACAATGTTGAATCTGAAACGGAAACTTTGACTCCAGTGCGTTGATTTTCATTTTTTATTGGAGTGTGATAATGAGATGAAATTTTAACACAGTATTGCTATAAAAATTCTTTACGTTGTCCTAATTTTTCATAATTTGTAGAGTTACAGAAGTATGGTTAGAGTACAGATTACTACAGACTGTTCTGTTTAAGATAGATTCTGTTTTCGTTGCATTGTGTGCTTGTTTTGATGAATCTATGGTTTGTATTGAAGGGTATAAGCCATGTTAAAGTTAAAACACAGTAGGTATAATGCAATAATAAAATTTGAATGGGTCTGCAATAGTACTTAAAATGGTGATTTGCTTTATTATACTAACGGATCTCACGAAGATTTTGTTGAGTTTTGTGTGATTTACCTTTGGAAAAATAAAGGGATTGGAGCAGGTTTCCCTCCATCTGTCGGATCCAAGAGATTGAAGTTTTCAAGTTTTGGGTGAGATCACGATGGATGAAGGAATAAGGAGTGAGAAGAGCCTAAGCTTGGGGATGCTACAACACCCCCAAGATAATATCCAAGGAGAAACAAGCAACTAAGCTTGGGGATGCCCCGAGTGGCATCCCCTCTTTCTTCTAACGACCATCGGTATTTTACTTGGAGCTATATTTTTATTCGTCACATATCATGAGTTTTGCTTGGAGTGTCTTGTATTATTTGAGTCTTTGCTTGCTTTGCTTTTTAGTTTGTCACTAGTATCCTTGCTGGACACACCTATTTGAGAGAGCCAAAAACTATGCTATGATTTGTTAGAATTGCTCAATATGCTTCACTTAAATCTTTTGAGCTATGGAATTGCTCCAGTGCTTCACTTATATCTCTTTGAGCACGGTGTGCTTTGAAGTTTTGAAGAAATTCTCTCATGCTTCACTTAGATTAATTTGAGAGTTGGTAACTTTTGAAGAAATACTCTCATGCTTCACTTATATTATTTTGAGGGACGAAACTTTTATGCTCATGTTCTTCACTTAAATTTATTTGAGCTTGTCAAAAGCAATGGCAATATATGAAACTAGTCCCAAAGTGATAGATATTCAAGAGGGATATAATAAAAACTTTCATGAAGATCATTGGACAATTTAAACTTGATTCCTTATAATAGTTTTGAGACATGATGATAGTGATATGTGAGTCATGTTAGTGAGTAATTGTGCTTTAGTAAGAATATTGGTGTTAAGGTTTGTGACTCCCTATGCAAGCACGAAAGTCAATAGTTATGCAATGAAATTACATCCTACTTATTGTGCATTATTCGGTGTTAGTTATGCTCAATGCTCGTTTATGTGAATTTTCGTTTCTTGGTTGGTTGCTTCTCAATCTATTTGCTAGCCTCCACTTGTACTAAGTAGAAAGACTACTTGTGCATCCAAACTCCTTAAACCTAGTTTTGCCTTATGAGTCCACCATACCTACCTATATGCGGTATTTCCATGCCGATCTAAGCAAATTTGTATGTGCCATCTCTAATTTTCAAAATAAATTTCCTTTTTGTGTGCTCGTACCGCTCATGAAAAGGTAGGGGGTATCCAATATTTTTCCATGCTAGATGTGTTATTCTCAAGATGAGTGTTTATTCACTTGTCCTTGCACGAGAGTACGGCGGTAATAGGGATGCCCAGTCCCGAAATGAAAAAGAAATTTACTTTATGTTGTCAAATAATAAATTCCTTAGAAAGTGTTGGTATGGAAGGCAACCGTGGATACGGCTAGCCATGGATCGTGAAAGAATGGTGGAAAAAGGAATAAACTTTATTTTATGTTTGGGAACCGCCTATGATATATCTAGCATGGAAAGTATTGAGAACTACTTTGTCGTTTTCGTTGACAGGAAAAGCATGCCACTCAAAATATTTTTCTTTCTCAATTTAAACTTTGAGCTCTGGCACCTCTACAAATCCCTACTTCCCTCTGCGAAGGGCCTATCTATGTACTTTATGCAGTTTTTTAATTTGTGTCTCCATCTTTGAAAGCACATTTGCTCCCTTGGTGGTTTTGGTAATTAATAACAACATATATATCATTGAACTAATGTTTCCACTAAGTATATTTCAGGAAAAGTTCAATGATAGGTTGGCAAAAGGATTGTGGAGAAACCCCAAGATGCAAGGAAATGGATTGGCAAAGCTTCAAGCAAGAGGACTCTACATTTTACTTTGTGAGAAATCACCTTGAGTCCATAGGAAAGCCAATACTATTAAAAGGGGGTAAGGTACTGTTGGTGAACAAGATGCTCCACGTGCACAAGTGATAGTCACCAAAAACACCCACAAGCTCTTCCACAAATACTCTGTCTAGAACCCTACCACTCAAATCGGTAAGACCAACAATTCCTATTCGGTCTCACCGAGATTCAAACCCTAGACAGATCCTAGGCCAAACCCATCTCGGTACTACCAACTTTCCACTTCGGTGCCACCGAGTTCAGTTGCCAACTTTCTGGTTAGCTATTTTCAAGTATCGGTACCACCGAGTTTTGCCAATCGGTCTCACCGAGATTTGGACCAACTTCCTGGTTAGCTAGTCTCAAGAATCGGTACCACCGAGTTTTGTGAATCGGTCTCACCGAGTTTTTGGACCAACTCACTGGTTAGCCGTTGTCAAGAATCAGTACCACCGAAATTTGAGAATCGCTGTCACCGAGTTGTGTAATCTGACCGTTGGTCATCAAATCGGTACCACCGAGATTTATGTATCGGTCTCATCGAGATTCAAAAGTTACTGCCTTTTGGTCACTTCGGTACCACCGAGTTTTATACTTCGGTGTCACCGAGTTGGTCACTTTAGGTGTAACGGTTGGATTTTTGGGGATGCCTATATATACCCCTTCACCACCACCCACTCAAAAGAGAAGCACTCAGAACTATTCCATACTTGCCCCATCCAATTTTCTGAGAGAGAGCCACCTACTCATGTGTTGAGATCAAGCTATTCCAATCCTACCATATGAATCTTGATCTCTAGCCTCCCCAAGTTACTTTCCACCAAATCAATCTCTTCCACCATAGCCAAATCCGTGAGAGAGTGATTGTGTGTTGAGGAGTCTATCATCTTGAAGCACAAGAGCAAGGAGTTCATCGACATTGCCGAGCCTATTACCTTTTGGAGGGTGGTGCCTCCTAGATTGGTTAGGTGTCGCTTGGGAGCCTCCTACTTCGTGTTGTGGAGTTGAACCAAGAAGTTTGTACGGGCAAGGAGATCGCCTACTTCGTGAAGATCTACCCATAGTGAGGCTAGTCCTTCGTGGACGGAAGCCGTTATGGAATAGTCAAGGTTGCTACTTCATGGACCCTTATGGGTGGAGCCCTCCGTGGACTCTCACGACCGTTACCCTCCGTGGGTTGAAGACTCCATAAACGTGGACGTACGATAGCACCAACTATCGGAACCACGGGAAAAATCTTCGTGTCTTCAAATTGCGTTTGATCTTCCTTCCTACCCTCTACTACATATGCTTGCTGTTACTTTCCGCTGCTATACTCTTAGACATGCATGTGTAGGGTGTACTTGAATTGCCATCATTGCTAAAATCTGCCAACACTTAAAATTGGGAAAAGGTAGAATTTTATTTGGTCAAGTAGTCTAATCACCCCCCTCTAGACATACTTTCGATCCTACAATCTTCTCTTATAAAGCACCAACTAGGGGGCACTATGATCATACTCGTGCATTGGGTCTAGTTAATATTTGAGTGTGTTTCATGAATGGATCAATGATTGAGCATGATCGGCTAGGGATAACTTTCTTTAGTGTTGATATTTTGAAAGACATGGTTGCTTGTTGGCATGCTTGAGTATTAAAGTCTTTATATCAAAACTAGACTATTGCTTTGAACCATCTAGAAGTCCAAATGTGCATGCTACAAAAGAAAAGAATATGTGATGAACATGTTAGGCAGCATTCCACATCAAAAATTCTGTTTTTATCATTTACCTGCTCGAGGACGAGTAGGAATTAAGCTTGGGGATGCTGATACATATCCAATGTATCTATAATTTTTGCTTCTTCCATGCTGTTATATTATCATTCTTGGATGTTTTACAATCATTTTATAGCAAATTTATATCATTTTTTTGAACTAACCTATTGACATAGTGCCAAGTGCTAGTTGCTGTTTTTTGCTTGTTTTTTACTTCGCAGAATATCAGTACCAAACGGAGTCCAATCGCGATGGAACTTTTTAGAGATTTCTTTTGGACCAGAAGAAGGCCAGTGGGCCAAAGAAGTAACCAGGAGGGAGCCCAGGCCGCCCACAAGACACCAGGGCGCGCCAGGGGCCCCGGGCGCGCCCTGGTGGATTGTGGTCGCCTCGGGAACCTTCTCCACCACCTCTGAGCTCTATAAATACCCAAATATTCCAGAAACCCTAAAGGAGTCAACGAAAAATACATCCAGCCGCCACAAGTTCCAGAACCGCGAGATCCAATCTAACACCATCACTGAGGGGTTCATCATCCTCATTGGTGCCTCTCCTATGATGCGTGAGTAGTCCACCATAGACCTACGGGTCCGTAGGCAGTAGCTAGATGGCTTTCTCTGTCTCTCTCTCTCTCTCTCTCTCTCTCTCTCTCTCTCTCTTTTGATTCTCGATACAATGGTCTCTTGGAGATCTATTTGATGTAATGACTTTTTGCGGTGTGTTTGTTGGGATCCGATGAATTTTGAGTTCATGATCAGCTTCTATCCATGAATATTATTTGAGTCTTCTTTGATCTCTTATATGCATGATTACTTATGGCCTCGTATTTCTTCTTCGAATCTTTGGTTTAGTTAGGCCAACTAGATCGATTTTTCTTGCCATGGGAAGAGGTGCTTTGTGATGGGTTCGATCTTGCGGTGTCCTCTCCTAGTGACAGAAGGGGCAGCAAGGAACGCATGTATCGTTGCTATTAAGGATAACAATATGGGGTCTATTCCTACATGAATATATCTTGTCTACATCATGTCACCGTTCTTATTGCATTACTCCATTTTTCCATGAACTTAATACACTAGATGCATGCTGGATAGCGATCGATGTGTGGAGTAATAGTACTAGATGCAGAATCGTTTCGGTCTACTAATCTTGGACGTGATGCCTATACAATGATCATCGCCTTGGATATCGTCATGATTATTTGATCTTCTATCAATTGCCCAACAGTAATTTGTTCACCCACCGTGTGCTATACTCATGAGAGAAGCCACTAGTGAAACCTACGGCCCCCGGGTCTACTTTTCCAACATATTGCTTTCCGATCTATCTTTTTGCCGCTTTTGTTTTTCAGATCTATTATTCCAAAAACCCAAAAATACTTTGCTGCACTTTTTATTTGCCTCTTTTATTTTTTGTTCTTGCGAGAGCTATCTATCCAATATATTACAACCTAATATATCTTTTTACCGTGGAGAGATTGACAACCTCTCTTTCGCGTCGCGTTGCAAGTATTTGTTCTTTGTGTGCAGGTGTTGTTTACATAGTGTTGTGTGATCCTCCTACTGGTTCGATACCTTGGTTTCATAACTGAGGGAAATACTTATCGTTGCTATGCTGCATCATCCCTTCCTCTTTGGGGAAATACTGACGCAGTCTCAAGCCACGTCAGGGGCCACTCCGGAACCTTCTAGAACCTTCTCGATACAATACTGAAAAAATCCAAACTTTTGTCGGAACCCTAAATATGACTTCCCATATATAAATCTTTACCTTCAGACCATTCCAGAGATCCTCGCGATGTCCGGGATTTCATCCGGTACTCCAAACAACATTCGGTCACCAATGTAATTATCCCAATACTACTCTATCATCATCGAACATTAAGCGTGTGCCCCTATGGGTTCGAGAATTATGTAGACATGGCCGAGACTCTTCTCCGGTCAATAACCAATAGCGGGACATGGATGCCCATGTTGGTTCCTACATATTCCACGAAGATCTTTGTCGGTTGAACCACGATGTCAAGGATTCAGTCAATCCCGTATGCAATTCCCTTTGTCCAGCGATATGTTACTTGCCCGAGATTCGATCGTCAGTATCTCCATACCTAGTTCAATCTCGGACGGCAAGTCTCTTTACTTGTTTCATAATACAAGATCCCATGACTAAACTCATTAGTCACATGCTTGCAAGCTTCTTGTGATGTTGTGTTACCAAGAGGGCCCACATATATCTCTCTGTCACATGGAGTGACAAATCTCAGTCTCAATCCATGCCAACCCAACAAACACATTCGGAGATACCTCAGTGGTGGTGCCAAGAATTTAATCATGTGTAGTCAATCGAATCATGTGTAGTCAATAGTATGCATTTGTAGGATCTTTTTGTTGATGTCTATTTGTTATAGGACTTTTTTGCAAAAAACTGTGTAGTCAATGGACTACACACCACATGTGTGGCTTCGCCACTGAGATACCCGTAGAGCACCTTTATGATCACCCAGTTACGAAGTGAAGTCTGGATACACACTAAGTATTCCTCCAGTGTCATGGAGTTGCACGATTGATGTCTACTACGCAACTTTATTCTTGTAGACTTTGTTGGGCCTACAAGCGCAGAGTTTTGTAGGACAGTATCAATTTTCCCTCAAGTGGATGACCTAAGGTTTATCAATCCGTGGGAGGTGTAGGATGAAGATGGTCTCTCTCAAACAACCCTGCAATCAAATACAAGAAATCTCTTGTGTCCCCAACACACCCAATACAATGGCAAATTGTATAGGTGCACTAGTTTGGCGAAGAGATGGTGATACAAGTGCAATATGGATGGTAGATATAGGTTTTTGTAATCTGAAAATATAAAAACAGCAAGGTAGCAAGTAACAAAAGTGAGCACAAATGGTATTGCAATGCTTGAAAACAAGGCCTAGGGTCCGTACTTTCGCTAGTGCAATCTCTCAACAATGCTAATGTAATTGGATGACATAACCATCCCTCAATGTGCAACGAAGAATCACTCCAAAGTTCTTATCTAGCGGAGAACATAAGAAGAAATTGTTTGTAGGGTACGAAACCACCTTAAAGTTATCCTTTCCGATCGATCTATCCAAGAGTTCGTACTAAAATAACACCAAGTTATCCTTTCCGATCGATCTATCTAGAGTTCATACTAAAATAACACCATATGATATGCATCAACCAACTCTAATGTCACCTAGATACTCCAATGTCACCACAAGTATCCATGAGTTAATTATATGACACGCATCAAACAATTTCAGATTCATAATACTCAAGCCAACAGAAAGAACCTCACCGAGATTTCTACCGGAGAAACTAGGACAAGAACGTGTATCAACCCCTATGCATAGGTTACCCCAATGTCACCTTGGGAATCCGAAAGTTGAGTACCAAGAGATAGATCAAGTGAATCAATAGAACACTCCATTGTCACCACGGGTATCCACATGCAAGACATATATCAAGTGTTCTCAAATCCAATATTCAATCCAACATAACGAAATCTCAAAGGGAAAACTCAATTCATCACAACAAGATAGAGAGGGAATCACATCATATGATCCGACTATATTATTAACAAAGCCCGTGATACATCAAGATCGTGACATCTCAAGAACACGAGAGAGAGAGAGAGAGAGAGAGAGAGAGAGAGAGATTGAACACATAGCTACTGGTACATACCCTGAGCCCCAAGGGTGGACTACTCCCTCCTTGTCATGGCCTCCGCCGGGATGATGAATATGGCCTCCGGATATGATCTACCCTCTCCGGTAGGGTACTAGAACGCCTCCAGATTGGTTTTCGTCGATACAGAGAGTTGCTGCGGCAGAGCGGAGAGTCTAGGGTTATTTCTGATGGTTTCTGTATTTATAGGATTGTTGAGCGTCGGTTTCACGCGAAGATGGGCCACGAGGCGGGCACGATACACCGGGGCGTGCCGGGGGGGCCTGGCACGCCCTGGTGGGTTGTGCCCACCTCGTGGCTCTTCTGGCCCTCCCATGAAGCGTCTAGTGCCTCTTTTGTTCCAAAAAAAATCGTCAAAAAGTTTCGGGCGATTCCGAGAACTTTCATTTTCTGCACAAAAACAACACCACGGTAGTTCTGCTGAAAACAGCGTCAGTCCGGGTTAGTTCTAAATAAATCATATAAAGTGCATCAAAACCATATAAAAGTATTGTAAACATAGGTGAATATGGCATGGATACTTCATAAATTATCGATACGTTGGAGACGTATCAGCATCCCCAAGCTTAATTCCTACTCGTCCTCGAGTAGGTAAATGATAAAAGAACTAATTTATGAAGTGTGAATGCTAGCATAGTATATAAGTTTAATCATTGATAATTTCAGTCAATTTTCTAGCATCATAACCAGCAACTTTTTCTCATAAAAATCATCATGATAAAGCAATCAATTCACATGTCATGGTTCAAATAATAAATTCTCTTGAAACTTAACAACCTATGTTCTTAGTCGCCAAACAATTGCAATTCAACTTATTCTCAACAAAGTCTAAGTAAGAGCTCCACATACTCAATCATCATATAGTCTTCTATGATTGCTAGTTCTCAAAGCATATTTTTAGAACAAATGGCATCCATCGAACACAGAGAAAGATAGGGGCTTAATGTTTCGCCTCCCAACTCATTTATCATAGAGATAATTGTCAACAATAATAAGTCATGATCAAATATATTTGACTGGATATATATGTTTGGATCTGTCCCCACCACATGATGCTTGCCAACTAATAGACTGAGGTTGGAATAAGAAGTTGACTCAACATGAATAGTAAATAACATGAAAGTAAATAGATTGTCCCTTCGCAGAGGGAAGCATGGATTTGCAAAGGTGCCAAAGCTCAAAGCTTAAATCAGAGATAAATATAATTTTGGGAGGTGCACCCTTCCTGTCAACGTTACGACCAAGGGTTATTAATATCTTCCATGTTAAACACATTAGCGGCGGTTCCCAAGCGATAAAAGTAAAGGTTACTCCCCCTCCACCAACAAACACACTCCACGGCTAGCCGAATCCACGGGTACCGTGCATACCAACAACATTCCTGGGGGAGTTTTGTTTAATTATTTGCATTTTTTTATTTCGGGACTGGGAATCCCTATTACCGCCCCTCTCGTGCAAGGACGAGTGAATAAACACTCCTCATGAGAATAACCCGCTTAACATAGAAGATACTGACCGCCCCCCGTCGCTCCATGAGCGGTCCAGGCACACAAAACAGATGCCCATTTGAAATTTTAGAGGTGGCACATGCAAATTTACTTGGAACGGCAGGGTAATACCGCATATAGGTAGATGTAGTGGACTCTCATGGCAAGAAACGAGGTTTAAGGGGTTTTGGATGCACAAGTAGTATCTCTACTCAGTACGAATTTTTGGCTAGCAAAAGATCCTAAGCAAGCACCACATGTTGGAGTATCCATGACAATATAACTTCTATGCAAATATACACAACCATAACTCGTTACGTTGTCTTCCTTGTCCAACTTCAACTAATTTGCTCAAGTTTGAAAATAATTAATGGGTATTCACAATCATAGAAGATGTCCAAGATAATATATTTGCATGTGAAAGTTCTCTTCCTTATACTAATCATTCCCGAATTGCTTGTATGACCAATATTGTGATTGTCAAACTTCAATAGATTTTACTTTCTAAACCAGATGTGAAGCTACTACTAAGCATAAAGCACATTGATAATTTCATATTTATAATATTTCATTGATTCACAATTTACTCATAGGATATAAGTGAAGCTCAAGAGTAAACATCAAACTACTCTTCAAAAGATATAAGTGAAGATCAATGAGTAGGTAAACAATCAAGTAGT
Organism: Elymus sibiricus; assembly: GCA_039707655.1. Taxonomy (NCBI): domain Eukaryota; kingdom Viridiplantae; phylum Streptophyta; class Magnoliopsida; order Poales; family Poaceae; genus Elymus; species Elymus sibiricus. The sequence continues at coordinate 371,410,905 of CM077667.1, forward strand.
TATGTGAGGGCTCTCTCTCTCAATAAATATTTTCAGTTCTGAGTATTTTATTAAACAGCAAGCAAAAGAAAAATAGCACTCCAAGAATAGCACATATCATGTGAACGAGTAAGAATTTAGGCTCAACATAGGCTAACCGATAGTTGACGAAGAGAGGTGGGATGCGTAGCATCCCCAAGCTTAGATGCTTGAGACTTCTTGAAATATTTACTTTGTGTGCCTTGGGCATCCCCAAGCTTGAGCTTTTGTATCTCGTTCAATCCTCTCATATCATGGTTTCACCTATTCTCAAAAACTTCATCCACACAAAACTCGAAAAGAACTCGTGAGATAGGTTGGTATACATAATAATAAATCAACTCTTTATGTACTGCCAAGACAAGTTGTACAATAATTTTCAAACATCATCTACTGTTTACTATCGTTTCCACAATTTATATCTACCAATATAGGCTATGGAAACTATAGGATAAGTAGATAACAAAACTATGACAGCAATCTGTCCAAACAGAACAGTCTGTAGCAATTTATGAAAACAGTGTACTTCTGTAACTCAAAAAATTATGAAAATTTTGGACATGCTAAATCATTTATATGAAAACACTGTGTAAAAATTTCAGAAACTTTCCACGTTCCAGTAAAATATGAAAATTCAAACACTACAGCAAAAGTTTCTGTTTTTACACAGCACACGTCAAAACATGCAATGCAAGCATCCTAAGACAATTCTTGGAACTTTTTATTGAAAAACAAGATTATAAATAACACCTAACATAAAATAACAAAATATAATGATGATCCAAGCAAAGCACGTATTATGTGACGAATAAAAATATAGCTCTAAGTAAGATATACCGATAATGTTGAAGACGAAAGAGGGGATGCCTTCCGGGGCATCCCCAAGCTTAGGCGCTTGAGTATTCCTTGGATATTACCTTGGGGGTGCCTTGGGCATCCCCAAGCTTAGGTTCTTGTCACTCCTTATTCTCCTCATATCGGTGTCTCACCCAAAACTTGAAAACTTCAATCACACAAAACTTAACGGAACTTCGTGAGATGGGTTAGTATAATAAAGATAGATCATTCACTTAGGTACTATCAATACAAGATTCATAATTGTTCCCACATGACACCTACTCTATTCTACCATTCCCATAATTTATACCACTAAATATAAGCTATGGAAACACTAAAACAAGCAAACTATGCATGCAAAACAGAATCTGTCAAAAACAGAACAGTCCGTGAAGATCTGTAGTATAGCCATACTTCCCTGTCTCTAAAAATTCTTAAAAATTAGGACAACCTGAATAATTTGTATATAAGAACTTTGTAAAAATTTAAGATCATTATCACGCTCCAGTAAAAAATGAAAATTCCTGTACTGGAGTCAAAAGTTTCTGTTTTGGTTCAGCATCAATTCTACTCATCTTGTGAGTCATCCCAAAGGCTTTACTTGGCACTTTATTAAAATAAAAGACACAAAACATGATTAATAAAGTAGATTCATCATGTGAACACACAAAAACAGAAAGGAAAAGTGTTGGGTTGTCTCCCAACAAGCGCTTTTCTTTATTGCCTTTTAGCTAGGCATGATGATTTCAATGATGCTCACATAGGAATAGTAATTGAAACATGCAAGAGAGCATCATGAATCTCATGACAAGCACATTTAAGTTTAACCCACTTCCTATGCATAGGGATTTTGTGAGCAAACAATTTATGGGAGCCAGAATCAACTAGCATAGGAAGGCAAAACAAGCATAACTTCCAAACTTTGAACATATAGAGAGGAAGCTTGATATTATTGCAATTCCTACAAGCATATGTTCCTCCCTCAAAATAATTTTTAGTAGCATCATGAAGGAATTTCACAATATAACTATCACATAAAGCATCCTTTTCATGATCTACAAGCATAAAATTTTCATTACTCTCCACATAAGCAATTTTCTTCTCATTTATAGTAGTGGGAGCAAACTCAACAAAATAACTATCATGAGACACTTGATTGACATAACCACATTCAATATTACAATCATGATGACAAGTTTCATGGTTACTATCACTCTTTATAGCATACATGTCATCATCATAATCATCATAGATAGGAGGCATGCCATCATCATAATAAATTTGCTCATCAAAACTTGAGGGACAAAAAATATCATCTTCATCAAACATAGCATCCCCAAGCTTGTGGCTTTGCATATCATTAGCATCATGGATATTCAGAGAATTCATACTAGCAACATTGAAATCATACTCATCATTCAAGGAATTCTCATTAAGTATTTTCATGATTTCTTCCTCTACCAATTGCGCACAATTTTCCGAATCCTTATTTTCACGAAAGACATTATAAAGACGAAACAAATGATGCGACCTAAACTCCATTTTTTTGTAGTTTTCTTTTATGAAACCAAGCTAGTGAAAAACAAGAAACTAAAAGATTTAATTGCAAGATCTAAAGATATACCTTCAAGTACTCACCTCCCCGGCAACGGCGCCAGAAAAGAGCTTGATGTCTACTACGCAACTTTATTCTTGTAGACTTTGTTGGGCCTCCAAGCATAGAGTTTTGAAGGACAGTAGCCATTTTCCCTTAAGTGGATGACCTAAGGTTCCGTGGGAGGTGTAGGATGAAGATGGTCTCTCTCAAACAACCCTGCAATCAAATACAAGAAATCTCTTGTGTCCCCAACACACCCAATACAATGACAAATTGTATAGGTGCACTAGTTCGGCGAAGAGATGGTGATACAAGTGCAATATGGATGGTAGATATAGGTTTTTGTAATCTGAAAATATAAAAACAGCAAGGTAGCAAGTAACAAAAGTGAGCACAAACGGTATTGCAATGCTTGAAAACAAGGCCTAGGGTCCGTACTTTCGCTAGTGCAATCTCTCAACAATGCTAATAAAATTGGATGACATAACCATCCCTCAATGTGCAACGAAGAATCACTCCAAAGTTCTTATATAGTGGAGAACATAAGAAGAAATTGTTTGTCGGGTATGAAACCACCTTAAAGTTATCCTTTCCGATCGATCTACCCAAGAGTTCGTACTAAAATAACACCAAGTTATCCTTTCCGATCGATCTATCTAGAGTTTGTACTAAAATAACACCATATGATATGCATCAACCAACTCTAATGTCACCTAGATACTCCAATGTCACCACAAGTATCCATGAGTTAATTATATGATACGCATCAAACAATTTCAGATTCATAATACTCAATCCAACACAAAGTACCTCAAAGAGTGCCCCAAGATTTCTACCGGAGAAAGTAGGACAAGAACGTGTATCAACCCCTATGCATAGATTACCCCAATGTCACCTCGGGAATCCGCAAGTTGAGTACCAAGAAATAGATCAAGTGAATCAATAGAACACCCCATTGTCACCATGGGTATTCACATGCAAGACATATATCAAGTGTTCTCAAATCCAATATTCAATCCAACATAACGAAATCTCAAATGGAAAACTCAATTCATCACAACAAGATAGAGAGGGAATAACATCATATGATCCGACTATATTAACAAAGCCCGTGATACATCAAGATCGTGACATCTCAAGAACACGAGAGAGAGAGAGATTGAACACATAGCTACTGGTACATACCATTAGCCCCGAGGGTGGACTACTCCCTCCTCGTCATGGCCTCCGCCGGGATGATGAAGATGGCCTCCGGAGATGATCTACCCTCTCAGGCAGGGTATTGGAACGCCTCCAGATTGGTTTTTCATTGATACAGAGAGTTGTTGCGGTGGAGCGGAGAGTCTAGGGTTATTTCTAATGGTTTCTGTATTTATTGGATTTTGAGCGCCGGTTTCACGCGAAGATGGGCCACGAGGCGGGCACGATACACCAGGGCGCGCCGGGGGGGGCCTGGCGCGCCCTGGTGGGTTGTGCCCACCTCGTGGCTCTTTTGACCCTCCCACGAAGCGTCTAGTGCCTCTTTTGTTCCAAAAAAAATCGTCAGAAAGTTTCGGGCGATTCCGAGAACTTTCATTTTCTGCACAAAAACAATACCACGGTAGTTCTGCTGAAAATAGCGTCAGTTCGGGTTAGTTCTAAATAAATCATATAAAGTGCATCAAAGTCATATGAAAGTATTGTAAACATAGGTGAATATGGCATGAATACTTCATAAATTATCGATACGTTGGAGACGTATCAACGATCTCCTGGTCTAAGGAACATATACTTGGCATTAAGAAATTGTAGCAATTAAACTATGTGACACCATCATATGCTAAGCTTACGATTGGGTCTTGTCCATCACATCATTCTCCTAATGATGTGATCCTGTTATTGATACTTGTGATTTACGTTGGATTTTTCCCCGGAGAGGAGGGGATGATGCATCATAGTATAGATAAGTATTTCCCTCATTGAGAACCAAGGTTATCGAACCAATAGGACACTACTGCAGGATGCTGCTAACACGACACATCAATCAGAGACCCTTCGACGAAACTGTTTGCGATCCATCAATCGCAAACGGTATAGTTCAAGCTCCGCCGCCAATGACGAAAACCGTGCGCGATGAAGAACGAGCAAATACGGTCCAAAAAATAGTTGCGCGTGTGATGCGTTGCATACAGTTTGTTCTTATGAACTGTTTGTGATTATGGAAGATAATAGAAACAGTTAAGAAACTATATACGTGTGCGTAGTGCGGCATACAGTTCACTCGGACAAACTGTTTGCGCCGATCCAGCAAAACACAAACGAGTTAGCCTAAGAAAGCGTGTGTGATACCCGGCAGACAGTTCATTCATCAGAATTGTGTGGGAAGACCAATAACAACCCAAACGATTCATCCTGATAAACGTGTGTGTTGTGGGTACCCGGCAAACAGTTCATCCATCAGACATGTGTGGGAAGACCAGCAATAACCCAAACGATTCATCCTGACAACCTGTGTGTGTTTTGGACACACGATTGCTGCCAATAATTGTATGATATGTGATTTGCTCTGTTTGCATAACATCTATATGCTCTGTCTACAGAACACCAACATTATTGTTGCATAACCAACTTGAACATATAGTTACATAAGTGACTACACAACACATGTACATTCCTCAATATAAATTTACAAGAAGTAGATGATCACCAAATCATACTGTTCTTCTGACGACAGTTGCCGACGCTGCTCTGCTTGTGGCTATCCCTCGTCGTCTGCAGGAAGGAGGCACTTCCTCATGTCAATGATCCTCATGTACATCTCGTAGCTGGTGTATGCGTCCTTGGCCGCGTAGTTGATGTGTTCTTCATCCAGTTCGTTCACCCAGGCCGTGTGCCAGGCAGTCTTGTCCTTGTGGCACTCAGCCTTCATGTCTCTATAGTAGGGGTCGATGATGGCCGCGGCAAGGTCAACCAGGGAGTCCTTCTGCTTCTCCTTCTCGCCGCCCCAGACCCTGTACTGGCCTTGGATGTTGACAAGCTTCTGGCAGGACAAGCCCGAAGTCTTGAGCACCTTTAGATCGTTGGCGGTGTCCACCGTTGCGAACCTGTAGTCAGGGCTGTTGACAAACCTGGCAAAACACTCGCAAGGCCTTGTGGCCAGGCAGTAGTGGTAGACGAGAACGTGATGGCGCACGCACAACTGGGCGACGGCAACCTTCTGATCATGCCCGGCACGACCGTCGGTGTACTCAAGGTCAAAGCCGACCACTTTGTACTTGTCATCCTCAGCAAGCAGCTGCTCCAACGTGTTAATGGAGTTCACCACCACGACCGGGTCGTTGGTGTACACCACCGAGAGGTCCATCTTCCTGATGTGTGTGTGTCCACTTTGACAATTTTGGCAAACTGCCGCTCAGCGCCGGCAGTCGCCATTGGATCCGCACAGGAAGGTTGAAGCGATGAAGAGATGTGCGTCCTCTCTGTATTATTTGCCGTCGTGGGTGTGCTCCTTGGGTTGTGTGGCGCGATCGGAACGTGGAAGAGACGAAGGTAAATGGCCGCATCAACCGCATGGCAGTTTTTGCAGCGCTTAACCGCATGGTGGCGCAACTGCTTGCATATGGCTCCCCGAACGTGCCTGGTCGTCCGCGCGTGGACGCCGGCAGAGCGGGCGCGCACGGACATTCATTCATGACGGTGCGTACAGAACGACTGTTTGCTTTGTAATAAAACACAAACAGTTTTTTATTATTAACCGTCTGTGTACTTGTCATTTCTCCCACCTCCATCCTGTCCTGTCACCGCGTTGCCGCACGAGGATTCCAGTGCACGCTTCGGGAGCACACAACGTTTCTTGTGGGCTTCCCGTTCCCGCGCAACCGTGCTGGAACGCGCGCAAGCTTCTAGTTCCCGTGCAACCGCGCTGGAACGCGCGCAAGCTTCCAGTTCCCGTGCAGGAACGCGCGCAAGCTTCCCACCCAGCTCGCCTTGGCCGCCTGCTTTATAAACCTTCACGGCCGGCCACTCCACATCGCATTCATCCCCTCCCTGCCCGTAGCTTCCCAAGTTTGCTTCTCCACCAATCGCCAATGCCACCTGTCCGTTGTCGTCGCTCTGCCACTTCGCCAGAGGGCAGCTCCAGCTGGGAAGCTGCACCACGTCGGCGGCGCAGTACCCGTAAGCGTGAAGTGCATGTGGCGTCCTTGTTGGCTGTGCGCACGGCACCCACCACATGCTCCTCCACATTTTACCAAAGGCAGCTGCTGCCGGCGACCGCCGTCGCCCCGACCCCATCGCTGGCCGCCGTTTTCGCCACCCCACCAGCTGCCTCCTTGGCCGCCACCACACCGCATTTGGCTGCGGAGAAGCAAATCGCGGCTGCATCACGACCGGCCTCTCCACATCGCATTTGGCTGTGGAGAAGCAAATCGCGGATGCACACGTAGATGAGGCAGCTATGGCGTCCATGCGTGCCGACCCCCAGATCTTGGAGGAGCACCTCGCCATCGAGGCCACCGTCGATGCCTCGCGCGCTGACGCCGCCACGCGGTTGGCTGCTATAAACGACAGCCCGTGGTCTTTTCTCGAGGGTACCGCCGGTGCGTTCGACGAAGACTTCGATGTGTTTTCTCAGCGTGCACGTGCTTACCTCAACTCCAGAGCCGGCATGTTGGTGCCGGGGCAGGATCAGGCCACTCACCACTACGAGGGGTGCACCCATGGTGTGGAGGCCTCGCCCTCTTCCAAGTTGATGGAGCCCATCATCATCGATATCTCCGACGATGAGGAATAGCTTGTTTTTCTTACCTTTATCACTAAGGACCTATGTTCACCTAGCTACGCCGGTTAAGCACGTTTCGTTTAGCTGTTGCGTGTGCCCCTACTGCCTTTCATTTAGAAATTATAGTGAAATGTCCAATGTAATGCTACTGCAACCTGGACTTCTAGTATGTTCTATTGTGCAATGTGGTGCTTAGTTAACTGTTTCGTTCATTTGTTGTGGTGATCATTTAACTATTTAATTCAATTCTGAAATGTGATGTATGATTGTTAATGGTACAATTTTGTATTGTTATGCATGTGACGAATAAATCAAATTTAGATGTACTAAATACATGTGCAACATATAGAATTGCTACATTTCCTAGTTCTTAGGACGCTTGGTTTAGATAATTGGATTTTCAATGTGTCTCGATCTAATCTGTTGGATCCGCAATGTGTTTATTTTCCATTAACATATTTCAGTGATAGTATGCCAAATATCTCTTGTAACCTGATCAATATTTGTCTTAAATATGTTGCAGGGGGAAACAATGGGGGACACTAAAGTTTACCATCGAGGTTTGCACATCCATAGTCGTTTGGCTAATAGCACATTATTGTGCAATTGCAGAAACCATTGTAATATGAATGTTTATATTAATAATCTGTTCTTGCACATGTAGGTCCTGCTCTAAGAGGTTTAGACCCACTGTTCGACCCTTTTTGCATGTGGGGAAATGAGGTGTCCTTGAATATCAGTCAAATCAAGAAACTCAGAAAGATTGTTAAGATAAAGAAACTAGCTACGAAAAACAACAAGATGTTTGTCTGCACAATGAAAAAGACATCAGTCAACTATAGGATGGTACCATCTCTTTCACCTTGTCCTTTTCCATTTGCGCCATTTCAAATTTTAGAAAAGATATTTATGCGTATGTTTGTTTTCAATCCTTCTCAAGGCAGTTCATCGATGATTACGTCTCAAACCACCTGTATGATCAAGAGGCGATGAAGGTATTCATACAGCACCCACGGTATAATCTTGAAGTCTTCCTTAAGAGGACGAAGGATGGGCGGGCAATCATCCACAGGCACTGGCCTAAAGTTGCCAGGACCTTCAACATCATTGAAGGCTCAGTATTCGCCTTCCGCTTTAACAGTTTGCTAAATGAGATTCATCTGTCTATTTACCGTCTATGATGATACTTAATTTTCAAAGGTTTTAGATGTTGCATTTGAAACTTTGTCTTGTTGTGCAATTGGGTAGCTAGGCAGTATATGCCTATATGTTCTTGTACCCTGATGTAATTCAATTATGAAATCCTGGTTGCCGTACTACGAATAAGAAATATATTCTGTGGTTGATATGAAATGTTAATTTTGATTACTAAATGGATTATAAATAATTGATCAATCAGGCTGATTATTGGGGATCCCATTGCAGACGGTTCCTAAGACAACACCGTGGGCGATGACCTGAACAAACCCACACGGTTTCTAGAAAGTTGGCGTGTTGGATCGTTGAGCAATCACACATGAATTTTGGTCGATAACTGTGTGCTTTAGGACACCGAATCACAAACGTTTTCACATAGCTAGTGTGTGTGATGGGCAGCCCAATGATAAACAGTTCTTCTAGACACCGTGAGTGATGTTTTGCGTAACGCAAACGACAGAATTATAAGTATCGTGTGTGATGACCACACCTATCACAAACGATGTGATGCAGAAAATTGTGTGTGATCTGCAATACGAACGGAAACGTACCCTTGGGATTCCCTGTGTGGGATGCTAAGCTCATCTCACACGTCTTCCCCAATATGTCTGTTTGTGATGGTCCTTCCAATCGCAAACGATATGTTTTTGTCCATCATGTGTGACCAGGTGCAGGCATCGCCGACGGGTTTTTCCTGTCGTGTGGGATAGGCCCCCCGTATCGCCCACACATGCAAGGCGACAGTTTAAGACTACGTCACGGAAAGGGGTTAAAAACCATTTGTATAGCATGCGGCTGCACTAGTGGGAGGATCACACAACTTCTCGTCTTCAACGCCTACACACAAAAGAGCAAACACTTGCACCCAAGGCGAGCAAGAAGGTTGTCAATCCCCTTGAACTCGTTACTTGCAAGCAAATGAGTAGTGTAGATGATAGTTTATAATTATAAATTGCAAAATAAAAAGAAAACAAATAAATGGCTGTAAGGAAATAATAGTGTTTGTAAATATTGTCGGCGTTCTGGGAACGGGGGTACCCAGACCTGCCTGCCTGCGGCCCATGAAATGGCCCACCTCACGAGCTAAGCATGGCCCAGCGCAGCCCCACTCGAGACAAGGCCCTCGCGAGGACCTGAGCTCGCGAGGAAGAACAACACCAAGACCAGCGAAGGATGGGCCTCCTCAGGCCCCCTCTGGAGCGGCGGAGATCTCTATGCAGAACCTGGCCTCAGGAGTCAAGGATGACGCAAGGAAGGACAGGCGGGCGCCAGCGCGCCAGGCGGTGCAGTTTCCCCTTTGGTGCAAAGGGAGCACGGACGTACGCGGGTTCCCAAAGCGCCCCCAAAGGTTTCCATTCCGGTGCAACAAGACCATGACCACGAGCCCAGCAGGACGGATGTCATCGCCGAGCCCACCTCTGCATCACCGACAGCTACTTTGCAGGCGAAGACCACCTTTGGATAGGGCGGGGATGTACTCCTGTCCCCCTTCGAATTTGGCCGTTGTGGGATCCCTTCCCGCCATTGCGATAAGGGAAGAGGACCTGGGCCACTGCTATAAGTAGAGGATAGGCTGCACCGCAGAGAGGCGAAAAGACAGAGGAGAAGAGACAAGGCAGAGAGCCAAGAACACCACTCGAGCGCCCTCACGAGGCTCCTCACCACTGTACTAGTTCATCCACCACACCTCCTCGTGAGGCAATCCACCAAAGCAGGAGTAGGGTATTACACTTCGCAGCGGCCCGAACCTGGGTAATCACCGTGTGCATCTTCTTCCTCATCATCGTGCGAGTTCATCATCCTAACCATCGCGTAGTGAGCTAGGTAGGGCGAGGCCACAGGGGGATCTTTGCACATGCCCCTGTGTTCGAACCTTGGGGGTTTTGCGGAGCCTGAAATCTGACATTTGGCGTGCCAGGTAGGGGGCATGTCGAAGCTCCCCCACTCGCGGCGATAGTCGAGCCCCGGCTTGACGACCCCATGGCGGACGAGAACCCCGACGCCGGCCGGCCCTCGGCGCGCGATGGCGCCATGGCGCACGGGGCCGGCCCCGTGGTCGCGTGCATCCTTGGCGGATCACAGGCGCCCACCTCCAGCCGTCAGGTCAAGCAGTTCTTCCGCCGCGCAGGGGCGATTCGGCCGCGGTCCGAGCCCACCCCGCCTCGGACGTGGCCGGAGACTGACATCACCTTCGGCCCCGACGACCACCCCAAGACAACGACGGCCGCCGGGACGCTCCCCATTATGTTTACGCCAACCATAAGGGGCGTGGCCGTCTCTGGGACCCTCATAGACGGTGGCGCCGGCCTCAACGTCATCTCCGTGGAAGCCTTCGGCGCACTGCAGCTACCCCGTGACCAACTCGCACCGTCAAGGCCCTTCTCTGGGGTGGTCGGGGGATCCGTCGTCCCCGTGGGGCGGGTGCGCCTCCCCGTCACCTTTGGCACCCGCTCCAACTTCCGCACCGAGCAGATCGACTTCGACGTCGCCCACATCCATCTCCCGTACAACACAATACTCGGCTACCCTGCCCTCGCCCAGTTCATGGCGGCAACGCACCCGGGCTACAACGTCGTCAAGATGCCCGGGAGCGGCGGCATCCTCACCATCGTGGGAAATGCCAAGGACGCATCCCACGCACTCAAGCTCGCCTACAAAGCGGCGGCCGCGGCGTGCCCCAGCGCCGGGGACGCCGCGCAAGCCACGGAGGACTCTGGGGGTGTCCTCGACGTCGCGCCGGTAAAGAAGAGGCAGCTGTTCTCTCAGAGCCGGGCGGAGACGAAGCAGGTGTCTGTGGACGAAGGAAACCCTGGCCCTACCTTCACCATCGGTGCCGACTTGCCCCAGGAGCAAGAGGAGGCATTGGTGGCCTTCCTCCGTGCAAAAAAGGACACATTCGCGTGGAGCGCCTCCGACCTGGTGGGGGTCCCGAGGGACGTGATCGAGCACCACCTCATGGTGTGCCCGAATGCACGTCCGGTGAAGCAAAATGCAAGGAGTCAAGCTCTGGAGAAGCAGGCGTTCATCGCCCAGGAGGTCAGCAAGCTAAAGGAGGCCGGGGTCATCCGGGAGGTGCGTTACCCGAAGTGGCTTGCCAACCCGGTGGTCGTCCCGAAGAAGTGCGGGAAGGAGCGTATGTGCGTCGACTTCTCAAGCCTCAACAAAGCCTGCCCCCAAGACCCATTCCCGCTGCCGCGCATCGATCAGATTGTGGACTCCACCGCAGAGTGCGACCTCCTGTGCTTCCTGGATGCTTTCTCGGGCTACCATCAGATCAAAATGGCGGTGGAAGACGTCGAGAAGACGGACTTCCTCACCTCGGGAGGAGTGTTCTACTACACATGCATGCCCTTCGGGCTACGGAACGCCGGGGCGACCTTCCACCGGCTGATGCACATCGCCCTGGGGCCGCAGCTCGGGAGGAATGCAGAAGCTTACGTCGACGACATCGTGGTCAGGTCCAGGGAGGCCAAGACCCTGATCGAGGACCTGGTGGAGACGTTCGCCAGCCTGAGGGAGGTGAACCTAAAGCTCAACCCCGAGAAATGCGTCTTCGGGGTCCCATCGGGCAAGCTGCTCGGTTTCCTAGTGTGACCTCCTTGGGGCGCTCGAGGCGAACCCGGAGAAGATCAAGGCCATAAACAAGATGAGCGCGCCCCAGACCCTCAACGAAATGCAGAAATTGGCAGGGCGTGTGACCTCCTTGGGGCGCTTCATCTCCAAACTCGGCGAACGGGCCCTGCCGTTCTTCAAGATCATGAAAAGGAAGGGCCCCTTCGAATGGACTCCGGAGGCAGATGCAGCCTTCGAGGAACTCAAGCAGTACCTCACGAGCCCGCCGGTGATGGTGGCGCCTCGTCCTCGGGAGCCCCTGCTGTTATACCTGGCTGCCACCCCCCACTCTGCCAGCGCTGCGTTGGTGGCGGTCAGGGAGGAGCGTGCCGACACGCGCGCCACATCGACGGGTGCCGGCGGACCCCCCAACATGGAGCAAGGGGGCTCGCAGGGCGCCAAGGAGCCCGCTCCTCCCCAAGACGGTACTCATGAGACCCCCGCCATCCCGACGGCCCCTGAGGCACTCAGTCCTCATGAGGCCCCGGCCGCTCCGTCGGCCCCCGAGGCGCTCGAGCCTCTTGGGCCCACCATGGAGCAGGGCACCGCAGCGGGCTTCACCCTCGTCGAACACCTAGTGTACTACGTCAGTACGGTGCTGTGGGACGCGCGCTCACGCTACCCCATGCAATAGAAGCTCCTCCTAGCACTTCTTGTCGCTTGGAGGAAACTGCGCCACTACTTCCAGGGACATCCCATCAAGGTCGTCTCTGCGTACCCCTTGGAGAAGGTCCTACGCAACCCCAACGCGGCAGGAAGAGTCGCCGAATGGAACATCGAGCTGCAGGCCTTCAATATAGAGTTCAGCATGACCAGGGTCATCAAGGGGGTGGCCCTAGCAGACTTCGTGGCAGAGTGGACAGACGCCCCCGACCGGGGGACTGGACGGGAGCCAGTCCCTCACCCCTGGCGATGAGGCACCTGAGGGTTGGATCATGCATTTTGACGGAGCCTTCACGCGCATGGGAGCAGGGGCTAGAGTCGTGCTCACCTCCCCGACAGGGGACAATCTCCGCTACGCCGTGCAGCTCTGTTTCCAGCGTGGAGAGAAGGTCTCCAACAACATCGTGGAGTACGAGGGCCTCATCGCCGGCCTCAAGGCAGCGGCGGCATTGGGGATTCGGTGCCTCACCATCAAGGGCGACTCCCAGCTCCTCGTCAACTTATCCAACAAAGAGTATACACCAAAGGAGGAGCACATGGAGGCATATTTGGAAGAGGTACGTAAGATCGAAAAACGTTTTCAGGGCTTGGAATTGCAGCACATCCCGCGCGGCGCGAACAAGGAGGCTGGTGACATCGCCAAGAGGGCGTCGCGCCGCGAGCCCCAGGAGCCGGGCATCTTCGAGGAGCGACTCTTCAAACCTTCCGCAGCGCCCTCAACCGAAGGTCTGGCGCCACAGAGTGAGGAGCTCCCCCCAGCACCGCCCTTGGGGGCTCCGGACTGTGGCCCGGCCTCAGGAGAACGATTGCTCCTGGCACTGGAGCCTTAGGTCGACGACTGGATGCAGGAGTTCAGGGCGTACCTACTTCACGGCACGCTGCCGGAAAAGAAGGAAGACGCGGAGCGCGTGGCGTGACAGGCCACGGCTTACTGCCTGCAGGACGGCGACCTGTACCGCAGGCGCCCGAATGGCGTCGCGCTGCGGTGCGTCTCCAAGGAGCAGGGGTGCGAGCTGCTGGCCGACATTCATGGGGAAGACTGCGAGCACCACTCCTCGTCGCGCACCCTTGCAGGAAAGGTGTTCCGATCAGGCTTCTACTGGCCCTCGGCGCTTAACGACGCCATCGAGCTGGTCCGGTCTTGCGAGGCCTACCAGTTCCATGCCAAGCAGATTCACCAACCCGCGCAGGGCCTCTAGACCATCCCGCTCTCCTGGCCTTTCGCGGTCTGAGGGTTGGACATACTGGGGCCCTTTCCGCGGGCAGCGGGCAGGTACCGCTACCTCTACGTCGCCATCGACAAGTTCACCAAGTGGGCGGAGGTGGAGCCCGTGCGCACCATCCCGGCCGGATCAGCCGTCAAGTTCATCAAGGGCCTCATAAGCCAATTCGGCGTCCCCAACCGCATCATCACCGACAACGGTTCACAGTTCACAAGTAACCTCTTCAGAACCTATTGCGCTAACCTTGGAACGCAGATATGCTATGCCTCGGTAGCCCACCCACGGAGCAACGGCCAGGCGGAGCACGCCAACGCGGAGGTCCTGCGTGGCCTCAAGGCAAGGAGCTTCAAGAAGAAGCTCGAAGCTTGCGGCAGGGGTTGGGTCGATGAGCTTCAGTCCGTGTCGTGGTCCATCCGCACCACCGTGACTAAGCCCACCGGCGAGACCCCGTTCTTCCTCGTCTACGGAGCTGAAGCCGTCCTTCCACACAAGGTCAAGCACCGGTCCCCGCGAGTCTTGGCATTTGACGAGGAGCGTCAGGATGCCGCTCGAGGAACAGACCTCGTGCTCAGGGAGGAGGCACGCCGCCAAGCCTCACTCAGAGCTGCGAGGTACCAGCAGGCGCTGCGGCGCTACCACTGCCGTAACATCCACTCCAGGACCCTCGAAGTCGGAGACCACGTCCTGAGGCGGGTCCTCTCCAGGGAGGGCTTGCACAAGCTCTCGCCCATGTGGGAGGGCCCGTTCAAGGTCGCTCACGTCTCCAGGCCTGGCGCCGTGCGCCTGGAGACTCAGGACGGGGTCCCCATCCAGAATGCCTAGAACATCCAGCACCTCCAGAAGTTCTACCTGTGACACTCTCACGTAATAATGAGTGGGTTGTATACGCCCGGAGCCCCCCGAGGACGCGGAGGGGTTCCCACCCACGCCCAAGTGGAAGCCCCATGCTCCGCGCTGGCGGACAACACTGCCCTCCAATGGCTATGCCCACGCAACATGGATGCCCTACGCTCCGCGCTGGGGGAAGACGAAGATGAAGACTAGTTTAGGCGCCGGACGCGGCTGTTATTTGCTCTTCTGATGTTTGAATTTGCCAACTTTTCTGGAACCAAGCTCGGGGTTTTCTTCAACCATGTTTTCAAAAAAGGGGTCAGGGATTTATTTTCATCGCCATTTCCTATCTTGGGTTCTCTCTCTTCGAGTCGAGCACTCACCTGCTTCCCTCCCCCTCGCACCACGCGAGCGGGGGCTGGGGGGCATGGTGCTCACACCTCGCCAAGGCCTTGGCGCCCGGATCCTCGCGTGGCACTCCCGGGTGAGTCAGCAGGCGCGCGTCGCTTCATACTCGCTCGGGGGCTCCACCCACAGCCCGACGCGCCATCTCGGAGCCTCGGGAGGCCCGTGCCTCCCGAGGCAGGAAATAAAATTTTTTGGGGGAGCCGCTTGAGCGTCAAGGGGGCTCCCGAGCAACGCGCCTCAGGAGCCTTACCGGTTGCTACTTCTTGAGCTTGCGTTGGTTTTCCCTTGAAGAGGAAAGGGTGATGCAGCAAAGTAGATAAGTATTTCCCTCAGTTGTTGAGAACCAAGGTATCAATCCAGTAGGAGGTACAAGCAAGGCCCCAATCTTTGCACCTACACAAACAATCAAACACTTGCACCCAACGCTATAAAGGGGTTGTCAATCCCTTCACGGTTACTTGCAAGGATGAGATCTGATAGAGATAGATATAAAAGATTCCTAAAACGAAAAGTAAAACAAAAGTAAAAAGATTGCAGCAACGTATTTTTGGTATTTTTGGTTTATAGATCTAAAAATATAATATGGAAAATAGACCCGGGGGCCATAGGTTTCACTAGAGGCTTCTCTCTTGAAGGAAAATAATACGGTGGGTGAACAAATTACTGTCGAGCAATTGATAAAAAAGCGCATAGTTATGACGATATCCAAGGCAATGATTATGCATATAGGCATAACGTCCGTGTCAAGTAGACCGAAACGATTCTGCATCTACTACTATTACTCCACACATCGACCGACTCCTGCCTGCATCTAGAGTATTAAGTTCATGAAGAACAGAGTAACACATTAGGTAAGATGACATGATGTAGAGGGATAAACTCAAGCAATATGATGAAAACACCATCTTTTTACCCTTGATGGCAACAATACAAATACGTGCCTCGCTACCCCTACTTTGTCACTGGGTGAGGACACCGCAAGATTGAACCCAAAACTAAGTACTTCTCCCATTGCAAGAATTACCAATCTAGTTGGACAAACCAAACCAATAACTCGAAGAGACTTGCAAAGATATGAAATAATGCATATAAGAATTCAGAGAAGATTCAAATAATATTCATAGATAATCTGATCATAAACCCACAATTCATCGGATCTCGACAAACACACCGCAAAAGAGTATTACATCGGATAGATCTCCATGAAGATCATGGAGAACATGGTATTGAAGAACATAGAGAGAGAAGAAGCCATCTAGCTACTAGCTATGGAACCGAAGGTCTGAGGTGAACTACTCACGCATCATCGGAGGGGCAATGCAGTTGATGTAGATGCCCTCCGTGATCGAATCCCCCTCCGGCAGATTACCGGAAAAGGATCCAAGATGGGATCTCACGGGAACAGAGGCTTCCGGCGGCGGAAAAGTATTTTCGTGGCTCTTTTTGGTATTGGGGGAATATTTGGGAATTTATAGGACGAAGATTAGGGTTAGAAGGCATGCAGGGGGGCCACAAGTAGGGGGGCGCGCCCCCCTAGGGCGCGCCCTGCTGGCTTGTCGCCTCCCGGCAGGTCTCCTGCCCCCCTCTCCAAGTCTGGCAGGTTTCTTCTGGTCCAAGAAAAATCATCGCGAAGATTTTATTCCGTTTGGACTCCGTTTGATATTCCTTATCTGCAATACTCAAAAACAAGGAAAAAACAAAAACTGGCCCTAGACACTAGATTAATAGGTTAGTCCCAAAAATAATACAAAATAGCATATTAATGCATATAAAACATCCAAAACAGATAATATAATAGCATGGAACAATCAAAAATTATAGATACGTTGGAGACGTATCACCGGTCATATAGCCACTCGCCCCTTGATGTCGTCCTTGGTGATCCGGTCGGCATCAAGGGTGTCGAGGCCTCACCTCGTAGTTGCGTCCTGGTGATCCGGATGTACATTACGGTGGTCGAGGAATGTGCGGGACTGGGACCTGCCGACGTAGAGTTGCTTGAGCGTCAAAGGGGTGTCCTGAGCAACGCGCCTCAGGAACCTTACCGGTCATATAGCCACTCGCCCCTTGATGTCGTCCTTGGTGATCTGGTCGGCATCAAGGGTGTCGAGGCCTCACCTCGTAGTTGCGTCCTGGCAATCCGGACGTAAATTATGGTGGTCGAGGAATGTGCGGGACTGGGGCCTACAGACACAGAGTGCCGAAAGGGCTCCCAACCTGCCTCACTCGTAAGAAGAAGAAGTCCCTAGGACGTCCGGACTCCCCGAGCGCCATAGCCAACCCCCCCCCCCGACGAAGAGCCTACCGCGAGCATGTCAAGCTAAGTACCCTAACCGTGATCAGCAGAATGTTTCAGTTAACAATGACACAAGAACCAGGACGCACGATAAGAGTACTAACAAGGGCGCAAGCGCCGAAGCTCATTAGACGCCCATAGGCCCCCCCTTGGTTCTTTGATTACAGGAAAGGAAGAAGAGGAGGAGAAAGAAGATACGGAAGCCCCCTCGGGGGCTCCCGCTCCGGGAGCCCTGGCGTCGGCGCACCAGCAATTAGTCAGAGTCCTCCTCTTCCTTGACGGGCCCGTAGAGGCGCGCCGGCGTGGCCGCTTCTAGAGCAGAGGAGCGACGCCGCGGCGGCTGACTAGCCCCCGAGGTCCGGGCACGCCGGCGCGGTGGTGCGCCATAGCTGCTGTCGCTCGGGCTCTCCTCGGAGGGGGTGTCGCTGCTGTTGGAGACGCGGTGCCCGTCGTGAAGGGCAAGCTCACCTCCAAGATCGCCGCGGCCGTCGTCTTCCGGGCAGCACCCCAGGCGCTCGCCCTCTCCCCCGAAGATCTTGACGAAGAGTGTCGCCACCCCGTCGTACTTGAAGTGAAGGGTGCGCCTCCCCTCCAAGCCACGGGCACGGGCAAACATCTGCCACCCGCGGTTCAGGTACACGTAACCCCCGGGGGTGACCTCGACCTCCAGCCACGAAGCCGCGCTGCAACAGCCGTCGGCCTGCAGCCATAGGCGAGCAGGCCCCCCGGCCGGCAGTGCCTCCGCGAAGAAGCGCGGGAGTTGAAATCAAGCGGCCTCCAGCCTCTCCGCCCACACCACAAACTCCAGGGCCGTGTCAGCTGAATGGAGCCATGGGCGCGGCGGCCGGGTGGCCACCGCCAGCCTCCCACCGCGGGCGCCACCACCATGACTACTGCGACCGCCCGCGCTGGACGGAGCCCATCGCGGCTGCCGATGGTAACCCCGGGCCGCGTTGGAGCACGCCCGTACCCCCGGGGAACCCCCACTGGCGTCGTGGCCTGCTTCCGGGGACGACCGCGGCCCCTCCTGGGCGGCGGTGAGGCAGGGCTCTCCTTGGAGGCCTTCCCCTTTTCGGCGGCGGAGAACTTCCTCACTGAAGCCATGACCGGGAGGGCGGCGGCTCGGAGATTAGGAGGCGAAGGAGATGGAGATGAGCTAAGGGTTTCTTCTCGCCCTCACCCACTTATATACGACTGAGGGCCAACCGGTGCCCCCTCGCATCCCGGGCAATGATGGCACCGCTGCGCATCCTGGCCCTTGTCAGCCGGAGCATCGTGGGGAGTGCGGGCGTTGGGCGCCCCTCGGGCGCCGTGGGACAGGCCCGGATGGCGTGCGGCTCTCCTGCACGTCAATTCGTCAGTTCCCGAAGGGTCACATCTGCGCGGCCCAAAAGGAGAAGGCCAAGGGAGTAGCCGCGTTCAAGATAAGGTAATGATGGCCAGCGCAGCGTGCAGGCGTCGCGTCAGTTTGACTTGGGAGGTCCCTAACGACCTCGGGAGTGGAGACGACATTCACTGGGCACTCGACGCGTGTCGAGCCTGGCCTGCAGGCGTTTTGGGCCCACGGCGCTTCGGGCCGTCCCCAACGGCTTTGCTCAGAAGCCGGCTCGAGCGCGCCTTGGGCCCGGGGGCTACTGTCGGCGTTCTGGGAACGGGGGTACCCAGACCTACCTGCCTGCGGCCCAGGACATGGCCCACCTCACGAGCTAAGCATGGCCCAGCGCAGCCCTACTCGAGACAAGGCCCTCGCGAGGACCTGAGCTCGCGAGGAAGAACAGCACCAAGACCAGCAAAGGATGGGCCTCCTCAGGCCCCCTTCGGAGCGGCGGAGATCTCTATGCAGAACCCGGCCTCAGGAGTCAAGGATGACGCAAGGAAGGACAGGCGGGCGCCAGCGCGCCAGGCGGTGCAGTTTCCCCTTTGGTGCAAAGGGAGCAAGGACGTAGGCGGGTTCCCAAAGCGCCCCCAAAGGTTTCCATTCCGGTGCAACAAGACCACGACCATGAGCCCAACAGGACGGATGTCATCGCCGAGCCCACCTCTGCATCACCGACAGCTACTTTGCAGGCGAAGACCACCTTTGGACAGGGCGGGGATGTACTCCTGTCCCCTTTCGAATTTGGCCGTTGTGGGATCCCTTCCCGCCATTGCGATAAGGGAAGAGGACCCGGGCCGCTGCTATAAGTAGAGGATAGGCTGCACCGCAGAGAGGCGAAAAGACAGGGGAGAAGAGATAAGGCAGAGAGCCAAGAACACCACTCGAGCGCCCTCACGAGGCTCCTCACCAATGTACTAGTTCATCCACCACACCTCCTCATGAGGCAATCCACCAAAGCAGGAGTAGGGTATTACACTTCGCAGCGGCCTGAACCTGGGTAAATCACCGTGTGCATCTTCTTCCTCGTCATCGTGCGAGTTCATCATCCTAACCATCGCGTAGTGAGCTAGGTAGGGCGAGGCCACAGGGGATCTTCGCACACGCCCCTGTGTTCGAACCTTGGGGGTTTTGCGTAGCCTGAAATCCGACAAATATATATGTGAATACACCCGGGGCCATAGTGTTCGCTAGAGGCTTCTTGTTCGAAGAAAGCATACGGTTGGTAAACAAATTATTGTTGGGCAATTGATAGAGAAGCGCATAGTTATGCAATATTTATTCACGACAATGATCATGTGTATATAGGCATCACGTCCATAAACAAGTAGACTGACTCCTGCCTGCATCTACTACTATTACTCCACCCATCGACCGCTATCCAGCATGCATCTAGAGTATTAAGTGAAACAGAGTAATGCTTGGAGAATGATGACATGATATAGACAAAGTAAACTCAATTAATATGAATAAACCCCATCGTTTTATCCTTAATGGCAACAATAAAAATATGTGTCTTGTCCCCTACTTTGTCACTGGGATATAGAGCACCGCAAGAATGAACCCACTACAACGTACTCCTCTCACTGAAGATAAACCAATCTATTTGGCCAGAAAAAACCGATAGATCAGAGAGAATCATGAAGCTATAATGATCATGCAAATAAGAATCAAATAAGTATTCAGAGGAGACTCAAATCTTTTTCATAAATAATCTAAACATAAACCCACAATTCATCGGATCCCAACAAACACACCACAAAGATTGATTACATAAGACAGATCACCGCGGGAATCGCGATGATCATGGCAATGAAGAACATGGAGAGAGATATAGCCATCTAGGTACTAACTACGGGCCCGTAGGTCTGTGGTGAACTACTCACGCATCACCATGGGAGAAGCAAGGATGATGTAGAGGCCCTCCGTGATCGATCCCCCCTCCGGCAGGGCACCGGAAAAGGGCTCCAGATGAGATCGCGGCGGAACAGAGACTTGTGGCGGCGGAAAAAGTGTTTCGGGAGCTCCCCTAGGGTTTTTGGAATATATGTGAATTTATAAGCCACCGTACGGGGTCAGGAGAGCCGGGGGCGGCCACAAGCTAACAGGGCACGACCACCCCCCTGGGCACGCCCTGTTGGCTTGTGGGGCCCCTATGCGACCTCCGGTCTTCTCCCGAAGCTTCGAGGTCTTTTTTGGTCTAGAAAAAATTGTCAAAATGTTTCGTGGCAATTGGACTTCGTTTGGTACTGTAAACCTGAAAAGCCAAAAACATGCTGAAAACAGCAACTGGCACATGGCACTGGGTTAATTGGTTAGTGCTCAAAAATAATATGAATCAACAAATAAATGCCCAAAAAGTATCCTAGAATGATAATATTATAGCATGGAACAATAAAAAAATAGATACATTGGAGACATATCAGTATCCCCAGGCTTAATTCCTGCTCGTCCTCTTGATCCACATCGGTACATCCCGGCCGGCCACCAGATTGTAGATGGAGGAAACCTCCGCCTCCCCCGAACCTTTGTCACGCCACATACTACTATCGCCCATTGCCACAAAGAGTTCATGATCGCAGAGGTGATGCCCCTCCCGGAGCCAGACGAGGTGGGGCAAATGCGTGAGGCCGTGGTTGATCTTCGAGAACAGCGTGGAGTTTAGGTGATGTCAGCTCAGCCCTGGATTTCTGGCATGGGACTGTTTCTGGCGTGGAACATGTAGGCCCTTTTGATCTCCGACAGAGAGATTATGCCGGGGAAACTTCCCTCCGGGAGGGGGAAATCAAAGTCATCGTCATCACGAACGCTTCCTCCTTCATGGGAGGACCAATCTTCATCAACATCTTCACCAACACCATCTCCTCTCACGCCCTAGTTCATCTCTTGTATTCAATCTTTGCCTCAAAACCTCAGATTGGTACCTGGGGCTACTAGCAATGTTGATTGCATCATTTAGTTGATGCTTGTTGGTTTACTTGGTGGAAGATAATATGTTCAGATCCTTAATAATATTTATTATACCTTTGATACTGAACATGGTGATGATTTGTGAGTAGTTACTTTTGTTCCCGAGGACATGAGAGAAGTCTTGTTATAAGTAATCATGTGAAGTTGGTATTCGTTCGATATTTTGATGATATGTATGTTGTTACTTCCTTTAGTGGTGTCGTGTGAACATCGAGTACATGACACTTCACCATATTTGGGCCTAAGGGAAGGCATTGTGGAGTAATAAGTAGATGATGGGTTATCAGAGTGATAGAAGCTTAAACCCTAGTTTATGCGTTATTTCATAAGGGGCTGATTTGGATCCACATGTTTCATGCTATGGTTAGATTTAACTTAATTCTTATTTTCATAGTTGAGGATGCTTGTGAGAGGGGGTAATCATAAGTGGGTTGCTTTTCCAAGTAAGAACAACACCTTAGTACCGGTCCACCCACATATCCAATTATCAAAGTAACAAACGCGAATCAACTCAACATGATGAACATGACTAGATGGACAAAGATATTTCTCTCGAAGCGCTTCTCGCTAGATCTGTAAACTCCGCTCTAGATGGATGCCCTATTGTCCAGGCTGAAGAAAATAAAACTCTTCAATTTTCAGTTTGTTTTACACTTTGGCCTGAACCAATGCAGTACATTTCAAGTATCTCATTGAGCCTAACAACATTTCGACCACCAGCCTCCATAAAGGGCATACAACTATCTGCAAACAACAAATGTGATATCCATGACAACCTTGCCCCAACCCGAATCCCACAACCGATCCAGCGTCTTGCTTGTGCTTTTGATTATTGTTGTTGTCTTCAAAATACTTTATAGTTGACAACTATCGGGTATAACTGTTTTTTGTTACTTACTCCAATCAAACTACAATCACTCCATCATATTTGCTATAAAAAACTGAAGCGCGTGAAAAGTACGATCCAATTGCTTGTCTTAACACCGTGGTGCTTGACATTTGTATTTATGTGGTGAAGACGGAGCCATGTGTTGCTAATAGGATAAAATGAATGAGGGGTAAACATTCTTTAAGGATCGTATATTTTGAAAATTGATGATTGTGTTACTTATGTTTATGGATATTACTATGTTAATGTTTGTTGATTCATTGTTTCTCAGTGATCATACCTGAAAAAGATTACATGTTGGGTAGCATGTCACATAAAAAATTCTGTTTTTATCATTTATCTACTCGAGGACGAGCAAGAATTAAGCTTGGGGATGCTGCTACGTCTCCAACATATCTATAATTTTTGATTGTTCCATGCTATTATATTATCATTCTAGGATACTTTTTAAGCATTTACTTATTGTTTTATATTATTTTTGAGCACTAACCTATTAACCCAGTGCCAAGTGCCAGTTGTTGTTTTCTACATGGTTTTGGCTTTTCAGGAATACTGTACCAAACGAAGTCCAAATACCCTGAAACTTTTTGATGTTTTTTTCTGGACCAAAATCAGACTTGGAAGCTTCAGAGGAAGACCGGAGGGCACACGAGGTGCCCCCAAGCCAACAGGACGCGCCCGGGGTGTGGCCGCGCCCTCATGGCTTGGGGCCACCTCCCAGCTCCTCTAGCTCGGATCTCTTCGCTATAAATTCTCATATATCCCCAAAACTCTAGAGAGCGTCCCGAAACACTTTTTTCGTCGCCACAAGTCTTTGTTCCGTCGTGTGCCCATCTGAAGCCCTGTTCTGGTGCCCTGTCTATCGGTGTCAAAACCGGCAGATCTCGGGTAGGGGGTCCCGAGCTGTGAGACTAGGATCGATGGGTAACAGGAGACGAAGGAGACGATGTTTACGCAGGTTCGGGCCCTCCTATGGAGGTAAAACCCTACGTCCTGCTTGATTGTATTGATGTGTATGAAGATTACAGAGTCGATCTACCTCGAGATCAAGTAGCCAAAACCCTAGATGAGCTTGTCTGCCCTCTACAATCTAAACCCCCTGGCTTATATAGACACCGGGGGTACCTAGGGTTTATACATGGTAAGGCTTCAGCCGGATGTAAAGACGCCGATCCTCTCATCTTGACTTGGAGTGCACGCCGCGTCTACGGAGGTTTCCTTCTAGAATACGGGTTCTCCGCACACACCGGTCCTTCCTGCGACAGCTAGAGAGCGGCCCACCAAGCCAGCCTAGGATAGATAGGCCAGCGGCCCGAGGACCCCTTAGTCCAGGACTCCCTCAGTAGCCCCCGAACTAGCCCCCAACGCCAGGGGTCATGATACCTGCAGCTTCGAGTGATTGGAATCTCCGGCATGTGGGGTGAGTTCTTTTCCCCCTTTATGATCGGCTGGCTCCTAGTCTGGCCGCCGATGATACGTAGTTATCCGAACATGTAGTTATCCGGACGCCATAAGTTGTTTAACCTCGAAGGCCAAACGTCAAAGTGTGAACAATATTTCATGACAACCTTTCTGACGAAGGGTCGCGGCCTATCACGATCACTGAGTCGGTTACAAAAACTCGATTCGCGGTTCGAGGCCGTTTCTCCATTGGCACGTCTTATCAACGCGTAGATCGTGTCCCGTTTATTACGGGATATGCTCAATGCCCTGGGCTATCCCACGCCCGCATAACAGCACGATTGTTTCGGGAAGCGACGAGGCCTGCGGCGCAGTAAAAGGGCGGCTCTTGGTATTACGACATCCCATAAAAAGGGAAAACACCCCAAGGCCTATTCACGCTCCAAATTCGCACCCTCTGCCTCCTCAACCTTCCAAGCTCCGAGAGCCCAGATCTAGTTCTTCCTCAATCTTCCCTCCAAGCTCGGCCATGGCGGGTTCAGGCTCCATGGGCAAGTGGGAGGTATCCTTCGTCACTGACAACGACATCCAGGAGCTCAAGCGGGCCGGCTACCTCTCCGCCAACATCGCCCACCGCGCTCCAGAGGCAAATCAGGTGGTTCCCACACCGAAACCAGGCGAGAGGGTGGTGTTCGTCCCCCATTTCATCCGGGGACTGGGCTTTCCGCTCCACCCCTTCGTCAGGGGCCTCATGTTTTTTATGGGTTAGACTTCCATGACCTCCCCCCGAACTCCTTCATGCATATCTCGGTGTTTATCACCGTCTGTGAAGCCTTCCTGCGGGTACAACCGCACTTCGGCTTGTGGCTCAAGGTGTTCAACGTCAAGCCGAAGACAGTTGCGGGCGCGCATGCAGATTGCGGAGGGGCGGTGATCAGCAAGCTCCCCCGTGTCGAGTGAACGAACGGCACCTTCATCGACACGGTCAAGATCTGGCAAAAGGAGTGGTTTTATATCACCGAACCAAGGAGCGTGGATCGGGCGGTGCCTGTCGAGTTCAGATCCGGACCCCCCGCGAGGCTAACCTCATGGCTCAAGAAAGGCCTTGACTAGGGGTCGGCCACAGAGATAAAATTGTTGCAGAAGCGCATCTCCTCAATGATCGAGGCCAAGATCGAACTGGTCAACGTTATCCAGGTTATGCTCCACCGCCGTCTCCTTCCCTGCCAGCACCGAGCCTCCCCAATGTGGGCCTACCAGCTCGAGGATCCAACCACCGTGAGCCAATTCTTCCGCACTACCCACGAGAAATTGTGGAAAGCGCTGTTCAAGCCCCAGAAGAGCTGGCCGGCCGAGGACTAAGACACTGGCCTCGACGCCGAAACCCCTCCTACCAAGGTATGATAAATTTTAATTTTCCAACTTTATTTTTTAGCAAAGAGATGATCCCCTTCTCCCTCATCTTCGCAGAAATGGCTGAGCAAGGCCGAGCACATTGACTGTCCAGCCCCACAGCCCGAAGATCCTCGGTCGGATCTGCTGGCAAAGATGCTCGTCGTGGCGCCGTATCTGGCGCCAGAGAGGAAGGAGAAGAAGAAGAAAGAAGAGAAGAAGGAGGCCCGAGAGGGTCTTCGTCAAAGGGGCCTTCCGGACTCTAAGTCCGAGGAGACCCATGCTTCTTCCACTCATGAGGAAGAGCATGAGGACGAGGGGGAGTGCGGCTCCCCCCTCACAAGAAAAAGGGCGGCGTCAGCGGACCCCACGGAGGATCTACCTCCTCCGGCCCCGAAGAGGACATGCCGGACAAAGGATGTCCTGGCCGATGACAACTCGGACTCTGATAAGGAGTCTGAGGATTTCGAGAGGGTTCCTGGAAGGAACCCAAGGGTTAAGCCCCTAGCCCAAAGGTATGGATCCGAACACCATCTGGGTCTCTTATATAGAGTGTTTAATGCTTAAACGGGCGATCGTCTTTCACCTTGCAGCCCTCCACGCGATCTCCCCACCGATCAAGTTTCAGACGGGGAGTCTCCGCCCGCCGAACTGGCGGAAAGTGGGACCGCGTCCCATCCTACGTCGCCCGAGGCCTCGAAGGAGGCCGTGGAGGTGTTATCAAGCCGGGCTCCTTCTGAGCCGAACACCGGCGGCGGGGGTGACGATGTCATGGCTGAGTTTAATGCCTCGGCTGCCGAAGACCAGGAGAAGGAAACTCCCCTGGCAACTAAAGAGGGGGAACGGAGCTCGGCCCAGCCCCCTCCGAGGGTATCTCCGGAGCGCTCTACGCCTCCGGAGGTGCCAGCCCAGTCCCCGGGCAGAGGGAGGGCTAGCGGGTCAACGCCGATGCCGCCCATGACTGGGTGGCCGACCACGATGGAGGAAGCTTTATCCGGCTCCTCCATCGCCGAAGATCACCACGCCCTAATGGGTGCGGTTTCTCAAGGCATCCAGTCCGTCGATAGCGGACTGAAAGAGGCCTTCAATGGTCTCTTGACGGGATTCAAGGTGAGCCACGTAATACTCTTTCTTCCAGAAAAGGTTACTTTACCGAATTTATGCAACTCTTATAAGTGTAGTAGCCCCCGAGCCCTGGGTGAGTTTGAAAAACCCACCCGGGGGTCGAATGTCCAAAAATCAGAAATGATGCTCAAGGCACCTTTTATTCCTTACTATTCTAAGAGCTCCGAAGAGTACGTAGCAGAGGGTCTAAATCTGACAGCTCGGGAGTTTTTAATGCACATAAGTTGTTTTGTAGGCCTCGTCGGCGGCGGCAGCCTCCAACGCAATTGAGCTTGCCGAGCTTAATCGGAAGCTCAAGAGCTCCGATGAAGAGCTTGATCGCCTGAACAAGAGATTTGACGAGGCGCAAGGTGAGTCCGCATTGTATTATTCGGGCTATGGTCTATCCTCATTGACTGAGATATCCGGAATGTTATCCCTAAGTGTTATCCTCCCTTTGTTACCACAGCTGTGGCCGTGGAGGTCGAGAAACTCAAGGCCGAGTTGGAACAGGCGAGGCAGGAGGCCGCGGATGAGAAGGCGGCGGCCAAACAAGCAGCAGTCAAACTCTCGGTGCTAAAAGTCGAGAGCGACAAGCACGAGGCCCGGGTGGGAGAGGTGAAGCTCGAGCTCAAGGATGCCAACACGAAGTGTGAGGCCCTCGAGCAAAAGAACCAAGAACAGACCGCCGAACTATCCACGCTGACATCCGAGCTCAAAGCGGAGCGTGTTGATAGGCGGTTCTTTGAAGAAGAACTCCGCCAAGTCAAGGCGATCGCGGATGGTAAGCCGTACTTACTGCAATGTGCCTTTGGTGGTAACAGGTTTGCGTTGCTCACCCGGGTGTGGCGTTCCTCAGGCGCCTTTACGGACCTCCCGATGAGTGCCGCGGACGCGAACAGATACTTTGCCTCTCGGGATGGGGATGTTGAGCCTCGGCTGTTCTGGGCGCAATTTCAAGCCCCCGAGCATCCTCCCCTCCTGAGCAAGTAGATGAAGCAACTGATGGAGCTGCACAGGATGGCGGAGCCGGCCATGAGGGACCTCTGCATCCGGCTATGGCCTGCAGAGCCGTTGCCGAGCAGTTACTTCGGTTTGGTGTAGAAGCCGTGCGACGCTGCGCCTTGGATTGACGCTCTAAAGCGTTCTACGTGCATCGAGGGAGCTCGTATGGCCTTTGCAAGGACCATGGTGCACTGGCCGAAGATCAAGCCGTTAGAGATGGCCACCGCACCTCCGCCCCCTGGGAAGGAGCATAGGCGCCCAGAGAAATACTTTGCCACCGTGATGGATGGTGCTCGGGCGATAGAAGCCCAATGCCCTAAGGATGTAATGTGTGAATGAACATTTTGTCATGTATCCGATGACCGTTCCGCTTTATAATGCGGTTGCATGGTTTATCATGTCTTTAATATTTCTATTATTTTGACTCCTGTGTGGCCGTTTTATTTGAAAGTTGCGAGGTGTCGGCTTCAGCCCCCATGTAGATACTACACGAGGTGTTCCTGCCTCCGCGCTGTGATCCTTAGCCGATGTATCGGTGCCCGAAGGCGGTAGCGCGAGGGGAACAAGGCAATCGGACTATGATGCTTTAGTGCTTTCACTTAGCCGTAGTAGCTTGACTGCGGGGGCTGATGACTAGCCCCCAGTGTTTTGTGATATTCGGGTACACCGAGGTTGAAACCAGCATCACATGGTTCGTAAAAGTACAAACCCCTCGTATAACACGGAATAACCTCTATCGATTTTTAGTTTGACACTTATACTCGGATTGCAGACCGGTTCTCGCTTATTATGATAGTCAGTTTTCAGCTTTCTCTACTGAGGCACTTGACCAGGCAAACTGGAAGCACAATCGCAGTGGTTCTCCCTTTACCCTTTTAGCCGAACGGGCGGAACGTAAGAGGGCAAACACAGGAGCCGGGCAACCGAACTATTGACCCAAGACATAATTCGGAACCGATTCATATAACGCAACATCCGAGAGGCCGAACACATAAACAATAGTGCCGGGGTGATGCTTGGGGCGATTCTATAGTCAAGCCCCCGGTCTATTAGCCGGTCGCATCGTGACATATACCGAATAGTTTTACCATCGGCGTCGGCGAGAAGAGAACAGAGTATGCGACACAAAATACAGCGAGGAGGCCGTAAAGGGTGGTCTTTATTTCTGATGAATTCTTACAACTCGAACTGCCGGAACGACTGTTACAGGTTTTTTGAAATGAAAAATAAAGTTTACAAAGGAGAGGGTTTACCCTGGGTCTTCGATAGGTGGCTTGACGTCCTCAATTTGCCCTGTCGCATGCCTGCTCCTTTGCTCCCGAGAGGGTTGCATTCCTTTAAAGGTGTTTGCTATCGGTGAACGGACCTTTTTTTGACAATGAAAAACTGCGGGAGAGGCTCTCACTGTCATGTATTAATAAAAGGGTGGTATTTTGCATTGCTATATACATATCTCCATGAAAATGGAAATTTTGTGCCTTAAAAAAAGGCCAAGGAAAAAAGAAAAGAAAACAGACCAAAAAAATACAGTAGTACAAGGAGTAGTCTAGGTGTGTAGAAAGGAAATCAAAGCCTCTAGTGTGCTTGCGTCTTCAGGTCTGATCCTGTACTTCAGGATTTCCAAATCAGCCAGCAATCCTCTCTTCCATCTGGTGACTATAGGTCTCTCCTTATCAAACCAGTGCCCATTTCTTTGTTTCCATAGGTTCCAAGCAGCCAGAATAACCACTTCTTTGAAGAGAGCTTGATTCCATGCTCTACCAGATTCTGCCATCATCTCTTGAATGCCCAAGGAAGTGTCCCAACGTATATGTAAGACCTCCCAACAGGTTCTGCTGAATCCGCATTGGAAGAATAGGTGAGTGTAAGTTTCCAAATGTCCTTGAGAGCATAACAGACAAGAATGATCTTCCCCAATATCAAAGTGTCTTCTACACAACATATCTCTTGTGTTTACACGATCCATAAACATCAGCCAAGCAAATACTTTATGTTTGTTCATGCACTTAGTTTTCCATATGTCCGTTATATGTGTTGGTGGGTTCAGCCCTCTGAAAAAAAATCTGTAATATTTGCTTGGTCTGAAGGTTGTATCGCCCCAACATAGGATCCATTCATCCACAGTGTAAGGTTCACGTGTGATTTGGCCAAGTTTGTGGGTT
The DNA here is from genome assembly GCA_039707655.1 of Elymus sibiricus. NCBI lineage: Eukaryota > Viridiplantae > Streptophyta > Magnoliopsida > Poales > Poaceae > Elymus > Elymus sibiricus. Next base: position 371,440,644 of record CM077667.1, read on the forward strand.
ACCAAGTTTATCGGTGAATGGACCTTGGGGAGAAGATCTTGAGAAGTTGCCGACGTGTGGATGAGCTTTACGTGTGGGAGGTCCTAGATGGTACCTGTGGTTTGTCCGAAGACATTTGTTGGCAGTAGTCGGTCCAGCCGAACACTTTGCCTTTCATAGTGGGTCCCCACAGCAGCCATGGTATCTTGAGCGCGAAGTTGTGCCTTCTTGGCACATATTTTGCGGGAACTAGGGTTGTGCTATGGGGGGCGTATCCCTATTTTTGTTGGGCGGAAGATGATTCCGGGAGTTCGGTTTGAGACCAAACTCGCTTGCTATTATGTCGTGCCTTTATGGCTGTTGTGGGCGCCGGCCTACCATCGCCGTGCTGGAATTCAGCTGCTAGGGCCGCTGTGTGTTCCTCAGTTCGGAGAGAGCGCTCTGTGTTGCCGTTGACAGTAATGACCCCCCTGGGTCCGGGCATCTTGAGCTTTAGGTATGCGTAGTGGGGGACGGCGTTAAAGCGAGGGAATGCCGTGCGGCCGAGTAGGGCGTGATAACGGCTACGAAATGGGACAATGTCGAAGATCAAGTATTCGATGCGGAAGTTATCGGGCGATCAGAACACTACTTCCAGATTCACGGTGCCCGAGCAGCGGGCTTCGACGCCTGGGATCACTCCTTTAAAGGTAGTGTTGCTGGGTTTGATCCTTGACGGATCTATACCCATCCTTTTCACCGTGTCTGGGTAAATCAGATTAAGGCTACTTCCTCCGTACATGAGGACTCTAGTGAGGTGATACCCATCGATAATGGGGTCTAGGACGAGTGCTGCCGAACCTCCATGACGGATACTGGTCGGATGATCCCGTCGATCAAAGGTGATCGGGCAAGCCGACCAGGGGTTATACTTCGGGGCTACGGGCTCTACGGTGTAGACCTCCCGAAGGGCGCGTTTCCTCTCCTTTTTGGGTATGTGAGTGGCATATATCATGTTCACAGTTTTTACCTCTGGAGGGAACTGCTTTTGTCCTCCATTGCTTGGACCGCGGGGCTCGTCATCATCCTCGCTGCGTGGGCTCTTGCCTTGCTCCTCGGTTGTGAGTTTGCCAGCTTGTTTGAATACCCAACAATTACGGTTGGTGTGGTTAGCGGGCTTGTCTTGGGTGCCGTGGATCTGGCATGGCCTATCCATGATTTTGTCCAGCGTGGTAGGTCCATCCCTACTACCTTTAGACGGTTTCTTCCGCTGTCCGGATTTTGGGTTGCGTAAACCGGCATTGACGGACATGTCCTCCGCATCGCCGTTGTTGTGCCGGCGTTTGTTTTTGTTACGCCGTGGTTTCCCGTTTCCATCCCGGACTTCTGAGGTGCCGGGGTCTTCGGGGTTATGGCTTCGTCTAGCTAGCCAGTTGTCCTCACCCGCGCAAAAGCGGGTCATAAGTGAGGCGAGGGCGGACATTGTCCTCGGCTTGTCCTGGCCGAGCTGACGAGCTAGCCACTCGTCCCGGATGTTATGTCTGAAAGAGGCTATTGCCTCGGCGTCCGGGCAGTCAACGATCTGGTTTTTCTTGGTCAACAACCGATTCCAGAATTGCCGAGCTGATTCTCCTGCTTTCTGGACGACATTGCTCAAGTCGGAGGAGTCCGGTGGCCGGACATAAGTGCCCTAGAAATTAGATCGGAAGGCATCCTCGAGCTCTTCCCAGCTCCCGATAGAATTCTCGGGGAGAATGTTTAACCAGTGCCGAGCTGTCCCTTTAAGCTTTAGGGGCAGATATCTGATGGCGTGGAGATCATCTCCTCGTGCCATATGAATGTGGAGGAGGAAGTCCTCAATCCACATGGCTGGGTCTGTTGTCCCGTCGTATTGCTCTATGTTAACGGGTTTAAACCCTTCAGGGAATTGATGCTGCGTCACCTCGTCTGTGAAGCACAGTGGATGGGCAGTGCCTCTGACCCGAGCTATGTCATGCCTATGATCGGCGGTAGGTCGGGCCAGGTATTGTTCCTGTCCTCTATCGTTGCGGTAGAGCCAGGACCGGTGCCTGTCCCTGTAACAGCCCGGGTCCGACGCTCCAGAAGATTCCCCTTTTATTTCCATTCTCGTCATGTGATTCGTTTTATTGTCGCATTCATCATCGCATCATTCGCATCATCTTGCATAGCATCGTCACTCATTTTCGAAAACTTGCATCCGTTCGTAGCTGCTGGTTCTCTCCGTTCGTGTCGTTGACCGTTTTGAGTCCAACCACACACGCACGTGCCGCGGCATCGAAAAAAAATAGTGTTTTTAAAGTGCGCGAAAAACATTCTCGGATTGGGTCGAAAGTTGGCATGCGGCCTTGTTATATTGTAGGTAGACCGCCTGCCAAATTTCGTTGCATTCCGAGGTCGTTTGATACCCGAACGGTCGACCGTAGCGGCACCGTCATCGGTTTATTCGTCGGACGTTTCGGTGTTTTAAAAACCCTGTCATCGGGCCGCACATGTTTCCCTCTCATCTCAGCCCAAACCCCCTCTCCACAGCCCACCATAGCCCTGCTAGCCCCTCTCCGCTTCCGGACCGTCGGATCGAGATCCGAAGGTCCAAAAACGGACAAAAATTGCAAACCCTAGCCCCCTTGCTATATATGGACAACGCCACATCCAAATCTGGCTCTCTCTCTCTTCCTCCTCAAATTTTGTGCCCTCCACCTCGCAGCCGCCGCCGGCCACCTAAAAATCCATGCCCCCCAGCCCACCGGCTCCACTTGGCGGTTTCAGATCGGGCGTGCCGCCGCCAGCCGCCGCCCGCAGCCACTGGGGGCTTGCCACGTCGCCCCTGGCACCCCTCAGCCGCCGCAAGCCTGCCGCGGCCCGGGTCTGGCCCTCCCGGGCTCAACCGAGCCCCGCAGACCCGCGCGCCGCTTCCCCGCGCCTCCCCTGCGTGCCCCTCGCCGGCCAGCCATCGCCGCCAGACCGCGCGCCGCCGCGCCGCTGCCCCGGAGCCCGCCGCCGCCTCGCCGGACCTCCACCGGACCTGCCGCGCCGCCGCCTGCGCCCGAGGCCCCGGCTTGCCCCAAGCCGCGCCTGAGCCTCCGCCGCCGCGCCCCTCCGGTTATCGCTCCTCTACGCCGCCCCGAGCCGTCGGGCTCCGCTGCCGGAGCATATTCTCGCCGCCCCGCCGCCTGCAGACCTCCGCCGGCCGCTGCTCCGGTCAGATCTGGTGGCTCCATGGCCGGATCCGACGGGACCCGACTCCATGGGACCCCCCCTCGCCGTGCCGACCTCGTCCTGCGTCACCGTCGCTGTTTGCCGGCGTTGCCACGACCAGCAACCGCTGCCGGGACGGCCCCGTCTCGGGACCGGCCGAGCCCCCGAGCCAAACGCGCCCTGCGCCGAGCCATCCCCGCACCGCCCCATCCACGTACGGCCCCATCCCGATTTTCGGTGAGGGGTTATTTTTCCAAGTCCTTGAGATTATCTGTTTTTCAGCAAGTAGTCATTTTCTTCCATTCATAACTTGATGCACACATAACCGATTGTGATGAATTTTATATGTTTTTGCATCTAAAGATTGTGCTCTACACGATAGAGTCTTTTGCACTCATGATAGGGATCATTTGCATGCTAAAAACTCTGGTGCAAAAGTGCTATGTGTCGTAATTGTCAATCTGTTAAAATCCGTTATTTTGTTCTAAGTTTTGCGGATGATTGCATCTCATCGGTAGGCCTTTTGCATGTGGTGTCTTCATGAGTATTGCTCTAGGATAGGTCTACTTTCATTCCATGCCTCTGGTTGCTAGGTAGGAATTTATTAACATGTCAATTTCTTGCTCTCAAGTGGCTATCACCTTAAAATTGAAATCTGTTAACGAAGAGTTCCATTTTGCGGTGCTCGTATTAAGCAAACCATGCATCCTATGTAATTGTGCCAATGGAATGATTTGAAGTGTGTCATGTATACTTGCTGTTAGAGCCCTTGCCATGCCTATAAATGATTGCTATGCTACTGTTATTGCCATGTCAACATGCCTAGTCAATACTGCAGTTTTGGGAGATAGCTAAATTTCACTAAGTCTGGAACTGTTATTTTGTTGCCATGTTGCCATGTGATTTGCTATTGATCTAGGAGTCTTTTGTGGTTGCTCCAATGGAGACTTTTGTTAAGCATGTTATGCTCTATCATGTTGTGCCAATAGTTTGCATGAATAGATTTTGCATCATAATTAATTCTGCTGTCCAACATGTCAATCTGTTAAAAACTGCTGCACATGCCTACTCTAATTTTCACTGTCTGAGAATCTGTTTTCTTCATAATGTCATGTTGTGATGATGCTAGCCATGTTTCTAGGCATAATTAGACCTTGCCACCATGTAATGATTTGTAATGCATCATGTCTACTACCATGCTGTTAAGTTTCATGCCAATATATGCCCTGTAGCATATAGTTTTATTGCTGCCAATATGCCTTCGTGAAAAGCTGCTATGCTAAAAACTGTTATCATGTCTACTACCATGCTGTTAAGTTTCATGCCAATATATGCCCTGTAGCATATAGTTTTATTGCTGCCAATATGCCTTCGTGAAAAGCTGCTATGCTAAAAACTGTTATTTTCACTAAGTCCTAATCTGCTATATTTTATTGCCATGTTGTGAGCTTCCTACCATGTGATCCATGACTCTTTTGAGTATGATATGTGAAGATGAAATGAAGTGTGTGTTATATGCTACTGCCCCATGCTTAGTTTGTGCATTTTAGAATCTTGTAGATGGTTGTTTTCATGTGTGCATTATGCCATGTTGCTGTTTTGGACAGATTTGCACTAAAACTTGTGTTGGTTGTTGTGGTTGAACCGTAGCTCCGTTTTGGACATGCCATATATGAAAATTGCTTAGAATCTCATGTAGTTTCATAATATCTTGCTGCATTCATGATTTGAAATGTTTATGGTTGATGTTTGCATACATTTTGCATTCATGGCATATTATCTTGTGATGGTCATATCTTTTAGGCCGTAGCTCCGTTTTATATGATCTATATATGTAAATCGACTAGAATGATGAGGAGAATCACATGGTGCATTTTGTTTTGCTGTTTAAAAAATATAAAACATGATTAGTTCAGATCTGGACCAATTTCGAAATTAACATATGGGGTCGTTCGGAGATGCTATATGTTGTTTCCGGCCTCATTTAAGATGCCTAGCTAGTGTAGTTTATTTATGCTTCACCTCTTGCCATGTTTAACAACATTTAATATTGCCAGGTAAATAAACAAGAGGAACTAAATATTTGAATGTGGAGTTTCGTCAATATGCAACTCATTGCATATTGAGCTTCACTTAATGTGTAGTGTTTGACTGTTGCATCTTGCCATGCCATGCCTTGCATATTTAAACTTGACATGCATCATCATTGCTTGCGCATCATGTCATGCATATGTTGTGGTGTTTATCATGTGTTGATTGTTGTATCCGGATTGCTTCTTATCGATAGTGTTCCGAAAGCGTTCGGAGTGTGAGGATTCGATCGTCTACGTTGGCTCGTCTTGTTCATGCATTCGTTCTTCTTCTAAGCAGGATCTCAGGCAAGATGATCATTTCCCTGGATACCATTACTATCATTGCCATGATAGTTGTCTCGTTTCTATCGCTGTCTCGCTACCTACCACTTGTTTGTCAAGCCTCACAAATGCCATGAAAAGCCTCTAACCCATCCACATCCCAGCAAACGTTGTTTGGCTATGTTACTGCTTGCTCAGCCCTTCTTATAGCGTTGCTAGTCGCAGGTGCAAGTTGATCCATGTGTCAACATGGATATCCTTTTGTTATATCACAATATTATTGCTATTTAATTTAATGCACATATATACTTGGTAAAGGGTGGAAGGCTTGGCCTTTTGCTCGGTGTTTTGTTCCACTCTTGCCACCCTAGTTACTTGTGTACCGGTGTTATGTTCCATAATTGAGCACTCCTAACATGCTCGGGGTTGTCATGGGGACCCCCTTGATTTTCGTTTTAGGATAAAACTTGTCTGGCAAGGCCCAACATTAGTACTATATTTGCCCAACATAATAATACTGAACACCGTTACTAAAGCATAGGGCGTCATGAACCCGATGAGTTAATTCAACATAATACAGGGGGCCAGTGCTGCTGGTGCTGGTCCAAACTAGAGCACTGTGCGGGGCCACCCCGGGGCAACTCGGGGGATTTCTATCAGGCCACTGTACGCGTCGCTTATCCGCCGTGTCCTGAGAACGAGATACGCGGCTCCTATCGGGATCGTCGACACGCCGGGAGGTCTTGCTGGACTTGTTTTACCTTTCTCGAACGTCTTGTGCGAGGAATTCCGAGAATACTTCGGGCTATCTCGAGGTTGCGGTTTTCCTACGGAATTTCCTAGGAGATCATGGGATTCGTGGTCGAGGTTATTCCCGCGGCGTGTGGTTAATTTGTGATGGATGAGTTGGAGTACCCCTGCAGGGTTAAATCTTTCGGAAAGCCGTGCCCGCGGTTAAGTGGCAACTTGGAAACTTTGTTTAACACCCGGTCATAGCAAACTTGAAGTAAACTCAAATAAAATACACCAACTGTGTGCGTAATAGTGACTGTCTCTTCTCATGAATTTCTGATCCGAGAGAGAACACGGTGGGGTTATGTTTGTTCGTAAGTAGGTGTTCAGGATCTCTTATAGATCATTACTAGATCACGTCCGTTTATGTGACGATCATCCCCCTATATTCTTGTACTCGTAAGTTAGCCACTCAAATAAATGCTTAGTGCTTGTTGTAGCCTCACCACTTAACCATACCTCACCCATTAAGCTTTAATAGTCTTGATGCCCTTGGAAATGAGATTGCTGAGTCCCTGTGGCTCACAGATTACTACAACAACAGTTGCAGGTACAGGTAATGCGATGCTTTGACGTGAGCGTGATGCTTGTTTGATTTGGAGTTCTTCTTCTTCTTCATCGATCTAGGATGGGTTCCAGGCCGGCAGCCTGGGATAGCAAGGATGGATGTCATTTTATCGTTTGTTTTCGTCCGTAGTCGGACCCTGCTCTTCTGTATGTTGTTTGGCTATGTTGTTGTATTGATGTGATATTGATGTAGCTTGTGGCGAGTGTAAGCCAATTCCATATACTCATCTCTTCTTTACATGTACTTGTAATGATATCCATTCTTGCGAAACGACGAGATGCGCTTCTATCCCTGTCGAGGCCCTCGTGCCAAAATAAGGATAGGATCGCATCTTGGGCGTTACAGTCCCGTCTAGCGGGGGGGAGTATCCTCTAGATCCGTAGATGGATCTTGTACGGCCTGCTCTGTAATCCAGGTCCTGTCGTAAGTCATACTTGTCCTCAGGCCCTGCTGGCTCTTTTCCTCTCCTGCGGGGCACCGCAGGTCTGTACTCGGCCTCGCCGGCCATTCTATCCCGTCCTCGGGGAGGGCGGTCCAGCCGGTCGTATGGAGTATGCCTAGGAGCCGATGTTTCAACGGCCTCATCATCGAATTGCGGTAGCAGCCGCCGCCGCCGGTAGCTTTTGGGTTGGTCCGGGATATCGGTATCGTACCCTTCTTTGGCTGCCAAGACCCTCATCCATCTATCATTGAGGGTGTCTTGTTCGGCCTTGAGCTGCTGCTCCTTTGCTTTCAGGCTTCGGGCGGTGGCTAAAAGCTGCCGCCTGAACCATTCCTGATCCACAGGGTTTTCGGGGACGGTGAGGTCTTCGGCTTCCAGGATGTCTTCCTCCTCGACAGGTGGAAGGTAGTCGTCGTCTTCGGAATCATTAGGATCCTCGGAGTCACGCTGATCATCAGGCCTTTCCTGGTCCTCTAGTGGCTGTTTGGGATCTTCGGGGTCGCCGAGGTCTTTTGGGGTGTCGTTTTCCCCGGTGCCTGTAATGGCTTCCATTCCCTTGTTTGCCTTAGATCGTTTACGTTGTTTCCGGCACCTTGACGGCGCCTCACCGGATTTATCGCCATTCTTCTTAGGGGTGCGATCTCCCTTATCGTCGGGGGTGTCTACCATGTAGACTTCGTAGGTGGAGGTGGCAGTCCATCGCCCAGTGTTGACAGGAGCGGGGGCGCCGTCCTCTTCATCCATGTCTTCTGCCTCCTCGGAGGCGTAGTCCAGTATATCGGTTAATTCTTCGATAGTGGCTACCAAGTGGGTGGTGGGTGGGGCGAAAAATTCCCCGTGACCTGCCTTCAGACCGATTTGAGCATGGGTCGAGGTCGGGTCATCTGTGATTTTCATGGATAGGATCCGATCGAGCGCCTCGCTGAGCGCCGAGAGCTTGACCGGATCGATCTGCATAGGACTTTCGGAGTTAAACTCCAACGTGTCCGTACCAAAAGTGTGTTCGGCAGGGGCCGACCCCTGGTCCACAGGCACTATAGCCGGATCCGTACTAAGGGCCAGATCGTTGGCGGGAATAGACCCGAGGACGGAGTCGAGAGGGGGATCCGAAGTTAAAGCTTCAGAGACTTCGGGCTCGTCAGACGGAATCACGAGCCCTGAGAGCGAAAGGTTGCCCCGGGAGTCTACAGAGAACTCTAGGTTCCCGAATCTGATCTCTTGATAGGGGGCGAAAATCCCTGTCCGGCCAGGGTAGCCGGTCGGGTCGGCGTGCAGCACGAAGCTGCCGAAAGCGAGGATCTGTTCGGGGGCAAAGGAGCCCCCGTTACGGACATCATCGCTAATGGTTAAGCGAGCCATCAATTCTTCTTGTGATCCCACAGTGGAACTCTCAATGAAAGTACCAATGTCGGTGTCAAAACCAGCGGATCTCGGGTAGGGGGTCCCGAGCTGTGAGACTAGGATCGATGGGTAACAGGAGACGAAGGAGACGATGTTTACCCAGGTTCGGGCCCTCCTATGGAGGTAAAACCCTACGTCCTGCTTGATTGTATTGATGTGTATGAAGATTACAGAGTCGATCTACCTCGAGATCAAGTAGCCAAAACCCTAGATGAGCTTGTCTGCCCTCTACAATCTAAACCCCCTGGCTTATATAGACATCGGGGTACCTAGGGTTTATACATGGTAAGGCTTCAGCCCGATGTAAAGACGCCGATCCTCTCATCTTGACTTGGAGTGCATGCCGCGTCTTCGGAGGTTTCCTTCTAGAATACGGGGTCGCCGCACACACCGGTCCATCCTGCGACAGCCAGAGAGTGGCCCACCAAGCCGGCCTAGGATAGATAGGCCAGCGGCCCGAGGACCCCTTAGTCCAGGACTCCCTTACTGTCGGAGGGGGGATTGATGACCCACAAGTATAGGGGATCAATCATAGTCCTTTTGATAAGTAAGAGTGTCGAACCCGACGAGGAGCATAAGGAAATGACAAGCGGTTTTCAGCAAGGTAATTTCTGCAAGCACTGAAATTGTAGGTAACAGATAGTTTGATAGCAACATAATTGGTAACAAGCAAGTAACGGTAATGGTAAATAAAGTGCAGCAAGGTAGCCCAATCTTTCTGTGGCAAAGGACTGGCCAAAACAGTCTCTTATAATAGGCTAAGTGTTCTTGAGGGTACACGGGAATTTCATCTAGTCATTTTTATCATGTTGGTTTGATTCGCATTCGCTACTTTGATAATTTGATATGTGGGTGGACCGGTGCTTGGGTGTTGTTCTTACTTGAAAAAACCTCCCACTTATGATTAACCCCCTCGCAAGCATCCGCAACTACGAGAAAAGTATTAAGATAAAATCTAACCATAACATTAAATGTTTGGATCCAAATCAGCCCCTTACGAAGTAGCGCATAAACTAGGGTTTAAGCTTCTGTCACTCTAGAAACCCATCATCTAATAACTACTCCACAATGCATTCCCTTAGGACCAAGGATGGTGAAGTGTCATGTAGTCGACGTTCACATGACACCACTAAGGGAATCACAACATGCATATCATCAAAATATCGAACACATATCAAATTCACATGATTATTTGCAACATTACTTCTCCCGTGACCTCAAGAACAAAGGTAACTACTCACAAATAATATTCATGCTCAAGATCAGAGGGGTATTGAATAGCATAATGGATCTGAACATATAATCTTCCACCAAATAAACCATATAGTAATCAACTACAAGATGTAATCAACACTACTAGTCACCCACAGGTACCAATCTGAGGTTTCGGTACAAAGATTGAACACAAGAGATGAACTAGGGTTTGAGAGGAAATGGTGCTGTTGAAGATGTTGATGAAGATTGGCCTCCCAAAGATGAGAGGGGTGTTGGTGATGACGATGGCTTCGATTTCCCACTCCGGGAGGGAAGTTCCCCCGGCAGAATCACTCCGCCGGAGGGCAAAAGTGCTCCTGCCCAAGTTCCGCCTCGAGATGGCGGCGTTCCATCCCGAAAGTCCTCTCCTTATTTTTTCTTGGTGAAAAGACCTTATATACGAGAAGATGGGCACCGGAGGTGGGCCGAGGAGGGCACAACCCACCAGGGCGCGCCTGGGGGGCCTGGCATGCCCTGGTGTCATGTGCTCACCAGGTGCCCCCCCTCCGGTAGTTATTTTCTCTAGTATTTTTTATATATTCCAAAATAATTCTCCGTGAAGTTTCAGCTTATTTAGGGATGTGCAAAATAGGTATCTCTGATGTGCTTTTTCAGGTCCAGAATTCCAGCTGCCGGTATTCTCCCTCTTTGTGTAAACCTTGCATATTATGAGAGAAAAGGCATTAGAATCACTCCCTAAAGCATTATTATGCATAAAAACATTATAAATAACAGTAAGAAATCATGATGCAAAATGGACGTATCAACTCCCCCAAGCTTAGACTTCGCTTGTCCTCAAGCGAAAGCCGATATCGAAAAGCATGTCCACATGGTTTGAGAGAGAGGCGTCGATAAAAACAAAATACAGACATAGTAGCATCATGCTTATTTTCATAGCAGCAGCAAACCTTATCATAGAACTTATTCATGTAACTTTTATTATATAACTTCATCATATAACTTCTCATGAACAAGTAACAATTCATCACAACATAGAAGTATAAAGCATAAACCTTATTGAAAACCAACAAACTATGTTCTCAGTCAACTTTGCAACTACAATTCATCATATTTTCAGGAAGGGTCTCGTGTCGGAGCCTTTTGGCAAGTCCACATACTCAACCATCATTTAGTCTTCTATGATTGCTAACACTCACAGCATACCCATGAGCAAAAAGTTTCAACCGGAGACATAGAAAGATAGGGGCTTATAATTTCGCCTCCCAACGTATTCACCTCAAGGGTGATGTCAACAATAATAACTCAAGCTAACTCACATCCAACTGGATATATGTGCCTAGATCTTTCCTCACCACATGATGCTTGCAAAAAGAAAAAGTGAAAAGGAATAGGGAAGAATACTTTGACTCTTGCATAAAAGTAAATACATGAAAGTAAAAGACAGGCCCTTCGCAGAGGGAAGCAGAGGTTGTCATGCGCTTTTTTTGGTTTGTATGCCAAATCCCTTAATGTAAAAGAACGTCACGCTATATTGCCCCCTATGATAGCAACCTTTATTATGAAGTCTGTCGCTTTTATTACTTTGCCATCATAAGTTCGTACAACGCTCCATTTTATCTTACACTAATTGATCAAACACATTTAGAACCAGTTTTTATTGCCTTATTGCATCGATGACAACTTACTTGAAGGATCTTACTCGATCCATGGGTAGGTATAGTGGACTCTCAAAACATGAATTTGGGTTTTGGGTTTTTGGATGCACAAGTAGTATCTCTACTTAGTGCGGAATTTTGGCTAGCAAAGATATTGAGCAAGCACCACATGTTGAAGGATCTATGACAATATAACTTCTATGTGAATATGAACAAACATAAATCATTACGTTGTCTTCCTTGTCCAACATCAACAATTTTGGCATATAATATTTAATGGGGGCTCACAATCATAAAAGATGTCCAAGATAGTGTATTTGCAAGTGAATCTTCTCTTCCCTTATTAATTCTTTCATGAATTGCATCATTGACCAATGCTATGTTTGTCAATCTCCAATAAATTTTACCACTTATACTTTTCTTTAAGTGATGTCATTATTCACCATAAGATTAGCATATGGTCCTTTTAATTTATTTCCTTTTTATTTTGATTGCAACAAGAAAGTAAAGAACCAAAAGCTCAAACTAAACTTTATTATATAACTCTCACTCGATTACATAGATAGATAGATCATGTGTCGTCGTTTTCTCACGGCAGATGCCATGGGGTGGGTTATCGAGAGTGGTTGGGGCCGAAGGACGCCGACGGGCTCCGGTGACGGGATTGGGGACAAGCGGTGCGAGACACGCGATGTACCCAGGTTCGGGGCCCTCTGTGAGAGGTAACACCCCTAGTCCTGCTTGCCTAGTTGATAGACCGAGAGAACTACAATGGTGCTCCTTGAGCTGTTGGTTAGAGGAGGAAGAAGGGGCTAGCTAGCTCTTCTTGCCTCTCTAAGTGTGTGGATGGGAGTGGAAAAGATGGTGAGAACGCTTGCCCCCGTGCATGGGGGGCGTCGGGGGGTTTTATAGGCCAACCCCCCGGCTTACAATATACACGAATGGTACTGGGAAGGGGGACCCGGCCAACAGCCTCTCTGGCCGGCCGGAGGCCCCACCGGCCGAGCCGTCTCGTCGCTTGCGGGGTCCACCGGCTGCTGGGCCCCGCCGCCCACAAAGCCCGCCGGCCGCTTGGTCCCGTCGAGGACTGGGGCCCGCCAGCCGGCCGCTGCTATTGGTCCGCAGCCATCTGCCCCGGTACGGGCCGCACCAAGCAGCGTCGCTTTGCGGCAGCCGACCGCGTCCTTCGGTATGGCGGGTCGCTCTATAGCCACGCGAGGGCAGGTAATGGAGTGGACGGAGGCGTGCCGGCACTGTCGCCCCGCCCAGTCGCGGTCGGCCGTGGTCAGTGGTACGACTGCTTGAACTGTAGCCATGCATATTCCCTCGTCAGCGGTCACTTCAGCCATGCGGGACCGGTCTTGGAGGTCACATCTTGTCACCATACGCAGGTTCGGTGGGAGGGGACCGGTGCTTGCCTGCCCGGGGGTCAGCGGTAGAGTTGGCCGTTTGTCGCGCCCGCCGGCTGCTCGTCAGGTGGCCGTGCGCCAGCCGGCTGTAAGCCGGCCGGCCACGTGTCAGCCGGCCATACGCCAGCCGGCCATGGGCCAGCCGGCCGTACGCCAGCCGGCCGATTGCCAGTTGTCTGTATTATTTTGAAAAGAGGTTGAACCCTCCTGCTTTGGCATACCCAGGGGTTATATCCCCGTCAGTAGTCCTCAAAGCCGGCGGGGGCCCGAGTCCTCCCGACGGAGGGGTGCCGGCGGCTTCATCCGACGGCCGTGCCCCGAGGCAGCGGCCCAGCCGGCCAGGCGTGCCGGCAACTACGCCCGACGCCTCGGGTTCCGCCGCGACGCTTCGGGAAACGTTTCGGGCCACGGTATGCCACGCGTGGCGTCGCGGGTGCCGTGGGGCCCGCCCCTGGGGACGTGATGGGACGTCGCCACAGGCCTAGCTCGGTAGGCCTCGGGCCGAGGGCGGGGATCCTTTGCGGCTGGGCCCCGGCGGTCACGGCCCGCCATGCCCACGCCTCGCGGGTTCTCCGGGGGAGTGAGCGCAGTTAATCCCCACGTCCTCGGCCTTCGCCCCCTTATTTATAAGGGGAGGGGGAGAGGCAGAGGCAGTTAGCGCTCCCCTCTCTCCGCCATCTTCTCCCTCTTGCCGCTCCGCGCATCGAGCTTGCGTTGTGCTGCTGCTCTCGCTCGTCCCGCCGCTCCTGACGAGATCATCGACGGGGGATCACGGGGATGCGCCGTGTTCCGAGTCTCCGCCGTCCTCGCCCCCATGCACTTGGCCACCCCGGAGATGGCCGACGGACCATCCGGCAGCTGGGGCGGTTCCGTGGTGACCGCGGAGGACATCGCGTACCTCCGCTGTGCCCGGATGCTGCCGACGAAGGATCGCATCGCCGCCCGTGCTCCGAGTGACGAGCTAGCGCCGGAGCCCGAGGAGGGGGAGTATGTGGTATTCACCGCGCATTTCTCGCACGGCTTTGGCCTGCCGGTGAGCAGGTTCTTCAGGTTTCTTCTTGACACCCTCGACCTCCAGCCGCACCATCTGGGGCCGAATTCCATTTTGCAGCTTTCTAGCTTCGTGACCCTCTGCGAGGGTTACCTTGGCCTCCTCCCCTTCCTGGAGCTGTGGAGGAAACTTTTCTATCTCAAGGCTCTGAAGAACGCCAACGAGGCATACGCCTGCGGGGGGACGGTGGTGTGCGTCCGGGGGACGCTTTTCCCCTGTCTCACCCTCATCGAGTCCATCAAGAAGTGGAACAGGTCGTTCTTCTATGTGAAGAACGTCGATCCGGCGCGGGACTACGTCCGGCTGCCGGCATTTCTCAACGTCCCGTCCTCGGGGGCGAACTGGACGCTAGACGTGCCGGTCGAGGAGGTCACTAGCATTCTGGGCCGGCTACACTCCATGAGAAGCAGAGAGGGGCTGGTTGCGGCCGACCTGGTGGCTGCTTTCATCGACCGCCGGGTGCTGCGTCTGCAGCAAAGGCCACACCGGATATACGACATGGAGGACCGGCACGACCCATGCCGGCTGTCCACCTTCGAGTTGACGCCGGCTCAAGTGGCGGAGCGCGTGAACTCTGTCACCAACTTCAAGCTGGACACGCGCACGTGGCGCTTCGGCAAGCTGCCATATAGCCGGCTCGACCCGGTGCCCCTGGTACATTTCGTTGCGATCGTCCCTCCCCCTTTCCGTTTTTTCTCCTCCCGACCCACGTGCTTACGTGCCGCGCTGACCGCAGCATTTTGTACGGCAGAACACGCCGGACAGCCTGTACCCTCAAGTGTTCGGGGCGGATCGTGCCGACTCCGATCCGGAGGACTTCGAGTTGGGGGGAGCCGTCGAGTAAGAGGTCGAGTCCTCCAGGGAGGTCGAGGAAGATGGAACGATTGGCGACCCGGGGGCCGGCGGGTCCAGGGCGGCTGGTGAGTTTGCCACTGCACCCCTGATCAAAGATTGGACCGATGATGATGATGTCCGGATCTTGGACGCGCCTCCCCCCACAGCTCGACGGGAGCCGCGCGGAAGGAGCGAGGAGCAGCGGGCCAGGGGTCGAGCGGGCGACGTGGCTCGGAAGGAAAAGAAGCCGGCTACTGGGCAGCCGGCAGCGCTCCAGCCGGTACGGAAGAAGACGCGCGTCACCGTCGCGAAGCCACCACCCCGGGCCAGGCGCCTCCTTCCCGTGGTCATTGGGTAATGACTTTTCCTCGGGCCCTACGGGTTGTTTTTCTTTCTTGTCTCGAGGTGGTCAGCACCTGAAGGTTTTTCTCCCTCCAACCGCAGCGAGGCCCTCGAACTCCAGGGCACGGGGTCGGCTGCCGATCCGGTGGATGCCACTAGCCGGTAGGCCCTGGAGCACGCGGCCACGATGCGGGAGGAGAAGAGGAGGCTCGCCGAAGTGCGGGCCATGAAGGGAACGACGAAGGGCGCGCCTTCGCGCTCGGTGGCGTCGAGGGACGGGGGACGGAGGCGGCGCTTGGACCTGGCGCGCGCGACAGAGTCGGCGGCGGAGTCGACCCAGGTGTCGAGGCCGCCGTCGGGCGAGCCGCGGGAGCCGGCTTCGGAGATGGCCCAGCCCCCGGTGGAGGCGACCCGGCAGGCGGACGCGGTCCGCGAGCCAGTGGTCGCGGTCTCCGTGCCGGCCAAGGAGGCGGCCCAGTCGACGGAGCCGGCCGCGACTCCGTCTCTAGTCGAGCCGGTCGTGGTGGAGGGGCCTGTTGCCCCGACCGTGCCGGAGACGGCGCCTGGAGGAGGGAGCGGGCAAGCCGTTCCAGCCACCGAGGCGAGCCGGCAGGCGGCAGTGCCGTCCGTGCCGGTCACAGGGGAGCTTGGGACCGGTCCCCGTGCCTCATGGTTGCTGCCAACCCACCGTCGGCCGGCACCGTGACGGAGGCAGGGTCGAGCGATGGAGCAGGCTACACGAGGAGGAGCATGTTGGATGTGCTCATGGACTGGGGGGCGCTGGCCCGTGGACCGCCCGTCCTGTCTCAGCCGGCTGGCGAGCGGGCCCTTGTGCCCGGTGAGCCGGGCCGCATTATGGCTTTTTGCCGTGATGGGCTGGCCAGGTTTGCCGAGGCCGCCGAGAGCAACTTCCGACGCGTGGAGGAGGCGGTAGAGATAAGACTCCTTCTTGTTCTGTTTTTCCAGTGGGGGCGCGTGAGCGCACCCACTGGGTGTAGCCCCCGAGAATCGGGCCGGGTGTCCGGCCGTGTGGCAGCCGGGTTGAATCTTTTTCTTAAGTGGTTTGATATTCTGCCTCCTGGTGCATGGTAGGCTGAGAACGCCAGGCGGCAGGCGCTTTTTGACGAGGCGGTCGCCATCCACAACAAGGGCAAGACCGGCTACTACCAGGCCCAGGAGGAGTTGAGGAAGGCACGAGGTACAAGCGTTCCAGTGGGGGCGCGCGAGCGCACCCACTGGGTGTAGCCCTTGAGAGTCGGGTTGGCTGTGTGGCAGCCGACTCGAATCTTTCGTGCCTAGCTAACTCGGGCTGAGTATTCTGCGGAGGAGCTGGCCGGTGTGACCCAGATCCGGCAAAAGCGGGACGATGTGGCCTCCGAGCGGGACCGGCTGGCGCGGGACCTCCAGGCGGTCATGTCGGAGAGGGACCGGCTGGGCGGTCTGGTGGTTGACGGCCAGTCGACACGGGAGCATCTCACTGTGGAGATGCAGAAGGAAGTGGCGGCCAAGGAGGAGGCCGTCAAGCAGGCGGCCGACGCCAGCCAATGGGCCACAGTCCTTCAGGATGAGGTGGTTCGCCTCAGGGGCGAGCTTGGGAGGTGTGATGCTGCCCTTGCCCAGGCGGAGAAGGCGCTGGAGGAGGAGCGGAGCCTGAGCCTCAAGTTCGGGCTTGAACTGGACGGCGCCTTTCAGCGTGAGTGTTTCTGACTTTGAGTCTGTTCTTTTTCGCCGACTATCTTGGCTTGTTTCCTGATTTTTTTTCTTCTTCTTAGATCGTTTTCCATATACCCAGCGCTGTGCCGAGCGGGCCGTGGCAGAGCATCGGGAGTGCTTCCGGCAGCGCGGGCAAGAGATCGACGTGGATGAGGGCTGGAGCCTGCCGGAGATTTCGCTGGCCACCGAGAACCGACTGCTCTTCCTGCAGTGTTGCATGGACCGGCTCCACGCAGCCGGCCTGGGGTTATTTCGGCCCTTTGGCTGGACCGCGAGATCCCTGAGGGTCGCATGGCATTGTGGCTTGAGCACGCAGTGGCACGGCTCGACGCCTGGAAGGCCTCTGCGGCCCGTTCTGGGGCGCAGATGGCCCTCTGGTTCGTCACGTCGTGGTACCGCGGCATCGACTTGGACCGGCTGGCCACGATGCGTCAAATCCCCGAGGAGGAGCGGGTCGCTCGTGAGAGCGCCCTCATCCGTCGAGCCGGCATACTTGCCTCGTTCGTCGACCCGGACGAGTTCTTGCCGGCGCTTGGTAAGGACGGCGAGCCGGTCGCGAAGGATTCCTTCGGCATTCCCGAAGGGCCCAAAGACGGGGAGGTTGCGGACGAGAGCACCGACTCCAGCGACGGGAGCGACGCTGATGGCACAGCGGCCACGGAGGCGGATTTGAAGACTGCGACCACCACCGGGCAGTCTGCCGAGCCGGCTGGCGGCGCGCCTAAGGCCTAAGCAGCCCTATGTTTTACCGTGTCTTTTCCTTCGCTGTAAGCTTTGTTAGGACGCATTACCACCCACCGGGGGTGTATTTTAAAGAATCTTTTGGCCTGTGGCCTTGACCCTTTAAATTTTCTTTGGAATGGACAGTGTTTGCGTGCTGGCTCATCCTTCGCTTTTTTGCTTTTCGACCGTTATCTTTTGCGCGAGTTCCTTTCCGGCTTCTACCCCGCCTGCCGGCCAGCCGGGAGCCGGCTGGGGCAGGGACGGGGCATCGTCCTTGCGGAAACACGCAAACCTTAGGGTCGTCCGGCTCCAGCTAGGGTGAGCCGCCAGAGGCCAGTTGTAGAACGAGTAATCCGGCTAGACTTACCCGATCGCTACTCTTCGAACAGTGTTTCGTGTGGTAAGTTGTCCTGCCCTAGAGTCCCGCCGGCCGGACAGCCGGGAGCCGGTCTGTAGCCGGACGGGGGGTGGGGTTTTGCTTAGCCACATTACTTGTCTATCTCAGAGAGGAAGGGTTTAGGCTAGCTGGCGAGCCCCCGGGTCCGGGGAGCCGGACCCGAACGCTCGCTTTGAGAAGCGAAGTGCTTTTGGTGAAATCGAAAGGGCGTGCCCCAACTGCTGGCTTGGGGCACCCGTTGCATTCATTGAGTCCCAAAAGGGAGGATACATACATACACTGGTTTAGCAGTAAAACGGACGAAGGAGCGTCGCGTTCCACGGGCGCTCCGTCTCCTCGCCGGAGGCGTCTCTTTTGCGCTTCTGCGACTTCTGGGCGTCTATTAGATAGTACGCGTTGTTGTGCAGCGCCTTGCTGACGATTAAAGGGCCCTCCCATGGGGAGGACAACTTGTGCTGGCCGGCGGTTCGCTGGATCCGCCTGAGCACCAGGTCCCCCTCGCGGAAGGAGAGGGTTCGGATCCGCTTGCTATGGTAGTGCCGGAGCTTCTGTTGGTAGATGGCCATTCGGCTCAGGGCCAGCTCACGTGCTTCTTCGAGTAGGTCGACGCCGTCTTCTCTTGCTTTTTTTACGTCTTTCTCCGTGTGCAGGGTGACTCGAGGCGAATCGAACTCAATGTCCGTAGGGATGACCGTCTTGGACCCGTACACGAGGAAGAAAGGGGTGAAGCCGGTTGACCGGTTGGGCGTGGTCCTGAGGCTCCACAAGACAGCCGGCAGCTCCTCGATCCAGCAGCCGGCTGATCGCACGAGTGGCGCCACGAGCCGGGGCTTGAGGCCGGCCAGGATCAGGCCGTTTGCCCTCTTCGCCTGGTCGTTCGATTGTGGGTGAGCCACTGACGCGAGGTCGAGCTGGATGCCCTCCTGGGAGCAAAAAATGTGCCATCACGCCTTTGGCGAAGTTTGTGCCGTTGTCGGTGATGATGCTGTGGGGGACACCGTAGCGGACCGTGATGTCTTTAATGAACCGGACGGCCATGGGGCCGTCTAGCTTTTTGATGGGCCTAGCCTCGATCCACTTGGTGAACTTGTCGACAGCCACCAGTAAATGTGTCATGCTGCCTCGAGCGGTCTTGAATGGTCCCACCATGTCGAGGCCCCAGACCGCGAAGGGCCAGGAGAGGGGGATGGTCTGGACCGCCGTAGCCGACAGGTGGCTCTGCGTGCTGAAACGTTGGCACCCTTCGCACTTGTCGACCAACTGCTTTGCTTCTTCTAGGGCCATTGGCCAGTAGAAACCGTGGCGGAACGCTTTGGCCACCAGGGTTCTGGAGGCGGCGTGATGCCCGCACTCGCCCTGGTGGATGTCTCGGAGGATCTCTTGCCCCTTCTCCGGCTCGACGCAGTGTTGGAACACGCCGGTTGCGCTGCGATGGACCAACTCATGGTTGATGATGCTGTAGGCGAGGGCCCGACGCTAGATTTTCCGGGCCGTAGCCTCGTCGGGAGGGAGCTCGCCGCGCAGGAGGAAGGCTAGGATGGGCTTGGCCCATGCGGGGGCCATGACAGGAGCCGGCACCGGCTCGGGGTGGGTCTCGAGGGCAGCGTAGCCCCTGGGTTAGTAGCCGGAGCCCGAGCCGTCCGTCCCCGGGACCGAGCCGCCAGTCCCCGGGGCCAGTAGATCGATTGCCATTAGGATGACTGCGGGGGCGTCAGTAGTCGAAGCCGGCTGAGCTGAAGCGGCGGTTGGTGCCGGCAGGGTTGACCGAGCCGCCGGGCCTGACGAGGGGCCGGCGGGGTCAGCCGGCACGAAGATGGACTCCGATTCAGCGGAGGGTTTGATCGACGGCTTGAGTAGCCGGTCGAGGGAGACGCCGGCTCGGATCGCCTGCCGGGTAGAGCCGATTTTGGCCAGCGTGTCCGCCGCCTCATTGTCCGCCCGGGGGACATGGTGGAACTCACACCCCTTGAAGGAGCCGGTGAGTTGTTGGACAAGGAAGCGGTAGCTAGCCATGTTGGCGTCCCTGGCGTCCCATTCGCCAGAGACCTGCTGCACCACGAGGTCCTAGTCGCCGAAGCAGAGGATGCGTCGGATGCCGATTTCCTTGGTGAGCCGGAGGCCGTGGACGAGCGCCTCATACTCGGCCACGCTGTTGGAGGCGGCGAAGAGGTTCTGGAGCGCGTACTTGAGCTGGTCCCCTTTCGGGGACGACAAGACGATGCCGGCTCCCAAGCCGGTTCGCATCTTTGAGCCGTCGAAGTGCATGCGCCAGTGCGTGGAGTCCGGAGGCGGCTGTACGAACTGGGTTTCTACCCAGTCGACGAGGAAGTCGGCCATCGTCTGTGACTTGATGGCGGTGCGTGGCTCGTATCGGGTCTCGTAGTCGGCGAGGGCGATGGCCCACTTGGCAATTCTGCCGGTGGCATCCCAGCCGCTCATGATCTCGCCGAGGGGCGCCGTGCTTACCACGGTGATGGTGTGCTCCTGGAAGTACTGCTTGACCTTCTTGGTGCCGAAGTATATGCCGTAGCACATCTTCTGGTAGTGGGGGTAGTTCTGCTTGGAGGCGGAGAGGACCTCGCTGAGGTAGTAGACGGGGCGCTGGACCGGCAGCGCTTTTCCCTCCTCCGGCTGCTCCACTATGAGGACAACGTTGATCACGCATGTGGTTTCCACGATGTACGTGAGCAAAGGCTCCTTCTCAGCCGGCGCGGCTAAGACGGGCGCGCTGGAGAGGGCACGTTTGAGGTCGCGGAACGCGTCGTCCGCTTGGTCGGTCCACTCGAACTTGGTGGTCTTCTTCATGAGCTGGTAGAGGGGCAAGGCCTTCTCGACCAGCCGACTGACAAACCGGCTGAGCGAGGCAAGGCAACCGACAAACTTTTGGACATCGCGGAGCTTGGCCGGTTTGTGCATGCGCTCGATGGCTTTGATCTTCTCCGGGTTGGCTTCGATGCCGCGGGCGAACACGAAGAAACCCAGGAGCTGGCCGGCCGGCACGCCGAAAACACACTTCTCTGGGTTGAGCCGGACCTTGTACTCGCGTAGGTTGGAGAAGGTCTCCCAGAGGTCGTCGAGAAGGCTGAAATGCTTCTTAGTTTTGACGATGATGTCATCCACATAGACGTGGATGTTCCTACCGATCTGGGGTAGGAGGCACTTCTGCATGCAGCACTGGAAGGTGGCGCCTGCATTCTTCAGGTCGAAGGACATGGTGATGTAGCAGTAGGCCCCGAAGGGGGCGATGAAGGTGGTCTTCAGCTGATCGGCTGGATCCAGCTTGATCTGGTGGTAGCCGGAATAGGCGTCCAGGAAGGACAACACGTTGCAGCCGGCCATGGAGTCGATGACTTGATCGATCGGGGGAAGGGCAAAAGGGTCCTTGGGACAGGCCTTGTTTAGGCTGGTGTAGTCGATACACATGCGCCAGGTCTTGTTCTTCTTCAGCACAAGGACTGGATTGGCTAGCCAGTCCGGGTGGAACACTTCCATGATGAAGCCGGCTGTGAGCAGCCGGGCGATCTCTTCTCCTATAGTACGCCGCTTCTCCTCGGAGAAACGGCATAGGGGTTGCTTGAATGGCTTAGCATCCGACCGTACATGAAGTTTGTGCTCGGCGTACTTCCTCGGAACACCCGGCATGTCTTTTGGAGACCATGCAAAGATGTCCCGATTCTCACGGAGGAAGTCGACGAGCTCGCCTTCCTATTTGCTGCTGAGGTTGGCGCCAATGGTGACGCACCGCTTGGGGTTGGCCGGGTCGAGCAGCACCTGCTTGGTGTCCTTGGACGGCTGGAACATTGCCTCACTGGCCGGCTGGGATGGGGGAGTCGGCACGGCCGGCTGCTCGGTTGCCTGAGCCACGAGCCGGTCGAGCTGTCGCTTCTCCTCTGCGATCACCAGTGCCTCGGCCAACCGGTTGTCGTCACGCGCGCACTCAATCGACTTCTTGTAGTCACCGCTGACGGTTATGATGCCCTTGTGACCCGGCATCTTCATCTTGAGGTAGGCGTAATGGGGCACCGCCATGAACTTGACGAGGGCCGGCCTGCCCAGCAACGCGTGGTAGGGACTGTTGAGGTCCACCACCCCGAACCATATCGGCTCGCGGCGAAAGTGGCTCTTGTCGCCGAAGAGGACGTCGAGCCGGATCTTGCCGATGGGAGAGCAAGACTGCCCTGGCACGATGCCGTGGAAAACCGTCCGGCTCGGCTGCGGGTCTTTCTCCCTGAGCCCCAGCTTGAGCAGCGTGTCGCGGTAGAGGATGTTGATGGTACTGCCCCCGTCGATCAGCACCCGCGAGAAGCGGCAGGTGAGCCTCTCGGAGGCGATGGTGGGATCGAGGACGAGGGCGTAGCTATCGGGGTTTGGCATCACTGCCGGGTGGTCCGCCCGGCTCCAGGTAACCGGCTTCTCGGATCAGTGCATGAACTAGGGGACCGAGGGGACGGTGGCGTTCACCTCGTGCCGGCGCTGGCGCTGGCTATGCTTGTCGGTTCCTTCACTGGTGAAGACGACGTAGGCCCCGTCCTGATCGGGGAACTGGTCGTGGAGACGGCCATCGTTGGGTGCTTGAGCCGGCGGTGGAGCCGGAGCCGGTGCGGGCGCTGGAGTGCGGGGAGCCAGCGGGGGAGGAGCCGGAAGGCCCTCGCCCCGGGCTAGCCGCTGGGAGAAGCTGCACTGCCGTAGCGTGTGCGTGGCCGGCTTCGCCCCAGAGTGCATTTTGCACGTAGCGTCGAGCATCTGCTCGAAAGTGAGCTTGGGCTGCCAGGTGTTCTTGCCGGTCCGCTGGCGCTGGCTGGGTGCCTAGGCAGCCGGCTGTTCCTCCTCAATGGAGGCGACCTGTTTGCTCCCGTAGCGGGGCTCTAGCTGGTCGGCCTTCCGCTTGTTGTTCTGTTGCTACCGGTTGTCGGCAGCCGGCCGTGGCGCGTCAGGCGGCGGGATGGCCTTGCCGGTTGCGCTGACCTTAATCCGCATAGCGGAGTCGTCCATGGCGTACTTGTCCGCCTTGGCCATGAGCTCAGCCAAGGTGGATGGCTCTGAGCACATGAGCTTGTGCTTGAGGAGGGTGCATCCCGGCAGCCCTCGGAGAAGTATTGCATGGCTTGCACCTCGTGCACCCCCTCGCAGGAGTTGCGGAGCTCGGTCCACCGCGTGAGGTAGTCGCGGAGGGATTCCTCCTGCCCCTGGACGCACATGGCCAGCTCGCAGGGGTGGCCGGGCCGCTTGTAGGTGCCGGTAAAGTTGCGGACGAATGCCTCCTCGAAGTCCGTCCAAGCATTGATGCTGCCGACCGGCAGGCTGTTAAGCCAAGTCCGGGCCGAACCGATCAGCATGAGGGGAAAGTAGCGCACCGCGACGCGCTTGTTCCCCCTGGCGATGCTAACTGCGGTGGTGTAGTCGATCAGCCAGTCTTCCGGCTTGGCGGTGCCGTTGTATTTTGGAGTGTCGCGGGGGAGCGTGAAGCCGGTGGGAAACGGCTCGTCACGGATCCGGGGGCCGAAGCACGCCAGTCCGATCGGACCCTCCTCCTCCAGGAGGGCAGATTGCGCCAGCCGGTCGATGCGGGTCCGGGCGTCGTTCTCACTCCGCGGGATGCGCGGGCCGAGCCAAGCGGCGAGCTCGGGGCGGACAGTCGGGGCGGGCGAGTGCGTGCGCTCCCGCTTCGGGGGCGGGGTGTGGGCGCGACTGCGCCGGCCGCTCCCTGCCGCGGCGTCGTTGCGCTGGCTCGTGACCGCCGGCGGCTCGTCTCCCTAATGGGAGCGCCCGTTGCGAGACCCAGCACCCCGCCGGTCGGAGCCGCGGGGGGAAGAGGCTTGCTCGGCCGGCTGGCGCTGGCCAGCAGTCGGCGGAGCGTCCCCCTCGGGGACGGGTATTTCGGAGTCGGCGTTGGCGCGGTCGAGCTGGGCCTGCTGAGCGTTGGCGGCGGTGATGAGGTCTTGGATGTGCCGCTCCTGCTCTCACGTTCTTCGCCTCCCAGGTCGGCTAGTTCGGCGTAGGCCACCTGGGCGACCCTCATGTTGGCCGCCGGTGTGTCGTAGGTGGGGAGCCTGCCACCAAGGATTTCTGCGACCACGCGGCCGCGGTTGCGGACGTCACCACGCCGGCTGGGCTCGTTGCCTGCGGGGTGAGGCCGTAGGCGGAGTTGTACTCGCGCTGCGTGGACTCCATCCGGCGCTTGGTGGTCGCGAGCGTGGTCGCTTCCACGAACAGCAGCTGGCGAGCTGCCTCCAGCTCAGCCGTAGCTGTGGCCGGGTTTGTCATAGGCGCGACGGGGGTGCTGAGGCCCCGGAGCACGGAGCCGAGGGGGTCGGAGGTGCCGGTGCCGGCGGCCGCGGCGACCGCCTGTGCCTCCGCCCTGGCGCGACCGGTGCTCATGGAGGAGCCGGTGACCATCACCTCCGTGCGGACGCAGGAGTCGTCAGCATCGCCTGAGGCGATTGCACCCACAAGCGAGGGCGGGTCGAGGCAGTCGAGCACCTCGCTAGGGTACTCGTCGGCAGCTGGCTCGGCAGCGAGGCTCAGCCTACCGAAGCATTCGGCGAGGGTGGTGACGTCGGACAGAGTGGCGCCGCTGCGCAACTCGTCGGATAGGTCGGTAGAGATGCCCGCAGGGCGGGCGGGAACCCGGTTCCGCGCCATGGGAGCAAGCCCCACGAGCGTGCAGGTCCGCCCGGACGCGGAGTGGCCGGGAGAGTTGGCGAAGGGTCCCGCCCGGAGCATGACTCTGGCCGGCGCCGCGGACGGCCCCACGGTGGGCGCCAACTGTCGTCGTTTTCTCACGGCAGATGCCATGGGGTGGCTTATCGAGACTGGTTGGGGCCGAAGGACGCCGACGGGCTCCGGTGACAGGATTGGGGACAAGCGGTGCGAGACACGCAATGTACCCAGGTTCGGGGCCCTCTGTGAGAGGTAACACCCCTAGTCCTGCTTGCCTAGTTGATAGACCGAGAGAACTACAATGGTGCTCCTTAAGCTGTTGGTTAGAGGAGGAAGAAGGGGCTAGCCGGCTCTTCTTGCCTCTCTAAGTGTGTGGATGGGAGGGGAAAAGATGGTGAGAATGCTTGCCCCCGTGCATGGGGGGCGTCGGGGGGGTTTATAGGCCAACCCCCCGACTTTCAATATACACGAATGGTACTGGGAAGGGGGACCCGGCCGGCAGCCTCTCTGGCCGGTCGGAGGCCCCACCGGCCGAGCCATCTCGTCGCTTGCGGGGTCCACCGGCTGCTGGGCCCCGCCGCCCGCAAAGCCCGTTGGCCGCTTGGTCCCGTCGAGGACTGGGGCCCGCCAGTCGGCCGCTGCTATTGGTCCGCAGCCACCTGCCCCGGTACGGGCCGCACCAAGCAGCATCGCCTTGTGGCAGCCGGCCGCGGCCTTCAGTATGGCGGGTCGCTCTGTAGCCACGCGGGGCAGGTAATGGAGTGGACGGAGGCGTGCCGGCACTGTCACCCCGCCCGGTCGCGGTCGGCCGTGGTCTGCGGTACGACCGCTTGAACTGTAGCCATGCGTATTCCCTCGTCAGCGGTCACTGCAGCCACGCAGGACCGGTCATGGAGGTCACGTCTTGTCACCGTAGGCAGGTTTGGTGGGAGGGGACCGGTGCTTGCCTGCCCGGGGGTCAGCGGTAGAGCCGGCCGTTTGTCGCGCCCGCCGGCTGCTCGTCGGGCGGCCGTGCGCCAGCCGGTCGGGGATGAGCCGGCTGTAAGCCAGCCAGCCGCGTGTCAGCCGGCCATACGCCAGCCGGCCGTGGGCCAGCCGGCCGTACGCCAGCCGGCCGATTGCCAGTTGGCCGTATTGTTTTGAAAAGAGGTTGAACCCTCCTGCTTTGGCATACCCAGGGGTTGTATCCCCGTCATCATGAAACTAGCACTCGAAAATAGATCATACTAAACTTTTATTCAACTAGATCACGAAAGGGCTAAGGATCGAACTAAAATAGGTAAAGGTAAATAAAAGTGATGGTGATACGATACCGGGGCATCTCCCCCAAGCTTGGCTCAGGCCAAGGGGAGTGCCCATACCCGTGTACTCAAGTCTCCTTTGGTGGTGAAGATGATGCAGGTGGTGGTGATGAAGTGGTAGGTTTGTCCTTCGGCTTCCAGGGCAAGGGTTCACCATCAAAAGTTGACGCACAAGTCCCCCAAGTCATGCAACTGGCAGCTAAACTCATACCTTTAATTCTCGCTTCATACTCAAAAACTTGGTTTTGAAGATCATAGATTTGACTTTGCAGAAAATTGATTTGCTCGTTGAAGGTGAAAACGATGTCCTTCATAGACCGGCCATCCACCATCCGATCACGGGTGAATTCCATGATCATGGAGTGATTAGCACTAAGTCCACGCTCCACCATCTTTTGGCACTTGAAGATGTCTTGTTCCACTGCCTCGAGCCTAGCCTCCATGATTCCCGTCCTCTAGGGTCCCTGAACATCGCGGATGTGGAGCACCCCCTCACGCATCTCAATGGTTTGAGGGTGCTTCATCACCTCCGGCAAGTACAGGTTGATGAACTTCTCGAAGAACTTGTCCTTGGAGGAGCTTGGTGGAGCTATGAAGATCTAGATCTGACGAGAAAACAGCACGAAACAAGAACAGAGAATTTTTCTGCGATGCAGTGGTCAAAACAATTGGGGGTATATATAAAGAATTTTTTATCTTGGGAAGCAAGAATATGGAAAGAAAACGAAGTCGGGAAGGTGTGCGAGGTGGGCACAACCCACCAGGGCGCGCCTGGCAGGGCTGGCGCGCCCTAGTGTATCATGCTCACCTCGGTTGCTTTCCGGTTTATTTCTTATTTTCCTAATTTTTGTAATATTCCAAATATGACAGAAAATATTTTTGCGGATTTTTCGGAGTCCGTTTACTTACCGTATCACGTACCTCCTCCTTTTCAGAATTCTAGAGTGTTCCGGAAGGTTTCTTTTATGTGTTCCTCCGGTGTCATGGTTTGGATAACATTGCTTTCAACATTAATAGGCGTACCTGAGATATAGTGTTTAATTCTTTGTCCATTGACCACCTTCGGGTTACTACCTTCGGCATTATTAATCTTGATAGGTCCAGAACGATAAACCTTTTCGATAATATATGGTCCTTCCCATTTGGAGAGAAGCTTACCTGCAAAAAATCTTAAACGAGAGTTGTACAAAAGAACATATTCTCCAACTTTGAATTCCCGCTTTTGGATTCTTTTGTCATGCCATCTTTTGACTTTTTCTTTGAATAGTTTGGCATTTTCATAAGCTTGGGTTCTCCATTCATCTAGTGAGCTAATATCAAATAACCTCTTCTCACCGGCAAGTTTGAAATCATAATTGAGTTCTTTAATTGCCCAAAATGCTTTATGTTCTAAGTCTAGAGGCAAATGACAAGCTTTTCCGTATACCATTTTGTATGGAGACATGCCCATAGGATTTTTATAAGTTGTTCTATAGGCTCAAAGTGCATCATCTAGTTTCTTAGACCAATTCTTTCAAGACCTATTGACAGTTTTTTGTAATATTATTTTTATTTCTCTATTGCTAAGTTCAACTTGACCACTAGATTGAGGATGATAAGGTGATGCAATTATATGGTTAACATCATATTTAGCAAGCATCTTACGGAAAGCACCATGAATAAAGTGTGAACCACCATCAGTCATTAAATATCTAGGGACTCCAAACCTCGGGAAGATAACTTCTTTAAGCATTTTAATGGAAGTGTTGTGATCAGCACTACTAGTTGGAATAGCTTCTACCCACTTAGTAACATAATCAACAGCAACCAAAATATGAGTATACCCATTAGAGGAAGGAAAAGGTCCCATATAATCAAAACCCCAAACATCAAATGGTTCAACAACAAGTGAATAATTCATAGGCATTTCCTGACGCTTACCGATATTACCAATTCTTTGACATTCATCACAAGACAAGACAAACTTACGGACATCCTTGAAGAGAGTAGGCCAATAAAAACCAGGTTGCAATACCTTGTGAGCAGTTCTATCTCCCGCATGATGTCCTCCATAAGCTTCGGAATGACATTTCCGTATGATTTGTTCCTATTCATGCTCAGGTACACAACATCTAACAATACTATCTACTCCTTCTTTATAAAGATGTGGTTCATCCCAGAAGTAATGTCTTAAATCGTAGAAGAATTTTTTCTTTTGTTGGTATGTGAAACTAGGTGGTATAAATTTAGCAACAATGTAGTTAGCATAATCAGCATACCAAGGAGTGTTTTGAGAAACATTCATTGTAGCTAACTGATACGTCTCCAACGTATCTACTTTTCCTCACTCTTTTGCCCTTGTTTTGGACTCTAATTTGCACGATTTGAATGGAACTAACCCGGACTGACGTTGTTTTCAGCAGAACTACCATGGTGTTGTTTTTGTGCAAAAATAAAAGTTCTCGGAATGGAACGCAACTTTTTGGAGATTTATTTCAGAATAAATGAGAATTATTGGAGCCAAAATACACTGAAGAGGGGGGCCAGGGTGAGCATCATCCACCAGGCCGTGTCAGGCCCCCTGGGCGCGCCCTGGTGGGTTGTGCCCACCTCATGGCCCCACTTGCCCTAACTCTGCCACTATAAATTCCTAATTTCAGAGAAAAAAATCAGAGAGAAAGAATTATCGCGTTTCACGATAAGGAGCCGCCGCCACCTCATGTTCTTCATCGGGAGGCCAGATCTGGAGCCCGTTTGGGGCTCCGGAGTGGGGAATCTTTGGTCTTCGTCATCACCAACCTTTCTCCATCGTCAATTCCATGATGCCCCCCCACCAGGAGTGAGTAATTCCTTCGTAGGCTTGCTGGTCGGTGAGGAGTTGGATGAGATTCATCATGTAATCGAGTTAGTTTTGTTAGGGCTTGATCCCTAGTATCCATTATGTTCTGAGATTGATGTTGCTATGACTTTGTTATGCCTAATGCTTGTCACTAGGGCCCGAGTGCCATGATTTCAGATCTGAACCTTTTATGTTATCATCTCTATATCTATGTTCTTGATCCGATCTTGCCTAGTCATATGCACCTATTACATGTTATGATCCGTCAACCCCATAGTGACAATATTTGGGATACTTCGCGGTGATGACCGTAGTTTGAGGAGTTCATGTATTCACCATGTGTTAATTCTTTGTTCCGGTTCTCTATTAAAAGGAGGCCTTAATATCCCTTAGTTTCCTTATGGACCCCGCTGCCATAGGAGGGTAGGACAAAAGATGTCATGCAAGTTCTTTTCCATAAGCACGTATGACTATTTACGGAATACATGCCTACATTACATTGATGAACTGGAGCTAGTTCTGTGTCTCCCTAGGTTATGACTGTTACATGACGAATATCATCCAACGAGTTACAGATCCAGTGCCTACGAGCTTTTCACTTATTGTTCTTGCTAAGTTACTATTGTTGTTGCTGCTGTTACACTTGCTACAAAATCATCGCTATCATTGTTACCGTTACTATTACTGTCACTACTACAAAACTACTGCTACTACTGTTACCGCTACTGTTACTGTCACTACTGCTATCAAACTATCATATTACTGTGCTACTGATCACTTTGCTGCAGATATTTAATCTCCAGGTGTGGTTAAATTGACAACTCAACTGCTAATACTCTCAAGTATTCTTTGGCTCCCCTTGTGTCGAATCTATAAATTTGGGTTGAATACTCTACCCTCAAAAACTGTTGCGATCCCCTATACTTGTGGGTTATCAAGACCTTTTTCTAGCGCCGTTGTTGGGGAGCATAGCAATATTTGTTGAGTCACTTGGGATTTATATCAATCTATCACTATGAAGAATCTGAAGGATACTAAGACCAAGATTTTTCCCTCTACTACGAGGGGAGGTAAGGAACTGCCATCACACTCTGCACTTGATTCACCTTCGGTTATGAGTAAGCTTGCAACACCACCACATGCTAGTAATCCTGATATGTCGTAAGTTATTGATGATGCTACCTCTGCTATGAATTATGCTATTGATGATGCTAGTACCATGCTTGATGATAATGTGCCACTAGGGGAAATTCTTGATGAACAAATTTCTAGAACTAAAGAAAATGAAACTACTGAAACTGATGAGATTGCTGAAACTGATAAAGCTTATGAAACTGATGATGACTATGAAACTCCTATTAGTCCTAGCTCTCCAAAGTTTGAAATGCCTAAGATACCTGAAGGTTGTGTTATGGACGAGGAGATAACTAGAGAAATTCTTTCTTGCAAGGATAGAGATGATCTTAAGAAATTGCTATGCAAGTATAAGGAAACGACTTTGAATCCTAGAATGAAATGTGATCCTAAGTTTGCTACTTCACCTACCTTTGTTACCGATAAGGATTATGAATTCTCTGTCGACCCAGAGTTAATTACTTTGGTTGAATCTGATCCTTTCCATGACTATGAAACCGAAACTGTAGTGGCACACCTTACTAAGCTGAATGATATAGCCACCCTCTTTGCTCATGATGAGAAGATTCACTACTATTATATCCTGAAGTTATTTCCGTTCTCATTAAAGGGTGATGCTAAGACATGGTACAATACTCTTGCTCCTGGTTGTGTGTGTAGTCCCTAGGATATGATTTACTATTTCTCTGAAAAATACTTTCCTGCTCATAAGAAACAAGCTGCCTTACAGGAAATATTTAATTTTGTGCAAATTGAAGAAGAGAGTCTCCCACAAGCTTGGGGGAGGCTTCTCCAGTTGCTTAATGCTTTGCCTGATCACCCTCTCAAGAAAAATGAAATACTTGATATCTTTTATAATGGACTAACTGATACTTCTAGGGACTTCCTAGATAGTTGTGCTGGTTGTGTTTTCAGGGAACGAACTGTTGAACAAGCTGAGGAATTATTGAATAACATATTGAAGAATTATGATGATTGGACTCTTCCTGAACCATCGCCTAAGCCCACTCCGAAGAAGAGGGGTATCTTATTTCTCAGTCCTGAGGATATGCAAGAGGCAAAGAAATCTATGAAGTAAAAAGGTATTAAAGCTGAGGATGTTAAGAATTTGCCACCTATTGAAGAATTACATGGCCTTGACACACCACCACCTCCACCGGTGGTAGAGGTAAATTCTTTATTAAAGTTTAATGAAAGTGACATCCCTCACAATAAACATCTTAGTCAATGCTGATATGAGTTTGACAACTATATTATGAAGCAAGATCATTTCAATGACCATGTTCTGAAACAATTGAAATACAATTCTGATATGATTGCTCGCTTGAGTGACTTGCTATTTAGAATCAGTAATGATGTTAGAGGTGTAGGAAAGCATGCCTCTATGGTTCAAACTCAGTTTGAACAAGTTGCTAAGTCTCAAAAAGAATTGCTTGATGAAATGAATAATAATATGCATGATTTTGCTGCTAGAGTAGTAACTAGAGGAGGTAGAATGACCCAAGAACCACTTTATCCTGAGGGTCATCCTAAAAGAATTGAACAAGACTCTCAGAGAATTAATAGTGATGCACCTAGTCCTTTTAAGAAGAAAAAGAAAAAGAAAAATGATAGGACTTTGCATACCTCTAGTGAACCTGAGACACAAAAACCTCCTGATAATAATGATGTCTGTATTTCCGATGCTGAAACTCAATCTGGTAGTGAACATTCACCTAGTGATAATGAAAATAATAATGATGATGTTCACGATGATGCTCAACCTAGTAATGATAAAGAACCAGATAATGATGTTGAAATAGAGCCTGCTCCTGATCTTGATAACCCACAACCTAAAAATAAATGGTATGATAAAAGAGACTTTGTGGCTAGGAAACATGGTAAAGAAAGAGAGCCATGGGTTTAGAAACCCATGCCATTTCCACCTAAGCCATCTAAGAAAAAGGACGATGAGGAATTTGAGCGCTTTGCTGAAATGATTAGGCCAGTCTTTTTGCGTACCCGCTTAACTGATATTTTAAAGATGGCCCCTTACGCTAAGTATATGAAAGACATCATCACAAATAAAAGAAAGATATCGGAAGCTAAAATCTCCACCATGCTTGCTAATTATTCTTTTAAGGATGGAGTACCTAAAAAACTAGGAGATCCTGGAATACCGACTATACCTTGCTCCATTAAAAGAAACTATTTCAAAACTGCCTTGTGTGATTTGGGAGCCGGTGTTAGTGTTATGCCTTTCTCCTTATATAAAAGACTTGATTTGAGTAAACTCACACCTACTGAGATATCATTGCAAATGGCTGACAAATCAACGGCCATACCTATCGGTATTTGTGAGGATGTGCCTGTTGTTGTTGCAAATGTTACTATCTTAACGGACTTTGTTATTCTTGAGTTGCCCGAGGACGACAACATATCGATTATTCTTGGTAGACCCTTTTTGAATACTGCAGGGGCTGTTATTGATTGCAATAAAAGCAAAGTCACTTTTCATATCAATGGTAATGAGCACATGGTGCACTTTCCAAAGAAATAATTTGTGGGGACCCCGACTCATAAGTCGTGATCACCGAAGGTACGTGCACAGTGATCCCAAAGATCAATGCTCACTGAACTCACAGAAATTGAATAACAAGAGTCTTACATCCATTACATACCGTTTTGCTCGAATATGGCCTTTATGGCCAAGGCTTCATATACTCGCAGCGGAAATCTTCAACGATAGCGTGAACCCATGTCATCTGCCTTAACCCTACAGGCATTCTGACTGGGAAGCGTCCTAGTTCGCATGTTCGTCTCCAACAAATTCTTCCCCATATTCCTGCTCTTCCATGCCTGGCCAATTAAATAACCAGTGGCAAGCCAATGAGTACTTTGAATGTACTCGCAAACAACCCATGTTTTGGAACAAGGTATAACAAAGCATGATATAGCACTAAGTAGGTAAGTTTGCGGAAAGCTAATTTTGAGTGCAATGACATGATCAAAATAACTTGAAGTAGCATGCATTATGAGGATACAAGTATCCGTACGAATAGGTTATGGATATCAATATAATCGAGGTCTAATCATCTCATGTTCAATCATCATGTCAAGTCATCCGACTTGTCTTGAGTATTCCATTTTTGTTATCCGCACACTCACACCAAGCTTGTGAAAACACTGGACATAGCACAAGAGCAGTCATCCAACTGTCCTTGACCGTGGACACGGCTATTCGAATAGTTTTACACTCTGCAGAGGTTGCACACTTTACCCACAAGACTCGGGGAACTTCCGTGTCATCCACGACTCGCGGTATATTACATACCCGAGGTAAGCACCCAAACATTGCCTTTCCCCTAGCGATACTAAACAAAGAGTCCACTCGTTGGTGCCATCCCTCATGATATACATCACACGTATCATCCATGAGGGCACGCAACGGTGTGCCCGGTGCCTGTAAAGACAGTGCATGGTCGCCCTACCAGGCACGACCCCGTATCGAGAGTGACCTCGTCACTCCCGCCACTAGTAATGCGGGCTCTATGCTAGTACCCACCAAGGTAATCAACAAAGCCATGTCCCATAAGGGGTATCATGGTTGTACATGTAAGGTTGGAATAACGGTCGCAACTTACACCAATCCGTTTTTGAAAACCACACACACTCACTTGCTCCGGTACACCACTTCTTTATCAAGTGGCTACCTAGCTCATCATCATCTCCCTCGGGCATTAGTGTCACCCGACGGGGTTTTCGAAAAGTCTTTCAAATCACTTTCGTTTCCATCACCAAGCATATTCCCGTCCCAATTTGCATAGCATCTACTAAGCATCCTATCTACTCCCACCCGCACAACCCTCATAGGAAGGTAGGGTCATGCACGATGCAAGTATCAATGGAAAAGTAATAGAGGCATCCACCAAAGTGATCACCACATCATCATGATCAACATAACAAAATGAAGTGATATATGCCATGCAATAAAATGGTTTCTTAAACATGGTCAAAGGGCTGCTTGCCTGTCTCAGCAAAGTTTTCGAGGTCTTCACCCGCTCCTCGTCCAACTCCAAGCACTTCGTCTACTTCGTCAACTACCGCCGGAAACATCCGGAATAAGCAACACAACAAGCAGAGAAATAAAAGTGATCTATAAATAGGAGTTTTATTTTTCTTGGATACTTCTGGCTATAAGAAAAATAACCAAGGAGGTTTTATTGGATCTGGATCAAAGGAGATTTTTGAATGGTGAAAATGAATGAAATGATGACCCTATTTGAAGTCTACAGAAAATATTTTTATAAAAATGAGTGGATGCACTCATCAAATAGGGTTTGATCTTATAGAAATTTAGAAAGTGGTTTCACTGGATTTGGGGTTGGGATGAATTTCCTACGATTTCCTCAACGTGAAATAAATGGAAAATGGGCCATTTGGTAGATCCAACAGAATAGGTGCATGGTAAAAATGTTCACCATGGCTATATAAACAAGGAATGATTTTTGGAGTCTCTCGAAACTTGAATCACTCCACTTGGGGTTGATATGAGTGCTCTAGGGATTTTACAAGTGGGGCATTTCAGAGTTCAAATTCATTGAATTTGAACTCTACAGAAAAGTTTGCAGGAAAAATGTGTAAGGTGTATTTTTGGATAGAGCATGATTTGAGCAACATCCAGGAATTTGAATCACCAAATTTGGACTTGAAATGATTTTTCTATGAATTATTTAGTGCCACTGGAAAAGAAAAAAGGGAAGGGAATTACCAAAAAGGCCAACCAGCGCACACGGCGCAAGTTAGCAAATGGGCCGGCCCAGCTGCCCAGCTGAGCGCGTGCAAGGCCACACCGGAGGCTTATTCTGGGGAATATGCCTTCCCAGTGGGGAGGCGGCCGCGGGCAACCCGCCTCCACTTAAACCGTCGGGCCTGACAGGCTGGGTCGCCGACAGGTGGGCCCCGCCCGTCAGGACCTCCTTCCTTCTCCCGCTCGAGCAGAGGAGGAGCAGGGGAGGCAGAGCCGACCGGCGCAGGCGCTCGCTCCGGAAGCACCGGCCGTCTCCGGCGGCGCTCTGACCACCGACGTGATCAGGGCGAAGAGCCGCATCCACCTGGGGGCTCTGTTTTTGCCAGGGAGCGCCGGAGCCAGCTCGGGTTCGGCCGCGGCGGTCTCTAACGATGGCCGCAATGGACTTGGCACTCTGGCCATCGAGAGGGGGAAATGAAGCTCGGGGAAGGTCCGTGGAGACGTAGGGGTCACTCCGATGAGTCTCAGAGGAGCAGGGGGAGGCCACCATGGCCGAATTTGAGAGGAGGCTGACAGGGGGAGCTCCGGTCTTAGCGGACGATGGAGGGCTCGGGACGGGAAACGGGATGATCCAGGAGGTTCAGGGGAGAGAGAGAGCTAAGGGGGACAGTAGGGGCTCGGGGGGCAGCTCTTATAGGGAAGGCGACGGTGCACCACGAGCTGGTGCGCTGGCTCGGTCACTGTCGTTGCTGGCGGGCACGGGGGGCCGCGGGCGCGTGCCCGGGGTGTTGGTGGATGTCATCCACGACTGGGAAGAGGGAGAGAAGGAGCGGGAGAGTGCAGACGCGTCGCGCGTGCGAGCGCGCCCACTGGTGCCCGCGGGCGGCCGGCGCGCGTGCGAGGAGGGGATAGAGGAGGGGGACAGGGGCCTTGCGTGTCCTGGACATCGAGGGGCCTCGACTGGCGCGCTGGGGAGGCCCAAGGTGGCCAGGGGACACGAGGTCAGCGCTCGGATGCTCTACCGCGTGCTCCAGAGCACACTTTTGGCCGGCATGGGCGCGTCCTGACGCGCTCTGGCGCGCCCACTTGCGTCCAAAAGCTGCCGGGGAACTAAACAATGCGGGAAGGAGCATTGGATGCCCTGGTTTCCTGATAGGAGAGAGGAGAGGCTGAGAGAGAGGGAGAAAAGGGGTGTCCAGGGGTGTAAATGGGGTTTTCACCCCTCAATCATGGAGCTGCGGCCATGCAAGATTTACTGGAGGTAGAGGAGGGTCATGAGGGACCGTGGTAAAAATTTGGGATCAAGGAGAATAAGTTAGAGGGTGAAAACAGTGACTTTTAGAAATGACCAGAAGGTGTTTGATGGTGATTTGGCCAAGTAAATGAATTCTACTTGCCTTGATATTTAACAAGATCAAATGGTGGTTAAAAATAGGGCTGAACACCAAGTTTGAGATTAGCTGAAGAAAGTTGCCAATGTAAACTTGCTAAACCCTAAAAATCAACAAGTTTTTATAGATCTGGTCATGCTAAGCTATTCTCCTCAATGCACCAGTTTGTGTGGTGGCATTATTTGGATATAAGAGCATGCCCAAAAAGTTTGGGACCAAATGGTCAAACTTGACAATGCAAAAATTTCCAATTCTTGAAATCAACAGAAGTGGGTTTGGGGGGATTTGGTCAAGTGGATCAGCTCCCCTTGATGCACCACTTGGTGTGGATGCGTTATTAGAGAATTAGAACATGTCCACCAGGTTTTAGACCAATAGGAGAAACTTCACCATGTAAAGTTGTTCAAATTTGATTCTGGACAAAAAGGGTTTTGGGATATTTTGATGAACCAAAACAATTGGGATTGCTATGAAACTTTTCAAGATCATCACATATAGTATGTGTGACTTGCTAGAATTTTCCTGGATTTATTTGAAAATATTTCTTATAGAAATATTTCAAATGCTTGATTTAAGCAGAAATGGTTTTGGAAGGTTTTGTCCAATATTTTGAACATGACCATGTGTTGAAACTCTTATATATGGAAAATATATGTCCACTAAGTTTCCCTAAATTTTCTGAAATATTTTCAAAGCATTTAAATAATTTTTCCCTATGAAAAACCATTTCTGGCCTTAAGAAAAAGTCTTTAAATAAAATAGTAAAATAACCTTTTAAAATTAATATTTGGTGTTTTTGGGAAGTATTATATATAGTAGGTTTCAAATAAAGTCTTTGGGGGAAAAGGATCCACCCAGTTTGAGGACTTGTAGTGCAAATCTCAATTCAGGGGTTTTTGAAAACCTAATTTGAATAAATCCTTTTTGGCCAAGATAAAATTTGTATAAAAAGAGTGTTTGGTCCTATACACATGGCATGATCATTGGGCAAAGACTTGGGTCAAGGAGATGAGTTTTGTGAGTAGGAGGGATTTTATGAATATAGAGCACAAGCAAGCAAACAAACAATCAGCATTCAAGTCAAGCATCACAACCACACAAAAAGTATTAATCGGTCCTAATTTTTGAGCTATGTTAACTTAGACAGAAGAGGCTAAACACAGGATGTGACAAACCTACCCCCCTTACAAGAATCTCGTCCCCGAGATTCCTAGGCTAGGCGTAGAAAAGATGCGGAAATCCAATGGTGAGGTAGTCTTCACATTCCATGAGGCTTCCCCTCCGGTGTGGTTGCTCCACTTGTCCTAGAGGTGATTGATGATACGGCTTCGCGTGCGTCGTTTGACTTCGTCTGAGAGGGTGAATAGGGTTTTTGCGATATGCTAGGCTTGCCTAAAGGTCAAGGGTTTGGCGAGAGAGGTTCTGGCAAGGGCTTGGCTCGCGTGTGTATTCCAAGGTCGTAATACGTGGCAAGGTAGTGTGTCTGCGCGCTGGTCCTGGGTTTCGCTCGTTGGTTGGTGACATCTAGATGTCTCGTGCTAGAAGGGTCGAGTCTTGATGTAGGTCCCGTTGACGGGGAGGCCCTTCACTCCCTTAAGGCAGGAGATCTTCAGTCGCAGGCGGTCTTCATCCTTGAGGGTGTTGAAGCGCATCATCGTAGGCTTCTTGTCAAGAACTTCTTCTTGAGGAAGTTGGCCATGTAGGTCCTTCATTCATCTTTGGTCATTTGTCTTCGTAGTCATGGACGCACGTTTATGGCGGACGTCGAGTGTTTGGTCTTCTTGTCTCTCCGTAGCCATTTGTGGCAAGGTTGGGCTGAGTCTCGTCCCTAAGACTAAGCTTAGAGATTTGACGCAAAAATGGTTCCTACCACCTAGGAAAGTTTTTGAGGGGTCCTAGATGAGCTGGCTACCCGAAAGTATAGACCAACCATCCAATCCCCAAGGTGTGAGGCTTAGCAAGTGGGGTGAACTACCTTTGGCAGGTGGATCCTCATGATCCAGTCAGGGTCATGCCCATGATTGGACCAAAAAGGGGCTAATAATGAAGTCATGACAGTTGTCCCACTTCATTCTAGGTATTGAAAGGATAGGGACGTCATGCTCATCATGCACCGTCAAAGTGGTGGAGTGAGGGGGTTATCAACTTCTTCGTCCCGTACTAGTCAGGAACTGATAGGTGATCATTAAAAACAAGGGCTCTCCACTCCTCTTGATGTCCAAGGGTTTTATTGTGCTTGAACGTCGGTGCTTCTTGGCATAGTCTAGCTGATGTAGCTGGTAGAGGAGCGGTGCTTGACTTCTCTTGCTTCTTCTTCTTCGTCTTCGTGGCTTCCCAATCGTAGTGGTTCTTCATCTTGCTTGGGCAAGAACGTCTTCTGCTGTAGGGAGGGTGCTTCGAGAAGTCCAACTTCTTTAAGGTAAAACCTTCTACTTTGAGAGGCAAGGCAGTTGGTGTTTCTGGGGCTTATCCAAATAGGACTAAGGTGTTCCTTTCTCTCATTGGGTAGATAAGTATGTTATCCGTGAGGATAACAACATATTTCCCCAAGTATCTCACAGGCACATTGCTCGTGGGACATGTGAGAGGAGCGGGCATTTGCTCCGGATGGTCACTTGTCCAGGGATTTGTGGTCCA
The DNA here is from genome assembly GCA_039707655.1 of Elymus sibiricus. Classification (NCBI taxonomy): domain Eukaryota; kingdom Viridiplantae; phylum Streptophyta; class Magnoliopsida; order Poales; family Poaceae; genus Elymus; species Elymus sibiricus. Next base: position 371,479,384 of record CM077667.1, read on the forward strand.
TCGTAATCTAGTTCTTCGTGTCCACCTCCCTTATGGAAAGGGTGGGTGGTGTTCAAGGTGGAGTACTGGCTATAGTCTTTCGACTTAGAGCCTAGGACTATGGTCGTGATCTTACCATGTTGTGGTCGGTAAGCTTAGGGGTTTCAAGGATCTTAGGATGTGAGTGAACGTCTATCACCTTATCCTTGAGCACGATTCTCAGATGCCAATAGTCCTACCTATTTCCCCAAACAAAATCACCCTATATCATTGAAGGAATCGTCTCATATAAGTCAACTCCAACATCACTCATGCTACTCATATCTCCAAGGTTTTGAGAGAAGGACTAAACAAAAATCTCATATGTATACTACAGCTAACTCATATACATCCCTATGTAAAAATCCTCGGGAAAGCATACAAGCTGCTAAGCTTGGTTGTGACACTACAAATCCAAGTGTTCAACTAATATATCCAAGGTCTAAGGTGGTGCATCTCTATGCTAAGAAAACATGTAATATACCAATCCAAAATCTCGTTTCCTTCCTAGGAATCCAATTAATCGATCCACGAATACCATCCACTATTACATGATCTATTACTGCTATAAATCCAATACCGGTGACGTTCCATATATCTCCAAATTTCCTGAATCCCCAAATTCCAGAAAGAACTATCTCATCACAGTATAACCAGCAATTCCCATCATGATGATCTAGTAAACTCCAATGTAAGGTGCATATGGATCCTTGAATCAATTCTGACAACCATCCAATATTCCTGGTTTGTCTTCCACCGAGAAACATGGTATCAAGATCAAGACCATTGGACTAAATCCAAATTACTCCGAACCTTGTAGTTTGATTAACCCTGAGCACCTATTAGAATCACCCATTAAATCCAAGGTTTACATCTAGTAAGAATCCCCTACTAGTTACTCCAGTCACTATCGTATCACCATCAATCCACCATCAATATTACTTGCCAAAGTCAAGTCATTAATCTACCGAGAATTTCAGCTTGTGGTCATATTTGTCCTACTAAATCCAATTTGTTCAAGGGAGAATTTATGCAACTCTATTAATTTGATCCACCAAGTTCTTCTACCGCCATGAAAGTCTCGTAACCCACCAAAGATCTTAGCTATATCCTCAAGATATCTATTAGAACCTCATCAAATCATTAGTCTACTGATCATATATCCTCAAAACGATCTTCCCTATGGCATCGTGAGATCAAGTGCTAGCTTAAGGATGTAAGGTGTCCGTCCACTATGATCACTCCTATGATGAAATCTAGGGCTAAACCAAGGTTATCGAAACTCAACCAATGTCCTTGCGCAAACCCGTATGTTAAGCCCATGGCTAAGGGTTTGAGCTGGGGGTATCTAGTGAGGTCTGGGTCTATCTAGGGAAGGGCTTCCAGCCTTTAGGGGAAAACCTAACCCTTTACAGGGTTGCACTTGGTCAAGTAGGTTGTTATCACGAGTCTTCAGTGCTAGTTGATCGTTGAGGTGGATCATTGATGCGTCTTGTCTTGCCGGCCTTCAGTTGCTGAGAAAGGCGAGAAGGGAAAGTAGCATAGAGGGGAGTGTCTAAGGGGGTGGTATAATGCAAGTGCAATCAAAAAGTGCAGAGAAGGCCAAACACACTTATTAAGATAAGGTGGGTGATATAGTCGCGTACTTGTTGCCTGGGGCAAAAGTGCGACTTACACCAAAGCACAAACAAGCAAAAACAAGCAACACACATCATGGTTCCATTCGAACCATCAGACGGACTCGACTTCGCATGGGGAATACACGACTCGTCCTACCCTAGGGGTTCTCGTACTCAGTAGTCATGCTTGCTTCGTGTACAGGAGTCCGCTCAGTCTTCTGGGTCTATGCCTCTTGTAGCTGTTTGTCGAAATGATCCTGGTTGTGCCTGAAGAGTCTTTGACAACTTCGCATCTGGTGAGTTGACGATGAAGGTGATTCCTCATGGTCATCATCGACAGGGTCTCCTGGTGCCTTCGTAGTTGTGCCGATGTCTTCTTGTCCTTCAAGGCGTCGAGAGTTCCAAGTGGGCAATCCTTTATGAAATGACATCCACAAGGCATGATAGAGCTCCAACTTGTCGGTCATGTTGATGATAATATCGACACCAAGAGCGGGGGATGAAGAGAACCATTTTCCTGCTCACTATAGTGAGGCGGACCAAATGGCGAGGTTCTCATCCACCGGTGGTTGCCGATACAACAACGGTAAGGACAATGTTGCTCTATTAGCGATGCATATCATGATCTTGCATATTTTATGCCCTGATCATCGTAGGCCAAGATTGCATCATCCTGGGGCTGTGTCGAGGGTGTCACCACTTTCTGAGTCTTGACGCCTTCATTCCTCGAGAAGGTGTTTCCTGTTGGTGTTGTCTTGTCGTGGTGTCGCCAACCTTGTGTTCAGAAGGTGTGGGTGAAAGTCCGACAAGGTTGCCTCCATCCCGGTTACCCATGAGGATTACAAGGAATCCAGTGGTCTGGGGCATAAGGGTACTATCGACCGTTTGCAAGGTTTTGAAAAAGCAGATGAGGAGGGTCAAGAGAAAAGTGGTGGAAGTGTTGAGGCATAATCCTTCGCTTCCTTTGAAATTTTTAGGAGAGGTGAGAAATATATAGGTTTCTGCAAGTGGTTTGAAGGGCCTGGATAAATAGTTTTGTCCTAACTAACGTCCATGCTAACTAAGGCTTCCTACAGTCAGGATGGCTCTGATACCAGCTCTGTGGGGACCCCGACTCATAAGTCGTGATCACCGAATGTACGTGCACAGTGATCCCAGAGATCAATTGATGCGGAGCATCCTACGGACATCACCATGACAAGAGTCCGTTTGGCAAGTGACACGTGCCACAACTACTTCACATACATATAGGTGAATCATCTCCTTTACACGTGTTCACTTGACCCCTTCGAGGATGGTATACTACTTGACACTCCCCACGTGTGCATACATAGGTATTGTCGGATCTTCATGGATGACGAGGAGGAGTGCCGGCACCTACGTACAACTACACCATCCGCGAGGGAAGCTTCGAAGCGGAGACGGAAGAAGATAGAGTCCCGAAGAAGGAAGAAGAGCCAGGACAGCTTCCAGGCCCCGGACATCCGGCCCTTGGCCCGGACATCCGGCACCTGGAGATCACACAGGCGCCAAGGCCCAGCTGAAGAAGGCTACAGGCGCCGGACATCCGGCCCTGGCCCGGACATCCAGCCTTCTGCCCTGGATTTCCGGCCAAGCATAGACAGAGAGCATCAAAACCGGCGCCAAGGCCCCGGACATCTGGCCACCCAGCACGGACATCCGGCACCTCGTGAAGACCCGGACATCCGGCCCCCAGCCCGGACATCCGGCGCCTGCCTGCGCGCAGAGACGGGCCGAAGGCCCATGTATCCCCTCTCCTTCGCCCTCATTTGCACTAAGACTATAAATAGGACCCCTCCTCCTTCTTTCTAGGGTTAGCAATGGTTTAGCTCATAGATTAGTTGAGCATTGCTCCTTCCATATACTTCTCCTAGGATATTGCGACCTCCACGTGTGAGAAGATCTTATGGATGTCAAGGCCCCCATCTAGGGAAGATCCCTAGTGGATTCAAGGCCTCATCTCCCTATGGGATTTGGGATGAACTCTACCATGTATCCTCTTTCCCTTTGTTGTTCTTGTACCCTTGTGGATCTTGTGTGGATGTGAGCATAGTGGATGTGTGATTGGACTTGTTTTGAGTGTTTCTCTTGTGATTTCCCCTTCGTGTTCTTCATGTTCATTCACAAATCCACCTCCAATTCGTGAAAGATCGACGCACACGGGCGTGCCCCGTATCATATTCATATCAAGAGCCACGTTGATCACGAATTTGGAGCCTCCCCCACCGTTTTCTAGCCTAATTTTGTTTTATTTCGTCCCAATTTGAAAATCCCCACAAAAAATAGCCATACCAAATTTTTTGTGATTTGTTGGTTCTTGTGAGATTTTGTTGATTTTGATCCATGGAATTCGTGTTTAGCAAGTAGATCTAGCTTTCCCACCGCAAAATCCACCCTATTTTTTTCTTTTTCCTCATCAATTTTGACCCCCGAGCTCGAAATTTCCGCCCAAATTGAGCTCCCGAGCCCCAAATCTCGATCTGGATTTGTCGGGCCGGACATCCGGGCCCCCAAGCCGGACATCTGGCTCCTGGAGCTCACTTTCAAGCATCTCTGGACATCAGGTGCCGGATTTCTGGCCTCAACCCCGGATGTCCGGCCCCTGGGATTTCAGCTTTCCTGTTTTACCGTTTTGTCCATAACTAATTCATCCGGAGTCCGATTTTGACGTTCTTTAGCTCGTTTTGTAGCTATTGACACCCTACATCCCACAAAAATAGTTCCGCCATCATTTGACTCCATCATATGTTTGAAATTTTGGCAAGTTTGCCTAGGCCTCCACCATAACTTCCGCATAGCCACCCCACCATAAACTTCCGCCATCCTAACACAACTTTGTTTGAGATTTTGAGTTGCGATTTCCGTTTCCTAAGGTGTTTCGGCTAATTAGGGACGATTCTACATCGACAACGCCGCCACTCATCATCGCCTCGGCCTCGACATCGACATCGGCCACTTTGCCTTTTGGCACCCCAACCGTAAGCAAGGATGGTAACCTCGACGGCATCATTGTCTATTACCTTGCCATTGCATTGATCGCTTCGAGCCTATTGCGTACCTTACCCATTGAGACTAGCGAGTTGAGAATTGTCGTGCCACGTTACTTGTGCACCGTAGTGATACTCTTATGTCGCATAGCTAGCTTTAGCGTGCAAATATCTTGTCATCGGGGTTGTGCATGATTTAAATACTTTGTGTGGAGAAGATGGAGCATAGTCAGACCATATGATTTTGTAGGGATAACTTTCTTAGACCATGTTATTTTGAAAGGACACAATTGCTTTGTTAGTATGCTTGAAGTATTATTGTTTTTATGTCAATATTAAGCTTTTGTTTTGAATCTTACGGATCTGAACATTCATGCCACAATAAAGAATATTACATGGAAAAATATGTTAGGTAGAATTTCACATCAAAAATTCTGTTTTTATCATTTACCTACTCGAGGACGAGAAGGAATTAAGCTTGGGGATGCTTGATACATCTCCAACGTATCTATAATTTTTTATTGTTCCATGCTATTATATTATCTGTTTTGGATGTTTTATATGCATTAATATGTTATTTTATATTATTTTTGGGACTAACCTATTAACCTAGAGCCCAGTGCCAGTTTCTGTTTTTCCTTGTTTTTGAGTATTGCAGATAAAGAATATCAAACGGAGTCCAAACGGAATAAAATATTCGCGATGATTTTTCTTGGACCAGAAGAAACCTACCAGACTTGGAGAGGGGGGCAGGAGACCTTCCAGGAGACGACAAGCCTGCAGGGCGCGCCCTAGGGGGACGCCCCCTGGCTTGTGCCCCCCCTGCAGGTCTCCTAACCCTAATCTTCCTCCTATAAATTCCCAAATATTCCCCCAATACCAAAGAGAGCCACGATAATAATTTTCCGCCGCCGGAAGCCTCTGCTCCCGTGAGATCCCATCTTGGAGCCTTTTCCGGTAATCTGCCGGAGGGGCATTCGATCACGGAGGGCATCTACATCAACTCCATTGCCCCTCCGATGATGCGTGAGTAGTTCACCTCAGACCTTCGGGTCCATAGCTAGTAGCTAGATGGCTTCTTCTCTCTCTATGTTCTTTAATACCATGTTCTTCATGATCTTCATGGGGATCTATCCGATGTAATACTCTTTTGCGGTGTGTTTGTCGAGATCCGATGAATTGTGGGTTTATGATCAGATTATCTATGAATATTATTTGAATCTTCTTTGAATTCTTATATGCATGATTTCATATCTTTGCAAGTCTCTTCGAGTTATTGGTTTGGTTTGGCCAACTAGATTGGTAATTCTTGCAATGGGAGAAGTGCTTAGTTTTGGGTTCAATCTTGTGGTATCCTCACCCAGTGACAAAGTAGGGGTAGCGAGGCACGTATTTGGATTGTTGCCATCAAGGGTAAAAAGATGGGGTTTTCATCATATTGCTTGAGTTTATCCCTCTACATCATGTCATCTTACCTAATGTGTTACTCTGTTCTTCATGAACTTAATACTCTAGATGCAGGCATGAGTCGGTCGATGTGTGGAGTAATAGTAGTAGATGAATAATCGTTTCGGTCTACTTGATACGGACGTGATGCCTATATGCATAATCATTGCCTTGGATATCGTCATAACTATGCGCTTTTCTATCAATTGCTCGATAGTAATTTGTTCACCCACCGTATTATTTTCCTTCAAGAGAGAAGCCTCTAGTGAAACCTATGGCCCCCGGGTCTATTTTCCATATTATATTTTTAGATCTATAAACCAAAAATACCAAAAATACTTTGCTACAATCTTTTTACTTTTATTTTACTTTTCGTTTTAGTAATCTTTTATATCTATCTCTATCAGATCTCATCCTTGCAAGTAACCGTGAAGGGATTGACAACCCCTTTATAGCGTTGGGTGCAAGTGTTTGATTGTTTGTGTAGGTGCAAAGATTGGGGCCTTGCTTGTACCTCCTACTGGATTGATACCTTGGTTCTCAACAACCGAGGGAAATACTTATCTACTTTGTTGCATCACCCTTTCCTCTTCAAGGGAAAACCAACGCAAGCTCAAGAAGTAGCAAGAAGGATTTCTGGCGCCGTTGCCGGGGAGGATACATAGCAAGTCAAAGACATCAAGCCTACCAAGTACCCATCACAAACTCATCTCTTGCATTTACATTATTTGCCATTTGCCTCTCATTTTCCTCTTCCCGACTTCTAAAATGATTTTCAGAAAAAACCAAAAAGATTTGCCTTTTTATTCGCCCTTTTTCCGTTCGTCTTTTCGTTTGCTTTTTGTTTGCTTGTTTGCTAGATTGCTTGCTTTGTCACGATGACTCAAGAGAATACCAGGTTGTGTGACTTCTCCAATACTAATAATAATGATTTTATTAGTACTCCGATTGCTCCCGCCACTAGTGTGGAATCTTATGAAATTAATGCTGCTTTGCTTAATCTTGTTATGAAAGAACAATTTTTCGGCCTTCCTAGTGAAGATGTCGCATCCCATCTAAATACTTTCGTTGAGTTGTGTGATATGCAAAAGAAGAAAGATGTGGATAATGATATTGTTAAATTGAAGCTATTTCCGTTCTCACTACGAGATCGTGCTAAAACTTGGTTTTCATCTTTGCCTAAAAATAGTATTGATTCATGGAATAAGTGTAAAGATGCTTTTATTTCCAAGTACTTTCCGCCCGCTAAGATCATCTCCCTTAGTAACGATATAATGAATTTTAAGCAACTTGATCATGAGCATGTTGCACAATCTTGGGAGAGGATGAAACTAATGATTAGAAATTGCCCGGCACATGGTTTGAGTTTATGGATGATTATACAAAAAAAATTATGCGGGATTGAATTTTGCTTCTAGAAATCTTTTAGATTCCGCCACGGGTGGTACTTTTATGGAAATCACATTAGGAGAAGCTACTAAACTCCTAGATAATATTATGGCAAATTACTCTCAATGGCATACCGAAAGATCTCCTACTAGTAAAAAGTGCATGCTATTGAAGAAATAAATACTTTGAGTGAAAAGATGGATGAATTAATAAAATTGTTTGCTAGTAAGAGTGCTCCTATTGATCCTAATGATATGCCTTTGTCTTCTTTGATTGGAAATAATAATGAATCTATGGATGTGAATTTTGTTGGTAGGAACAATTTTGGTAATAACGCGTATAGAGGTAATTTCAACTCTAGGCCGTTTCCTAGTAATTCCTCTAATAATTATGGTAATTCCTACAACAATCCTTATGGAAATTATAATAAGATGCCCTCTGATCTTGAGAATAATATTAAAGAATTTATTAGTTCGCAAAAGGTTTTCAATGCTTCGATTGAAGAAAAATTGCTCAAGATTGATGATTTGGCTAGGAACGTTGATAGAATTTCGCTTGAGATTGATTCTTTGAAAATTAGATCTACTCCACCCAAGCGTGATATTAATGAGTCTTTAAAAGCTATGAGAACTTCTATTGATGAGTGTAAGGAAAGAACCGCTAGAATGCGTGCTAAGCGTGAATGGCTTGAAAAAGTGTGTTCCCGTGATAATAATGATGAAGATCTTAAAGTGATTGATGTGACTCCTATTGAATCTTTGTTTTCTAATACAAATCTTGATAAAGATGGGACTGGAGATAAGTCAACTTTAGTTAAAAGTTGTCCCAATGATTCGGAGTTTATAGATCTTAATGCTAAAATTGATAAAAGTGGGATTGAAGAGGTCAAAACTTTAAATAGCAATGAACCCACTCCTTTGGATTTCAAGGACTTTAATTATTATAGTTGTTCTTTGATTGATTGTATTTCCTTGTTGCAATCCATGTTGAATTCTCCGCATGCTTATAATCAAAATAAAGCTTTTACTAAACATATCGTTGATGCTATGATGAAATCTTTTGAAGAAAAACTTGAATTGGAAGTTTCTATACCTAGAAAACTTTATGATGAGTGGGAACCTACTATTAAGATTAGAATTAAGTATTACGAGTGCCATGCTTTGTGTGATTTGGGTGCTAGCGTTTCCACGATTCCGAAAACTTTATGTGATGTGCTAGGTTTCCATGAACTTGATGATTGCTCTTTAAATTTGCATCTAGCGGATTCCACTATTAAGAAACCTATGGGAAGGATTAATGATGTTCTTATTGTTGCAAATAGGAATTATGTGCCCGTAGATTTCATTGTTCTTGATATAGATTGCAATCCTACATGTCCTATTATTCTTGGTAAACCTTTCCTTAGAACGATCGGTGCAATTATTGATATGAAAGAAGGAAACATTAGATTCCAATTTCCGTTAAGGAAAGGCATGGAACACTTTATTAGAAAGAAAATTAAATTACCTTATGAATCTATTATGAGAGCTACTTATGGATTGCATACCAAAGATGACAATACCTAGATCTATTGTGTTATGCCTAGCTAGGGGCGTTAAACAATAGCGCTTGTTGGGAGGCAACCCAATTTTATTTTATGTTTTTATTTTTGTTTGTTTTTGTTTCTGTTTTTGAGTGTTTTACACATTATTACCTTTGTAGTAATTGTGTTTTATTGTTTTAATTAGTGTTTGAGCCAAGTAAGACCTTTGGGATGGTCTACGGTGATTGTTGATTTGATTTTGCTGAAAAACAGAAACTTTTGCGCTCAGTCCAGGAATTTTATAAATTCACCAGAGCGTCGAATGAGTCTGAAATTTTTACAAAAGATTGATATACTACTTTCCCAGATTTTCCTATTTTTTCAGAATTTTTGGAGTTACAGAAGTATTCGAAGTTTACAGATTGCTACAGACTGTTCTGTTTTTGACAGATTCTGTTTTTATTTGTGTTGTTTGCTTATTTTGATGTATCTATGGGTTGTATCGGGGGGTATGAACCATGGAGAAGTTGGAATACAGTAGATATTACACCAATATAAATAAAGAATGAGTTCACAACAGTACCTAAAGTGGTGATTTATTTTTCTTATACTAACGGATCTCACGAGTTTTCTGTTGAGTTTTGTGTTGTGAAGTTTTCAAGTTTTGGGTAAAGATTTGATGGACTATGGAATAAGGAGTGGCAAGAGCCTAAGCTTGGGGATTACCAAGGCACCCCAAGGAATATTCAAGGATACCAAATAGCCTAAGCTTGGGGATGCCCCGGAAGGCATCCCCTCTTTCGTCTTCAATCCATCGGTAAATTTACTTGAGGCTATATTTTTATTCACCACATGATATGTGTTTTGCTTGGAGCGTCTTGTATGATATGAGTATTTGCTTTTTAGTTTGCCACAATCATCCTTGCTGCACACATCTTTTGAGAGGGACATGCATTAATCGTGAATTTATTAGAATACTCTATGTGCTTCACTTATATCTTTTGAGCTAGGCAATTTTGCTCTAGTGCTTCACTTATATCTTTTTAGAGCACGGTGGCGTTTTATTTTATAGAAATAATTGAACTCTCGTACCTCACTTATATTATTTTGAGAGTCTTTAAACAGCATGGTAATTGGTTTAGGTTATGAATTTAGTCCTAATATAATGGGCATCCAAGAGGGATATAATAAAAACTCTCATATAAAGTGCATTGAATACTATGAGAAGTTTGATTCCTTGCATATAGTTTTGAGATATAAAGATGGTGATATTAGAGTCATGCTAGTGAGTAATTGTGGATTGGTAGAAATACTTGTGTTAAAGTTTGTGATTCCCGTAGCATGCACGTATGGTGAACCGTTATGTAACGAAGTCGGAGCATGATTTGTTTAATGATTGTCATCCTTTGTGTGAGGGTCGGGAGCGCGAGATGGTTAACTCCTACCAACCTCTCCCCTAGGAGCATGCGTCTAATACTTTGCTTCGATAACTAATAGACTTTTGCAATAAGTATATGAGTTCTTTATGACTAATGTGAGTCCATGGATTATATGCACTCTCACCCTTCCACCATTGCTAGCCTCTCTAGTACCGCTCAACTTTCGCTGGTGCATTAAACCCACCATATACCCTTCCTCAAAACAGCCACCATACCTACCCATTATGGCATTTCCATAGCCATTTCGAGATATATTGCCATGCAACTTCCACCGTTCCGTTTATTATGACACGCACCATCATTTTCATATTGCTTTGCATGATCGTAAGATAGCTAGCATGATGTTTTCATGGCTTGTCCATTTTTTGATGTCATTTGCTATGCTAGATCATTGCACCTCTTGGTACACCACCGGAAGCATTCATATAGAGTCATATTTTGTTCTAGGTATCAAGTTGTAATTCTTGAGTTGTAAGTAAATAAAAGTGTGATGATCATCATTAGAGCATTGTCCCATGAGAGGAAAGGATGATGGAAGCTATGATTCCCTCACAAGTTGGGATGAGTCTCCGGACTTTACAAATAATAAAAGAGGGCAATGAAGCCCAAATAATAATAAAAAAGAGGCCAAAGATGCCCACCAAAAAAATGAGAGAAAAGAGAGAAGGGACAATGCTACTATCCTTTTTCCACACTTGTGCTTCAAAGTAGCACCATGATCTTCATGATAGAGAGTCTCCTATTTTGTCACTTTCATATACTAGTGGGAATTTTTCATTATATAACTTGGCTTGTATATTCCAATGATGGGCTTCCTCAAATTGCCCTAGGTCTTCGAGCAAGCGAGTTGGATGCACACCCACTTAGTTTCTTTTTGAGCTTTCAAACACTTATAGCTCTAGTGCATCCGTTGCATGGCAATCCCTACTCACTCACATTGATATCTATTGATGAGCATCTCCATAGCCCATTGATACGCCTAGTTGATGTGAGACTATCTTCTCCTTTTCCTCACAACCTCCACCATATTCTATTCCACCTATAGTGCTATATCCATGGCTCACGCTCATGTATTGCGTGAAAGTTGAAAAGGTTTGAGAACATAAAAGGTGTGAAACAATTGCTTGACTTGTCATCGGGGTTGTGCATGATTTAAATACTTTGTGTGGGGAAGATGGAGCATAGCCAGACCATATGATTTTGTAGGGATAACTTTCTTAGACCATGTTATTTTGAAAGGACACAATTGCTTTGTTAGTATGCTTGAAGTATTATTGTTTTTATGTCAATATTAAGCTTTTGTTTTGAATCTTACGGATCTGAACATTCATGCCACAATAAAGAATATTACATGGATAAATATGTTAGGTAGCATTCCACATCAAAAATTCTGTTTTTATCATTTACCTACTCGAGGACGAGCAGGAATTAAGCTTGGGGATGCTTGATACGTCTCCAACGTATCTTTAATTTTTTATTGTTCCATGCTATTATATTATCTGTTTTGGATGTTTTATATGCATTAATATGCTATTTTATATTATTTTTGGGACTAACCTATTAACCTAGAGCCCAGTGCCAGTTTCTGTTTTTTCCTTGTTTTTGAGTATTGCAGATAAGGAATATCAAACGGAGTCCAAACGGAATAAAATCTTCGCGATGATTTTTCTTGGACAAGAAGAAACCTACCAGACTTGGAGAGGGGGGCAGGAGACCTGCCGGGAGACAACAAGCCTGCAGGGCGCGCCCTAGGGGGGGGGCGCCCCCCTGGCTTGTGGCCCCCCTGCAGGCCTCCTAACCCTAATCTTCCTCCTATAAATTCCCAAATATTCCCCCAATACCAAAGAGAGCCACGATAATACTTTTCCGCCGCCGGAAGCCTCTGTTCCCGTGAGATCCCATCTTGGAGCCTTTTCCGGTAATCTGCCGGAGGGGGGTTCGATCACGGAGGGCATCTACATCAACTCCATTGCCCCTCCGATGATGCGTGAGTAGTTCACCTCAGACCTTCGGGTCCATAGCTAGTAGCTAGATGGCTTCTTCTCTCTCTATGTTCTTCAATACCATGTTCTTCATGATCTTCATCGGGATCTATCCGATGTAATACTCTTTTGCGGTGTGTTTGTTGAGATCCGATGAATTGTGGATTTATGATCAGATTATCTATGAATATTATTTGAATCTTCTCTGAATTCTTATATGCATGATTTCATATCTTTGCAAGTCTCTTCGAGTTATTGGTTTGGTTTGGCCAACTAGATTGGTAATTCTTGCAATGGGAGAAGTGCTTAGTTTTGGGTTCAATCTTGCGGTGTCCTCACCCAGTGACAAAGTAGGGGTAGCGAGGCACGTATTTGTATTGTTGCCATCAAGGGTAAAAAGATGGGGTTTTCATCATATTGCTTGAGTTTATCCCTCTACATCATGTCATCTTACCTAATGCGTTACTCTGTTCTTCATGAACTTAATACTCTAGATGCAGGCATGTGTCGGTCGATGTGTGGAGTAATAGTAGTAGATGCATAATCGTTTCGGTCTACTTGATACGGACGTGATGCCTATATGCATAATCATTGCCTTGGATATCGTCATAACTATGCGCTTTTCTATCAATTGCTCGACAGTAATTTGTTCACCCACCGTATTATTTTCCTTCAAGAGAGAAGCCTCTAGTGAAACCTATGGCCCCCGGGTCTATTTTCCATATTATATTTTCAGATCTATAAACCAAAAATACTTTGCTGCAATCTTTTTACTTTTATTTTACTTTTCGTTTTAGTAATCTTTTATATCTATCTCTATCAGATCTCATCCTTGCAAGTAACCGTGAAGGGATTGACAACCCCTTTATAGCGTTGGGTGCAAGTGTTTGATTGTTTGTGTAGGTGCAAAGATTGGGGCCTTGCTTGTACCTCCTACTGGATTGATACCTTGGTTCTCAACAACTGAGGGAAATACTTATCTACTTTGCTGCATCACCCTTTCCTCTTCAAGGGAAAACCAACGCAAGATCAAGAAGTAGCATGGCTTCACACATCTTCGGCGAGCTTGGACATGAGTTGGTCCAAGTTGAAGAAAGCGTTGCGGCGAGAGTTTGTGTCTTCTACATACATGAAACATCTTCACCGTCACTTGGAGAACACCATACAAGGATCCATGTCTCTCGATGAGTACTTCATGAAGATGAAGAAAGACTTGCGATGAGCCGGTGTGGACGACCCCATTTGGATGAAGTTCCACTTCATGATGGGATTGAACAACGACATCGCCAAGACTATCTTGCACAACAACTATGAGTCTCTCGACGACATCTACGTTGGTGCTCTCAAGGCGGAACAAGAACTCAAGGCCAAGGCTACTCGACCCCGAGCACACTTTGCGACGACCAAGCTCCACGACTACGAGCATGAGGATGGTACCACCAAGATGTCCAAGCCCGACGAGCTCCAAGACGACGCTCCCAAGTACGACTTCACCGCCATCCCTCTTTGTGGCATTGACGATGCCGAGTCTACCACGACTCTTTTTGAAGACGGCGCGGCGACGACCACGACTACGGAGCCACTCAAGGAACATGCTTTGGAGGCGAACGACAAGGTGGTGGGCAAGGATGACGCTTCCATCTTTGGAGGCGAGAGTGATGATGTGCCATCTTCGGCCTTCATCCACGGTGAAGGTGACGAGTTGGTTGAGTATGGGATTTTCCCTTCGACCACGGCGGCGTTTGGTGATGAGTTGAGAGACTTTTGCCACCATATTGAGAGTGAGAGTGACTTCACCACTAGCCCCATATATGAAGAGTTGCCTCAATTCCCATGTGAGGAGAGCCACAACCCCCACCTCTTGAGTGAGATGAGTGACTCCACCATATGTGAGTATGAGTGCAACTACCTAGAGGGAGTGAGTGAGCCACCACCACATAGAGCGAGTGAGGTAGTTGATGAGGCATGTGAGGCCATTTCGATTTCTAACAACTTAACCTCTAACTCTATTGTGTCTTCTCCTTTGGTGCTAGGTCCCATATACGATGACGCGCCGATCCTTGATGACTTCGTCCTTCCTTTGGACAAGACGATGGCCATGGTGGAATATGACGCACCCCCCCACATGGTTCCATCATGATGAAGATGACCATGCTTTGGTCTTTACCACCTCACCTACACCACATGAGTGGAATGAACAAGGTAACATAGGTGAAGGTGATGCTATTGTCCCACTAGTGGACTATCTTGAGATTGATTTCTTGCATGATGATGATCACCCTATTTCCATGCTTCATGATTATGCGACTTCCTCATGTGATGAATTGCCCATTTACGATGAGTTTGACGATTCTCATGTGGAGTCTATTACTTGTGATGCCATGTTGCATAGGATACATTGTGAGAATTCTATAGGTCACGTCATGTTTGACAATCCGCTAAACTTGTCATATGCTATGCGTGAAATTTCACATATTGCATCTTTGCAATCTCACCGCAGCGACTATGCCTACCCCATCCAAATTAATCCCATTTGCTCATATGGCATAGATGACAAACCCATGGTTATTGGCATTTGCTTTTCTTGTGATGATATTGCCATGCTTCCTTTGCATCATTTGCGCAATTGTTCACTATTGCCATGCCATGATCTCCATGATTCGGATATGCATTGTTTTGGATGTTGTTCATATTCTCCATATTATGCTTCCGCTATTGCTCATGAGGAGACCCCTATAGTTTCCTCATACACATTAGGAGATTTTGATCCATCCTACACTTTGCATGATTTCCACAATTGTGTGCACAATATGCTTGCCATTGATATGAATGCTATGCGTGTGCCATCTATTTGCATGCTCAATTTGTGTCCTCATCGTGTTATACACAACAATTATTCTTTCGTGATGGATGACATATTCCTATACCATGCATCGAATTTCTTTGAGCATTGCATATCTTGTGCTAACTCACACGTGCACATACACATCATGAAGGATGATGTGTACATATACCACGCACACACAATTTTTCCCTTGTCTTTGTTGTGTGTAGGTACCTATGAATACTCGTCAACCTCACAATCCCATGAGTTGACGAAAAGAGCTCTTGAGAGCACCGATGCTTTGGGATCCACCGGAATGTGTCTCCAACCATTCCCCTTGCGCAAGGACTTCACGCATTTCTTCTACATGGCTCTCACATGGTTATGGGTTATTGTCCATTCTATATCCTTTTCCCATATTGCCATGTTCACTTTGCATGATATGCACATTTTTATGCCCTTGCCATGCAATTGTGACCCATGCCTTGCATCTCACACTCACTTGATTCTATGACTTGTATGTGTATTTGCAAGCTTGGTGGAGATATTGATTGCTATTGCCATGTTTGCTTGTTGACATGTCTATGATGATACTTTGCTCTTGCTTTCTGCTTGCGATATGTCATGCGCATTGTCTATGCCGATTATTTGCTCACATGACATAATTGCCATGATTTCCTCTAGTATGTTGCATCTTCGCACTACTAGTTTGCACGACATGATCACTGTGCTTGCTTATGTTGCATCACCGATGTGCTCCTTTTATGCGGTTGATGACAACCATTGCCATGCTTTGCACATGAGTGATATTGCTTATTGTCATATGTCTCCATATGTTGCCTCTCTCATGCTCGCTTTGCCATGTATTGAGTGCAACGCTGCTTTTGATCTTGCTAATGAGATTGCCCCCATAGCTTTCTCTCATATTATTGGAGCTTTTGACATCTTTCATGTGAAGCATGCTTTCTTTCCTTCTTTGCACCATATGCCTAGTGCCATGAATATAGACATTGTTGCATCATATTATTCATGCACTTTTGCTTCTAATTGTTATGTGCAAGAGAAGAGAACCATCATGATGGATGATGTGTTTGTCTACCATGCACATACATTGTTTCCTTTGTTGTGTGTATGTGTAGGATACTTCGACTACATGTCAACTTCCACTTCACGTGAGTTGACGATTCGAGCTCTTGAAAGCGAGCCATTCTACATCGACACGTTTCTACATTGCACTTGCTTGCGCATCGGCATTGTGACGGACGCACAAGGTCACGATTTTGAGGTGACATCCTTCTTGAGCATGGATATTATGGCTCACCCTACTTGTGTTGCTTGTACCATGACATATATGGGTCATCTTGGTCCACTTACTTGCACACATGTTAGAGATATTGCTTTCACTCATGATTGCTACCGTCCCATGCTTCATGACATATATACCTTGTGTGTTGCATCCAACTTGTGGATTGATTTCTCCTATCATATGTTTGGTTGCAACAATGTCATTTCTTCACATATGCCATGTCCAATTGCTTGCTACATGCTTGACTTGATTGCCTCACACATGATGAACAATTGCTCTTTCTATTGTGTTGAGTGCCGCACTATCTTCACTACACCATGTACACATTATGTTTGGATTGTCTTGCACTTGCGCCATGTGTCTAGACACTTAATTCTATTTGGTGTTGTGAATGATACCTATGCCTACCATAGACCTTTCGTTGATTGCTTTGTGCATGCATGCTATGACCTTGAGGTAGATGCTTGTTATATTATCACACATATTGGCATCCCAACCTCACCTAGGCATACATGTTTCCATGATTGCATTGCTTATGCTCAAGTTGTATGCTTACATGCCATGACACAGTCCCTTGTCACACCATATGATATGCATGATGACAACACTTGTTTGGTGATTCACCACTTGAATGCTTGGTTTTGCACTAACGCTAACCACATTTGTTTTTCCAAGTGTTTGTCGTGTTTGCTCCTTTTGAAGGAATTACTAGTTGGTGCAACATTGGAGAGTGCCCCTTTAGAACTTGATGATGATGAGTGATTGGTGATCGTCCACTTCTACATGGCGATGCCATCTCTTTCCCATGGTGATTTGGATTTTGATCCGAGGACGGATCTTTCCCAAGGGGATGGGATGATGCGGAGCATCCTACGGACATCACCATGACAAGAGTCCGTTTGGCAAGTGACACGTGCCACAACTACTTCACATACATAAAGGTGAATCATCTCCTTTACACATGTTCACTTGACCCCTTCAAGGATGGTATACTACTTGACACTCCCCTCGTGTGCATACATAGGTATTGTCGGATCTTCACGGATGACGAGGAGGAGTGCCGGCACCTACGTACAACTACACCATCCGCGAGGGAAGCTTGGAAGCGGAGATGGAAGAAGACGGAGTCCCGAAGAAGGAAGAAGAGCCAGGACAGCTTCCAGGCCCCTGACATCCGGCCCTTGGCCCGGACATCCAGCCCCTGGAGATCACACAGGCGCCAAGGCCTAGCTGAAGAAGGCTACAGGCGCCGAACATCCGGCCCTGGCCCGGACATCTGGCCTTCGGCCCCAGATTTCCGGCCGAGCGTAGACAGAGAGCATCAAAACCGGCGGCAAGGCCCTGGACATCCGGCACCTCGTGAAGACACGGACATCCGGCGCCTGCCTGCACGCAGAGACGGGCCGAAGGCCCATGTATCCCCTCTCCTTCGCCCTCATTTGCACTAAGACTATAAATAGGACCCCTCCTCCTCCTTTCTAGGGTTAGCAATGGTTTAGCTCATAGATTAGTTGAGCATTGCTCCTTCCATATACTTCTCCTAGGAGATTGTGACCTCCACGTGTGAGAAGATCTTATGGATGTCAAGGCCCCTATCTAGGGAAGATTCCTAGTGGATTCAAGGTCTCATCTCCCTATGGGATTTGGGATGAACTCTACCATGTATCCTCTTTCCCTTTGTTGTTCTTGTACCCTTGTGGATCTTGTGTGGATGTGAGCATAGTGGATGTGTGATTGGACTTGTTTTGAGAGTTTCTCTTGTGATTTCCCCCTCGTGTTCTTCGTGTTCATTCACAAATCCACCTCCAATTCGTGAAAGATCGACGCACACGGGCGTGCCCCGTATCATCAATGCTCACTGAACACACAGAAACTGAATAACAAGAGTCTTACATCCATTACATACCGTTTTGCTCAAATATGGTCTTTATGGCCAAGGCTACATATACTCGCAGCGGAAATCTTCAACGATAGCGTGAACCCATGCCATCTGCCTTAACCCTACAGACATTCAGACTGGGAAGCATCCTAGTTCGCATGTTCGTCTCCAACGAATTCTTCCCCATATTCCTGCTCTTCCATGCCTGGCCAATTAAATAACCAGTGGCAAGCCAATGAGTACATTGAATGTACTCGCAAACAACCCATGTTTTGGAATAAGGTATAACAAAGCATGATATAGCACTAAGTAGGTAAGTTTGCGGAAAGCTAATTTTGAGTGCAATGACATGATCAAAATAACTTGAAGTAGCATGCATCATGAGGATACAAGTATCCGTACGAACAGGTTACGGATATCAATATAATCGAGGTCTAGTCATCTCATGTTCAATCATCATGTCAAGTCATCCAACTTGTCTCGAGTATTCCATCTTTGTTATCCGCACACTCACACCAAGCTTGTGAAAACACTGGACGTAGCACAAGAGCGGTCATCCAACTGTCCTTGACCGTGGACACGGCTATTCGAATAGTTTTACACTCTGCAGAGGTTGCACACTTTACCCACAAGACTCGGGGAACTTTCGTGTCATCCACGACTCGTGGTATATTACATACCCGAGGTAAGCACCCGAACATTGCCTTTCCCCTAGCGATACTAAACAAAGATTCCACTCATTGGTGCCATCCCTCATGATATACATCACACGTATCATCCATGAGGGCACGCAACGGTGTGCCCGGTGCCTGTAAAGACAGCGCATGGTCGCCCTACCAGGCACGACCCCGTATCGAGAGTGACCTCGTCACTCCTGCCACTAGTAATGCGGGCTCTATGCTAGTACCCACCAAGGTAATCAACAAAGCCCCGTCCCATATGGGGTATCGTGGTTGTACATGTAAGGTTGGAATAACGGTCGCAACTTACACCAATCCGTTTTTGAAAACCACACACACTCACTTGCTCCAGTACACCACTTCTTTATCAAGTGGCTACCTAGATCATCATCATCTCCCTCGGGCATTAGTGTCACCCGACGGGGTTTTCGAAAAGTCTTTGAAATCACTTTCGTTTCCATCACCATGCATATTCCCGTCCCAATTTGCGTAGCATCTACTAAGCATCCTATCTACTCCCACTTGCACAACCCTCATAGGAAGGTTGGGTCATGCACGATGCAAGTATCAACGGAAAAGTAATAGAGGCATCCGCCAAAGTGATCACCACATCATCATGATCAACATTACAAAATGAAGTGCTATATGCCAAGCAATAAAATGGTTTCTTAAACATGGTCAAAGGGCTGCTTGCCTGGCTCAGCAAAGTCTTCGAGGTCTTCACCCGCTCCTCGTCCAACTCCAAGCACTTCGTCTACTTCGTCAACTAACGCCGGAAACAACTGGAATAAGCAACACAACAAACAAAGAAATATAAGTGATCTATAAATAGGAGTTTTATTTTTCTTGGATACTTCTGGCTATAAGAAAAATAACCAAGGAGGTTTTATTGGATCTGGATCAAAGGAGATTTTTGAATGGTGGAAATGAATGAAATGATGACCCTATTTGAAGTCTACAGAAAATATTTTTATAAAAATGAGTGGATGCACTCATCAAATAGGATTTGATTTTATAGAAATTTAGAAAGTGGTTTCACTGGATTTGGGGTTGGGATGAATTTCCTATGATTTCCTCAAGGTGAAATAAATGGAAAATGGGCCATTTGGTAGATCCAACAGAATAGGTGCATGGTAAAAATGTTCACCATGGCTATATAAACAAGGAATGATTTTTGGAGTCTCTGGAAACTTGAATCACTCCACTTGGAGTTGATATGAGTGCTCTAGGGATTTTACAAGTGGGGCATTTCATAGTTCAAATTCAATTTTGAATTTGAACTCTACAGAAAAGTTTGCAGGAAAAATGTGTAAGGTATATTTTTGGATAGAGCATGATTTGAGCAACATCCAGGAATTTGAATCACCAAATTTGGACTTGAAATGATTTTTCTATGAATTATTTAGTGCCACTGGAAAAGAAAAAAGGGAAGGGAATTACCAAAAAGGCCAACCTGCGCACACGGCGCAAGTTAGCTAATGGGCCGGCCCAGCTGCCCAGCTGAGCGCGCGCAAGGCCACGCCGGAGGCGTATTCTGGGGATCTCTAACGATGGCCGCAATGGACTTGGCACTCTGGCCATCGAGAGGGGGAAATGAAGCTCGGGGAAGGTCCGTGGAGACGTAGGGGTCACTTCGATGAGGCTCAGAGGAGCAGGGGGAGGCCACCGTGGCCGAATTTGAGAGGAGGCTGACAGGGGGAGCTCCGGTCTTAGCGGACGATGGAGGGCTCGGGACGGGAAACGGGATGATCTAGGAGGTTCAGGGGAGAGAGAGAGCTAAGGGGGACAGTAGGGGCTCGGGGGGGCAGCTCTTATAGGGAAGGCGACGGTGCACCACGAGCTGGTGCGCTGGCTCGGTCACTGTCGTTGCTGGAGGGCACGGGGGGCCGCGGGCGCGTGCCCGGGGTGTTGGTGGATGTCGTCCACGACTGGGAAGAGGGAGAGAAGGAGCGGGCGAGTGCAGACGCGTCGCGCGTGCGAGCGCGCCCACTGGTGCCCGCGGGCGGCCGGCGCACGTGCGAGGAGGGGATAGAGGAGGGGGACAGGGGCCTTGCGTGTCCTGGACGTCGAGGGGCCTCGACTGGCGCGCTGGGGAGGCCCAAGGCGGCCAGGGGACACGAGGTCAGCGCTCGGATGCTCTACCGCGTGCTCCAGAGCACACTTTTGGCCGGCATGGGCGCGTCCTGACGCGCTCTGGCGCGCCCACTTGCATCCAAAAGCTGCCGGGGAACTAAACAATGCGGGAAGGAGCATTGGATGCCCTGGTTTCCTGATAGGAGAGAGGAGAGGCTGAGAGAGAGGGAGAAAAGGGGTGTCCAGGGGGTGTAAATGGGGTTTTCACCCCTTAATCATGGAGCTGCGGCCATGCAAGATTTACTGGAGGTAGAGGAGGGTCAGGAGGGACCGTGGTAAAAATTTGGGATCAAGGAGAATAAGTTAGAGGGTGAAAACAGTGACTTTTAGAAATGACCAGAAGGTGTTTGATGGTGATTTGGCCAAGTAAATGAATTCTACTTGCCTTGATATTTAACAAGATCAAATGGTGGTTAAAAATAGGGCTGAACACCAAGTTTGAGATTAGCTGAAGAAAGTTGCCAATGTAAACTTGCTAAACCCTAAAAATCAACAAGTTTTTATAGATCTGGTCATGCTAAGCTATTCTCCTCAATGCACCAGTTTGTGTGGTGGCATTATTTGGATATAAGAGCATGCCCAAAAAGTTTGGGACCAAATGGTCAAACTTGACAATGCAAAAATTTCCAATTCTTGAAATCAACAGAAGTGGGTTTGGGGGGATTTGGTCAAGTGGATCAGCTCCCCTTGATGCACCACTTGGTGTGGATGCGTTATTAGAGAATTAGAACATGTCCACCAGGTTTTAGACCAATAGGAGAAACTTCACCATGTAAAGTTGTTCAAATTTGATTCTGGACAAAAAGGGTTTTGGGATATTTTGATGAACCAAAACAATTGGGATTGCAATGAAACTTTTCAAGATCATCACATATAGTATGTGTGACTTGCTAGAATTTTCCTGGATTTATTTGAAAATATTTCTTATAGAAATATTTCAAATGCTTGATTTAAGCAGAAATGGTTTTGGAAGGTTTTGTCCAATATTTTGAACATGACCATGTGTTGAAACTCTTATATATGGAAAATATATGTCCACTAAGTTTCCCTAAATTTTCTGAAATATTTTCAAAGCATTTAAATAATTTTTCCCTATGAAAAACCATTTCTGGCCTTAAGAAAAAGTCTTTAAATAAAATAGTAAAATAACCTTTTAAAATTAATATTTGGTGTTTTTGGGAAGTATTATATATAGTAGGTTTCAAATAAAGTCTTTGGGGGAAAAGGATCCACCCAGTTTGAGGACTTGTAGTGCAAATCTCAATTCAGGGGTTTTTGAAAACCTAATTTGAATAAATCCTTTTTGGACAAGATAAAATTTGTATAAAAAGAGTTTTTGGTCCTATACACATGGCATGATCATTGGGCAAAGACTTGGGTCAAGGAGATGAGTTTTGTGAGTAGGAGGGATTTTATGAATATAGAGCACAAGCAAGCAAACAAACAATCAGCATTCAAGTCAAGCATCACAACCACACAAAAAGTTTTAATCGGTCCTAATTTTTGAGCTATGTTAACTTAGACAGAAGAGGCTAAACACAGGATGTGACAAACCTACCCCCCTTACAAGAATCTCGTCCCCGAGATTCCTAGGCTAGGCGTAGAAAAGATGCGGAAATCCAATGGTGAGGTAGTCTTCACATTCCATGAGGCTTCCCCGCCGGTGTGGTTGCTCCACTTGTCCTAGAGGTGATTGATGATACGGCTTCGCGTGCGTCGTTTGACTTCGTCTAGGAGGGTGAACAGGGTTTTTGCGATATGCTAGGCTTGCCTAAAGGTCAAGGGTTTGGCGAGAGAGGTTCTGGCAAGGGCCTGGCTCACGTGTGTATTCCAAGGTCGTAATACGTGGCAAGGTAGTGTGTCTGCGCGCTGGTCCTGGGTTTCGCTCGTTGGTTGGTGACATCTAGATGTCTCGTGCTAGAAGGGTCGAGTCTTGATGTAGCTCCCGTTGACGGGGAGGTCCTTCACTCCCTTAAGGCAGGAGATCTTCAGTCGCAGGCGGTCTTCATCCTTGAGGGTGTTGAAGCGCATCATCGTAGGCTTCTTGTCAAGAACTTCTGCTTGAGGAAGTTGGCCATGTAGGTCCTTCATTCATCTTTGGTCATTTGTCTTCGTAGTCATGGACGCACGTTTATGGCGGACGTCGAGTGTTTGGTCTTCTTGTCTCTCCGTAGCCATTTGTGGCAAGGTTGGGCTGAGTCTCGTCCCTAAGACTAAGCTTAGAGATTTGACGCAAAAATGGTTCCTACCACCTAGGAAAGTTTTTGAGGGGTCCTAGATGAGCTGGCTACCCGAAATTATAGACCAACCATCCAATCCCCAAGGTGTGAGGCTTAGCAAGTGGGGTGAACTACCTTTGGCAGGTGGATCCTCATGATCCAGTCAGGGTCATGCCCATGATTGGACCAAAAAGGGGCTAATAATGAAGTCATGACAGTTGTCCCACTTCATTCTAGGTCTTGAAAGGATAGGGACGTCATGCTCATCATGCACCGTCAAAGTGGTGGAGTGAGGGGGTTATCAACTTCTTCGTCCCGTCCTAGTCAGGAACTAATAGGTGATCATTAAAAACATGGGCTCTCCACTCCTCTTGATGTCCAAGGGTTTTATCGTGCTTGAACGTCGGTGCTTCTTGGCATAGTCTAGCTGATGTAGCTGGTAGAGGAGCGGTGCTTGACTTCTCTTGCTTCTTCTTCTTCGTCTTCGTGGCTTCCCAATCGTAGTGGTTCTTCATCTTGCTTGGGCAAGAACGTCTTCTGCTGTAGGGAGGGTGCTTCGAGAAGTCCAACTTCTTTAAGGTAAAACCTTCTACTTTGAGAGGCAAGGCAGTTGGTGTTTCTGGGGCTTATCCAAATAGGACTAAGGTGTTCCTTTCTCTCATTGGGTAGATAAGTATGTCATCCGTGAGGATAACAACATATTTCCCCAAGTATCCCACAGGCACATTGCTCGTGGGACATGTGAGAGGAGCGGGCATTTGCTCCGGATGGTCACTTGTCCAGGGATTTGTGGTCCATCGTGATCTAGTTCTTCGTGTCCACCTCCCTTATGGAAAGGGTGGGTGGTGTTCAAGGTGGAGTACTGGCTATAGTCTTTCGACTTAGAGCCTAGGACTATGGTCGTGATCTTACCATGTTGTGGTCGGTAAGCTTAGGGGTTTCAAGGATCTTAGGATGTGAGTGAACGTCTATCACCTTATCCTTGAGCACGGTTCTCAGATGCCAATAGTCCTACCTATTTCCCCAAACAAAATCACCCTATATCATTGAAGGAATCGTCTCATATAAGTCAACTCCAACATCACTCATGCTACTCATATCTCTAAGGTTTTGAGAGAAGGACTAAACAAAAATCTCATATGTATACTATAGCTAACTCATATACATCCCTATGTAAAAATCCTCGGGAAAGCATACAAGCTGCTAAGCTTGGTTGTGACACTACAAATCCAAGTGTTCAACTAATATATCCAAGGTCTAAGGTGTTGCATCTCTATGCTAAGAAAACACGTAATATACCAATCCAAAATCTCGTTTCCTTCCTAGGAATCCAATTAATCGATCCACGAATACCATCCACTATTACATGATCTATTACTGCTATAAATCCAATACCGGTGACGTTCCATATATCTCCAAATTTCCTGAATCCCCAAATTCCAGAAAGAACTATCTCATCACAGTATAGCCAGCAATTCCCATCATGATGATCTAGTAAACTCCAATGTAAGGTGCATATGGATCCTTGAATCAATTCTGACAACCATCCAATATTCCTGGTTTGTCTTCCACCGAGAAACATGGTATCAAGATCAAGACCATTGGACTAAATCCAAATTACTCCGAACCTTGTAGTTTGATTAACCCTGAGCACCTATTAGAATCACCCATTAAATCCAAGGTTTACATCTAGTAAGAATCCCCTACTAGTTACTCCAGTCACTATCGTATCACCATCAATCCACCATCAATATTACTTGCCAAAGTCAAGTCATTAATCTACCGAGAATTTCAGCTTGTGGTCAAATTTGTCCTACTAAATCCAATTTGTTCAAGGGAGAATTTATGCAACTCTATTAATTTGATCCACCAAGTTCTTCTACCGCCATGAAAGTCTCGTAACCCACCAAAGATCTTAGCTATATCCTCAAGATATCTATTAGAACCTCATCAAATCATTAGTCTACTGATCATATATCCTCAAAACGATCTTCCCTATGGCATCGTGAGATCAAGTGCTAGCTTAAGGATGTAAGGTGTTCGTCCACTATGATCACTCCTATGATGAAATCTAGGGCTAAACCAAGGTTATCGAAACTCAACCAATGTCCTTGCGCAAACCCGTATGTTAAGCACATGGCTAAGGGTTTGAGCTGGGGGTATCTAGTGAGGTCTGGGTCTATCTAGGGAAGGGCTTCCAGCCTTGAGGGGAAAACCTAACCCTTTACAGGGTTGCACTTGGTCAAGTAGGTTGTTATCACGAGTCTTCAGTGCTAGTTGATCGTTGAGGTGGATCATTGATGCGACTTGTCTTGCTGGCCTTCAGTTGCTGAGAAAGGCGAGAAGGGAAAGTAGCATAGAGGGGAGTGTCTAAGGGGGTGGTATAATGCAAGTGCAATCAAAAAGTGCAGAGAAGGCCAAACACACTTATTAAGATAAGGTGGGTGATATAGTCGCGTACTTGTTGCCTGGGGCAAAAGTGCGACTTACACCAAAGCACAAACAAGCAAAAACAAGCAACACACATCATGGTTCCATTCGAACCATCAGACGGACTCGACTTCGCATGGGGAATACACGACTCGTCCTACCCTAGGGGTTCTCGGACTCAGTAGTCATGCTTGCTTCGTGTATAGGAGTCCGCTCGGTCTTCTGGGTCTATGCCTCTTGTAGCTGTTTGTCGAAATGATCCTGGTTGTGCCTGAAGAGTCTTTGACAACTTCGCATCTGGTGAGTTGACGATGAAGGTGATTCCTCATGGTCATCATCGACAGGGTCTCCTGGTGCCTTCGTAGTTGTGCCGATGTCTTCTTGTCCTTCAAGGCGTCGAGAGTTCCAAGTGGGCAATCCTTTATGCAATGACATCCACAAGGCATGATAGAGCTCCAACTTGTCGGTCATGTTGATGATAATATCGACACCAAGAGCGGGGGATGAAGAGAACCATTTTCCTGCTCACTATAGTGAGGCGGACCAAATGGCGAGGTTCTCATCCACCGGTGGTTGCCGATACAACAACGGTAAGGGGTATCGTGTATTTTTGCATAGAGCATGATTTTAGCAACATCTAGGAATTTAAATCACCAAATTTGGACTTGAAATGATTTTTCTATGAATTATTTAGTGCCACTGGAAAAGAAAAAAGCGAAGGGAATTACCAAAAAAGGCCAACCTGCGCACAGGGCGCAAGTTAGCAAATGGGCCGGCCCAGCTGCCCGGCTGAGCACGCGCAAGGCCACGCCGGAGGCGTATTCTGGGCAACATGCCTTCCCAGTGGGGAGGCAGCCATGGGCAACCCGCCTCCAGTTAAACCGTCGGGCCCGACAGGCTGGGTCGCCGACAGGTGGGCCCTGCCTGTCAGGACCTCCTTCCTCCTCCCGCTTGAGCAGACGCTCGCTCCGGCAGCACCGGCCATCTCCGGCGGCGCTCTGACTACCGGGGTGATCAGGGCGAAGAGCCGCATCCACCTGAGGGCTCCGTTTTTGCCAGGGAGCGCCGGAGCCAGGTCGGCTTCGGCCGCGGCGGTCTCCAACGACGGCCGCAACGGACTTAGCACTCTGGCCATCGAGAGGGGTCAATGAAGCTCGGGGAAGGCCCGTGGAGATGCAGGGGTCACTCTGGTGAGGCTCAGAGGAGCAGGGGGAGGCCACCATGGCCGAATTTGAGAGGAGGCCGACAGGGGGAGCTCCGGTCTTAGCGGACGATGGAGGACTCGGGATGGGAAACGGGATGATCCAGGAGGTTCAGGGGAGAGAGAGAGCTAAGGGGGACAGTAGGGGCTCGAGGGGCGGCTCTTATAGGGAGGGCGACGGTGCACCGCGAGATGGTGCGCCGGCTCGGTCACTGTCGTTGCTGGAGGGCACGGGGGGCCGCGGGAGCGTGTCCGGGGTGTTGGTGGATGTCGTCCATGACTGGGAAGAGGGAGAGAAGGAGCGGGCGAGTGCAGACGCGTCGCGCATGCGAGCGCGCCCACTAGTGCCCGCGAGCGGCCGGCGCGCGTGCGAGGAGGGGATAGAGAAGGGAGAGAGAGGAGGGGGCCAGGGGCCTTGCATGTCCCGGACGTCGAGGGGCCTCGACTGGCGCGCTGGGGAGGCCCGAGGTGGCCAGGGGACGCGAGGTCAGCGCTCGGATGCTCTACCGCATGCTCCAGAGCACACTTTTGGCCGGCATGGGTGCGTCCTGACGCGCTCTGGCGCGCCCACTTGCGTCCAAAAGCTGCTGGGGAACTAAACAATGCGGGAAGGAGCATTGGATGCCCTGGTTTCCTGATAGGAGAAAGGAGAGGCTGAGAGAGAGGGAGAAAAGGGGTGTCCAGGGGGTGCAAATGGGGTTTTCACCCCTCAATCATGGAGCTGCGGCCATGCAAGATTTACTGGAGGTAGAGGAGCATCATGAGGGACTATGGTAAAAATTTGGGATTTAGGAGAATAAGTTAGAGGGTGAAAACAGTGACTTTTAGAAATGACCAGAAGGTGTTTGATGGTGATTTGGCCAAGTAAATGAATTCTACTTGCCTTGATATTTAACAGGATCGAATGGTGGTTAAAAATAGGGCTGAACACCAAGTTTGAGATTAGCTGAAGAAAGTTACCAATGGAAACTTGCTAAACCCTAAAAATCAGCAGAAACAGGTTTTTATAGATCTGGTCATGCTAAGCTATTCTCCTCAATGGACCACTTTGTGTAGTGGCATTATTTGGATATAAGAGCGTGCCCAAAAAGTTTGGGACTAGATGGGGAAACCTGACAATGTAAAAAAATTCAATTCTTGAAATCAACAGAAGTGGGTTTGGGGGGATTTGGTCAAGTGGATCATCTCCCCTTGATGCACCACTTGGTGTGGATGCATTATTAGAGAATTAGAACATGTCCACCAAGTTTGAGACCAATAGGAGAAACTTCACCATGTAAAGTTGTTCAAATTTGATTCTGGACAGAAAGGGTTTTGGGATATTTTGATGAACCAAAACAATTGGGATTGCTATGAAACTTTTCAAGATCATCACATATAGTATGTGTGACTTGCTGGAATTTTCCTGGATTTATTTGAAAATATTTCTTATAGAAATATTTCAAATGCTTGATTTAAGCAGAAATGGTTTTGGAAGGTTTTGTCCAATATTTTGAACATGACCATGTGTTGAAACTCTTATATATGGAAAATATATGTCCACTGAGTTTCCCTAAATTTTCTCAAATATTTTCAAAGCATTTAAATAATTTTTCCCTATGAAAAACCATTTATGTCCTTAAGAAAAAGTCTTTAAATAAAATAGTAAAATAACCTTTTAAAATTAACATTTGGTGTTTTTGGGAAGTATTATATATAGTAGGTTTCAAATAAAGTCTTTGGGGGAAAAGGATCCACCCATTTTGAGGACTTGTAGTGCAAATCTCAATTCAGGGGGTTTTGAAAACCTAATTTGAATAAATCCTTTTTGGCCAAGATAAATTTGTATAAAAAGAGTTTTTGGTCCTATACACATGGCATGATCATTGGGCAAAGACTTGGGTCAAGGAGATGAGTTTTGTGAGTAGGAGGGATTTTATGAATATAGAGCACAAGCAAGCAAACAAACAATCAGCATTCAAGTCAAGCATTACAAGCACACAAAAAGTTTTAATTGGTCCTAATTTTTGAGCTATATTAACTTAGACAGAAGAGGCTAAACACAGGATGTGCCACAATTCCAAGTGAATGGTATAAATGTTATTGAAGAATCTCTGACCATCACTATTGGAAGTTTTCAATTACCTCTACCTAGTGTCAAAAAGAAATATGATATACTTATTGTTGGGGATATGCACATTCCCATTGAGGTAACTTAGTGTTTTACGAAAGTTCTTTAGTTTCATGCTAATCGGAAGTGGTTGTTAATAAGACTTGATCAACCTTATTAATGGATCATTTTTGAGAGGCATGAAGTTGAGGAATCTAGTAAGCACAACTCTCTATTCCCACCTTTTATTTTCTGTTTTAGTTAGTTAAATAAAATAAAATGCCATGCTTATCCTGTTTTCTGTTTTCTCCGTGCAATGAAAAATGACCCAAAAATGAAAATTCTCAGAATGCCCTGAAAATTTAACCCGATTTTTTCTGAATATTTATGAATTTTTGATGCAAATAACACCAGAGGGGGGTGCACCTGGTGCCCACAAGACACCAGGGCGCGCCAGCACCCCCAGGCGCGCCCTGGTGGGTTGTGGCCCCCACGTGGGCCCCCTCACTTATCTCTTTAGCCCACATCATCACCTACCTCCAGCAAAAAATCACCACATCCACCATTTTCGTGTTCTTGCTCTCAAACCCGTGGATTTCGATCTCTTTGTTCGAAGCTCCGTTTCCGAAACTGTTTGGAGGGATTGCTTCTTGGTATGTGACTCCTCCATTGCTCCAATTAGTTTTTGTTTTAGTGGGTTATTTTTAGAGTAATTAGCTACTCTTGGTGCTGCTGTAGATTGAAAGCACATTTGCTCCCTTGGTGGTTTTGGTAATTAAAAACAACATATATGTCATTGAACTAATGTTTCCACTAAGCATATTTCAGGAAAAGTTCAATGATGGGTTGGCAAAAGGATTGTGGAGAAACCCCTAGATGCAAGGAAATGGATTGGCAAAGCTTCAAGCAAGAGGACTCTACATTTTACTTTGTGAGAAATCACTTTGAGTCCATAGGAAAGCCAATACTATTAAAAGGGGGTAACGTAAAGTTGGTGAACAAGATGCTCCACGTGCACAAGTGATAGTCACCAAAAACACCCACAAGCTCTTCCACAAATACTCTGTCTAGAACCCTACCACTCAAATCGGTAAGACCAACAATTCCTATTCGGTCTCACCGAGATTCAAACCCTAGACAAATCATAAGCCAAACCCTAGCCCATCGGTGCAGTCGATTTCCACTTCGGTGCCACCGAGTTCAGTTGCCAACTTTCTGGTTAGCCATTTTCAAGCATCGGTACCACCGAGTTTTGCCAATCGGTCTCAGCGAGATTTGGACCAACTTCCTGGTTAGCCATTCTCAAGAATCGGTACCACCGAGTTTTGTGAATTGGTCTCACCGAGTTTTTGGACCAACTCTCTGGTTAGCCGTTGTCAAGAATTGGTACCACCGAAATTTGAGAATCGGTCTCACCGAGTTGTGCAATCTGACCGTTGGTCATCTTATCGGTACCACAGAGAGTTATGTATCGGTCTCACCGAGATTCAAAAGTTACTGCCTTTTGGTCACTTCGGTACCACCGAATTTTACACTTCGGTGTCACCGAGTTGGTCACTTTAGGTGTAACGGTTGGATTTTTTGGGATGCCTATATATACCCCTTCACCACCACCCACTCGAAAGAGAAGCACTCAGAACTATTCCATACTTGCCCCATCCAATTTTCTGAGAGAGAGCCACCTACTCATGTGTTGAGATCAAGCTATTCCATTCCTACCTTATGAATCTTGATCTCTAGCCTCCCCAAGTTGCTTTCCACCAAATCAATCTCTTCCACCATAGCCAAATCTGTGAGAGAGTGATTGTGTGTTGAGGAGTCTATCATCTTGAAGCACAAGAGCAAGGAGTTCATCGACATTGCCGAGCCTATTACCTTTTGGAGGGTGGTGCCTCCTAGATTGGTTAGGTGTCGCTTGGGATCCTCCTACTTCGTGTTGTGAAGTTGAACCAAGAAGTTTGTACGGGCAAGGAGATCGCCTACTTCGTGAAGATCTACCCATAGTGAGGCTAGTCCTTCATGGACGGAAGCCGTTATGGAATAGTCAAGGTTGCTACTTCGTGGACCCTTATGGGTGGAGCCCTCCGTGTACTCTCGCAACCGTTACCCTCCGTGGGTTGAAGACTCCATAAACGTGGACGTACGATAGCACCACCTATCGGAACCACGGGAAAAATCTTCATGTCTTCAAATTGTGTTTGATCTTCCTTCCTACCCTCTACTACATATGCTTGTTGTTACTCTCCGCTGCTATACTCTTAGACATGCATGTGTAGGGTGTACTTGAATTGCTATCATTGCTAAAATCTACCAACACTTAAAATTGGGAAAAGGTAGAATTTTATTTGGTCAAGTAGTCTAATCACCCCCCCCTCTAGACATACTTTCGATCGTACATAGATGAGCTTGATTGTTGAATTCTTAGAGTTCTAAGTCGTTTGAATGCTCCATATGGCCTCTATGCATGCTTAGGAGTAGTTGCTAACAATCTTACAAAGTTTTGTTGACAAAATTTTTGGTGGACTAAAATTTTTCAGAATTTTTATAGGAATAAAATGCAATTCTTTAGGAGTTCTTCGAGGAGGAGATCCTCGGGAGCCTCATCAAGTGGAAGCTCAGTTCGACAGTCTTATGTTGAACCAAGCGAAAGCTCGATGCGAGATGCCGCCACCAAATCATGCTTGTGGCCTTGCGACGAGTTCATGGAAGGTGCAGGTATTAAGGAGGAATTTGATCAATTTATTCACAATACCGAGCTTGCCTCCTTCATCGCAGATAAGTGCCCCCAACACCTCGAGCTCATGAAAACCTTCACAAAGAAATTTAAATATTTTCCTCGTGAGTCTAGAGTTTCGTTCAACTTGTACGATCATTCCTTTACCATGCCGTTAGAAATGTTTAGCGATGCATGCAAACTTCCATATGAGGGTTCCCCCGATGAACCAACAAAATCTGAATACGAGTCATTTTTAGTTAATCTTTGCTTTGGCGAAGATAGGGGGTTACACAAGAGAGAATTAACAGCATCCATTTTCCTTCACAACAATATTTTGCGCTCTTTAACGGTAAATGTGTTGTAGGCAAACGAGATTGTAGCACATTGTGTGCTCATGATTTGAGTCTCTTACACACTGCCATAACTGGGAATAAGGATTATAATCTTGGTGCAATTGTTGCACGGAGGTTGCAGCTTAATGTTGCTAGTGGTAATTTTATGGAGGAATCTATGCCTCCCGTGTATCTAAGAGATTAAATATTTCACCATGGCCTAGTGACCCCATCCTACCCACTCAGTATTTAGACTTTGATGCCATGAAGCGTCATAAGTTCCTTACGGGCACGGCCACCAACTATACCTATAACTTGAGATTTAATAAAAAAAAGTTGTGCCTGTTGCTTTGCCTACTCCTGCTCTTTTTGATTTTCACAATAGGGGAAGATATTATGTTCTTGAGAGCGAAGCCCATGCGTACAACGCGGAGGTTGAAGCTGCCACGAGGGCCGCAGAGTCTGCTCCGAGGTTCTCAATGAGCCAACGCCCAGATTATTATTCATACGGATGGTGATTACCAAGCTAGGCCAAAAGCCTAAGCTTGGGGGAGTACGTATTTCCACCGACATTACATTCATGTTCACACATTTCATTCCAGTTGTCGGTGTTCACACTCTTTCATTGTAATATCCATGCTTGATTTGTTTTCTCGCTTTCTTCTTGTGTGTTTGAAAAACTTTGAGAAAACCCAAAAATATTTCCTACTTCTTTTTTTTAGTTTTTCTTCCTAGCTTAGTTTAATTGTAGCATCAAAATAAAACCCAAAAAGATTTCTCGCTTCTTCTTTTACTTGTTGGGATCTTTCCCATGTAAATAGTTTTTCTCGTTTTTGTTTTTCCTCTTTAATTTGCTTTCTGCAAGAAAAAACAAAAACTCCAAAAATATTTCAGTGTGTTTCTCTGAAATTCTTTTCTGTTTACTTGAGTCGTACCTAGGAGAAGACCACAATGAAATCGTTGAGTGGTTCTCATTTGCATTATCGTTTATCTAACAAAGAGCCCATGTCACTTTGTCTTCTCCTCTTGAATAAAATGTTTGTAGATTCCAGCTTAGTCCATTGCACTCTTGCACTATTATTATCTTCTTATCGTTCGATCGTGCAAGTGAAAGGCAATAATGACGACATTTGATGAATTGACTGTGGCAGAGAAAAGTGGGTATGAACTCAACTTGTTTTTGTTTTTGTAAATATGTTTAACCTAGTATCTCTTGATTTAGCTCATTATGATCAAACATGTTTGCAATGACCATTAGAGATTATAGTTGTTCATGCCATGCTTAAGTATATAGGAGTGGATAATGATTTATCTTGGTTGTCAACATGCATTAAAATGGTTGTGATGCGCTATGATGATATGGTATCCTCCTCTGAATGTTTCAAGTGGCTTGACTTGGCACATGTTCACGCATGTAGTTGAATCAAAACCAACATAGCCTTCATGATATTTATGTTCATGCTGTCCATATCCTACTCATGCTAGTATTCAATGTTGATTATATGTAATGCATGTTCATGACCGTTTTCGCTCTCTAGCTGGCCGCTTCTCAATCTATTTGCTAGCCTTCGCCTGTACTAAGCGGGAATACTGCTTGTGCATCAAAACCCTTAAACCAAGTTATGCCAGATGAGTCCACTATATCTACCTATATACGGTATTACCCTGCCGTTCCAAAGTAAATTTGCATGTGTCACCTCTAAAAATTCAAATGAACATCTGTTTTGTGTGCTGGACCGCTCATGAAGCGACAGGGGGCGGTCGGTATCTTCCATGCTAAGCGGGTTATTCTCATGATGAGTGTTTATTCACTTGTCCTTACACGAGAGGGGCGGTAATATGGATTTCCAGTCCCGAAATCAAAAATAAAAAATAATTAAACAAAACTCCCCTAGGAATGTTGTTGGTTTGGACGGTACCCGTGGACGCGGCTCGCCGTGGAGTGTGGTTGTTGGTGGAGGGGGAGTAAACCTTAACTTTTACCGCTTGGGAACCGCCGCTAATTTGTTTAGCATGGAAGATATTGATAACTCTTGGTCGTGACGTTGACAGGAAGGGTGTACCTCCCAAATTATACTTATCTCTGTTTTAAACCTTGAGCTCTGGCACCGCTGCAAATCCATGCTTCCCTCTGCGAAGGGATTATCTATTTACTTTTATGTTGAGTCATCACCTTCTCGAATAAGCGCTAGACCTGAGAGCACTATTGTCATCCTCATGCATTGTGTATAGTTGATGTTGGGTGCAGCATGACTGGATCTTTTCTACCATGAATTACGATGTTTAGTCGCTGCTTGAACTTTGGAGGCGCTCTGCATTTATGTTTTGCGGTCTCAGAAAGGGCTAGCAAGATACCACTATTGTCATATTGTATCATGATTGTTTTGATAAAGTGTTGGCACTTGAGTTATCTTATTATTGCTCGCTAGTTGCTTATGTTATTGTTATGATTAAATATAATCTCTAAGAGTTATTGTTGACATGGTTAGTCATAATCTTTGCTGAAAACATGGGTGCTACTTAAGCATATATATGTAAACAAGAACAAAAGAGTTCATAAAAGTTTTTCTTTATCACTTTCAGTTTGTCAACTGAATTGCTTGAGGACAAGCAAAGGTTTAAGCTTGGGGGAGTTGACACGTCTCCAACGTATCTACTTTTCCTCACTCTTTTGCCCTTGTTTTGGACTCTAATTTGCACGATTTGAATGGAACTAACCCGGACTGACGCTGTTTTCAACAGAACTACCATGGTGTTGTTTTTGTGCAGAAATAAAAGTTCTCGGAATGGAACGAAACTTTTTGGAGATTTATTTCAGAATAAATGAGAATTATTGGAGCCAAAATACACCGAAGAGGGGGCCAGGGTGAGCATCACCCACCAGGGCGCGCCAGGCCCCCTCGGCGCGCCCTGGTGGGTTGTGCCCACCTCGTGGCCCCACTTGCCCTAACTCCTCCACTATAAATTTCTAATTTCGGAGAAAAAAATCAGAGAGAAAGAATTACCGCGTTTCACGATACGGAGCCACCGCCACCTCCTGTTCTTCATCGGGAGGCCAGATCTGGAGCCCGTTTGGGGCTCCGGAGAGGGGAATCTTCGGTCTTCGTCATCACCAACCTTTCTCCATCGCCAATTCCATGATGCTCCCCACCGGGAGTGAGTAATTCCTTCGTAGGCTTGCTGGTCGGTGAGGAGTTGGATGAGATTCATCATGTAATCGAGTTAGTTTTGTTAGGGCTTGATCCCTAGTATCCATTATGTTCTGAGATTGATGTTGCTATGACTTTGCTATGCCTAATGCTTGTCACTAGGGCCCGAGTGCCATGATTTCAGATCTGAACCTTTTATGTTATCATCTCTATATCAATGTTCTTGATCCGACCTCGCCTAGTCATATGCACCTATTACGTGTTATGATCCGTCAACCCCATAGTGACAATATTTGGGATACTTCGCGGTGATGACCGTAGTTTAAGGAGTTCATGTATTCACCATGTGTTAATGCTTTGTTCTGGTTCTCTATTAAAAGGAGGCCTTAATATCCCTTAGTTTCCTTATGGACCCCGCTGCCACGGCAGGGTAGGACAAAAGATGTCATGCAAGTTCTTTTCCATAAGCACGTATGACTATTTACGGAATACATGCCTACATTACATTGATGAACTGGAGCTAGTTCTGTGTCGCCCTAGGTTATGACTGTTACATGATGAATATCATCCAACGAGTTACCGATCCAGTGCCTACGAGATTTTCACTTATTGTTCTTGCTAAGTTACTATTGCTGATGCTGCTATTCCAACTACTACAAAACTACTGCTACTACTGTTACCGCTACTGTTACTGTCACTACTGCTATCAAACTATCATATTACTGTGCTACTGATCACTTTGCTGCAGATATTTAATCTCCAGGTGTGGTTGAATTGACAACTCAACTGCTAATACTCTCAAGTATTCTTTGGCTCCCCTTGTGTCGAATCTATAAATTTGGGTTGAATACTCTACCCTCGAAAACTGTTGCGATCCCCTATACTTGTGGGTTATCACTAAATGTTCAACAGGAAAGCTATCATCAATAGGTAGTGGGTCATCAAGAATATTTTCCAGCCTAGACAAGTTATCAGCTACGGGGTTCTCAGCTCCCTTCCTATCAATGATATGTAAGTCAAATTCTTGAAGCAAGAGAACCCACCTAATGAGTCTAGGTTTAGCATCTTTCTTTTCCATAAGATATTTTACAGCAACATGATCAGTGTGAACAATAACTTTGGAATCAACAATGTAAGATATGTATTTATCACAAGCAAACACAACTGCTAATTTTTTTTTTTCAGTAGTAGCATAGTTTCTTTGGGCACTGTCTAGAGTTTTGCTAGCATAATGGATAACATTTAATTTCTTCTCAACTCTTTGTCCTAGAACAGCACCAACAACATAATCACTAGCATCACACATAATTTCAAAAGGCAAGTTCCAATCAGGTGGTTGAACGATAGGTGCAGAAGTTAAGGCTTTCTTCAGTATTTCAAAGGCTTCTACACAATCATCATCAACAACAAATGGAATATCCTTTTGTAAAAGATTAGTAAGAGGCCTAGAAATTTTAGAGAAGTCTTTAATGAACCTCCTATAGAAACCAACATGACCAAGGAAACTCCGAATACCTTTAATATCTTTAGGACATGGCATTTTCTCAATTGCATCAACTTTAGCTTTATCCACCTCAATACCTCGTTCAGATATTTTATGCCCAAAGACAATACCTTCATTCACCATAAAGTGGCACTTCTCCCAATTCAAGACAAGATTAGTTTGTTCACATCTATGCAAAACTCGATCAAGGTTGCTTAAGCAATCATCAAAAGAAGTTTCGTAAACGGAGAAATCATCCATGAAAACCTCCACAATCTTTTCACAAAAATCAGAGAATATAGCAGTCATACATCTTCGAAAGGTAGCAGGTGCATTGCATAAACCAAAAGGCATACGTCTATAAGCATAGGTTCCAAAAGGACAAGTAAAGGTTGAAAGGGTCGATATGGTTGACTAGAGGGGGGTGAATACGCAACTACCAATTTTTAAGCTTTTCTTAGCAAATTAGGTTTAGCAACAAATAGGTTGTCTAGATATGCAACTAGGTGAACAACCTATATGATGCTAGCTAAGATAACAACAAGATAAAAGCAAGCACAAAGTAAAGGTAAGAAGTAACCACAAGTGGAACCGTTGGAGACGAGGATGTGTTACCGAAGTTCCTTCCTTTTGAGGGGAAGTACGTCTCCGTTGGAGCGGTGTGGAGGCACAATGCTCCCCAAGAAGCCACTAGGGCCACCGTATTCTCCTCACGCCCTCACACAATGCGAGATGTCGTGATTCCACTAGTGGTGCACTTGAAGGCGGCAACCGGACCTTTAAAAACAAGGTTGGGGCCCTCTCCACAACTTAATTGGAGGCTCCCAACGAAACCATGAAGCTTCACCGCAATGGAATATGGCTTTGAGGTGACCTCTTCCGTCTAGGGTGCTCAAACACCCAAGAGTAACAAAATCCACACAAGAAAGTATGGGGGAATCAATTTTTCCTTTGGTGGAACTGTAGATCTAGGTCTCCTCCTTCAATCCCTAGCAAATCAACAAGTTTGAGTGTCTAGAGAGAGATATCGGGCAAGAAAGCTTGAAGGGCATCAATGGTGGAGAGAGAGAGGTAAGAGATAAGATGGAGGTGGAAGAACCACCCGTTTATATAGGGCCCCCACTTTCCAACCGTTACAACCATTTTACATGGCAGCGGTACAACCGGTGATGCGGGCGGTAGAACCGGTATAACCGCCCAACCACCAGCCAACCATCGCATCAAAACAGAATCTGAGGCGGTGGTTCCTCCCCGGTGCAACTGCTCGACTCAAGTGCTGGACACGGCAAAGTCCCGAGCGGTACAACCGCTTGAGACACCGGTAGTACGGGACTATAGTAATATAGCGGTACAACCATCCCATGTCCGCCCAACAACCGCAGCTCAATAGAACCGCGTCCGGTTGAATCCCGGTGCTGGGCCAGTACAACCGCCCAGAGCTGCCACCCAGGGTCACCCAGCTGATGGCGGTACAACCGCCCGGAGGCAGCGGTACAGCCGTTGGGGACCGCTTAGTGGCAGCACCCCCAGGGTATCACCCCTGGGGTGGTGGTTATGCCGGATGACACGAGCGAGCAGTACAACCGCCAGGGCCAGCCGTACAACCGGCCTACAAGGAAGGAAAGCATGGCCTCTCTCTCTTTGATGGAAGGGTATGAGGTGGGTGCTAAGGATGTGTGTGTGAATTGGTTCACCCCAAGACCTTCCAATGAGGATTCCCTCTTAATAGTACGGGATCCCTACGACCTAAGAAAATAAACGCGTAGAGAACACCGTCTTCGTTTTTTTTCGTCTGAAGGGAAGGCCAAACCGTCTTGTGTCTCATACATAGTACCTGAATAACTTGACACACGGTTAGATAACACAGTGAGGTGTCATCATCACCCAAACACAAAGGTAAGAGAATGCCCTTACAATCTCCCCCTTTTTGGTGGATGATGACAACAACACGATTTGCATTGATGATCTATAAAATAAAAGCGGAGCTCCCCCTCAATGTGTGCAACAGATGAGATTTGTGCAAACTTTGGAGCTCCCCCTCGATTTTATAGACCAACCAATGCGTACAAATGAAGGAATAACATAAGGAGCATTTGTACGGGATAATAACTAGAGCTTAATAACAAGAGCAACAATAATCTCAGGCTCTACTTAAACGCAAGGAGTCTTCACATAAGATAGGTTCATAACCGACTTAAAAGCAAATAAGAGTTCAACTGGGAAGACGCAAAACGAAAGACAACCATAACACCCACACCCATGCAAATCCCGTAATAATATAACTCTCTCCCCCTTTGGCATCGAGACACCAAAATGGAAAAGAACGATGCTAACGCCCCAGAACTCAGTAGAGCTCGTCAGAACCGTCAGTCTCCTCGGAATCATCACTCTCAGACCCATCACCATCATCCTGATCATCATCCTCCATAATGTCATCAGCAGCAGCGGCGGCAGAGGAGGAAGCAGCAGGCTGACCAGAGATGTCATCATCAGTCCAAGTGCTATGCTCAGAGATCCACTTCTCCTCAGGAGTGATTGTCTTCTCAGAACCGCTTTCTACCGGAAGATGAAGAGCCCGCATAATCTGAATCTGTCGGAGTCTGGCATGTTTCTCATTGACATGGGCTTCATAGAGGTACTTCTGAACATGAGTCTGGAGGCAAAAGGTCTTCTTAATCTTGGCGGTGAGCTTAGTGCCCCAAGATGGTTTGGCCCCTGCTGGAAGCTCAAAATCACTGTCACTGGAAGTAGCATAGACATCCTCAGGGGGGTCAACGAGGAAGCGAGGCTCAGCATGCTTCTTCTTCCGGAGTTGCTTGATCTCATGCTCGACGAAGTTGTCCGAAGAAGTGAGAGGCTCTCCAGGCCTACGAACTGCCCACGCAGAGTTGAGGAAACACATGATGAAGGGAGCATAGCTGGGGACCTTCCTGTAGAAGACCGTGTTGTATATCTCCTCCCACAACCACTTGGAAGCATCAAACGTAGCACCAGAGCCAGCTTCAGTCATCATGGCAACAAGTAGATCAACAAAGTATCCATAAATCTCATCTTGATTTCCAACCTTGGGCAGAAGAATATTCCGGAAAACACGGTGTAAGATATCATAGACCTACTGCAGGTCCTTCGAGGCTCCAAAAATGCCACGCCCGGGAATGTACAAGGGGGCTAACTCCTTCTTATCCATGGGAGTAGCCCGGTCATGAGGACGGATGCCGCCATTCCCAGTGAAGCCAGTATCATCATAACCAAGTGCATTGTAGAAGGCACGCCACGAAACCTGGAACAATTCATCACAGCACATGAAAGAAAGGGTATGAGCATCATCAGTGCCGAAGTGGACAGTGGCATAGAACTAGTGAATGAGCTGCACATCAAAGGGACAGTTGATAGTCATGAGCTTGATCAAGTCAAACTCCTTGCACAGTGCCAAAGCCTCTCCAAAGTAATCCATGTTGTTCCTCCGGTACTCAAGGTCAATAGTCCATTGCTTGGCAAACTTGTTCTTGTGATGGTCATAAAGCTCGTGCACAATCCGCATTTGTAACTCATTCCGGAACTAAGGGGTGGACCACCTGGGAACAATGGGGACCTCATAAGGATTTTGAAAGCAGACCCTCTCCAATCAACTTGCTTCCAGGAGTGCACAGGCTTTGCAGACTTTTGCTTGGCGGCCAACGACTTCTCACGACGAGTGGGCTTGGTGGGGATCACAACTTCCTCTTCTTCTGACTCATTGATGAGCCTACATCTACGAGCTTGTTTCTTGGACTTCTTCTAAGGAGCAGAGCGAGAACCAGAGCCACCTGCAGACACACACAAGAGAAGCACACACGATACCCAAACAGGATGAGAGGATTGTACGCAAGAATAGGAATATATTAGGTGTGAAGTAGAAAACTGAAACAGTGGGACAGGATTCAGAGAAGCTGGTTGAATCGGTCACCACCGCGGTTGTACCGCTTCAGCGGTTGTACCGCAAGTGTAAGCGGTTGTACCACTGCTGGGGAACCGATGCATCCAGATTTGAATAATGCACCACTATTTTAGGTTCTAAGCATCACGGCTAATAGGAGATGAATATATGATCTCTTCCCTCCAACAGTTTGACTAAAAATGCGGGAAACCGAGCAATGCCCTAACAATGGAGGATCCAAAAGAGAGAATCCAAGAACAAGAGAAACGGGGCATTACCGGCGTCCATGGGAAGAGATCGGGGAGTGATACATCCATTTTGCATCATGATTTCCTACTGTTATTTATAATGTTTTGTTGAATAATAATGCTTTAGGGAGTGATTCTAATGCCTTTTCTCTCATAATATGCAAGGTTTACACAAAGAGGGAGAACACCGGCAGCTGGAATTCTGGACCTGAAAAAGCACATCAGAGATACCTATTCTGAACATCTCCAAACAAGCTGAAACTTTATGGAGAATATTTTTGGAATATATTAAAAATACTGGAGCAAATAACTATCGGAGGGGGCCACCCTGGTGGGCACAAGACACCAGGGTGCGTCAGGCCCCCCAGGCGTGCCCTGGTGGGTTGTGCCCTCCTCGGCCCACCTCCGGTACCCATCTTCTCGTATATAAGGTCTTTTGACCTAGAAAAAATAAGGAGAGGACTTTCGGGACGGAACGCCACCATCTCGAGGCGGAACTTGGGCAGGAGCACTTTTGCCCTCCGACGGAGCGATTCCGCCGGGGGAACTTCCTTCCCGGAGGGGGAAATCGAAGCCATCGTCATCACCAACACCCCTCTCATATTTGGGAGGCCAATCTTCATCAACATCTTCAACAGCACCATCTCCTCTCAAACCCTAGTTCATCTCTTGTGTTCAATCTTTGTACCGGAACCTCAGATTGGTACCTCTGGGTGACTAGTAGTGTTGATTACTGACGTGGCTTGAGACTGTGTCGGTATTTCCCCCAAGAGGAAGGGATGATGCAGCACAGCGATGGTAGGTATTTCCCTTAGTTATGAAACCAAGGTATCGAACCAGTAGAAGGA
Source organism: Elymus sibiricus (assembly GCA_039707655.1). Classification (NCBI taxonomy): domain Eukaryota; kingdom Viridiplantae; phylum Streptophyta; class Magnoliopsida; order Poales; family Poaceae; genus Elymus; species Elymus sibiricus. Next base: position 371,521,260 of record CM077667.1, read on the forward strand.
TCACCACCACCTAATAAGCAACATCTGCACACAAATAAAAATACTTGCAACCCGACGCGAAAGAGAGGTTGTCAATCTCTCTACGGTAAAAAGATAGATTAGGTAATGATAGATTGGAGAGATAGATCTCTCAGGAACACAAAATAAAAAGAGGAAATAAAAAGTGCAGCAATATATTTTTGGGTTTTTTGGTATAATAGATCTGAAAACAAAAGAGGCAAAAAGATAGATCGGAAAGCAATATGTTGGAAAAGTAGACCCGGGGGCCGTAGGTTTCACTAGTGGCTTCTCTCATGAGTATAGCACACGGTGGGTGAACAAATTACTGTTGGGCAATTGATAGAAGATCAAATAAGAACAATGACATGATGTAGACAAGATCTATTCATGTAGGAATAGACCCCATCTTGTTATCCTTAATGGCAATGATACATGCGTGCCTTGCTGCCCCTTCTGTCACTGGGAAAGCACACCGCAAGATCGAACCCATCACAAAGCACCTCTTCCCATGGCAAGAAAAATCGATCTAATCGGCCTAACTAAACCAAAGATTCGAAGAAGAAATATGAGGCTATAAGTAATCATGCATATAAAAGATCAAAGAAGACTCAAATAATATTCATGGATAGAAACTGATCATGAACTCAAAATTCATCGGATCCCAACAAACACACCACAAAAGTTTACATCAAATAGATCTCCAAGAGACCGTTGTATTGAGAATCAAAAGAGAGAGAGGAAGCCATCTAGCTACTGCCTACGGACCCATAGGTCTATGGTGGACTACTCACGCATCATCGGAGAGGCACCTATGAAGAAGATGAACCCCTCTGTGATGGTGTTAGATTGGATCTCGAGGATCTGGAACTTGTGGTGGCTGGATATGTTTTTTGTCGACTCCCCTAGGGTTTTCTGAATATTTGGGTATTTATAGGCGTCAGAGGCGGTGGAGAGGGGCCCCGTGGAGGGCACAACCCATCAGGGCACGCCGGGGGCCCCCTGGCACGCGCTGGTGGGTTGTGCTCTCCACAGCCCACCACTCTGGCACTTCTTTGGCCCAGTGAGTGTCTTTTGGTCCAGAAAAAATCTCAAAAAAGTTTCGTCGCGATTGGACTCCGTTTGGTACTGATATTCTGCGAAGTAAAAAACAAGCAAAAACAGCAACTGGCACTTTGACACTATGTCAATAGGTTAGTCCCAAAAATGATATAAAGTTGCTATAAAATGATTGTAAAACATCCAAGAATGATAATATAACAGCATGGAACAAGCAAAAATTATAGATACATTGGAGACGTATCAATTACATCTTGTAGTTGATTACTATATGGTTTACTTGGTGGAAGATTATATGTTCAGATGCATTATGCTATTCAATAGCCCTCTGATCTTGAGCATGAATATTATTTGTGAGTAGTTACATTTGTTCCTAGGTCACGGGAGAAGTCATGTTGCAAGTAATCATGTGAATTTGATATGCGTTCGATATTTTGATGATATGTATGTTGTGATTCCCTTAGTGGTGTCATGTGAACGTCGACTACATGACACTTCACCATCCTTGGGCCTAAGGGAATGCATTGTGGAGTAGTTATTAGATGATGGGTTGCTAGAGTGACAGAAGCTTAAACCCTAGTTTATGCGCTACTTCGTAAGGGGCTGATTTGGATCCAAACGTTTAATGCTATGGTTAGATTTTATCTTAATACTTTTCTTGTAGTTGTGGATGCTCGCGAGGGGGTTAATCATAAGTGGGAGGTTGTTCAAGTAAGAATAGCACCCAAGCACCGCTCCACCCACATATCAAATTATCAAAGTAGCGAACACAAATCAAACCAACATGATAAAAGTGACTAGACGAAATTCACGTGTACCCTCAAGAACAGTTTGCTTATTACTAGAGACTGTTTTGGTCTGTCCTTTGCCACAAAAGGATTGGGCTACCTTGCTGCACTTTATTTACCGTTACCGTTACTTGCTCTTTACCAATTATCTTGCTATCAAACTATCTGTTACCTAGAATTTCAGTGCTTGCAGAAATTACCTTGCTGAAAACCGCTTGTCATTTCCTTCTGCTCCTTGTTGGGTTCGACACACTTACTTATCGAAAGGACTACGATTGACCCCCTATACTTGTGGGTCATCAGGGAGGGGAAGGGCCTCAACGGAGCAAATCCAAGAGGAGGCCGCAGATCTGGGACGCCGGAGGCACTCCAGGGCGGTGGTGACGGCGGCCGGCGGCTAGGGCAGCAGAGGGGGAGTCGGGCACGAAGGGGAAACTGAATACCCCTTCGGCACGGCCCTCCCTTTTAAGTGCCCGAAGACGTGACCGGTTGTACCGCCCGTCAGAGCGGTTGTACCGGCCCTGGCAAAGACCTGGGAATTAGTGGTTGTACCACGTAACTCCACCGGTTGTGCCACTGGGGCGGGACAACAGGATGGCCAGCGGTTGTACCGCTTGGACCACCGGTTGTACCGCCCGGCCACAGCCACCACCAATAGGTTGTCAAACGTACAATGGGATTAGAGGGTTTCGAGATGAGGAGAGCTTGGGATAGAGACAAGGCACAGGTGTATGGTGGGTTAAGCTCCATGGTTAAAAAGAACAAAAGCACAAAAAGTCAAACCATGGAGGATACCCACACCTAGGTCCTAAACAAACTTGCAAGAGCAAATGAAGACCACGAAACACATACTTGGGCAAAAACCACGACAAATGCCTCACTAGGAGGGGGCGGTGGCCGAGGTCACCTATTTTTGAGTCAATTGGTATGGCACCGCGAAGATTTTAACCTTGGGTCCATGACGAAAACTCGTCTTTGAAGCACAAGTACCATCAGAAATGGCTAATGTGAAAGACTTGATCGATTTACGCATAATAAGGGGAGGGAGAGTTCATTGAGAGAACAACACTCCCCCTATGTCCATGCCTACATCTAAGCAAGATAGTATGATGAGTGTGGTGGGGTGTGTAAGGTTTCAATCCACATTGCTTGAATCAATGATATTTAGCTCATGCCTTAACTCGCGAAATCTTGCTTCATCCAATGGCTTCGTGAAGATATCTGCTAGTTGCTCATTAGTGTTGAGATGGATAAGATTAATCTCTCCCCGCTTGATGTGCTCTCGAATAAAGTGATGACGAATCTCAATGTGCTTCGTCTTGCAATGTTGAACCGGGTTGTTGGAGATCCTTATTGCACTTTCATTGTCACAGTAAAGAGGCACTTTGTCACACATGACACCATAATCCTTTAAAGTTTGCCTCATCCAGAGAATCTGTGCACATCAACTAGCGGCGGCTACATACTCGGCCTCGGTGGACGAGAGAGAAACACAATTTTGTTTCTTCGAAGACCAACTTACTAAAGAGCGACCAAGGAACTGGCAACCTCCGGAAGTTGACTTCCTCTCCGCACGGTCTATCGCCCAATCCGAGTCCGAATATCCTATTAGATCAAATGAAGCACCTTTGGGGTACCATAAGCCAAAGTTTGGGGTATGAGCCAAATATCGAAAGATTCGCTTGACTGCCACAAAGTGGCTTTCCTTAGGTGCGGATTGAAAACGTGCACAAATTCCCACACTTAACATAATATCCGGCCTAGATGCACAAAGGTAAAGCAAGGATCCAATCATGGAGCGGTATACCTTTTGATCCACGGCTTTACCATTGGGATCACTGTCAAGATAGTATTTGAGAGGCATAGGAGTGTTGGCCTTGGGCGGATTGAGCTCATCCATCTTGAATCTTTTGAGCATGTCTTGAGTATATTTAGCTTGGTTGATGAAGGTTCCTTGATTTCGTTGCTTGACTTCGAATCCAAGGAAGAACTTCAACTCTCCCATCATGGACATCTCAAACTCTTTGGTCATTAGTGCGGCAAACTCTTCATTGAAAGCTTTGTTAGGAGAACTATCGTGGTTTTGTCACGGCAAGATGTCCTCGTGAGACAACTTAGGTGTGAGGCCATCGCAACTTAGGTGGCGGCTTGAGAGGGGTTGGTCGGAATCGAGAGACGCGAGTTTACCCAGGTTCGGCCCCTCCGATGGAGGTAAAAGCCTACGTCCTGCTTTGTGTCTATATTGATGATGATGATGATCTCGATTACAAGGGTGCGGAGTCGCTACCTCTAATCTCGAGAGCCTCTAATCTGTCTATCTCTAATGACTTGAACTTGTCCCTCTAGGGGTGCCTTACCCCTCCTTATATAAGTGGAGGGGGTAGGTTTACATGTAGAGTCCTACTAGGAGCCGGATTAGGACTAGTCTCTCTTGAATCCTAATACGGGTCTTGTTTCCTTTGTGAGGGAGTCTTTCCTTTCCTTGGGCCTTCTCTGTGAACCGGCCCACCATAACATGAGTCGGCCCTCCCATGAGCCGCCCTCTGGGCCGTTGGGTCTTGTCGTTCGTCTGACCCGCCTGTCGGGTCACCAATGAGCCGCCAAGCTCGGCCGGGTCATCAGTGAGTCGCCAAGTCCCTGGACGGGTCATACTTCAGGCCGGGTCATACCGCGGGGTATATCCCCGACATTAGCCCCCAGGTTAGCTTGAATTTATTCATGGTAAGCTCCTAGAATAAGAATAACAAATATGTTAAAGGACCGGCTTGCTCCACTGGCTGGCTTGATAAAGTAATTCCTTGAAAATCCGGGTTTCTTCTTCATATTAACGAGCCGTCTTCACAAACATCTTGCAGGTCCATGTCCTTTGCAAAATATTGGGAATAAAACACTCATATGCCGTTGAGTCGGCCTCCAATGCTTTGGCTTGATGAAAAATATCGGAGATAGGAAAACCATATGAAGTTGAGCCGGCTTTCCATTGCTTCAATTAGGAATAGAAATTTGTCCATTGTTAAACCATTTTCAACTTTATGAAGCCGGGTTGCTTATATAGACTCTGCCGGGTTATGATCTTTTGATAATGACGGGTCATGATTGTTGATGACGCCGGGTCAAACAACTGGACTCCAGTTGACTTGATAAAATTATTGGGAATAAAGGAATCCGTGCGATGTTGAGCCGGTCTTTCAATGCTTCAGCTCCATGAAGAAATGAGACCTAGCTCACTCAAAATTTGATAGCCTGAAAATGTTCTGCTATTTTTTACCTCCATATTACATGTAGCCCCCAAGTCTTTGTTGGGGAACGTAGTAATAATTCAAAATTTTCCTACGTGTCACCAAGATAAATCTAGGAGATGCTAGCAATGAGAGGGAGGGAGTGCATCTTCATACCCTTGAAGATCGCTAAGCGGAAGCGTTGCAAAGAACACGGTTGATGGAGTCGTACTCGCGGCGATTCAAATCGCGGAAGATCCGATCCAAGCGCCGAACGGACGGCGCCTCCGCGTTCAACACACGTACAGCCTGGGGACGTCTCCTCCTTCTTGATCCAGCAAGGGGGGAGGAGAAGTTGAGGGAGAGCTCCGGCAGCACGACGGCGTGGTGGCGGTGGAGCTCGTGGTTCTCCGGCAGAGCTTCGCTAAGCACTACGGAGGAGGAGGTGTAGGAGGAGGGAGGGCTGCGCCAGGGGCAAGGCGTGCAGCTCCCATGCGCCTCCCCACTATATATAGGGGTGGAGGGGGCTGGTTTCTTGCCCTCCAAGTCCATTGGGGCATTGGCAAAGGTGGGAGGAAAGAAATCCCATCCTTTCCCTTCCCCACCGATTGTTATCCCCCTTTTTAAGGATCTTGATCTTATCCCTTCGGGATATGATCTTATTCCTTCTAAGGGGGGATCTTGGTGCGACTTGACCAGGGGTGTGGGGCCTTGCCCCCACTACCCACGTTCATGTGGGTCCCCCCATGCAGGTGGGCCCCACTCCGGAACCTTCTAGAACCTTCCCGGTACAATACCGAAAAATCCCAAACATTTTCCGGTGGCCAAAATAGGACTTCCCATATATATATCTTTACCTCCGGACCATTCCGGAACTCCTCGTGACGTCCGGGATCTTATCCGGGACTCCGAACAACTTTCGGTAACCACATACAATTCCCATTACAACTCTAGCGTCACCGAACCTTAAGTGTGTAGACCCTACGGGTTCAGGAACCATGCAGACATGACCGAGACACCTCTCCGGCCAATAACCAATAGCGGGATCTGGATACCCATATTGGCTCCCACATGTTCCACGATGATCTCATCGGATGAACCACGATGTCGGGGATTCAATTAATCCCGTATACAATTCCCTTTGTCCATCGGTATATTACTTGCCCGAGATTCGATCGTCGGTATCCCTATACCTTGTTCAATCTCGTTACCGGCAAGTCTCTTTACTCATTCCGTAACACATGATCCCGTGACTAACTCCTTAGTCACATTGAGCTCATTATGATGATGTATTACCGAGTGGGCCCAGAGATACCTCTCCGTCACACGGAGTGACAAATCCCAGTCTCGATTCGTGCCAACCCAACAGACACTTTCGGAGATATCTATAGTGCACCTTTATAGTCACCCAGTTACGTTGTGACGTTTGATACACCCAAAGCATTCCTACGGTATCCGGGAGTTGCACAATCTCATGGTCTAAGGAAATGATACTTGACATTAGAAAAGCTCTAGCAGACAAACTACACGGTCTTGTGCTATGCTTAGGATTGGGTCTTGTCCATCACATCATTCTCCTAATGATGTGATCCCGTTATCAATGACATCCAATGTCCATGGTCAGGAAACCATGACCATCTATTGATCAACGAGCTAGTCAACTAGAGGCTCACTAGGGACATGGTGTGGTCTATGTATTCACACATGTATTACGGTTTCCGGTTAATACAATTATAGCATGAACAATAGACAATTATCATGAACAAGGAAATATAATAATAACCATTTTATTATTGCCTCTAGGGCATATTTCCAACAGTCTTAAGAGGGGAACATAGTGATAGCTTTAAGACTTGCTTCAATATAAATATTGCAACTCTAGAGAAATCTGGATTATTCATCTGAGTCACCAGTCATAAGGTGAATGTTCCACATATGTAGCCCTCAAGTGCCGGGTTGTCTTGCCTGCAGCAACCTGGGACTTGTAATTGCATTATGCTCATAATACTTCAGCCAGTGTAGCCCCCAAGGGCCGGGTCATTATGCAATAATGAGCAGGAACTTTTTGTAGATCTGATCATATAGACTTGAGGAGCAATGTGTAGCCCCCAAGGGCCGGCTCATCTTTATATGATGGGCCGGGTCTTCATATGATTTGTCAACTTGAAAATGATAGTACATTAGCCCCCAAGGGCCGGCTCACCAGTGTGTGATGGGTCGGGTCTTCACTTTGGACCTTTATAATCTGTTTGTGCAGCTGAATAATGTAGCCCCCAAGTGCCGGTCGTATGCCTGCAACGATTTGGGACTATTCTTTCATTGCAGAAGAAAATCATATCCACTGTCTAGATGACGTTGCTGAAAGCCTTGCATATCAATGTTGAACCATGCTCCTTGCTGTAAGCTGGTATTTTTTGGATGAAGGAATAATAGCCATTACTCTGAAGGGGCTTTGAAAACCTCAATCATCCAATACTGGTTATGACAACCATAATGAAAATCCAGCCATGTTGGCCATTTAAGATAATAATATAACTTGGTTTGAGAACCTCAATTATTCAATATTGGTTATAACAACCATAATGGAAATCCAGCCATGTTGGCTATTAAGGACTGGAATATGTATCCCGGTTTGAAAACCGGCTCCTGCAATATAAACCAGGATATTCATGCATATATGATGCATGGTATGACGATGCAATGATGATGCAATGTATGATGATGTATGCATATGATAACAGAGTATAAAAATGTCGGCTTTCAAGGCTCGACAAAAAGAGACTAGCTCTGTTTCGTTTTTTTGAAAAACTCAAGTTTTGCTTCAAAGAAGCTTGGCATGAAAGCCGGAAACCTCGTAAGCCGGCTCTCACGTGACATAAATCTGTCGTTTAAACCTTAGCAAGTTCAGAGTCTTTAAAAGATTGACGTTGCTAAGAGTACGAACGGGCCACATAGCAGAGAGACTACAGCAGACAAGGCGAGTTTATCCTAGCTCACTGTAAGCCGGCTCTCTCGTGACAAAAGCCGCCGTTTAAACCTTGACAAGTTCAGGGTCTTTGTGCGAGATTGACTATGAAAGTTCAGGGTCTCTGAGCAAGATTAACTGTCAAGAGTTCGGCGGGTCACATGGTGGAGTAGCAAGTTGCAAACAGGCAGGTTTAACTCGAACATGGCATATAAAGCCGGGCCAAGAGGGTATGAAAGCTAAACTCATAGAGTTGGAAGCCCCCAAGTGACCTTATGATGATCCAATAAATCAGGGCACACATGTTTGAACGGCACATCATGGCGGCTCGTCCTCTTGGGCGACTTTAAATCTTCCGCTAATAAAGTAGTGCACCCATGTTTGAACGGTTGCATCATGGCGGCTCGTCCTGTTGGGCGACTTTAAATCTTCCGCCAATAAGGCAGCAACCCCCGGGACCGGGTTATCTTCCCTGGAATGATCCGGGGTTCCAGAATATTCGAACCCGGTTGAATCTGCCGAGTCATGTCTGTGTAGCCCCCGAGTCTTAAGACGACTCGATGAGTTGGCTTGAGATTCTTCACACTTGGCCATGGCATAAGCCGACATATGGTTGACGGCTGGTAACTGAAATTTATTGAAGCCAAAATCGCGTGGCGAGTTGATGATCTTCGCGACACTCATTGTATGTCCTTGGCGTTGATAACGCAACATGAACCCGCGGAAAGTTGAAATGGCGGGTTATAAATGATCCCATATGAGTTTGTCAGTAACCTGGCCGATGGTTTGACCCAGTCAGTTGTTGAAGTTAACCAAACCGTAGTGGCGGCAACTTGGGCGCCTGTCCATTGAGCCATCTGATGCGAGCGGAAGCTGAGAATATATTGTTATTTGCTCCAGAGTTGTTTGTGGTAGACTGCCCGCAGGGGCGGCGACTTGCGCGCGCCCGCTGAGCAGCATGTGTGGATGGACGGCTTGAGCGAGCAAGCACGACACCGGCGTGTCAATGTAGACTAGACCGCAGAGACGACAACTCATGAGCGTCCTGGGCGGTTTAAGTGAACAGGCGTGGCACCAGCATCTCGATATAGACCGGACCACCAGGCGGCGAGTCGCCCACGGCGTTGTAGGCCAACGCGGACGGTGAATCGGCCGTGGTGTTGTAAGCCGGCGCCGACGGGAGAGTCCGCCGCAGCGTTGTAAGTTGGTGTAGTCGCGAAAGGCGGCCGCGGCGTTGTAAGCCGGTGCGGTCGCGAGAGGCGGCCGCGACATTTGATAAGCCGGTGCGGTCGCGAGAGGCGGCCACAGCGTTGTAAGCCGATGCGGTCGCGAGAGGCGGCCACGGCGTTAATAAGCCGGTGCGATCGCGAGAGGCGGCCGCGGCGTTTGATAAGCCAGTGCGGTCGCGAGAGGCGGCCGCGGTGTTGTAAGCCGGTGCGGTCGCGACACGGACGAACACTGGTCCAGACTGATGTTGGCGCGCCTCTGCCTTCGTGGTATAAAGCCAGTTGAATAATTGTCCTGCGTAAAAATATTGCAGGCCAAAGTAATGTTCTCAAAGAAATTATCATGTGATAATAAAATAGGTGGAACAGACAACACCTGGTATTTTTATGCGTACCCTGATGCGCGGCTCGCAGGGGCGCAGCAGTGTCCAAGGGGCGACGCAGGCGGCCGGCTCAGACGCGCTGCAAAGCCAGCAAGGCGCAGCGGGGCGCGCGCAGGCGAGAGCCGCCCGGGGCAGCGGCGCGCATAGGCAGCTCGACACTTGAGGCAAGTCGTGAAATCGAAATTAACCCGGATGAATCTGATGTAAGACGTCAGAGATTTTCTTTTTCTTTTTTGTGGAGGCCGGCTAGATGCCGTGGCATAGTAACCTCATCAGATCGACGGTTGCATGTGGGTCTCCCCTGTAGCAGTCGTTGTTCATATAAATTTGATCTGCGTATAAATGTGACTACACGCCGTGCCGGTCTTGCTCGAAAAATGATCCAATATATGGTTGAAATTGCAGATGAGCTCGGCGACCACAAAAAGAAGTCGTGCGACGGGAGCCAGACAATTCTTGCACTCTGTCCTTCGTCATGAAGCAGTACAGCAAAACTTACGGGTAGTAGAAATATTAATTTAGGCTGATGATCTGGACACTGATCTTCGTAATTAGTAGCAGCAGTAATTTCTGCAGGGTCCTAGGGTGCTCTGACCCCACATAGGTTGGTTGGGTATGTGGGACTCCCAAGTTTGAGGGCAACTGCTTGCTTTTTGCTTGTTCATCGTATGGTACGTCTACGTGCAGCGACCATGGCACAGTAGAAATTCAATTCTGCTTTTTTCTTCTTGGGAGTGATGCCTTGACCCACGTGACCTAGAGCAAGTAATTGATCTCCTTGGAGTACTAGTTTATTTCAAGAACAATGTCCGATTTTTTTAGAGACAGGGCAATTTGGGTCCTCTGACAGGAGTCATCATGGCGGAAGGAAACATTGCCGCTTAAGTAATCCGTGGTGAAATCGTCTCACAAAGTTGCTCCGCCGAATTTATTCGGCAAAGTTTTTCCTCTGGTTTGTCCAGTGAGATTATTCCCAATGAGGTCCGTTGCAGCAAATTCGTCTTCGGATCCTAGTCAGATTCGTTGATAAAGGTACTTCCTTAGCCGATCTTTGTCCATGGCGAGTCGACGGCGACGTTGGTGTGTCATCTGCTTCAGACCATAGATGAAATAAAGAAAACGAATTGTACTAGGACTCATACTTGGATCCGATTAGAGCTTGAGCATGACGCGCCCAATCTGTGTCAAACTTGATATGCCTTCTGATGGATCACGTGGGGTAGTGACACTAGTGGGCTTTTCTCCCTTCTCCTTTTTTTTATCTTGGAGTGTTGGTGCGTCATGGCTGTACACCTTTTTGTCTCCAACACCGATTTCCATATTGATTATCTAGTAATACAACATGATGCCTGGTGTTGTGAATTGATGGAAAAGAAAAACTGCTATGGAATCTGTGTATCCGCTGGAAGCCTTCTGACTTGATTTTTCGCTGCTTCTCCACGAATCCTGCCTGCATCACCCGCGTTGTTTTACCAGGACAGCGCTGGCCGGCCTTGTTCGCCGGCTGAAGCATTCAATCTTGTGACCTCGACGTTTCCAAACGAAGGTCACCGTGAAAGTATATTACCGGTTCTTGATTGATGAAATTCTGAGTCGATGGAGATTCATCCGGGCCGACTCTTCTTCATCCGGTCAATTGCGAGCTTCTCGATTCCTTGGGAGCTCCCTCCAAGAACTCAACATCACCGTGCGTGAGCCCCACGGTGGGCGCCAACTGTCATGGTTTTGTCACGGCAAGATGTCCTCGTGAGAGAACTTAGGTGTGAGGCCATCGCAACTTAGGTGGCGTCTTGAGAGGGGTTGGTCGGAATCGAGAGACGCGAATTTACCCAGGTTCGGCCCCTCCGATGGAGGTAAAAGCCTACGTCCTGCTTTGTGTCTATATTGATGATGATGACGATCTCGATTACAAGGGTGCGGAGTCGCTACCTCTAATCTCGAGAGCCTCTAATCTGTCTATCTCTAATGACTTGAACTTGTCCCTCTAGGGGTGCCTTACCCCTCCTTATATAAGTGGAGGGGGTAGGTTTACATATAGAGTCCTACTAGGAGCCGGATTAGGACTAGTCTCTCTTGAATCCTAATCCGGGTCTTGTTTCCTTTGTGAGGGAGTCTATCCTTTCCTTGGGCCTTCTCTGTGAACCGGCCCACCATAACATGAGTCGGCCCTCCCATGAGCCGCCCTCTGGGCCGTTGGGTCTTGTCGTTCGTCTGACCCGCCTGTCGGGTCACCAATGAGCCACCAAGCTCGGTCGGGTCATCAGTGAGTCGCCAAGTCCCTGGCCGGGTCATACCGCGGGGTATATCCCTGACAAGAACCAAATATAATATCATCAACATATAGTTGGCATATGAACAAGTTCCCTTTAACCCTCTTTGTGAAAAGAATGGGATCGATTTTTTCAATTTCAAACCCACTGTCTTGCAACATCTCGGTAAGGTGCTGATACCACACACGTGGGGCTTGTTTAAGGCCATAGAGAGCCTTATCGAGAATGTATACATGATTGGGGAACTTGGGGTCCTCGAACCCTGGGGCTTGCTTGGCATAAACCAACTCCTTGAGTGGACCATTAAGAAATGCACTCTTCACATCCATTTGATATAATTTAAAATCATGATGAGAAGCATATGCAAGCAACATGCGAATGGATTCAAGACGTGCAACGGGAGCAAAGGTTTCACCATAGTCGATACCCTCGACTTGGGAGTAGCCTTGTGCCACCAATATTGCCTTGTTGCGAATGACGACACCGTTCGCACCTTGCTCGTTCTTGAAGATCCATTTGGTTCCAATGACATTGTGGTTCTCCTTCGGTCTTGACACCAACTGACACACTTTGTTGTGCTCGAAGTTGTTGAGTTCATCGTGCATGGCTTCAAGCCATTCCGATTCCTCGAGCGCTTCTTGTACCTTAAGGGGTTCAATGCAAGAAACAAACGCATGATGTGCACAAAAGTTTGTTAATTGTTTACGAGTGGTTACCCCTTTATTCAAGCTGCCGTAGACATTTTCCAAAACATGTTGTCTATGATCAAGCTTGGCAGCTATCTTGGCTGCTCGTCTTTCTAAGATCTCCTCCATGGAAGGTTGTGGAGCACCGTCTTGAGATGATGGAGAAGCATGATCTTGAAGATCTTGAGCATCGTCATGAGCTAGCTCTTGATCTTGAATATGATCTTGATCTTAAGCTTGCTCGGGAGTGTGAACTTGACCTTGAGTATCACTTGGTGAATTACCAATATCAAGAGGTTGATCTTGCCCTTGATCTTGTTCTTGTTGGAGATATGCCCTAGAGGCAATCATGTATGATGATATTTCCTATGTGTTTATGAATAAAGATGGTCCTTGGACATCATCAATGGTGTGTATTAACAAGTATGTGACTTGTTTGTGAGACTATGCATTGTATGATGACTGTCCTAAATAGTCCCTGGTCGTAAAGGCTGTGTGGATACTCAGCCACTTAGACTAGCATATGACACGGTGGATGGTTCGGTCTCACTGGCCATGTAGCATTGGATGCTAGCCGGATAATATGAACTCAGAAAGATCTAGTCGGATTCGACGTAGTCGGATCCGAGTCGAGATAAGGTCTGAGTTGGACAGACCCAACTATGGGACGCGGCGATAGGTCATCTGTGAGTCTCTAGTACAACATACGTTCAGTGTCCTAAGACCTGAGCTGGCACATGTAATCGGGATGGTGACAGACTTGCTTTGGGCCGACCAAACGCTACTCCGTGACAGGGTAGTTATAAAGGTAGGTTTCGGGCTTGTCCAGACCCATGCTGCGAGACGTGGTCGAGCAAGATGGGATTTGCCCCTACGATGAGGAGAGATATACTCTGGGCCCCTCGGGTGATCCGACCTGGATAAGCATGGCCATGCGATGAGGATTATGAGATAATCCGAAGTGTTGGTCGGATTCACCGGAACGAGAAAGAGGTCATGCGGCAACAAGGATGACCATGTCGCCTTGAGCACGACAACATATATCGTGTGGCAAAGGGAACGGAAGTGTGAAGTACAAGTTCGCCTAACCAGCTTCATCGGACACTTGGAGTCGGCACGCTTTGCTAGAGGCCGCTACCGACTGGTCGAGCCAAATGTAATCTGACTCACGACCAAGTGAATGAGAACCTAAGGGGTCGCGCACTTAAGGGAAGGAACACGTGGGCTTTAGGATCCGTGCGAGGCCCAAGAGTTGAGCCCGCGACGGATGCCTATATATAGTGGAGGTGCGGCACACCCATCTGGTTGATCGCTTCGGCGCCGTCATTAGGGCTTTGCATGTGTTGCAACTAGCCACCTCCACTTGCCGTCGTCGTCTGTGTGATCGGACCTAGCAGTCGGCCGCACGGTGTTCCTCCTGCATGCGCGGATACCGTTAGAGGCGGTGCACTTGCGCCGCTTCGGCGAACCTGTACGTGGGATCCGGCGACCGGCTGCGCGAGGGAGATCGGATCGGCCGTTCGAGGGAGATCGGACGAGGAGGAGACGGACCACGCGAACGCGCTGCCCCAACTCTACTTCCGCTGCACGGCACTGCACGTCTAGTGGTAACGAACTATGATCCATCTCCGTAGCATGTTCTTGGATGTTCTACGCGTAGGAATTTTTTTAATTCGCATGCAATGCACCTACGGTAGAACCCAACAGTGGTATCAGAGCCTCTGCTATAGGATTTGGATTCAGATCGGATGCATATTTGATATGCGGAGGTGGCGTATGAGATCTATCGTCGTTCATGAGATCGGCTATGTGCACGGTTGATGAGATCAACTGCACATCGGGGTCGTTGAGGCTATATTTTCTGTCCATCGGAATCGATGAGGTCGTGACACAACCTACCCCTACCGGTCGGCATCCGCCATCGGGGTTAACAGTGAAACGTAAATCTGAATCGGGTTCGCGATGATCGATGAGATCGGTCAGATCAGAAAATCCGGCGTGATCGGAATACAGATTCGATCTATGATTTCCGAAAACGTCAGGCGCTACCCGCACCCGCGAGGGGCGCTGCCCCTTCAAACCCCACCCGCTAACCGGCTAGCGGGACCGCCATGTGCGTAGCGTCTTGTATTTCGTACACGATACACAAACCGGTAGAATGCGATTCTATGCATAACTTTGTTTTGCAGGTTTGATGTGAATAGTATGGCTCATATGTATGTGATGCATGTATGTAATTTAACATGACCTGCGTGTCATGACTGTCAACCGGAGTTGGAGCCAGCCTGGAAGAATGTCCATGAAGGATCCATACTATTTCACATATTTATGTTTATATGTGATTGATATTGCTTCTTGTTTCTATGCATGTTAAAATGGTAGAAAGATCCCTCGTTAATATCAAGCACATTGCCATTCCGGATGTTGCACCTTCGCACGTCAAGTACGTCTAGTGGTGGGCTCATAAAATTGAGGTGCCACTAGGTGTCCTTGAACTGGAGGGTTCGTGTCGGACACGGACATGCACTGCATCAGGTTAACTTGACAAGGCTATCAAACCGGTTTTGGGCCTTGTGGCAAAGAAGGTTGGGAGCCGGGGTATAAGATACCTACCCGACCGACATGAGTTGTATAGAGATACGATTAGCAAGGAGTTGCTTACCGAATAGGCAAGTTGGCTAGCAGTGATGCTAAAGCTCACTAGTTGCTCGCGCTAGACGGATCCTAAATCACTCAGAGTTTGCGGAGGGATGCTGACTTCAGTGGGAGTAGTTCTGTTTAAGGCTTGAATTACTCTACATAAACACATTGCTTAGTGATTGCATATTTTCTGTTGTAGATCAATGGCACCACTTGCTCAACCCAACTTTGCATTGAAATCAATTCTGGAAAAGGATAAACTGAATGGAACAAACTTTACCACCTGGTATAGAAATTTGAGAATTGTTCTCAAGCACGATAAAAAGGAACTTGTTCTAGAGGATCCACTTCCAGAGGAACCTGCCGAGAATGCTAGTGCCACAACCAAGGATGCCAATCAGAAACTCGTTGATGAATCAAACGAGATCAGCTGCCTCATGCTGGCTTGTATGGAGCCCGATTTGCAACAGCATTTCGAAAACATTGACGCTTTCAATATGATCGAGAGTCTCGAGAGCATGTTTCAGGTGCAGGCTAGGACCGAAAGGTTCAACATCTGGCAATCCGGATTGTAAGCTGAAAGAGGGTGATGCACTGAGCCCGCATGTGATCAAGATGATCGGGTATGTGCAAGCTTTGGATCGGTTAGGCTTCCCACTTGGGGACGAGCTGTCCACGGATGCAATTCTGGGCTCTCTTCCACCTAGCTATGGGACATTCGTCTCGAACTATCATATGCACGGCATGGATAAGAAGCTCACTGAATTGCATGGGATGCTTAAGGTTGTAGGACCGAAAGTATGTCTAGAGGGGGGTGATTAGACTACTTGACCAAATAAAAGTTTTGCCTATACCAAATTTTAGAGTTGGCAGTTTTTAGCATTTCATGGCAAGTCAAGTACACCCTACACATGCAAATCTAAGAGTATAGCAGCGAAAAGTAACAACAAGCATGAGTAGAAAGGATAGGGTAGGAAGATCAAACGCAATTGTAGACACGATGATTTTTCCCGTGGTTCTGATAGGTGGTGCTATCGTACATCCACGTTTATGGAGTCTTCAACCCACGGAGGGTAACGGTCGCGAGAGTCCACGGAGGGCTCCACCCATAAGGGTCCACGAAGTAGCAACCTTGACTATTCCATAACGGCTTCCGTCCACGAAGGACTAGCCTCACTATGGGTAGATCTTCACGAAGTAGGCGATCTCCTTGCCCGTACAAACTTCTTGGTTCACTCCACAACACGAAGTAGGAGGCTCCCAAGCGACACCTAACCAATCTAGGAGGCACCACCCTCCAAAAGGTAATAGGCTCGGTAATGACGATGAACTCCTTGCTCTTGTGCTTCAAGATGATAGACTCCTCAACACACAATCACTCTCTCACAGATTTGGCTTGGTGGAAGAGATGGGATTGGTGGAAAGCAACTTGGGGAGGCTAGAAATCAAGATCCATATGGTTGGAGTGGAAGATCTTGACCTCAACACAAGGATAGGTGGTTCTCTCTCAGAAAACTGGATGGGGCAAGTATGGAATAGTTCTGAGTGCTTCTCTCTCGAGTAGGTGGTGGTGAAGGGGTATATATAGGCATCCCCAAAAATCCAACCGTTACACACAAAATGACCAACTCGGTGACACCGATGTGTTAATCTCGGTGGTACCGAAGTGACCAAAAGGTGGCAACTTTTGAATCTCAGTGAGACCGATATAGGAAACTCGGTTGCACCGATAAGGTGACCAACGGTCAGATTCCCAATCTCGGTGACGCCGATCCAACAATCTCGGTGGTACCGATATTGTGAATTTGCGTAACAGAAAGTTGGCAACCTAAACTCGGTGGCACCGGTATGGAATCGGTTGCACCGAAGTGGCTAGGGTTTGGCTGAGTCTGTCTATGGTTGAGAATCGGTGGCACCGGGATGGAAATGTTGGTTGCACCGATGTTGAGTATATGGCTTTGGACAGACTTTGGTGGAAGAGCTTGTGGGTGTTTTTGGTGACTATCACTTGTGCACGTATGAGCATTTTGTTCACCAACAAAACCTTACCCCCTTTTAATAGTATTGGCTTTCCTATGAACTCAAAGTGATTTCTCACAAATGTAAAATGTAGAGTCCTCTTGCTTGAAGCTTTGCCAATCCATTTCCTTGCATCTTGGGTTATTTCCACAATCTTCATAATCCTTTTGCCATCCCTATCATTGAACTTTTCATGAAATATACTTAGTGGAAACATTAGTTCAATGACTTATATGTTGTTATTAATTACCAAAACCACCAAGGGAGCAAATGTGCTTTCAAAGGTGGCAGAGCAAGATATTAAGAAAGGCACACATCAAGTGTTGATGGTGCAGAACTCGGCTAAGTTCAAGAAGAGTTGGTCAAAGAAAAAGGGTAAGGCAAAGGGCATGGGGAAGGTTGTCTCCGCCGCTGCGCCGAAACCGGGACCGGACTCAAAGACCGTGTGCTTCCATTGCAAGGAAACTGGTCACTGGAAGAGGAACTGTAGCAAGTGGCTTGCTGAGCATGGCAAGAAGGCCGGAAATGCTTCTTGAAGCAAAGGTACACTTGTTACATATGTTATAGACATTTACCTTAATGACATACCTAGCAGCTCTTGGGTATTGGATACCGGATCGGTTGTTTATATTTGCAACTCGATGCAGGGGCTGATAAGAACTAGGCGTGTGGCACAAGGGGAGATTGACATCAGGGTCGGCAACAAAGCAAGAGTTGCTGCGTTGGAGGTCGGCACGATGCAGCTCAAGCTTCCTTCTGGATTTATTTTGGAATTGAATAATTGTTATTATATTCCCGCACTTAGTCGGAACATTATTTCTGCTTCATGCTTGATGAGTCAGGGTTATGAATTCAGTTTAAAGGACAATGGTTGTTCACTTTATTTGAATGGAATGTTCCACGGCTATGCACCCATTGTAGATGGGCTATTTATTTTGAATATAGAAACGGAACCAGCCTATAACATGAATGTCAAGAGGCATAAACCTAATGAGATAAATCCGACATACTTCTGGCACTGCCGGCTTGGACATATTAGTCTGAAACACATGAAGAAGCTCCATGATGATGGACTCCTAAATTCGTCCGACTTCGGGTCGTTCGAGACATGCGAATCATGCTTGCTCAACAAGATGACTAAGTCTCCTTTTGCAAAGAGTTGCGAAAGGGCGTCCGAGCTGTTGGAGCTTATACACAGTGATGTGTGTGGTTCAATGAGCACAACGGCCAGAGGTGGCTATCAGTACTTCATGACTTTTACCGACGACTTGAGTAGATATGGATATATCTATTTGATGAGGCACAAGTCAGAAACTTTTGAAAAGTTCAGAGAGTTTCAGAATGAGGTTGAAAATCAGCTCGGCAAGACAATAAAGCTGCTACGATTAGATCATGGAGGTGAGTACATGAGCCAGGAGTTTGATGATCATCTGAAAAGCCGAGGTATAGTACCTCAGCTCACACCTCCAGGAACGCCACAGAGAAACGGCGTGTCAAAACAGAGAAATCGAACCTTGTTGGACATGGTCCGATCGACGATGAGCAAATCAGATTTACCCTTGTCATTCTGGGGATACGCTCTAGAAACTGCAGCTTTCACACTTAACAGGGTACCATCAAAATCCGTAGATAAGACACCACATGAGATGTGGACTGGTAAGAGTCCTAGTTTGTCTTATCTAAAGATTTGGGGTTGTGAAGCATTTGTCAAACGACTCATGTCGAACAAGCTTACACCCAAGTCGGATAAATGCACGTGGGATATCCAAGGGAAACCTTGGGATACAACTTCTACAACCGAGAAGAGAACAAAGTGTTTGTTGCTCAGAACGGGGTTTTCCTAGAGAAAGAGTTTCTCAGTCGGGAAGCCAGTGGGAGAACGGTACGACTCGAAGAAGTTCGAGAGCCACTCGGGGATAGATCGGCTAGTGATGAGATCATACCGGAGTTGGTTAGGGAACCCGTAGTGGAATCGGCACCGGAGCCACGGAGGTCGGAAAGATTGCGCAGAGTGCGCGATGTGTTGTTGCTGGAAAGCGACGAGCCGGCCACGTATGCGGAAGCAATGGTGAGCCCAGATTCAGAGGCATGGCTGGAGGCCATGAGATCCGAGTTAAAGTCCATGGATGATAATCAAGTCTGGGACTTGGTTGATCCGCCACCTGGCGTAATTGCCATTGGTTGCAAATGGGTCTTTAAGAATAAAACCGATGTGGATGGAAATGTTCAGATCCACAAAGCTCAGCTTGTCGCTAAAGGTTATGGACAAGTTCAAGGAATTGACTACGATGAGACCTACTCGCCGGTAGCGATGCTAAAGTCGGTAAGGATCATACTAGCTATAGCTGCATATTTGGATTATGAGATATGGCAGATGGATGTCAAAACGGCTTTCCTTCATGGAAATTTAAAGGAGGATGTATACATGATACAACCTGAAGGTTTTGTCGATCCAAATAATGCTAGTAAAATATGCAAGCTCAAGAGATCCATTTATGGATTGAAGCAAGCAGCTCGTAGTTGGAACATTCATTTTGATGAAGTCATCGTTGACCTTGGTTTCATCAAGAACGAAGAGGACTATTGTTTATACAAGAAGTCTAGTGGGAGCTCGGTAGTATTTTTGATCCTGTATGTGGATGACATATTGCTGATCGGAAATGATGTTTCGATGCTGAACTCAGTCAAGGAATCATTGAATGGCAAGTTTTCGATGAAAGACCTTGGAGAAGCAGTGTACATTTTAGGCATCAAGATCTATAGAGATAGATCGAGAAGGTTGCTCGGCTTAAGCCAGAGCACGTACATAGACAAAGTGTTGAAGCGGTTCAACATGAGTGAGGCTAAGAAAGGGTTCTTGCCCATCTCACATGATATAAGGCTAAGCAAGACTCAGAGTCCTACGACTTCTGATGAGCGAAACCGGATGAGTAGGATTTCGTATGCTTCGGCAATAGAATCCATCATGTATGCCATGCTATGTACTCGGCCTGATGTTTCCTATGCAATAAGCTTAACAAGCAGATACCAGGCCGACCCAGGTGAGAGTCACTGGGCAGCGGTGAAAACTATCCTGAAGTACCCGAAAAGGACTAAAGAGATGTTCCTAGTTTATGGAGGTGAGGAGGAGCTCTGCGTAAAGGGTTACACTGATGCTAGTTTCCAAACCAACAGGGATGATTGTCAATCGCAAACTGGATTCGCGTATGTCATGAATGGAGGAGCAGTGAGCTGGACGAGTTACAAGCAAGATACGGTGGCCGACTCCACAACAGAGGCCGAATACATTGCGGCTTGTGAAGCCGCAAAGGAAGGTGTTTGGATTCGGAAGTTTCTGGAGGATCTTGGTGTGTTCCCGGGCTGGGCAAAACCTTTGGACCTATATTGTGACAATTCAGGTGCCATCGCACAGGCCAAGGAGCCGAAACAACACCACAAGACCAGGCACATAGACCGAAAGTATCACATGATATGAAAGCTCGTAAAGAATGGTGATACTAATTTATGCAAGATTCATACGGATGAAAATGTTGCAGATCCGTTGACTAAGCCTCTTCCACAACCCAAGCATGAGGGGCACGTTAGAGCTATGGGCATTCGATGTCTATTTGATTGACTCTAGTGCAAGTGGGAGACTGTTGGAGATATGCCCTAGAGGCAATCATGTATGATGATATTTCCTATGTGTTTATGAATAAAGATGGTCCTTGGACATCATCAATGGTGTGTATTAACAAGTATGTGACTTGTTTGTGAGACTATGCATTGTATGATGACTGTCCTAAATAGTCCCTGGTCGTAAAGGCTGTGTGGATACTCAGCCACTTAGACTAGCATATGACACGGTGGATGGTTCGGTCTCACTGGCCATGTAGCATTGGATGCTAGCCGGATAATATGGACTCAGAAAGATCTGGTCAGATTCGACGTAGTCGGATCCGAGTCGAGATAAGGTCTGAGTTGGACAGACCCAACTATGAGACGCAACGATAGGTCATCTGTGAGTCTCTAGTACAACATATGTTCAGTGTCCTAAGACCTGAGCTGGCGCATGTACTCGGGATGGTGACAGACTTGCTTTGGGCCGACCAAACGCTACTCCATGACAGGGTAGTTATAAAGGTAGGTTTCGGGCTTGTCCAGACCCAAGCTGCGAGACGTGGTCGAGCAAGATGGGATTTGCCCCTCCGATGAGGAGAGATATACTCTGGGCCCCTCGGGTGATCCGACTTGGATAAGCATGGCCATGCGATGAGGATTATGAGATAATCCGAAGTGTTGATCGGATTCACCGGAACGAGAAAGAGGTCGTGCGGCAACAAGGATGACCATGTCGCCTTGAGCATGACAACATATATCGTGTGGCAAAGGGAACGGAAGTGTGAAGTACAGGTTCGCCAAACTAGCTTCGTCGGACACTTGGAGTCGGCACGCTTTGCTAGAGGCCGCTACCGACTGGTCGAGCCGGATGTAATCTGACTCGCAACCAAGTGAACGAGAACCTAAGGGGTCACGCGCTTAAGGGAAGGAACACGTGGGCTTTAGGATCTATGCGAGGCCCAAGAGTTGAGCCTGCGACGGATGCCTATATATAGTGGAGGTGCGGCACACCCATCTGGTTGATCGCTTCGGTGCCGTCATTAGGGCTTTGCATGTGTTGCAACTAGCCACCTCCACTTGCCGCCGTCGTTTGTGTGATCGGACCTAGCAGTCCGCCGCACGGTGTTCCTCCTGCACGCGCGGATACCGTTAGAGGCGGTGCACTTGCGCCGCTCCGGCGAACCTGTACGTGGGATTCGGCGACCAGCTGCGCGAGGGAGGTCGGATCGGCCGTTCAAGGGAGATCGGACGAGGAGGAGACGGACCACGCGAACGTGCTACCCCAACTCTACTTCCGCTACACGGCACTGCGCGTCTAGTGGTAACGAACTGTGATCCATCTCCGTAGCATGTTCTTGGATGTTCTACGCGTAGGAAATTTTTTAATTCGCATGCGATGCACCTACGGTAGAACCCAATAGTTCTCATGGTTGAGGGCCTTCACTTTTGTTCTTCGGAAGCGTGTGGGTCTTGGGGTGGTGATGGTTGCACTTGAGTGGAACATTGTCCTTCTCCTTCGGCCACAAGGGGTTCCTCAACGGGTAGGAAGTGTCCCATACCCATTCTTCTTATGGCTTGGGGAGGAATTTCATCACCTACATCACAAAGACCACTTTGCTCCACTTGGGAGCCATTATTTTCATCAAACTCCATGTTACACGTCTCCTCAATGAGTCCAGTGGACTTATTGAGGACATGGTAAGCGCGAGAGTTTGTAGCATAACCAACAAATATGCCCTCTTGAGCTCTAGGTTCAAATTTATTCAAACGAACCCCCTTTTTGAGAATGAAACACTTACACCCGAACACCCGGAAGTATTTGAGTTTGGGCTTGTTACCGGTAAGAATTTCATAAGGAGTCTTGTTCAAGCCTTTGCGCAGATAGAGCCGATTGGATGCATGACATGCGGTGTTGATGGCTTTGGCCCAAAAGTTGTACGGAGATTTGAATTCTACCATCATGGTCCTTGCCGCATCCATCAACGTCCGATTCTTCCTTTCCGCAACACCATTTTGTTGAGGGGTATATGGTGCGGAGTGTTGATGCTTGATCCCCTCATCACTAAGGAACTCATTCAAGGTGTAGTTCTTGAACTCGGTGCCATTGTCACTTCTTATCATTAATATGTTTGCCTCAAGTTGACGTTGAGCTTCATTGGCAAAGTCAATGACATTTTGTTGAGTCTCACTCTTCCTCTTGAAGAAGTATACCCAAGTGTATCTTGAGTGGTCATCCACAATCACCAAGCAATACTTTCTTCCTCCAAGACTATCAAAAGAAGGAGCTCCAAGGGCCTTTTTGAGTAGATGATAGTCGTGGGTCGGTGAGCCTTCTCATGTAGCTTTCCTTCGATACAAGCACTGCAAGCACGATCTTTGGCAAAACTCACATTTGTTAGTCCAAGGACGTGATCCCCTTTGAGGAGACTTTGCAAAGATCTCATATTGACATGGGCTAGCCAGCGATGCCAAAGCCAACCCACATCAACTTTAGCCATTAGGCAAGTCGCGGTCTTAGTGGGTCGCTCCGAGAAGTTAACCACATAGAGACCATTTTCGACATGCCCAACAAAGGCTACTTTAAGAGTCTTGCTCCACAAAAGGGCCATGGTGTCAACACCAAAGAAGGTACAAAAACCCATGAGTGCAAGTTGACGAATGGAAAGTAAATTGTATGCAAGGGTCTCAACAAGCATGACATTCTCAATGGACAAGTCCGGAGAGATTACCACCGTGCCAAGACCCAATACCTTTGAACTTGTATCATCACCAAAGGAGACTTGAGTGGCCAAAGATGGATTGGTATGAACGTCCACCACCAAGTCCTTGCTTCCGGTCATATGATTTGTTGCTCCACTGTTAAGCAACCATGACACTCCTCCGGAAGCAAACTCCTTGGTGATACCTTTGGCCATAAGGCACCTAGCAATGTGGTTCTCGTTGGGGGCGTCAAAGAGAGACACCTTAGTTGGGGTTGAAGATGCAATTGTCACTGTAGCAATTACCATCCCTTCACCACTTGAATCTTCGTTATCGACATCATCATTAGAGGGATACTCTTCTTGAGCCACCAACACTTTTTGAGGCACTTTCTTGGGGAAGTTGTTCTTGTTGGGGAATGACTTGGCTTTGTCTTTGTGGATGAGCTTGCCACCATTGTCTTCCCTCTTCTCATAAGGACAGTCCACCACAAAGTGACACACGTTGCCACAATTATAGAAAGTCCTCACACGTTGCTTGCCCTTTGACCCACTTGAGTTGTTCTTGGAGAAGTTGGGCTTTGAGTTTCTCTTGTTGCCCCAAAATTGTCTAGACGCAAGAGCCATGTGCTCATGGTAAGCATATTTGGTGTCTTCGGGGCAACACTCCTCCTCCTCTTCTTCTTCTTCTTCTTCAATACTACCTTTGGCCTTCAAAGCAAGGTTGGGAGATGATTTCTTTGACCGTTGGACATGAGGTAGAGCGTTGTCGGCGGTCTTGTTTAAGATGTTCATGGCAATAAATTCATCCAACACATCGCTTGAGGACAAAGAGTGAAAGTCCGACCTTTGACAAATGACGGAGGACATGGCCTTGTTGAATGATATGATGGCCTTGAGAAACTTCCGCTTGATCCAATTGTCATCCACATCCTTGCTACCATGATCTTGAAGAGAAACAGCAAGAGTTGTCACTCTCCGGTAGAGCTCACGAGGTTCTTCATCATCAAGCATCACAAATTCATCACACTCATCAAGAACCACCTCAAAGTTGGACCGTTGAATGCTCGAGCTACCCTTGTACATGGAGACAATGTGTTCCCAAAAATCCTTAGCACGAGTGAAAGGACGCAAGTGAGCAAGATCTTCAACGGGGACAGATGCTTGAAGGATGAACAAGGCAGAGTGATTGAGTTGGTTGTCGGCCTCTTCTCTTGGAGTGAGGTTGCTTGGATCATGAGGGTAGTACCCTTGCTCAATGATTCTCCAAAGTTGTGTTGAGCTGTGATTCAAATGAGACTTGATACGAAAAATCCAATTAGCAAAATCATTCTTAACAAGCTTAGGAGGAGGACCGAGATTAACTATATGTGGTGGGTGCACCGGTCCTCCATAGACCACGGGAGGGGGCACCGAGGCAAAAGTACCCGTCCCACTAGTTCCTTGAGGTAGCTTGTTCTTGTCAGTGCTAGCCCCTTCCTTTTCGGAGTGGACATCCGATGACGAGTTAGTGGGATTAACCACTAGCAACGGATCGGTAGAAAGTTTGAGACCCTCAAGGAATTCTTTAAACATGGATTTCACCTCGGTCATCATGGAGGATTTAAGCGAGGACATGGCGTCATTCAAATCCTCACGAGAGACAGTGTTCACACCCACGGCCTCGGGGAGTTCAATCGGCTGCTCTCCGTCGTCAACCATACTCTTCGGGTGGTGAAACCCTTAATAAAGAGACAAGGCTCTGATACCAATTGAAAGGATCGATAGGGTTGACTAGAGGGGGGTTAAATAGGCAACTACCAATTTTTAAGCTTTTCTTAGCAAATTAGGTTTAGCAACAAATAGGTTGTCTAGATATGCAACTAGGTGAACAACCTATATGATGCTAGCCAAGATAACAACAAGAAAAAAGCAAGCACAAAGTAAAGGTAAGAAGTAACCACGAGTGGAACCGTTGGAGACGATGATGTGTTACCGAAGTTCCTTCCTTTTGAGGGGAAGTACGTCTCCGTTGGAGCGGTGTGGAGGCACAATGTGTCGTCGTTTTGTCACGGCAGATGCCATGGGTAGGCTTATCGAGAGTGGTTGGGGCCGAAGGACGCCGGCGGGCTCCGGGAGCGAGGTTAGGCACAGGCGGTGGCGGACACATGATGTACCCAGGTTCGGGGCCCTCCGTGGGAGGTAACACCCCTAGTCCTGCTTGGTCTAGTTTAGACGATGGTGAGGTTACAATGATGCTCCTGGAGCTGTATGGCTAGAGGAGGAAGAAAGGGCTAGGTTGCCCTCGCTGCCTCTCTATGTGAGTGTGATGTGCGTAGAGAGTCGACCCGTTGCATGGGGAAGGCCCGGGGGGTTTTATCGGCCAACCCCCCGGAGTACAATATGAATAAGAGATCTCAGGGGGGCCCAGCCGGCAGCCTCTCGGGCCGGCTGTGGGGCCCCCGGCTGAGGGGTCCCGTCGCTGGTGGGGCCCGCCGGCTGTAGGGTCCCGTCGGGAGCCGACGGGGCCCGCACGGTGGGTCCCCATGACGGTCACGTCCCGGCACGGGTCGTCCTTCGGGGGCGTCATCTTGTGGCAACCGGCCGAGGTCAGCGGTATGGCCGGCTGCACTGTAGCCATGCCGGGGCAGGTAATGGAGTGGTTGAGGGCGTGCCGGCACTGTTGGGAGACCTGTCGCAGTTGGTCAGAGTCACAGGCACTGCCACCTCCACTGTGGCCTCGCGGGCGCTGACCCCCGATGGGATGGGGGCCACTGTAGCCACGCGCACCCCGACCGCGGCATCCAATGCGCAACCGGCTAGGGGGCCAGGCACCTCCACCCCTAGCCAGATGGCACGTTACAGCCGGCAGGGTGTAGCCGGCGGGACACAACCGGCAGGGCGTAGCCGGCAGCGCGTAGCCGGCGGGGCGCAGCCGGGCTGTAGGGGGAGGCGGCTCGCCCCCCCCCCCCCCCCCCCGTTGTTTCAGAAAGTTGGAGTAGTGGGTCGTTTGAGGCTACCCCGGGGTCATCCCCCCGACAGTAGTCCCCGAAGCAGGGGAGGCCCGCCGACGAACCGAGGCGGTCCTCGCCGGCTTGAATATTGCCTTTGCGTCGCAGCATGCCTCGGAGGCCAAAAGACGCAGGCAAGCAGCGGCCGGCCCCGCAGCCGGCCGACGCTCCGCGCGCCGCCTCGGGCGCCCCGTCGAGTGGGGAAGCCGCGCCACGTGAAAGACGCAGCAGGCCGTGGCCTGACAGGCCGCGCGGCTGACAAGACCGGGCCGCGGGGCGGGGCCCTCCATGGCCGCGGCCTCGGCCCGCGCGCGGGGATCTATTATGGCTCGGGCCGTCGGTTGGCTTTCCCGAGCATCATAATTCCTGCTCCGCACGCGGCGGGAATCGTGGGGGACGTGCGCAATGAATCCGCCCCCTACGATTGACCGCGCGGGGTTTAAATGGAAAGGAGAGAGGAACCGAACGGCTCATTCATTTCTCCCGCCCCCGTCGCATCGTCTTCGTCGCCCTCCCCCTCCCGCTTCAAGAGAGAGAGAGAGAGAGAGAGCCAGGCCCGCGAGCGCGTCGCGCTGCCGCCGGAGGCCCGCACCGCAGCCGAGCATCCGCGTCAGTCGCCGCGACCGCGAGCCCCTCCAGCGACCATGGCGAGCAAGGGTGCGTGGGATGGCAGCATCGTGGAGGAGGAGTTCATCGAGCACCTCCGCTACCGCCGCAAGCTCCCGTCGGCGGCGCACCTGGAGGCGTGGCCCGCCGGGCCGGAGAACTCCCCGATCCCGCGGTAGGGCGAGGTGGTCGTCTTCGCCGAGCACTTCCTCCGCGGGCTCGGACTGCCGCCGAGCACCTTCTTCCGCCGATTCTTGACACGGTTCGGCTTGCAGCCGCATTACCTCGCCCCCAACGCCGTCCTGCAGTTGGCGGCGTTCGTCACCCTCTGCGAGGGGTTCTTGGGGGTGGAGCCGAGGCTCGATCTCTGGTTCCGGCTCTTCTTCCTCAAGCGGCAGACGGCGGTGGACCCGGCAACGGGGGCGAAGGTCATGACCGCCTGCGGGGGCGCCCTGATCCATATCCGCAAGGGAGCCGGCTTCCCGAAGCTGCCGCTGCAGAACTCGGTGAAGAACTGGCAGCGGGGGTTCTTCTACGGCGGACCGGCTCTGTGAGCGCCTGCTGGTGATGACCGGGACGGAGGGGCTGATTGCCACCGACCTGCTGGCCGCGATGGTGGCGCGCCGGGTGCAGCCGCTGCAGAGCCGGCCACACCTCATCAGCCAGATGGGATGGCGGCACGACCCCTGCCGGCTCTCCACCAAGGAGCTGAAGCCGGTCCACGTGGCGAGGAGGGTGAACGCCATTTCGTCGGCGAACCTGGAAGAGGAGGGATGGCGATGGGGGAAGACTCCGTACAGCCGGAGCCATCCAGCGCCGTGGGTAAGTGACTGGCCGTCTCCGCCTCCCCCTATTCCAGAGACGGCGCTCCCTCCCTTTGGCCTGACGGCGCGCCGCCTCGCCCGTTCGCAGGTTTTCCCACAGCTGCAAAACTACGGGGAGCCGGCCGTTGACACGGTGCAGTCGAACCCCGAGGAGGTCGAGGACGTCGACGACGTGGAGCCGGCGGACTCCGACCGAGCCGGCGTGTCAGAAGCCGGCGAGGCGGAGATGGAGGAGGAGGAGGCCGAGGATGCCGAATCGACGGGTGAGTCTCCTCCCCCGACGCATCTACGGGATTGGACGGATGATGACGCTGAGTCGGAGGGGGCGCGTGCTGCAGAGGTTTCGGAGGAACCCGAGGCCCCGGAGGACGAGGTTGCGGCGAAGAGGAGGCGCCCACGCCCAGCCGACCACGAGTCCAGCCGGGGCGGCCCGGACGCGGGCGACAGGGGGAAGCGGCTGGCTATTGCCAAGCCGGCGCCCAAACGGGCGGCCACCGTGCAGCCGGGGGGCAGCCGCGGAGGCGGAGGGAAGAAACAGCGGGTTTCCCAGGCGGGACCCGTGAGGAGGGCGGTCCCCGTTGTCGTCGGGTGAGTCCATCTCCCCCTCCTCCTTAGTTTGTCCCTTTTCCACCCGGTTCCTTATTTTGCCGTGATCAGGGAGGCGCGCGCCCTGGGGAGGACCCCAGGCGGCGAGGCCACGAGGACGGCGCCGCCGGACGCCGCCGAGGAGAGGGAGCGCCAGGCGTGGCGCGACCTCGAGGCGGCCGAGCAGGAGCGGCGCGTTGAGGAGCACCGCCCCTGGGAGGAGGCGGCGAAGAAAAGGCAGCCGCCGGGAGGGACCAGCGGAGAGGCCGCTGGTGGAGCGTGGGAGCCGTTCCCCCGCGGCCGGGAGAGGAGGTCGAAGGACCACCACGACCCCGAGCGGCGGGCAGAGGCGGATGCGAAGGCCGCGGAAGACGCGCGTGCGGCAGCGGGCGCGGACATGGCCGGCGCTGGAGGAAGGGCGGGGATGGACCGCGACGCCGCCCAGCCAGGGGCGGGCGATGTGCCGCCGGGAGCAGAGGAGCCTCCGGAAGCCGAGATCCCGGCTCCGGACGCGCCGGCTCTGGATGTGCCGGCCCCGGAGGCTCCGGCTCCGGAGGTGCCCGCGCCGGAGGAGAGCCGGCCAGGAGCGAACGGAGGCGGAACGTCGGAGGGGACGGTCGTGACGACCGGAGAGACGGCCGCCGCGGGCTCAACCTCTGGGGCCCACGGTACGACGGCGCCGGAAGGGGCCGGTCCCATGGTGGTTTCCGGCAAAGGGGGGCCCATAGACGGGGGCCGGCCGCAGCAGAACTGGGCCGCAGCGGGCCGCCCGGCCCTTGGCGAACCGCCAAGCGCCCTTGGGGCGGCGGTGGCCGCCGTTGTGGATGCGTTTGCCGCCTGCCGCGCCCAGACGTCGCGGGACGCTCGAGCCGCCAACGACCGGTTGGTGCACCTGGAGCAATCTGTCGCGGCAAGTTTTTATATTTTCTTGCTTTTGCATTTTCTTTCTTTTCCAATGGGGGCGCGCTAGCCGGCTGGGGCGCAGGCAGGTCGAGCCTAAAGCTGTCCCGTGTCTTCTTTGTTTGCAGGCAGCGCACGACCGCCGGGTGGCCGCGTACAACACCCTGCTGGGCTTGTACCGGGAAGCTAAGGGCCGGCTGGCCACCTTGTCCGCGGACCTGCGAGGTATGGCACCTCGCGATCTTCCAGTGGGGGCGCGCGAGCGCACCCACTGGGTGTAGCCCCCGGGAATCAGGCCGGCTTCTCTGGAGGCGGGCTGATTCCTTTTCCTCTTTTTGTTTGCTAACATCGGCGTCCTCGTCCCAAGCAGCCACCCATGCCGAGACGGTCAGCCTCTGCCGCCAGGTGGTGCACCTTGGGGAGCAGCGGGGCCTCCTGACTGCGGAGCGCGACCGGCTCCGCGGGGAGACGGAGCAGGCGAAGCCGGAGAAGGAGGAGCGCGAGGCGGCCCACCGCCAAGAGCTGGCGGACCGCGAGACAACCCTTCGTCGGGAGGCGGAGGAGCGGGAAAAAAAATCCTCCGCCAGGAGCTGGAGGCCAAGGACGCCGCGCTGACCAAGGCGGCCGAGGATGCGCAGGCGGCCCGGGATGAGCGCGAGCGCCAGCGCCAGGAGTGGTCGGCCAGGGAGGTGGAGCTGCAGGAGCAAGGGCACGAGGTGGATCGGATGCTGCGCGGTAAGTTTTTACCGCCTTGTTCTTTCCGCGCCTTGCTTCTGGGTTTTCTGGCTTGCTTCTTTGCTCATCCCGCGTTTTCTTCTTAGGGCTTTTCCACGGCACGCAGGAGGCCGCGGAGGCGGCCGTGGAGGCCCACCGTGAGGGCCAGCAGGCGCAGGGGGAAGCCGTTGGGCAGCTTGCCCCCTGGACCTTGGACGAGGTGGGGATCGCCTCCTCCAGGCGGCCAGCGGGGCGCTGGTTCGCACCCTTTGGCCCGGCGCGGTGGACCCGGTCTTCATGAGCCGGCTGTCGAGGTGGCTGGAGTTCGGGACCGCGCGGGTGAACGCCTGAAGGGCCTCCGCAGCGCGCGCCGGGGCGAGCATGGCGCTTCGCCTTGCGAAGTCATGGTACCCCGACCTGGACTTGGGTCTGCTCACGGCCCAGCGCGCCGGTACCGACGCGGAGTTGGAGGCGGTGGCCGATGCGATGGCCGTGAGGGCGAGCGACATTGCGTCCTTTGCCGTGTGGGACAAATACGTCCCAGAGCGCGGGGCGGACGGCGTGGTGATCCCGGAGGATCGATACGCGCTCGCCCTGGACGACCCGGAGGGGAGCGCCGCCGAGATGGATGGTGAAGATTCCGGCTCCAGCACCGACGTCTACGCCGATTCCGAGCCGGCTCCGAACTTGGAGACGGGAGCCGACGCAGAGCGCGCCGTGGACAAGGACGGGGCTTCATCGTCGGCCGCTGCGGGCAGTGCCGGAGGAGATGGCGGAGCCGGCGCCGTCTAGAGCTTTTATCTTTTTGCATAGTTAGACTGCTATTCCACCCACTGGGGGTGTACGTGTAATAAACTCGTGGCCGTGGGCCCTTCTTGAGTTGTATAAAACTTTTGGTTGCTGAAATGTTGCTTTATGCGTGTCGGCTCGGCCTTATCCCTTTTCTTTTCTTTTGGTTTCGTTTGCTCAAAACCTTGTCCCCCTTGGTTTTGGTCCCGCCAGCCGGACAGCCGGGAGCCGGTTTGTAGCTGGGACGGGGCGTCCGCCTCGAGGGAGCCGGTCGTGAGTTAAGAAACCGCGAGAGTTTTTTGGGTAAGGTGAGTGACAGAGCCTAAAAAAGGAAGTAATCCGGCTAGCCCTAGCCGGCAATCCCCTTTGCGATCGATTTTTCATGTGAGCTAGGTTTTGCCGTCACGAGGTCCCTTCAGCCGGACAGCCGGGAGCCGGTCTGTAGCTGGGAGGGGCGGGAGGGCTCTTTTTAGTTCACACTACTTGACCGGCCTCGGGGGAGGCGGGCAGGACTAGCCGGCTAGCCCCCAGGACCGGGAGCCGGACCCAGGAGCCAGCGAGCAAAAATCTTAGGAAGAGACGAAAAGGGGCATGTCCCAAGAGCAGGCTTGGGGCACCCGTTGCATTCATAAGCCCAAAAGGGAAGGATATATACATACACTGGTTCTTAGCAGTAGAAAGGGCGGAGGAGCGCCGCGTTCCACGGGCGCTCCGTTTCCTCGCCGGAGGCGTCTCTCTTGCGCTTCTGCGGCTTCTGGGCGTCTATCGGATAGTACGCGTTGTTGTGCAGCGCCTTGCTGACGATGAACGGGCCCTCCCATGGGGAGGACAGCTTGTGTTGTCCGGCAGTTCGCTGGATCCGCCTGAGCACCAAGTCTCCTTCGCGGAAGGAGAGTGGCCGGATCCGCTTACTGTGGTAGTGCCGGAGCTTCTGTTGGTAGATGGCCATCCGGCTCAGGGCCAGCTCGCGGGCCTCCTCGAGGAGGTCGACGCCGTCTTCTCTTGCCTCCTTCGCGTCCGTCTCCGTGTACAGGGTAACCCGAGGCGAATCGAACTCGATATCGGTGGGGATGATCGCCTCGGACCCATAAACGAGAAAGAACGGAGTGTAGCCGGTCGATCGGTTGGGCGTGGTCCTGAGGCTCCAGAGGACAGCCGGCAGCTCTTCGATCCAGCAGCCGGCTGACCTGACCAGTGGCGCCACGAGCCGAGGCTTGATGCCGGATAGGATCAGGCCGTTGGCCCTCTCGACCTGGCCGTTTGACTGTGGGTGGGCGATAGACGCCAAATCGAGCCGGATGCCCTGCTTGGAGCAAAAACGTGCTAGCGCGCCCTTGGCAAAGTTCGTGCCATTGTCGGTGATGATGCTGTGGGGGACGCCGTAGCGGACCATGATGTCTTCGATGAACCGGACGGCCGTGGGGCCGTCCCGTTTCTTGATTGGCCTGGCCTCGATCCATTTGGTGAATTTGTCGACAGCTACCAGCAGATGTGTCATGCCGCCTCGTGCGGTCTTGAAGGGTCCCACCATGTCCAGCCCCCAGACGGCGAAAGGCCACGAGAGGGGGATGGTCTGGAGGGCTGAAACCGGCAGGTGGCTCTGCGTGCTGAAGCACTGGCAACCTTCGCACTTGTCGACCAGCTGCTTGGCCGCCTCCAAAGTAGTCGGCCAGTAGAAACCGTGGAGAAATGCCTTGGCCACCAGGGTCCTGGAGGCGGCGTGGTGCCCGCACTCGCCCTGGTGGATGTCGAGGAGGATCTCTTGTCCTTTCTCTGGCTCGACGCAGCGTTGGAAAACGCCGGTGGTGCTGCGATGAACCAGCTCGCGGTTGATGATGCTGTAGGCCGGGGCTCGGCGCTGGATTTGTCTTGCTGTGGCCTCGTCAGAGGGGAGCTCGCCACGTAGGAGGAATGACAGGATGGGCTGGGCCCATGAGGGAGCCGAGACGGGAGCCGGCTCGGGCTCGAGCGGGATGTTGGTGGCGGCAGCAGCCCCCGGGTCCGGAAGACCCGTCCCCGGGTCCGTCCGACCAGTCCCCGGGGCCGGCTCGCCAGCCCCCGGGACCGGCTCGCCAGCCCCCGGGAGTGAACCGGTGGATGGAACGTCGATCGCCATCATGACGGCCACGGGCCCAGAGCCGGCCGCTGCGGTCATGGACGGCCCGACAGCCGGAGCGAGTGGCGCCGGCTGGGCAGCCGGAGATGGCGAAGCCGGCGAAGTCGCCATAGCCGGCGCGGCCGGCTGGGCAGCCGGATCTGGCGATGGGCCAGCTGCGTTAGCCGGCACGAAGATGGACTCCGATTCGGGAGAGGGCTTGATCGAAGGTTTGAGCAGCCGCTCGAGGGAGACGCCGGCTGGGATGGCCTGCCGAGTGGAGCCGATCTTTGCCAGCGTATCGGCCGCCTCGTTGTCCGCACGGGGGACGTGATGGAACTCACAGCCCTCGAAGGAGCCGGTGAGCTACTGGACGAGGAAGCGATAACTGGACATGTTGGCATCCCTGGCATCCCACTCGCCAGAGACTTGCTGCACCACGAGGTCGGAGTCGCCGAAACATATGATGCGCTGGATGCCGATCTCCTTGGCGAGCCGGAGGCCGTGGACGAGGGCCTCGTACTTGGCCACGTTGTTGGAGGCGGCGAAGTGGATCTGGAGCGCGTACTTGAGCTGGTCTCCCCTCGGGGATGACAAGACGACGCCGGCTCGCATCTTCGAGCCGTCGAAGTGCATACGCCAATGCGTGTAGTCGGGTGGAGGCGGCACGAACTGGGTTTCGGCCCAGTCGACGAGGAAGTCGGCCATCGCCTGTGACTTGATGGCGGTGCGCGGCTCGTACCGTATCTCGTAGTCGGCGAGGGCGATGGTCCACTTGGCTATCCGGCCAGTAGCGTCCCGGCCGCACATGATTTTGCCCAGCGGCGCGGTGCTGACCACGGTGATGACATGCTCCTGGAAATACTGCTTGATCTTCTGGGTGGCGAAGTATATGCCATAGCACATTTTCTGGTAGTGGGGGTAGTTCTGCTTGGAGGCGGAGAGGACCTCGCTGAGGTAGTAGACGGGACGCTGGGTTGGCAATGCTTTGCCCTCCTCCGGCCGCTCCACCACCAGGACGACACTGACGACGCGCGTGGTCGCCGCGATGTAGGCGAGCAAAGGCTCCTTCTCAGCCGGCGCGGCCAGGATGGGCGCGCTGGTGAGGGCCCGCTTGAGGCCGCGGAACGCCTCGTCCGCCTCGTAGGACCAGTCGAACATGGCCGGCTTCTTCGAGGGATCGCGGCCCGGCTCGACCAGAGCCGTCTTGCGCAGGAGCCCGTAGAGGGGCAAGGCCTTCTCGCCCAGCCGGCTGATGAACCGGCTGAGGGAGGCGAGGCAGCCGGTGAACTTCTGGACGTCGCGGAGCCGGGTCGGCTTGGGCATGCGCTCGATCGCCTTGATCTTCTCGGGGTTAGCTTCGATGCCGCGGGCGGACACGAAGAAACCCAAGAGTTGGCCGGCTGGAACGCCGAAGACACACTTCTCCGGGTTGAGCTTGATCTTGTATTCGCGCAGGTTGGCGAACGTCTCTCGGAGGTCGTCGAGGAGGCTGAAATGCTTCTTAGACTTGACGACGATGTCGTCGACGTAGACGTGGACGTTCCTGCCTATCTGAGGCAGGAGGCACTTCTGCATGCAGCGCTGGAAGGTGGCGCCAGCATTCTTCAGGCCGAAGGACATGGTGATGTAGCAGTCGGTCGGCCGGGTCCAGCTTGATCTGGTGGTAGCCGGAGTAGGCATCCAGGAAAGACAGCAGGTCGTAGCCGGCCGTGGAGTCGATGACTTGATCGATCCGCGGCAGGGCGAACGGGTCCTTGGGGCACGCCTTGTTCAGGCTCGTGTAGTCGATACACATGCGCCAGGTCTTGTTTTTCTTCAGCACCAGGACTGGGTTGGCCAGCCAGTCCGGGTGGAACACTTCCATGATGAAGCCGGCTACGAGCAGCCGGGCGATCTCTTCTCCTATGGTACGCCGCTTCTCCTCGGAGAAACGGCGCATGGGTTGCTTGACCGGCTTCGCATCCGGCTGCACGTGAAGCTTGTGCTCGGTGAACTTCCTCGGAACACCCGGCATGTCCTTTGGAGACCATGCAAAGATGTTCCGATTCTCACGGAGGAAGTCGACGAGCTCGCCTTCCTATTTGCTGTCAAGGCGGGAGCCGATGGTGATGCACTGGCCGGGGTTGGCCGGGTCGAGTGGCACTTGCCTGGTGTCCTTGGACGGCTGGAACGAGGCTTCACCGACCGACTGGGATGGAGGAGCCGGCATGGCCGGCTGGCCAGATGTGTGGGCCACGAGCCGGTCGAGCTGCCGTTTCTCCTCTGCTATCTCCAGCGCTTCGGCCAGCCGGCTGCCGTCTCGCGCGCACGCGATCGATATCTTGTAGTCGCCGGCGATGGTAATGATGCCCTTGGGACCCGACATCTTGAGCTTGAGGTAGGCGTAGTGGGGGATCGCCATGAATTTGGCGAGAGCCGGTCGGCCCAGCAGCGCGTGGTAGGGACTGTCGAGGTCCACTACCTCGAACCACACCGGCTCGCAGCGGAAGTGGTTGTGGTCACCGAAGAGGACGTCGAGCTTGATTTTGCCGACGGGGGTGCAGGACTTTCCCGGCACGATGCCGTGGAAAACTGT
Source organism: Elymus sibiricus (assembly GCA_039707655.1). NCBI lineage: Eukaryota > Viridiplantae > Streptophyta > Magnoliopsida > Poales > Poaceae > Elymus > Elymus sibiricus. The sequence continues at coordinate 371,556,891 of CM077667.1, forward strand.
CCGGCTCGCTTGCAGGTCCTCCACCCTGAATCCCAGCTTGTGCATCGTATCGAGGTAAAGGATGTTGATGCTGCTGCCCCCATCGATCAGCACCCGTGAGAAGCGGCACGAGCGCCTCTCGAAGGCGACGGTGGGATCGAGGACGAGGGCGTAGCTGCCAGGGCTTGGCATCACAGTCGAGTGGTCAGCCCGGCTCCAGGTGACCGGCTTCTCGGACCAGTGCATGAACTGGGGAGTCGCGGGCATAGTGGCATTCACCTCGCGGCGGAGCCGGCGCTGAGCGTGCTTGTCCGTCTCTTCACTGGGGAAGATGATGTAGGAGCCGTCTTGGACGGGGAACTGGTCGAGTAGCCGGCCGTCGTTCTGGGCTGGAGCCGGGGCCCGAGCCGGAACGGGAGCCGGAGGCGGAGCCGGCGCGTGAGGAGGCGGCGGGGGAGGAGTCGGAAAACCCTCGCCCCGGGCCAACCACTGCGAGAAGCTGCACTGCCGGAGCGTGTGCGTAGCCAGCTTGGCGTCGGAATGGTGTTTGCAGGGGAGGTCGAGCATCTGCTCGAACGTGAGCTTGGGCTGCCAGGCAGCCTTGCCGGTGCGCTGGCGCTGGCTGGAGGCCTGGGCAGCCGGCTGCTCTTCCTCGAGGGTGGCAACCTGCCGGCTCCCGTAGAGGGGATCCGGCTGCTCGGCCTTGCGCTTGCTATTCTGTCGCTGCCGGTTGTCGGCGGCCGCCCGCGGCGCGGCGGGCGACGGAGCCGGCTTGGCTGGCGTGGAGACCTTCATCCGCATTGCGGAGTCGGCAGTGGCGTATTTGTCCGCCTTGGCCATCAGGTCCGCCAGGGTAGCCGGCTCGGAGCACAGGAGCTTGTGCTTGAGGTGGGTGCCGTCTCGGCAGCCCTCGATGAAGTATTGGATGGCTTGCACCTCATGCACTCCTTCGCAGGAGTTGCAAAGCTCGGTCCAGCGCGTGAGGTAGTCGTGGAGGGGCTCCTCCGGCCCCTGGACGCACATGGCCAGCTCGCGGGGCCGACCGGGCCGCTTGTAGGTGCCGGTGAAGTTGCGGACGAACGCTTCTTCGAAGTCCGTCCAGGTGTTGATGCTGCCGGCAGCCAGGCTGTTTAGCCAGGTGCGGGCTGAGCCGATCAGCATGAGGGGGGCGTAGCGGACGGCTACGCGCTTGTTCCCCCTGGCGATGCCGACGGCGGTGGTGTAATCGATCAGCCAGTCCTCCGGCTTGGCCGCCCCGTTATACTTCGGAGTGTCGCGGGGAAGCGTGAAGCCGGATGGGAATGGTTCGTTGCGGATCCGGGGGCCGAAACACGCCAGGCCAATCGAGCCCTCCTCCTCGAGGAGAGCCGACTGCGCCAGCCGGTCGAGGCGGAGTCGCGCGTCGTTCTCGCTATGGGGGACCCGTGGCCCGAGCCGGGCCGCAAGCTCGGGGCGGATGGCCGGCGGGACGGACCGCGCCGGTTCCTGTCGTGGAGGCGGAGTGCATCCGCGGCTGCGCCGGCTACCGCCAGCCGGCGCCTCGTCGCGGCGGTTGCCGTCAACCGGGTTGTTGCTGCGCCGGCTATTCACAGCCGGCTGCTCGTTCCCGCGCAGCTGGGTGCGCCGAGCGTCGCTTCCCTCGTTCCGCCGGCCGGAGGGGTGAGGGGAACTGGAGTGCTGAGCTGGCTGACGATTGGGAACCTCGGAGACGGCTCCGCCGGGGGCGAAACCGGCTTGTTGCGCGTTGGCGGTGTCGATGAGGTCCTTGATGTGCCGCTCGCGCGCGGCACGCTCCTCACCCACCAAGGTAGACAGATCCTCGTAGGCTACCTTGGCGGCTCGCAGGTTGGCCGCGGGGGTGTCGTAGACGGGAAGGTGGCCGCCAAGGATTTCCGCGACCACGCGGCCGCGGTCACGCACAGCCCCATGCCGGCTGGGCTCAGTGCCAGCCGGGGTGAGACCATACGCGGAGGCGTACTCCTGCTGCGCGGCTTCCATCCGGCGCCGCTCAGTCGCGAGGGCGCTGGCATCTTCGAATAGCAGGCGGCGTGCCGCCTCCAGCTCGGTTCTGGCAGTGACCGGGTCCGCCGTCGGGGCGATGGGGGTGCTCAGACCCCGGAGGGTAGCGGCGAGCGGGTCGGAGGTACCGGCGCGGGCGGCAGCCGCGTCGGCCTCGGCCCGCGCACAGCCCGAAGTGGTGGAGGAAGTGGTGACCATCACTCCCATGCAAACGCGGGAGCCGTCAGCTTCGCCCGTGGTGAGCGCACCCACGGACGCGGGGGGGATCGGTGCAGTCGAGCACCCATCTAGGGTACTCGTCGGCCGCCGGCTCACCGGCGAGGCTTAGCTTGCCGAAACGCTCGGCGAGCACGGCGACGTCGAGTGCGGAGTCGCGGCCGAGGCACTCGTTGGAGAGGCCGGCAACGTCGCCCGTAGAGCCTGCCGGAGCAAGCCCCACGAGCGTGCAGTTCCGCCCGGACGTGGGGCGGCCGGGGGAGCTGGTGAAGGGCCCCGCCCGGAGCATGACTCCGGCCGGCGCCGCGGACGGCCCCACGGTGGGCGCCAACTGTCGTCATTTTGTCACGGCAGATGACATGGGTAGGCTTATCGAGAGTGGTTGGGGCCGAAGGACGCCGGCGGGCTCCGGGAGCGAGGTTAGGCACAGGCGGTGGCAGACACACGATGTACCCAGGTTCGGGGCCCTCCGTGGGAGGTAACACCCCTAGTCCTGCTTGGTCTAGTTTAGACGATGGTGAGGTTACAATGATGCTCCTGGAGCTGTATGGCTAGAGGAGGAAGAAAGGGCTAGGTTGCCCTCGCTGCCTCTCTATGTGAGTGTGATGTGCGTAGAGAGTCGACCCGTTGCATGGGGGAGGCCCGGGGGTTTTTATAGGCCAACCCCCCGGAGTACAATATGAATAAGAGATCTTAGGGGGCCCCAGCCGGCAGCCTCTCGGGCCGGCTGTGGGGCCCCCGGCTGAGGGGTCCCGTCGCTGGTGGGGCCCGCCGGCTGCAGGGTCCCATCGGGAGCCGACGGGGCCCGCACGGTGGGTCCCCATGATGGTCACGTCCCGGCACGGGTCGTCCTTCGGGGGCTTCGTCTTGTGGCAACCGGCCGAGGTCAGCAGTACGGCCGGCTGCACTGTAGCCATGCCGGGGCAGGTAATGGAGTGGTTGAGGGCGTGCCGACACTGTTGGGAGACCTGTCGCAGTCGGTCAGAGTCACAGGCACTGCCACCTCCACTGTGGCCTCGTGGGCGCTAACCCCCGATGGGATGGGGGGCCACTGTAGCCACGCGCACCCCGACCGCAGCATCCAATGCGCAGCCGGCTAGGGGGCCAGGCACCTCCGCCCCTAGCCGGCTGGCACGTTACAGCCGGTAGGGTGTAGCCAGCGGGACAGAACCGGCAGGGCGTAGCCGGTAGCGCGTAGCCGGCGGGGCGCAGCCGGGCTATAGGGGGAGGCGGCTCGCCCCCCGTTGTTTCAGAAAGTTGGAGTAGTGGGTCGTTTGAGGCTACCCCGGGGTCATCCCCCCGACACAATGCTCCCCAAGAAGCCACTAGGGCCACCGTATTCTCCTCACGCCCTCACACAATGCGAGATGCCGTGATTCCACTAGTGGTGCACTTGAAGGCGGCAACCGGACCTTTACAAACAAGGTTGGGTCCCTCTCCACAACTTAATTGGAGGCTCCCAACGAAACCACGAAGCTTCACCACAATGGAATATGGCTTTGAGGTGACCTCTTCCATCTAGGGTGCTCAAACACCCAAGAGTAACAAAATCCACACAAGAAAGTATGGGGGAATCAATTTTCCTTTGGTGAAAGTGTAGATCTAGGTCTCCTCCTTCAATCCCTAGCAAATCAACAAGTTTGAGTGTCTAGAGAGAGAGATCGGGCAAGAAAGCTTGAAGGGCATCAATGGTGGAGAGAGAGAGGTAAGAGATAAGATGGAGGTGGAAGAACCACCCCTTTATATAGGGCCCCCACTTTCAAACCGTTACAGCCATTTTACATGGCAGCGGTACAACCGGTGATGCGGGCGGTAGAACCGGTACAACCGCCCAACCACCGGCCAACCACCGCATCAAAACAGAATCGAGGCGGTGGTTCCTCCCTGGTGCAACCGCTCGACTCGAGTGCTGGACACGGCAAAGTCCCGAGCGGTACAACTGCTTGAGACACCGGTAGTACCGGACTATAGTAATATAGCAGTACAACCGTCCTACGTCCGCCCAACAACCACATCTCAACAGAACTGCGTCCGGTTGAAGCCCGGTGCTGGGCCGGTACAACCGCCCAGAGCTGCCACCCAGGGTCACCCAGCTGATGGCGGTACAACCGCCCGGAGGCAGCGGTACAATCGCTGAGGACCACTTAGTGGCAGCACCCCCAGGGTATCACCCCTGGGGTGGTGGTTATGCCGGATGACACGAGCGAGCGGTACAACCGCCAGGACCAGCGGTACAACCGGCCTACAGGGAAGGAAAGCAGGGCCTCTCTCTCTTTGATGGAAGGGTATGAGGTGGGTGCTAAGGATGTGTGTGTGAATTGATTCACCCCACGACCTTCGGATGAGGATTCCCTCTTAATAGTACGGGATCCCTACGACCAAAGAAAATAAACGCGTAGAGAACACCGTCTTCGTTCTTTTCCGTCTAAAGGGAATGCCTAACCGTCTTGTGTCTCACACATAGTACCTGAATAACTTGACACACGGTTAGATAACATAGTGAGGTGTCATCATCACCAAAACACAAAGGTAAGAGAATGCCCTTACAAAGGTGGTTTTCTCTTGATCAGATTGTGATACAGGTATTTGAGAGAAACCAGAATATCCATCCAGAAAACAAAAGTGTGTGTGCTTAGATAATCTTTCTAGCATCCGATCAATGAAAGGCAGAGGGTAATGATCCTTCCTAGTATCCTTATTTATTTTTCTAAAATCAATTACCATTCTATAGCCAGCGACAATTCTCTGTGGGATGAGTTCATTTTTATCATTAGGAACAACAGTAATACCTCCCTTCTTAGGGACACAATGAACGGGACTTACCCATCTACTATCAGCTATGGGATAGATTATACCTTCTTCAAGAAGCTTTAATATTTCAGTTCTTACCACTTCTTTCATCTTAGGATTCAATCGTCTTTGCTGATCAACAACGGGTTTGGCATCAGGTTCCATATTAATCTTGTGCTGACATAGAGTGGGACTAATGCCTTTAAGATCATCAAGAGTATATCCAATAGTAGCCCAGTGCTTCCTCAGAATTTTTAATAATCTTTCTTCTTCATGTTCTGAAAGGTTAGCACTAATAATAACAGGATATATCTTTTTCTCATCAAGATAAGCATACTTCAAAGTGTGAGGCAATTGTTTTAATTCAAACACAGGATCACCTTTAGGTGGAGGAGGATCTCCTAGAGTTTCAATAGGCAAATTGTGTTTTAGGAGAGGTTGTTGTTCCAAGAAATTTTTATCTATTTCATTTCTTTCATGCAAGTGCATATCATTTTCATGGTCAAGCAAATATTGTTCTAGTGGATCAATAGGAGGTACGGCAATAGAAGAAAGACCAATTATTTCATCCTTACTAGATAATTCTTTATCATGAGGTTGTCTACTAAACTTGGAAAAATTAAATTCATGAGACACATCACCAAAACTAACATCGACAGTTTGTTTTTCACAATCTATCTTAGCATTGACGGTGTTCAAGAAAGGTCTACCAAATATAATGGGACAAAAGTCATCCTGTGGGGAACCAAGAACTAGAAAATCAGTAGGATATTTTACTTTCCCACACAAGACTTCAACATCTCTAACAATCCCAAGTGGTGTGATGGTGTCTCTATTAGCAAGTTTAATAGTAACATCAATGTCTTCTATTTCAGCAGGTGCTATTTCATTCATAATTTCTTGGTATAAGGTAAAAGGAATAGCACTCACACTAGCACCCAAATCACATAAACCATGATAGCAATGATCTCCTATTTTGACTGAGATAGCAAGCATGCCCACTACGGGTCTATGTTTATCTTTTTCATTAGGTTTGGCAATTCTAGCAGCTTCATCACAGAACTAAATAACATGCCCATCAATATTTCCTACCAAGAGATCTTTAACCATAGCAACACTAGGTTCTACTTTAATTTGCTCAGATGGCTTAGGTGCTCTAATATTACTCTTGCGAACCACAGTTGATACCTGAGCATGTTCCTTTATCCTAACAGGGAAAGGTGGTTTTTCAATATAAGCAGCAGGCACAACTGGATCAACATTGTAAATGATGGTTTCATCCTTAGCTTTTATCGGTTCTTAATTTCTTCTTTAATAGGGGGATGATATTTAAACCACTTATCTTTAGGGAGATCAACATGAGTAGCAAATGATTCGCAGAAAGAGGCTACTATCTCAGGGTCAAGTCCATATTTAGTGCTAAACTTGTGAAAAGCATCGGTATTCATAAAAGATTTAACACAATCGAACTTAAGCTTTATACCTGACTCATTACCTTCGTCGAGTTCCCAATCTTCAGAGTTGCGTTTCATTCTTTCTAAGAGATACCACTTGAATTCAATAGTATTCTTCATAAAAGAACCAGTACAAGAAGTATCGAGCATGGATTGATCATTATGAGAAAGCCGAGCATAAAAATTCTGAATAATAATTTCTCTCAGGATATCATGATTGGGGCATGAATATAACATTGACTTAAGCCTCTCCCAAGCTAGAGCGATACTTTCTCCTTCATGAGGCCAAAAATTATATATATAATTCCGATCACGATGAACTAGATGCATAGGATAAAACTTTTGGTGGAATTCTAATTGCAATCGATTCCAGTTGCATGATCCAATATCATCACATAGCCTATACCATGTCAATGATTTTCCCTTCAAAGATAAAGGGAAAAACTTCTTCTTAACTTCATCTCCGGGTAAACTTGCAAGCTTAAATAATCCACAAACTTCATTCACATGTATTAGGTGCATATCAGGATGTTCAGTTCCATCTCCTGCATAAGGATTAGCTAGCAGTTGTTCTACCACACCCGAAGGAATTTCATAACCAATATTTTCAGTAGGTGAAGTAGGTTGAGGGGCAACTAATTGTGGTTACGGTCGAGGTGAAGATACCCCGAACAAACCCCTCAAAAGATTGTTTTCCATAGTAGCAAGTGATAATAAGTTTCAGCACGTAGTATAAGTTTTTCCTTACCGATTTCCACTTACCAAGAGCGCTTCACTCCCCGGCAACGGTGCCAGAAAAGATTCTTGATGACCCACAAGTATAGGGGATCAATCATAGTCCTTCTGATAAGTAAGAGTGTCGAACCCAACGAGGAGCAGAAGGAAATGACAAGCGGTTTTCAGCAAGGTAATTTCTGCAAGCACTGAAATTGTAGGTAACAGATAGTTTGATAGCAACATAATTGGTAACAAGCAAGTAATAGTAATGGTAAATAAAGTGCAGCAAGGTAGCCCAATCCTTTTGTGGCAAAGGACAGGCCAAAACAATCTCTTATAATAGGCAAAGCGTTCTTGAGGGTACACTGGTTCATCTAGTCACTTTTATCATGTTGGTTTGATTCGCATTCGCTACTTTGATAATTTGATATGTGGGCGGACCGCTGCTTGGGTGTTGTTCTTAATTGAAAAAACCTCCCACTTATGATTAACCCCCTCGCAAGCATCCGCAACTATGAGAAAAGTATTAAGATAAAATCTAACCATAGCATTAAACGTTTGGATCCAAATCAGCCCCTTATGAAGTAGCGCATAAACTAGGGTTTAAGCTTCTGTCACTCTAGCAACCCATCATCTAATAACTACTCCACAATGCATTCCCTTAGGCCCAAGGATGGTGAAGTGTCATGTAGTCGACGTTCACATGACACCACTAAGGGAATCACAACATACATATCATCAAAATATCAAACACATATCAAATTCACATGATTACTTGCAACATGACTTCTCCCGTGACCTCAAGAACAAAGGTAACTACTCACAAATAATATTCATACTCAAGATCAGAGGGGTATTGAATAGCATAATGGATCTGAACATATAGTGTTCCACCAAATAAACCATTTAGTAATCAACTACAAGATGTAATCAACACTACTAGTCACCCACACGTACCAATCTGAGGTTCCGGTACAAAGATTGAACACAAGAGATGGACTAGGGTTTGAGAGGAGATGATGCTGTTGAAGATGTTGATGAAGATTGGCCTCCCAAAGATGAGAGGGGTGTTGGTGATGACAATGGCTTCGATTTCCCCCTTCCGGGAGGGAAGTTCCCCCGACGGAATCGCTCCACCGGAGGGCAAAAGTGCTCCTGCCCAAGTTCCGCCTCGAGACGGCGGTTTTCCGTCCCGAAAGTCCTGTTCTTATTTTTTCTAGGTCAAAAGACCTTAAATACCATAAGATGGGCACCGGAGGTGGGCCGTGCTGAGCACAACCCACCAGGGCGCGACTGGGGGGGCTGGCGTGCCCTGGTGTCTTGTGCTCATCAGGTGGCGCCCCTCCGGTAGTTATTTACTCCAGTATTTTTTATATATTCCAAAATAATTCTCCGTGAAGTTTCAGCTTATTTGGAGATGTGCAGAATAGGTATCTCTGATGTGCTTTTTCAGGTCCAAAATTCCAGCTGCCGGTATTCTCCCTCTTTGTGTAAACCTTGCATATTATGAGAGAAAAGGCATTAGAATCACTCCCTAAAGCATTATTATGCATAAAAGCATTATAAATAACAGTAGGAAATCATGATGCAAAATGGACGTATCGGGGATCGATCACGGAGGGCCTCGACATCAACCTTGCTACTCCAATGGTGATGTGTGAGTAGTTCACCATAGACATACAAGTCCATAGTTAGTACCTAGATGGCTATCTCTCTCTCTCTCTATGTTCTTCATTGTCATGATCACCGCGATTCCCGTGATGATCTATCTTATGTAATCAATCTTTGTAGTGTGTTTGTTGGGATCCGATGAATTGTGGGTTTATGTTCAGATTATTCATGAAAATATATTGAATCCTTGCTGGTTATTTATATGCATGATTGTTATAGCTTCGTAATGCTCTCCGATCTATCGGTTTGGTTTGGCCAACTAGATTGATTTATCTTCAGTGGGAGTGGTGTGTTGTAGTGGGTTCAATCTTGCAGTGTGCAATCCCAGTGACAAAGGGACATGACACGTATTGTATTGTTGTCACTAAGGGTAAAACGATGGGGTTCATTCATATTAACTGGATTTACTTTGTCTACATCATGTCATCATCCTCTAAGCATTACTCTGTTTTTACTTAATACTCTAGATGCATGCTGGATAACGGTCGACGGGTAGAGTAGTAGTAGTAGATGCGGGCAGGAGTCGGTCTACTTGTTTATGGACGTGATGCCTATATACATGATCATTGCCGTGAATAAATACTACATAACTATGCGTTTTTCTTCGAGAGAGAAGCCTCTCACGAAAACTATGGCCCCGTGTCTCCTCACAAATATATTTACAAAAACCCTAAATTCCTTTTTGTAATTATTTACTTTCTTTTTATTTTCAATTTATATTTATTACATTATCTATCTATCACTACTTATCACTTGCAAGTAATGAGTTCAAGGGGATTGACAATCCTCTTGCCCGTGTTGGGTGCAAGTGTGTGCTCTTTTGTGTGTAGGCGCTGAAGACGGAAAATTGCGTGGTCCTCCTATTGGTTTGATAACCTTGGTTCTCACTGAGGGAAATACTTACCTCTAGTGTGCTGCATCATCCCCTCCTCTTCGGGGAAAATCCCAACGCAATTCACAAGTATCATGTTACCATAGGTTTAACAGTACGAGTATCAAACGAGCTCCGAATGCGACGAAATTTGGCAAACGATCTACCTACAATATATTAAGACCGCACACCAACTTTCAACCCATTCCAAGAACATTTTGTTCCCACTTACAAAACAATATTTTTACTATGCCACGAGCGCATGCGTGTGTTGTGGTCTCGAAATGGTTGACGAAGACAACGGAAGAAACGACAACTACGAACAGATGCAAGTTCAAAAAAAATGACGGCAACAGAGTGCCGATGCAATGTGAATGATGCGATTATGAATGCGACAAACCAATAAATCACACGGCGATAACGGAATAAAACGGGAATTGTCTGGAGCGTCGGTCTCGGGTTGTCGCATTAGGAAACCTTAAACATCTTTGATCAACGAGCTAGTCTAGTAGAGGCTCACTGGGGACACAGTGTTGTTTATGTATCCACACATGTATTTAAGTTTTTGGTCAATACAATTCTATCATGGATAATAAACATTATCATGAACAAGGAAATATGATAATAACCATTTATTATTGCCTCTAGGGCAAATTTTCAACAGTCTTCCACTTGTACCAGAGTCAATAATCTAGTTTACATCGCAATGTATTTAACACCCAACGAGTTTTGGGGCCGATCATGTTTTGCTCGTGAGAGAGGTTTTAGTCATCTGGTCTGCAACATTCAGATCCGTATGTACTTTGCAAATCTCCATGTCATATGTAGATGCTGCTATCACATTCTGCTTGGAGCTACTCTAAACGACTGCTCCACTATACGTATCCGGTTTGAGACTCGGAGTCATCTGGATTGGTTTCAAAGCTTGTATCGACGTAACCCTTTACGACGAACACTTTATCACCTACATAAACGAGAAATATTTCCTTAAGTCTTTTTTAGGTACTTAAGAATAATTTTTTGATCTTTGTCCGGTGATCTACTCCTGAATCACTTTGGTACCTCCTAAATATAATGACGAAATATTTTAAGTTATTCCAAGCTCACTTGATATTTATTTAGGAAATACTTTCATTTATTATACAATGTAAGTTTGAACTGCGAGTGATAGCTAGGCTTACGTTAAAATGTGAGACAATTTGGGTGGCTCCCAAATGTCACGAAAAGGGTGTGTCCTAGGTTTAGGGGTGAAACAATATAACATGCAAATACCTAGGCCATTATAAGCAGCTCAAAGAGTAGATTGGTAAGGCTTGGATAAGTGTCTTGAAGACAACCTTCGTGGCGGAACATGACAACGTTTTTCCACACCACCCATGGACCCTATATCTAGTCCTCTTGGCTACATGTTCAAACATTTTTGGGTAATCCTCATCGTTGTCGTAGAGAGACAAAGATATTTCTTCGGAAGTGCTTCTCGCTAGATCTGTAAACTCCGCTCTAGATGGATGCCCTGCTGTTCAGGCTGAAGAAAATAAAACTCTTTAATTTTCAGTTTGTTTTACACTTTGGCCTGAACCAATGTAGCAACTATCTTATTGAGCCTAACAACACTTCGACCACCAGCCTCCATAAAGGGCATACAACTATCTGCAAACAACAAATGTGATATCCATGGCCCCCTTGCCCCAACCCGAATCCCACAATCGATCCAGCCTCATGCCTGTGCTTTTGATCATTGTTGCTCTCTTCAAAATACTTTATAGTTGACAACTATCATGTATTACTGTTTTTTTGTTACTTACTGCAATCAAACTACAATCACTCCATCATATTTGCTATAATAAGTTCTCTCGGCCAAATTTTTATTTCCAGACGTGGTTGAATTGATAACTCAATTGTTAAAACTTGTGAATATATTATTTGTCTCGCCATGCGTCGAAACAATAATTTTGGATATAATACTTTCCATCGACGACTATTACAATTCTCTACATTTGTGGATTATCAAGTATATTTGCATTTTCTTTTATGAGTTAATCGCCTACAATAAGACAAGTGGCATAAAATATAACATGTGGAGATGAGAGACTCGTCGATAAAGACTATAAAACATATGAAAAGTTGCAATGGACATCTCTGACACGTATATGGGCGTCACTCCCAGCTTTGAAAGACTAACTAGAGATTTTCTGCGAAAGTTTAGAATAACCAAACTAGAGCCTTTTGCCTATCAGAAAACCATGATTTTTGTTTTGCCTCCCTAGATTATCCCGGTTGTCATCGGTCTATCAGTACGTATCACTTAATGTACGTAAAAAAAGATTTCTGTGCCAAAAAAATCATGATAGCTGTCGAAGCAGAGTATTCATATACTAGGAATTTGAAGTTGTCTTTGTAATGCATCGTCCAAGGCCGGGTGTATCACGATTATTTAGGTTTAGCTGGTATGATCAAATTAACCCACAAGCAGACATGGAATTGCAACTTACTCCATCCGTTCACAAAATATAAGATGCATTAGATATTTCAATATGTATTACATACAATGCTCAAAAAATAGCAAACCAACCTGTGGTTGGATGATTAGAGAGACAGTGGTATCCTCAGCCCACCAGGGTTCAAGTACTGGTGCTTGCATTATTTCTGGATTTATTTCAGGATTTCCGACGATGCGCATTCTGTGGGAGGAGACGTTCCCGCCGCCGTCGAGGCGCCTACGGTGACTTCGTAAATCTCAAGATGATATGCCGGCTCAGTCTCTCGGAGGTGCTCATAGGGGTAGGGTGTGCGTGTATGCGTTCATAGGGGTGAGTGTATGCGCGTGTATATGAGCGCTTGCGTCTGTACTGTGTTAAAAAAATGCTCAAAAAATTATGATTACTTACAGACTGAAACGAGTGAACAAGATAAGCTTCTATTTTCTAGTAGTGCCTCCCAGCTTGTTCATCTTTTGATTGTTTTCCCTCTATAAACAAAAGCAATTCGAGCTAACAAACAAAAAGCGAGCCTAACCGAACGGAAAGGGTCAAACACGGTGAGACGCGCGGCCAGAAATCCGGTGGAGAGGCGCCCAAACCACGTTGGAAGTTGGGAAGAGTACTCGGTTTGGAACGAGGCGACGAAGTGCGACACGGCCAAAGCAAGCGGCCGTCCCCTCCCCATCCCTCCCCCCTCACCTCCCGAATGCTCCACCACCAAACCACCACCTCCACCGACGGCAGGCAGCCCCGCAACAACGGCATCCCCCACGAGCCCGGGCAATTGACCGTCCGGCCCCTCCCGCCCCAGCCAGGCCAACCCACGCGCCTTCCCGACTGTTGACCCGAACCCATGGGCAGTTCGGTCCGTCGCTAATCCCATCGAAACCTCCCAAACCCAACCGGCTAGTCGCACCCGCCCCGCCCCCCTCTTCCTCCCCCCCTCCCATCCGCCCGAAGTCTCCACCACGCTCCCGTCCATTTAAAACCTTCGCTTCGCCCCGACTCCACCTGGCCATCCCCCCCGCGCCCAATCCCCGCCCGCGTCAAACCCTAGGGGGCCCTCTCAGATCCAATGGGGGCGGCGCCGTCGACGCCGAGGCTGGGCGAGGCGGGCGCCGCGTCGCCGGGGGCGGCGGAGCAGATGTTCGCCGCGCTCGTCGGCGGCAGGGCCTACCCGGTCTCCTCCGAGTTCTGGAGGCAGCTGCTCGAGCTGCCCCTCACCCAGCAGTGGCCGCGGGACCGCGTGCTGCAGGCCTGCCACGCCTTCGGTAAGGACCCACGGCTCGAGATCCACGCCGCGCCTCCTCCCCCCTGCGGCTGCTCTGATCGCCTCCGTTTCCCGCCCTCTCGCTGTTGCTTCGGACGGTGATTGCTTTCTGTTTTGCGGGGTTTGATCTGCGGGGGCAATGCGGATCATGTGATTTATGCGTGCGCGGCTGTGGCCTGTGGGTCGCACCGTTTACGTGCTGCGTTGAGGCGAGATGGCGGGGTTGACGTGGCATTTCCGGCGCTTTTGCCGCGTTTATTGTGTCTTTAGGGGCGTTGATTTCTGTCGACTATGACCTGCATTGGTGCTTAGAACGGGAATTTAGGAGGCATGCAATGGAAGGCATGTATTTGCCCGATCAATATTGACTGAGTTTACTGTGTGATCAAGGTTGACTGAGCGTAGTGCGTTGCAATATATGAAACGTTTGTAATTTTCATTTAGCACGAGAGTTCCTGCGCGCCTGGGTCTGCCTTAATTGAGTGCTTGACTACTTTTGTTGAACAAGAGGAAAACCCGCAGTTATCTTTTCAGTAAGAAAGACGAATTATGGATTCTTGTCCTGAATTTCTTCGTGGCGGGTGACAATGCAAATGGATGATTTGACTAATTGTAGTTAGGGTGAAGGATTTAGGTACTTGTTATTGTGTATTGAACATTGCAATGATCTGTTGGTTCCGGAGTTTAACTCCCAGGTGAAGCATCAATGTGCAAATTAGGGGCTTGAGACCTGCATTTGCGCTTTATGTTGCCACCAGTGAGGGACCTCATTGGTGGATTCGTCTGTGTGATGGGATCATTGGTGGATTCGTCTGTGTGATGGGATCGATGATTTTTTTAACTTAGTCTGGTTTGTAGTTTGTAGTAAACAGGTTAGAATATTAATACGTAGTTAAAGAGCAACACTACACCTACGAAGAGCCTACGGGACTTCTAAGTAAAAAGGTGACGTGGTGCGATTTTATTGGATGTCACGGCCCCACAGCGCGGGGGGGGGGGGGGGGGGGGGGTAGTATGAGATTATTAAGGAATCACTTACGTAGGTGGGCCTTCGTAAACACCTGCCCGTAGGTGTAGCATTTTTGGTAGTTAAATGTGTATATTATGACTCACATTTTTGCCCCGCTGCTGTTTGTTGTGTTCAGAGTGTTAAAATGGAAGGTAGGCATATTCTATGGATGCTTGAGAGTTGTATGTTTAACTACCTGTTAGTATGGTATGCCTACCTTCCACTCTAACACTTTTATGTACATTGATATGGATAGAAGTGTAACATGTTAGATATTTTCTAGGGAGGTGAAAGGGGAAGGCGTGTCATACCACGATCACCAACTCAATCTTTTTAAGTATATACTTACCGTGAATCATCTTTTCAGTGCAGTTTACATTCCTGCAAATAATGTTTCATGTTACTGGAGCCACTTGCATGATATAAATATTCTGAGATTTTTAGGGCGTGAACGTTCGCTGCCCCCGTAGCACAGTGCGGCATGCTGGGCACGTGCGATCAGGCCCCACACAGCTGAGTGCGCTGCTGTGATATAAATGACGCAAAGTGATGTGGGCATATTACGTGGTATTGCGTGCATCACGCCGAGTGCCATCGCGCTGTAGTTCATCCCTAAATATTTTACTTGATTATACCAGTTGTTAAGTGTTAACCTTATGGTTCCAATGCTTTGACATAATCTGTATGATTAGTTCCTGTAATTAAATCATAATTGTCTTTGGCTCATTGGTCTGACAATCTGGGTTATGTGTATGTGCAGCGCAGAACAACTATCATACAAAGCATCTTGCAAAGATCTTGATCCATTTGGTTTGGTGTTTGCAAGAGTGCACATCGGCTTCTTCTGTATCTTCTAGCGTCTATAGAAAGGCTATCAATGCTGCCTATATATCATCCATATTTCTCAAGTTCATTATTGAGAATGCCAAGGCAGATAATTGGCAAGAACTATGCCTTGACATTGACAAGGATGAAAAGGGGCTGGAAAATTTTCCTTCTGGTAAATGATCATTAAAATTTCAAATGCACCATGAATATTTTTTGTATGGCTGATATAGTAACCCTAATGATATTTTATATTTCCCTGCTCCTCCTAGACCAAAGTGTGGAGTATTTTCTGATGAAGGGGGTGCTGAACTACATTGGTAGTGTAGATGTAAGGTATCTTGATGGATGGTGTATGCCTATCTAGTTTTTCCTTTTTTAAATGCTTGTTTGCCATTTGAATTTCACTGTTTTAATATCTCTATATGCAGTCCGGAGTCATGCTACCTACATCACGAGCTTCTGAACTTGATGTTAGTCCTTATGTCGACTCAGTTATGTTCTGGACCATCTCCAGAACCAAAAGATGTGCATCCTTTCATTGATGCGGCTATGCTTCAGGTAAAAATGGAATCTGCATATGATGATTTATTCATAGATATTATTGAGCTAAATTTGGGATGTGTTCCTTTGCCACATCTGTCTTCTGCAGGACAGTTCCATAGTAGCTTTGGTTGTTCAAAAGTTGCTACTTAATTTTGTAAGACGACCACAAATTCCTTCAAATGGTTCACACCCTGTTTTCTCTGATGATGGTGGGCCTGGTGTTCTGCAACGAGTTGGCTCAGCAGCTGGTAATGCGGGTTATCTTCTCCACATAAAGTGCTTATAGTTTATTTATCATCACGATTGACGTCATGTCAATGCAACTCATTCACATGATGCCAATACTCTGAACATTTTGATCTTATGGTTAATTTTTTGTTTAGAATGTATTGCTCCCTCCGAGCCAAAATAAGTGTCGGATCAAAATTGAACTAAAACCATGACACTTATTGTGGATCGGAGGGAGTAACTTTTTTTGTAGTTCTCATATCTTTTATATTATAATAGATGATGCTATGCCATTTTACACCTTTATTGCGACTACTGTATTATTTGCCAAAATTCAGGGCCTGGTTGTTTTATACTTTGATTTACTAACCATGCCACACTTCGCCACACTACAAGTTGTTAAGTTTTGACTGAAGAGATGGCAGGGCACAACTATGGCACAATCAAAATACCCACATAAGCAACTCTTGCATGCCTACAATTAGGCGTTGCAGGCTTATGCTGGGAACAGAACAGCCCCTTAACCACATGTTTGGTTCAGAGTCACACTTGCGACAATATTCCTTTCCTGCAACATGGGTCTGGCAAGTTTCCCTTAGCTTGGCAATGTGTGGCACCAATCTTGATCGTCCTAAGTCTAGCAGAGTGTGGCACCCATTTTGATCGTCCCAAGTCTAGCAGAGTGTGGTACCCTTGATCGCCTAACCTTAGTCATGTTTGGCATAAAAAAGTGTAACAAATGCTGGTAACCTTAGTATACTAACCAAAGGCCCTACTATCTTACTCAGGAAGTTATTATGTACATTTCAATCATCCTTATATTTCCTACTGCGAAAATGTTTCAGTTGTCAAAAATCTTTGAATTTACTCATCTATCTGGTTTTGCAGCAAATTTTGTACTACTGCCATATTATACTTTCAACTATTTTGTAAGTGCAAGTGCTGAAGGTGCGACAAGTCAATTGGCAGATAGCAGTTTACTTGTTCTGCTTATTCTGATCCACTACCGAAAATGCATCTCAATGAACGAGTCCATTCCAACCGACGGTGTCTACATGAGTGATTCAAATACCAATGTCAAGGATGCACCAGCTTTTCATGAGAACCCTTACTGCAAGGCGCTAAACAATGCCAAGGACATTCAATGTGAGATGCACCTGCAACTGCATTATATAGAAAATGTGGCACTCATATAGTCATATGTATCACTAACAGTTGTAGAAATGAATTATGCTGCAGTTGATCATGCCGATGTTGAGGGAAATGCTCAAAATGGACCCGTTGTCAGGCTGTCTTTTGCATCGCTGTTTGATGCTCTTGGCACGTAAGTAATTCATCATGATGCTAATTCTGTGATATGCTCGTACTTTATTTATTAGATTTGTGGAATTTAACCAAATATTTGTGGGGCAGAAAACAATGAGATTATTTCCTTTTTCTTCAAAAATGAAAATGTAGCAATGATTCTGGTCTAATATCAGATTTGATGGATAAAAACAACACTGCACTTAGCGATGATTTTGGTCATGTGTAGATTATGAATAACACTGAACAGTTAATGCCGCATTCCAAAATGGAGTCATGTATCAGGGTTTGATGGTAGTAATGAGACTGCTGTGAGTAATTCCAAAACTAATGTTTTAAAGTTAGATATCTTGACATCTTCTGCGGGCCCATTATCTAGGATCTATCATTATTTATTCAAAGATCATGTATGTTCATCTTGTTTCAGGATGCAAATTATTATGTACCAAAAGACCTTAGTGTTGTGTAATTCATTTGTTTCCACTATCCATACAGATGCTTAAAAGATGAGAGCTCAGTTCTGTTGCTCTATTCTCTGGTCCATGGGAACTGTGATTTTCAGGAGTATGTTCTGGTTCGAACAGACTTGGATACTTTGGTATGTTTTCTTGCAATTATGTTTGTAACCCTTCTTGTTGGAGCATGTGGGCATTTAATAGTCGGACATGATATGCTTTGAATTAATAAAACAGTTGCATTTAAACTATTTTTGCCTTTTAGTGAGAGAATATATCGGTGGTTAATACGTTTTTCATTAGTAAGAGCTTCACCATGACTTATTTTCATTCCCATCCTTCCATGAATTGGCATAGCAAATCTGTGACTCTGTGGCAGTCGGCATGAAACATTAGAAAGCAAATTCCAAATAGGGAAATAGTCCCTCCGTAAAGAAATATAAGAGCGTTTAGATCACAGTGATCTAAACGCTCTTATATTTCTTTACAGAGGGAGTACATAATAAAACCAAGGAGTAATAGCTAAAGTAATAACCCAACACATACTTTACATGTAAGGTTAGCCTTTGATTGCATATATTAACAAATATCATTTGTCGACTGCCTGAGTTGTTTTTCCCCAATACCTTGAGTCATTATAGTTTGGATTTTGTTAACAGCTTATGCCTATTTTGGAAATGCTCTACAATGCATCAAGGAAGACTTCCAATCAGATCTACATGCTGTTGATAATTCTCCTGATACTCAGTCAAGATTCAACCTTCAATGCTAGTGTGCACAAATTGGTAAGAAAAATAATTAGGTTTAGTTTATTTAATGAATTCTTTCATGATTTAGTTTTCACTTTTAGGTGCTTCCTAGCGTTCCTTGGTACCAGGAGCGCCTCATGCATCAAACTTCTTTGGGATCGTTGATGGTCGTAGTACTAATCCGAACCATCAAGTACAATCTCTCCAAGCTGCGAGTATGTACAAGATTTTGTTTTTGTTGTTCAGGGAAATTCACGCATGTCACACACTCGCCTATGTAGAAATTTCCTTTTTACAAGCAAGACTTCCGATCATGCCTTGGTAGAAGTTTCCTTTTGCATGTCAAACTACTTCTGGTTCATAACAGTCTAATGACAAGCTTATGTATACTTGCAGGATGTCTACCTTCACACAAACTGTCTTGCAATTCTAGCAAACATGGGTCCTCATGCGCATAGGCTGAGTGCATATGCATCTCAAAGGCTGGTTAGCCTCTTCGACATGCTTTCTCGCAAGTATGGTAGCTCAATCTCTCTCTGTTTCATTATCACATTTTACACTTAAAATCAGGTTAATTCAAGTTAACCTGTCCATTTACTTATCTACCATTCTTCAGGTATGCCAAATTAGCCGAGTTAAAAAATGACAAGGCTCTCAAAGTTATGTCTGATCAAATGGAAGCAGACATCATTTCAGATGATACGGTACTCTACTGTTATCTTGCTTCATAGTAGCAGCATTTTTTTCCCTTCCCTTCATATCTGTAAACAGTGGTGTACTTCTGCAGTCAACGGAGCTTCACATATACACTGACTTCTTAAGAATCGTTCTGGAAATCATCAATGCAATCCTTACATATGCATTACC
The DNA here is from genome assembly GCA_039707655.1 of Elymus sibiricus. NCBI lineage: Eukaryota > Viridiplantae > Streptophyta > Magnoliopsida > Poales > Poaceae > Elymus > Elymus sibiricus. Next base: position 371,576,342 of record CM077667.1, read on the forward strand.
CAGAAATCCTGAGGTATGTTAGTTACCGGTGCAGTATACCTGATAGGCAGAACCAAACTGCTTCTAACATGTTCATCAACAGGTTGTGTATGCTATATTGCACCGACAAGAGGTTTTTCAGCCCTTCAAGAACCATCCTCGTTTCAATGAATTGCTTGAGAATATATACACAGTATGTTATTTTTTGTCTTTCGTGTACTCAACAAAGTACAACAAATCATCGTCCTCCTCCTCCAGACTCTGATCATATTCCGTCTTATAAATTTGTCTGTCAGGTATTGGATTTCTTCAACAGTAGAATGGACATGCAACAGTTAGACGGGGAATGGTCTGTTGACAAGGTTCTCGAGCTCATTAATAAAAATTGCCGTTCATGGCGTGGAGAAGGAATGAAGGTGAGACTTGTATTGTGACATTGCTGCAGTCTAATCATAGAGTAGGGGTTCATGTGGGCCATGTGGCCATATTTCATATTTCTTATTGTTTGGTGTTAAATTTCATCCCATCCATATAAAAGTTATTCTGGTATTTAGAGTGGCATAACAATATACAATTCTGTATTTTCCAGATGTTTACGCAGTTACGATTCACATATGAGCAAGAAAGTCATCCTGAGGAATTCTTCATTCCATATGCATGGAGGCTTATACTATCACGAGGGTAAATATTTTTTATTTGTGTATGCTGATTCTCACATATAATATGCAATTATTATGAATATGCAAGTGATAATAATGTCTAAGGCATGCAGCTACTGATGCTACAGAAATGCCTTGAAACTGTTATTTTGACTTGTAGCACATTAGGCTTATGGTACATTTGATCAGGATAGTGGAATGGAATTGGCCACATTGACTAGAAAGGAAACTAGAATTTTCTCCATCTCTGATGCCAACTAGAGACATTTTATAATACCATGTGGCAGATGTGTTTACCTAGACAATTTTGTATAACTTGCTATTATGTCCTGCATTTGCCAGATTCTCTTTCAATCCTGGTGCCATAAATTTGTTCCCAGTGGAGATTCATGTTGATGTAAGTTGCTCTCTTTTGCTTGAAAATCAATCAGGTTTTGTACTTGGGTCAAGTTTTCAATTTCAGCGGTGCCCTGAACATGAAAATCCTTTTTTTTTTTTTATGTTTCCAAGAAGAATTTATCTGTGGGAATTCTCAATACAGCCACTGCTTCAGTTCTAGTACTATTTTGTTTAGTGTTTTTGTAATAACATTTTTTCTGTCTGCCAAAATGGATCACTCCAGGATTCACCATCCAGCGAACAAAAGGTTTAGGGATGATCTGGAGCCCTTGGGTTCTGACAACACAGAAATGTTGGACTTGCATCCCGACAAAGAGACTGTTGTATATAGGCGGCATATACCAGATAATCAAAGTGTATTTTCATTCATTTTGTGTTAATATTTCTGTTGTCCCATAATGTAATACCAGAGGTGGGGGTGCGAGGAATTGCAGCGGATTGTATCTGGTTCTTGAAAGTAGGTAGTGCGTAGGGCCCCATACACAATTCGTTTATTAGTTATATCGTTGTATTTCTAGAGCAAGAACAATAGTAATCTTATAGTCCGCTTACATGTTAATTTTGCCTGTGAAGGGAGACATGAAAGATTGAGGGGAGTGGGCTCTAATGTAAAAGACTAGTTATATGCGTGCTTTCGGACGTATACAATAAATATGAAGAAAAAGAGAGAAGGTGGTACTACTCTTATATCCAATCTTATAGCTGGCCTTGTTTGTTTTTAAATGATAGCTGACCTTGTTGTATGAATGATTGAGACATGACAACATCATATAGCCAGCAGTTGGTTGTGCTATTAACCATGCTTACCATTCAAGCTGAAAGGCCTATGCTGTTATACCCATGCACTTGCGTGCAAGTTCACACAGGCTGTATAAAAGGATTCTTAGAGCATCTCCAACAGGCGCGCGGCGTCCAAAAAATGGATTTGCAGCGCGCACATTGCGTTTTTAGCGCTGCCTCCAACGGCCGCCGCATAATTTAGCGCACGTGCGGCGCTTCAGCAGACGCGCAAAAGTACAGCGCACGTGAGCAGTCGGCGCTTGCAACATGCAGTTTTTTGAAGCCAATAGATGATATTTCATCAAAAATGAAAAACAAAAAGACATGACATAATTCAATTGCACGGCACATCAACAATAATTTCACATCATCCAACCAAGTTTAAAATCACAAGTTCATCATGACATAACAAGTTCACACAAACAAATGGCACATCAATAATCATGCCGCATCCTCATCTTCGTCCTCCTCTTCCCCCGATTCTTCATCCTCATCCGAAGTCTCATCTTCGTCCTCCTCTTCATTGTCTTCTGGAGATGCCAAAGGTATGTGAGGCACACCGGAAGACATGCGTCCACCCATGTTACCCGGAGGTGCTCCCATGCCTCCCATGAGTAGCAAAACTCATGCCTCCCATGCCACCCATGGTGCTCATGCCTCCCGGAGGTGCACCCATGGTGCTCATGCCTCCCGGAGGTGCACCCATGCTTCCCATGCCACCCATGGTGCTCATGCCCCCCGGAGGTGCACCCATGCTTCCCATGCCACCCATGGTGCTCATGCCACCCATGTCACTCGGAGGTGCTCCCATGCCTCCCATGGTAGCTCCCATGTGTCCCATGCCTCCCATGGTAACTCCCATGCCTCTCATGCCTCCCATGGTAGCTCCCATGCCTCTCATGCCTCCCATGACCATGGCTCTTTTTTGGACCAAGACTTCTTCGCGGGCAAGATTGACGTACTCCATTTGCTTCTCATCGAGGGTAGATGTGTCCATGATGAACAAGTTCTTCTCCCATTCCAACAATCTAGTTCGCTCCTCCATGGCCAACTTCTTCTCCTCCAATGCCACCCTCCTCTCCTCGGCCGCCACCCTCCTCTCCTCGGCCGCCAACCTCCTCTCCTCGGCCGCCGCATCTTGATTCCTTGCCATCTTCCTATCCTCGTTCGCTTCCTTTCTTGCGTTCACAATAGCTTGCATAACATTTGATAGGTCATCATCTCCTCTCCTCTTCTTTTTTTCTTGTCTTTCTTTCTTGTCTCCATTTGGTCTTTTTGGCTTCGAGTAGGCAACCGAGTTTGGTGTAGGGCTCCTCTTGCCGTCATCACTTGATGCCTCCTCCTCATCACCATCCAAATCAATAGGTCGCTTGCGTTTGTTGGTCTCCTCCTCGACATCTTCACGGGGCTTCCATTTCTCATCATCCTTCAACTCTTCATAGCAATGGGGTAAGGTAAATGGTCTCCCTTTCTTGATCTTCCCTTTCTTGTTCTTCTTCTCCTCTCCTTGAAATAAGTTTTGTGCGATAGTGAGCTACACACACAAAAACAAGTTAGAAGCACCGAAGAAAGAGCATGGAAGAATCATGAAAGAAATGACACTTACCCTATCGCTATCATTAGTTCCACTTGGGTATAGCGTGTCAACCGCCTTAAGTGCGGCCGCCCATCTTTGACAATCTTTGTTGATTGTCGACCACCGGGAGCGAAGGGATCTTTCAGTGCGTTCAATTCCACTATTGTTGTGTAAATCAAAGTGCTCCTTCATCCGGATCCAATACGCTTCTCTACTTTGATCCCCTCCAACGATGGCATCTCTAGACACTTTCAACCATGTATCATATCAATTTGTCTTCGTCCGTGGTGTAGTTGCCCGCTCTTCCTTTCGGTGCATCGAAGATACCCTCACCATCCTCGTCCCCCTCAAAATCATCATTGGTTTGAGACCAATGAGAATTGTTTGAGCCAACACCCATAGTTGACATATAGGTCTCATCATTGAAACTACAAAATATATACAACAAAACAAAGTTGACGAAGCTATCCATAGTTGACATAAGCTATCCATATGTATTCATTCATGTAAAAAACATCAATAAAAAAATTGACGAAGTCATACCTTGTTGGCATTTCATCGTACACCTTGTGCGCATCGGCCGCCGGCGTAACAAGCGAGCTCGCCGGCGCTTCGCTCGCCCGCACTTCGGCCACGCGCCCTGCAAGCTTCTTCCTCGGCCGCCTAGAAGAGCCGTCCGCCGCCTTCCCCTTCTTCTTCTCGGTAACCTTCCTCGCCTTTGCCGCCGCCGCATTTGAGAGCTTTGAGAGGGGGTCATCACGTGGTGTCGGCGCGACGCCACCCACCGAGGTCGTCCTCGACGCGATGAAAAGCCCGTGCGCGAGCCCGGTGCTTGGAGGAGCTCCGGCGGAGGCGTAGCCAAAGCACCCGACGCTAGGGTTCGCGGCGGCGGCGGCGGCGGGGTCGCGGGTGTACGAGGGGGTGAGGGGGATGTCGCCGCGGGGCGGGGCGAGAGCAGCGCGGTGGAGGAAGAGGTGGAAGAGGCGCGAGCGCTCGAGTGCTTCCGCGCGCGGGAGCGGGCGCACGAAATAAGCGGCGTGCGATGCCGTTTCGCTCCGCGCGCGGAAGCACTTATGCCGCGCGCGCGTTTTTTGCGCGGCCGCTGGAGCGCTCGTCTCCGCTGCGCGCGCTAAAAATGTGAAATATGCAGCGCGGGGCTATTTTTGGGCGCTTGTTGGAGATGCTCTTAGTTATATGCATAATAGGATGTACTTCATTCGTTTCTAAATATAAGTCTTTGTAAAGATTTTACTATGGACTGTATACTGAGCAAAATGAGTGAATCTACACTGTTTGTCTATATACATTTCTATGTACTAGTTTGTAGTGCAATCTAGAAAGACTTGTATTTAGGAACGGAGGGAGTATCTGCCAAGACACTTCTCCCAGCGTGGCACACATGTACGTTCATTATTTTTCTTCCCTTTGCTAGATTCAGTAAGAGCATCTCCAGCCCCCCTCCCCCCCCCCCCCCGCCCCCTTTTTTTATCACGGCGCCAAAAAAATCGCCCAGTCGCGCCCCCAGGACCTTGTTTTTCGCCGGTTCGAACCGAAATTGGTGCCGACGGACCCAGGCTGAACCCAGCGCGTCGGGGGCGTCTGGGGGCACCGGCTGAAGCGAAAAGGCGCGTGGGGCCGCACTGTCGCGACACCGGTCGGTTTTCCCGCCGTTTTTGCCTTTCCCTCCCCCATCATCCTCATCCCCCCCCCCCCCCCGCAGTTCCCGCCATTCTCCCCATCTTCTCCCCCCACCATGCCGTTCAAGAAGTACGTCGCCCCTCGCCTAGCCACCGAACCCGCAACACCAAAGGCAAGGAAGCCGAGGGCATCGATGCCAAGGCCCCCGGGCTTGACGAACGCATAGTGGAAGGCCGACGTTGATTGTCGGGCGGCGGTGACCAACGATCGGCGAAACAGGCTCATCATGAAGAAGGCCAGGGACGCGGCGACGGAGCAAGAGGCGTCGTCTCGCTCGGCCATGGCGAACGAGCGTCCGATCTTTCCACCTCAACAGGCGAGCCCGTTCCCACAAGGCGCGTGGGGTAGCCAGCAGAGCGTCGCGTCGCCGGCCAACTTCTCGCCACCAGTGTGGGGTTATGCGCCCTTGCTGGAATATGCCGACAACGACGCTCTCGGCGGCTTCAACCCCAACATCACCTTTCCGCGCACACCTCTCGCGTTCACCGCCATCCACAATGCCCAGTACGGCTACTCGCCGACGTACTCAGGTTCGTCTGCGATGGCTCTACGCCATGCCCCTGCCTTTTGCGGCTGGCTTGGCGCCACAATTCAGCAACGCCGATGCCGGGATGGAGGAGATCATCACCAACGGCTCAGCTGCCGCCGCTTCATGCCTCGGGTTCGGCACGCAAGAGGAAACGCTGGACATCAGCGACGACATGGACGACGTCGAGCCCGACGATGTCGAGGAGGAGGTGGAGGAGGAAGAACCGGCAGAGCTGGAGCCGGTGAGGAGCAAAGGGAAAAAGAAGAAACGGGCGGCCAACGGCAAGCCGGCCGAGCCTCGCGTCAAGTGGACGGCGAAGAAAGACGAGTGCCTCGCCGAAGCATGGAAGACCGTCAGTATCGACCCGATCACCGGCGCGAATCAGAACACCGACACGTACTGGAGAATGGTCAAGACGGCGTTCGACGAGCGCAAGATGGTTGACCCCGAGTTCTCCGGCATCCACATGGACCGCGGCGACAATGCCATGGCCAACCATTGGGCGAGCATCCAACTAGCCTGCAACAAGTGGCATGGGATTCAGGAGGAGGTCATCGCTCGCCCGGAAAGCGGCGCCAACGTCGAGCGCCAGGTATGTCCATGGATCGCTGGCCCAGCTCTTCGTCGTGTTCTTCACCGACACTTGTTCTTCGTCTGTGCAGATGGTCTGAATGTTCAAGATGTACCGCCGAGACAGCAGCACCGACGCCGACTTCAAGTTCCTTCACGTCTTCACCAGGACCGAGTCGTGCGAGAAATGGACGGAGGTACGGCTCGCTCTCGCCAAGGCCAAGGACAGTGTGTACAACCCGGACGCGCCTGTCTCGGGGGCGACAGAAGGGCGGCATGATGGCAACAAGAAAGCGAAGAAGGCAAGGGACTCGACGCCCGCTGCCGAACGGCTGTAGTCGTCGATCGAACAATGCATCGCTGACGCCAAGAGTCACTCCGCCATGAGGGGGGAGAAGTTCGAGGCGAGGTGGTCGGCGTTGTTGACGAAGCAGGACGTCAAGCTCGACCTTCTCAGGACCAACGTCGCCGCGAAGAAGAGGAACATCGACCTGGCATTCCTGATGGGAGCAGACATGTCGACGATGGACGAGCTGGTGAAGGCGTGGTACCTGGCGGAGTGTGGCCTCATCTTGAACCAGATGCCGGGACCGGCGGCCTACCACTGCCCCTACGCCCACGCCCACGCCTACGCCAACGCCGAGCACTGAAGCTGTGCCCACAACGCCGACGCCGACGCCGACCTCTCCCAGCCCTACGGCAGAGGAGCCTGTTGTTTGAGTTCCACGTCTATGGTTCCTATCCCTTTGATCACTGGACTTTGGCTATGTTCGATCGCCGACTTGTGGCATGATGATGGCCGACTTGTGGCATGATTATCGCCGAACTTTTCTGGTTTTTTTGATAGCGGGAAAGAGAACCTTGAATTTTTGGGCGTTTGGGACCGAAACCTGGGGTGCGGCTGGAAACTTGATTCCCCCGGGCCGAAAAAACCACCGGCGCAAACGCCCAAAGCCCGACGCCGGGTGCGCTGGGGGGCCAACCTGCTGGAGATGCTCTACACGTATCCCCGGTCAGTTTGGTTTGCATTTTGCCGGCAACACCGAAATCTACTTGAAAATTGGCTGAAATTCAGGCAACGGCTCCCGCGTAGAGAAGATCTCTACCCTGCGGCCCACGGTTCCATCTGTTGTTAGCCGTTGCGCCAGCCCTTCCCAGTTATTATCGGCCCGGCCCAACGGGGACCAAATCTTCTTCTCATTCCCTTCCCGCACGACATATATTTCCCCCCACTCTTCTTCTCACCAGCTCACCTTCCCTCCACTCCGTTCAAACGAAAAACAAAACCCTTCTCCACCATTCCATAGATCTGCAAACCCTAAACCCCAGAGCATCTGTCCGCTGGCCGACCTGCCGAAGCCATGTGGCCAGGGGCGAAGCCAGCTATCTGGCGAGCTTTGGCGCCCGCCATACCTAAACAAACCTGCTCGCTGCAAATATACATACGTATTGTACTGGTTTTTAGGACACGTACGTAAGTATTGTACTAGCCCAAGTACAGCCTGGTTAGATGTTTCTTGATGGGCCTGATTCGCCACAACTCCACGACGCTAAAATCGAGTGCGGCCACCACGTTCAATAGTATACGACCGAACCTTGCGACTGCAGACTGCTCGTGTGCTGGTTTGTGAAACCGCGATCGTGCGTGGTGGAGGCGGCGGCGGATAGGGCAGTATGGCACGGCAGGGCGCTAGCGGCCAGCGGCGCGCGGCCGCCTTCGACCGTCCAGTGGCAACCGGCGACCGGCGACGGCGACCCGGCCAGGCCGCGAGGGTGAGCAGATCTTGGCGCAGTAAATAAGATCGAATACTTGCATGTTATTCCTGCTGAGTTACCGTTGACTGAAATTGGACTAGATCAACTATTCAAATACATGCGTACGTTCTTCAGTTTTAGATCCAATCACATACGTACTTGCGCATTATATTTATTCCAGTGCTCACATAGTTGAAAAACTAATTAATTATTTTCCTCTTGTAGCTGAGATATGGATAATTAAAAGAATTGTTTTTGCTGAAATTAAGCAAGAAATTCAAAATAAGCCTAGAAGAATGCCATTGTCACGGTGTACTTAATAAAAGTAAAGCTTTATTATAGGTATGTATTCTTTCTAACTATCTTCGCTTGTATAAAGTGTTTTATTCGATTATATCCTAATAATAATAACTAATTCATGATTTATCATGTTCATCTATTTCATAAAGATGATAAATTGATGATGGGTAATCCATGTAATCTTCGTCTAGTGAGGTATTCTGATTACCAATACTTACTTTTAGATTCCGGTTGTAGTTTTTGCCTTCATAAACTTCGCCACACCTAAAAATCATTCCTGCCTTCGCCACTGCATGTGGCCCTTCTCCGAGCCGTCCAAGGAGCCACTCCCGCTGATCCGCTGCCCGGCCTGCGACGTAGGCCTCGTCAAGCGGTTCGTCTCCAGGACGGCCAAGAATCCCGGGCGGCCTTTCTACAGATGCGAGTACCATGGAGTAAGTACTACTTTCCGCGCGTTCGCGCTCGGTTCTTCTCCGTCCGCCTCCTCTCTGATCCTCCATGGCCCGGCTGCTGCTCTGCAGAAGGGGGGCTGCAGCTTCTGGAAGTGGGAGGAGGAGTACGCCGCCTACCTCCGGGCGCGCTGGGGCTACATCACCTCGGTGCCCGCCGCCGCCGCCGCCGCCGGGTCCGCCTAGCGCCAGTCCCCTCGGCGGGCATCGCGCTGCTGCTGCTGCTGCTACTGCACAGCGCTTCCGCGCCTCTGTCTGACATTTACCCTGCCGTAGCGCGTTTCAGATCCAGTCTTCCAGGTTGTGGTCGCAATCTTCACCCGAGAGAGTCGAGAGTCTAATGTCGTTCTCGTGCTGTCCCCAACTGTGTTAAGTAATGGACCAGTTCTAATTGCAGGTTATTATTGCCTACCATGGTTGGCAGTATATGCAGCGTTGCAGGTGTTGTCCTACATGCCTTGTCTTAATATTGTCACTGATCCAATTGTTGTTCAGGTACCAATGCCTGAAGCGAGAAATGAGCACGGAGAGAATGATCACTGTTTTTTTTTTCTACCGTGCTACGTGTGGAAAATTCCTCCTTTTCAGGTGCCGATACCTGGTCGCGAGCAATGGGGAACATCGCCAAGTTCCGTCTTTTTCACTACCTACAGCATCAGGGTTGCGCCGAAAAGATGAATTTACCGTTCATTTGGAATTTGGTGCACAAGAGCTTTGCCTTCTACTCCCTTCGTAAAGAAATACTACTATAAGAGTATTTCTTTACGGAGGGAGTACTACTATCCCACATTTTGTTCCCTCTGTTTCGTCGTCGTAGTGCAAACTGAGCTCTGCATCTCTTTGAAGAATTATTTTCGCTTGAGTGAGAAACAACTCTGTGCACCTATTGTTCGATACAGTTATTTTTTGTGGGAAGTGTTTTCTGCTGTTGCTATCAATCAAATTTTGTACAGCCGCAAGTTTTTGTTCGCTGCATTGATGAACATCACTAAGTTCCATCTCTTTCACTACAACATCTTAGATGCGCCAAAAAAAAGAGGAATTCACTTTCTTTGTGAATTTGGTGTGGGAGAGTTTTGCCTTCTATTCCACCAATCATCATTGTCTTTGCGTCACTTGTTGGCCGTCCTCATGCGAATTGAGCTCTGCATTTCTCTGAAGAATTGTTCTTGCTTTGATTGAGAAGCGACTGAGTGTATGTATTGTTTCGTTGCTATGTACAGTTGGAAGGTTTTGTTCACTGCATCGATGATACACAAGACAAATAAAACAAAGTAACATGAGCAACAAAATTTGTATGCCACACGCGAACATGATAAAGTAAGTAATGGCTTGTTTTTGAAAACACGAATCACTTGATCTGCATACAAGAGAACATGGGACATACCCTGCCGCTATTGTACCTGCCATACAACAGAGGAGCATGTCTTGCAGGCTTGCGTGCCTCTCGGTCTACACTTTTATCTCTGAACGTGATGACGGATATGGCGTATCAAATTGCCGGAAACAGGATGTGTGCCTAGTGACCAGCAAGCTTCAGAGTGGCATTTTTCAGAATGCTTCGTGGACCAAATCACTGGAAGTATGTACCTCCTGATACTTCTAAATCGTCAAAAAACAGAACGATAAAACCTCAAAATAATTCAATCGACTATCATACATGATCCTTGAGTGGCTCCAACCAAAGGGAGCTCCACTTGACAGTGTTGACACTACTGACGAATCTCATGTCGTGCTAGTCAGGTTAGCAGCTCTAACGAATCCTCATATCCTTTTCAAAACGCACATTCTGAATCAACAGCATGCTTTGATTCAACAACGCAACTCTAGGCACTAGGGCTGCACGCCAGCTCCATGATCTATCCTCCAATCCATGCATTCGTCCGTAACACATTAGCTAGGCCGATCAACATGCACCCTCAGATATTGGTCAAGGACACTTTGGAACACCTGCATCGGATAAAAACATTTGTAAACGAGATTAGTTGGTTAGCTCCATGACATCGGCAAAAACATTAAAGCTGCAAGTTCATTACATAACAATTTTGATTCGGAGTTGGCAACAATATTATTATATTAGTTGCTTAGCTCCATGAGACCCATGACATGTTGGACATTTGGGTTGACAACAATAACATATAAGCTGGTACATTCTTAACTAGTTAAAATATTAGATTCTCTTCTGTCATAAGTCTAAATAACACATTGAATATTAGCTTCTTCTTTTTCCTATTTCATGAAATGGAAAAACTCATGAAAAAAAGTACCTGGAAAGAAAACAGTTCCTTCCTATTGAGAAGTGCGTCCATTGCAGCATATTGGTCATCAAACGCACTGTAGAATGTCTTGTAGAATTCAGACCTGTATCATGACAGTCAGCAGTTTAGAAGCGTTACTATAATCTGAATTAAGAATGACACAGGAGGCTACTCACTGTTCTTCTGTTGTGGTTTGTCGATCCATCTCATCAAACTTTCTAGTCAGTATCTCTGCTCCTGTAGGTCCAAGCATGTTGAGGACTAAACCTTGTAATGTCCTTGGGAAAGTATGCTGAAAAGTGTGGAAATTTAAGAGAATTTAGATAACAAGAACAAAAATATGATCCAGCATAACTAAGATGCTGAAATATTATAAAGCATAATGTAGTATGTATGATACTCCAACGCCGATAAAGGTTTTGTGCATGTTATTATTACCTATATTGGGATAAGCAAGAACAACTTATTTGCTAATTTTCAAAGATGAGGACTTGAAAGTACAAAAGGTTCGATTTAGAAGGGGGGACATGCTATGGTATCAGCTGATTATAATTTTTAAATGCATGGTACATACCACCATTGCTAGTAGCATACTCCGCAACTCGAGTGGTTCAACTGGCAAAATGATTTTTGCAACAGGGTCTTTCTCCAAGAAGGATGAATCATCTGCAGCAGTCTTTCTTTCATTGCTTCGGCTGGAAGATGGATCCTGAGATGCAGATTCTGCTATGTCATTTTGGTCAACCGATTCAACACTGTCATGAACCACTGACATGAGTTCATAAAGCGCTTGTAGGGTGCTGGGTTCCAAAGATTGTATCGGTGCACCTTTCTTGTCAGATGTATCATGTGCACCTTCCTTGTCAGATGTATCATGCGCACCTTCCTTGTCAGATGTATCATGACTTTTAACCTCGTTGCGCAAATTGAATTCCTCAGAACCTGCTAAATAATTAACAGAAGGTCTTCAATCATGATTGTAAGAATTAAAAGGGAATTAGATCCAAATAAATATACCAAAAGAAATATGAAGGGGTCAGCATTGCTTTGTTCATAAATGGCTACAATGGTTAAATAGACAAACAAGCAGTTACTGTGACAATCTTTGAAGTTCAAATAACACATATAACATTCATCCATCGTCAATAGTCAATATAAGCTTGGAGAGCACTTAACTGTCATTCTATCACTAAATTTAACTAAATTAAAAATAGGACAGAAAGCTTAAGGCGCCTCTCGAAAGGCATAAAATACTGACCTCTCGATGCTTCGTCTGTAGGCTGAAAACTGCCCTTTTCTTTCGCATGACTGAAGGATTTTTTCTGCACTATTTTGTTCTGTTGCATGAGAGATGCACAAAGTTATTACACAAGTTATTCATCCGGCAAACACGAGGAGAAAGGGAACTACTAACTACTGCATGCAAAGGCGACAAATCATCTAAAGTTGGTTCAAATCCCCAGATCAGGACAAGAAGACAAGGAGCCAGGTGAGTTCAGAAACCAATAGCACACTTACCATTTTCAAATGATGATGAAAGTTTTGTACTATCAAAATAACCAAAAGAGGGTAGTGGGACATACCATCTCTGTATCCACCAATCTTCACTACAAATCATTTTTAGAGGTAGACACCAGCAAGAGGTGCCAAAACAAGGGGGGAACCAGTCAGATATATTGGTTAAAAATAGGTACTGCAAAATAAGCAAAAACATGAAAGCTTGGACTTCAGAAAATTAATCATTCTAGATGTCCTTCAGTAAAGAACTGCACATTCTGAAATGCTACTACCTCTGAAATAAGGGAATTGATACTGAGTAAAGTGTAACAGCCGTTTGCAATTTTTATCATGTACCCACATCAAAATCCTTCCAAATGTAAAGGAAGATCCAGCACCTGTTTGATATGGAAAACCTCCTGTTTACAGGACGACAGTACCCATTGAACATGCACTTCATCTTACTTTTTATTCATTCATCTATATGATTGCCCCCCTCCCCCCCCCCCCCCCCCCCCCCCCCCCCCCCGATGTTGCTACCCAGGAGTATTAAATATACACGATTCACTTGGAGGCGAACTGAAGGGAACTAGGAAATATAGCATACTCTTACACTTAAATACACTACAGACAATCAATCTGGGGAAACTGTCACACATTAATGGAAACATGGATGGCCCAAATATAATAAAATACCTCCTTAAAATTCGGCGTAGATAGTAGGCATCCATATGCCCTAACATTTCAGTCATTATTCTTGACTTCCACCAAAAGTTAATTGCTATGGTCAAATCATCACTATCTATTTGGTGATACCTGTTAAATGAATTCAAAGTGTAAGGCATATTAGCTATCATACATTAGTTTTGTTGGAGAATAATAACAGAACAAAATCTAAGAAATAAATCTTTCCCATGTGCAACATCCATATTTTTCTGGGGTTCAATTTTAATATATTTTTAAATAGGTGATGACTTTAAATAAATAAAAAATAGAACCAGGAAAAAATCAGGATGTCACACTATGCTAGCAGCATATGAACTTTCACATATATGAAATGTATTAAACCGAATAACCACTTTTTAATTTAAAGGAGATAAAGAGTTCAGAATGGTATGCTGAAAATAAAAAATGAAAATCAGCTATGACACACGGATGGCAGATGGCTTGCTATGTTTTATAGCACCAATCTGTGTATCAAAAACTGAGATTCTGAGAAATAGGATTAAGTACAGTATAAAATAGTTCAAAAAAAATGTACCATCCTTCTGGCATGAAAAGAGCATCTCCACAATTTAGGACAACCCTTTCAGAATACTCCTTCATGTACTTTGCTCTTGTGTAGCTTGAGTAGTCTGGTTCCTCAATACCGACACAGCTGCCAAAAATGATAGGGGGTTTCAGAGAAAGCATTTTAGATCTTCTAAATTTCAATTACTCAAGTCAATTAAATAAATCAAAATAGCTCCTTAGAGAAAAGGAGTTTACCTATGGTTGGATGCCTCCCCGTATACAGGCATTGGGTACAAAAATGGCGACGCGGAGGGAGACCACAAAGTTACTGTATGAATTTTTTCAGGAGAAATAAAGAATCAAATAGGATTCGCTAAAAAATTATCAGGCGCTACAAAACCAGCATCTTTTATCAAGTGAAAATATCATGAAACAGAAGTTGAAGAGTTCCAGTAAAATGTTGATATTCCTATATTGTTGCAAAAGACAAAACTACCAACACATGAAACTCGAAGAACTTGTAAATTAACATCCAAAAGAACATCAAACCATAGCTGCATACATACTGCCTAAAACATGAAAGATACCTTTTTTGCATCCAGCCACCACGCAGAGAAGGTTATGGTGAGGATCATAATGGGTACTTGATCTCATGTGAGCCCTACTCATCCAAAAGTTTATTGATGAAAACGATCTTCCTTTCAGAAAAATAGGCTGCAGAAATAAAAGAGAAACAGATTAACAGAACAACTAAATCAAATATGAAGCTTGGAAGCCGTGAACAGAGACGACTCGGATGAAAAACAAACACAGTTAAGCAGACCTCCTGAATGTCCTCTTTTAAAGCTCCTAGCGAGCATCTCTCGTTGTTCTCAGTGTTCAGGATTGACACCTGTTGTAGGTAAGATTTATTTTCATGTACATAAATAACTGTATAACACTACAGTCACTACTTATCAGAAGGGTGCAAAAGGCAAACATGCCTGTGCTAAATAGAGTTGCTCGGAATTCTCCGAGCTAGCTGAGCACATTTCCTCTGAACAAGTTGGCTCCTCACCAATCCCCTTATCTTTGGATGAATCACCAGCAGCATTCAGCCCCCCCAGGTAAGATTTGCAGGAGTGCATGAATGTCGAGAATGGGATAGAAACCTACATCAAGGAACAGTATTCCTAGTGTCAGCGCCTCAACATGAACTATCCATACGGCATAATTTAGGAATTCCAAGCAGCAAATTCGGAGCACAAAAAACAACCCTCTCATGACTTCTGAGATCCCCGTAGAACACGTGCCCGGTGCTCGACATCATGGCTTCCACAGCAACATCAGGTCCCACCTTCTCCTGAAGAATGAGTGAATGGCCGGGGTAAACATATTCTATTTTTTCCATTGTCTCCTACTCCTAGTATGAACTGTACAGGGGGAGGGAGGGAGGGAGTGATCCCAACCAGCAAGTAGTCGAGGCCGCCATGGAGAGGATCCCACCGAGAGGAGGCGGCTGAGCCCTTGAGCACGCCGCGGAATACCTGGATATTGGGGTTTGCCCCCCGCGGGAGCATCAGAAGGGGGGACGGGAAAGGAAGGAACGGAGAGCTGGGGGGAGATGGGGCGCAGAGCAGTTACGGCGGGGACGTTCTTGGGCTCGATGGAGGCCGCGAACTCCTCCGAGGAGGGCGGCGAGGAGAAGCGGGCGGCGCGAAGGCCGGCCTCCACCCGCGCACCCACGAACTCGGCGTCTTCCTCGGCTTGCATCCCTCCGCCGTCCGGGAGCACGAAGCACTTCGGATGCAGGTTGCGTAGTAGAGCTGCGAGGTAACGCGTCGATGGGCTTAGAGCAACAGCCGCCCAACGCGCGGGGCGCTAAAAAAGCGTTTGCGGTGCGCCGATTGCCTGTTTTGGCGCGGCGGGGAGCGCTGGCTACAGCGGGCGCTCTAAACTTTAGCGCGCGCTGCTTCAACAGGCGCGCTAAAATGCGCAGCTTGTCATATGTTGCATTTTGGACGCGAAATGAATTTCAAACATCAAAACAAAGACATGGCATAATTTAAATCACACAAACAAGTTCATGATGACATAAAAAGTTCATGCCCACAAGTTCAAATTCATGCCCACAACATCATACAACCAAGTTCAAAATCCGAACCAAGTTCATGACACAAAAGTTCACACCAACGAATGGCCCATCAACAATCAAGCCTCGTCCGCGTCTTCATCTTCGTCTTCCTCCGATTCATCATTCGAAGACGATTCTTCCTCCTTCTCTTCATTGTCGCGCGCCACATCATCATGTGAAGCTCGGAAGGGGTTGGCAAGATCTTCAACGGCATCTTCATGCGAAGGTGTGTGAGGCACACCGGAAGACATTCCGCCCATGCCGCCCGGAGGTGCTCCCATGCCGCCCATGAGAGACGCAAAACTCATGCCTTCCATACCGCCCATGCCGCCCGGAGGTGCTCCGAAGCCATCCATGCCTCCCATGGTCTCCATGGTAGCTCCGAAGCCACTGATGCCTCCCATGCCGCCAAGGCCACCGCCTCCCATGCCGCCAAGGCCACCGCCACCCATGCCGCGAATCATGGCTCTTTTTTGGATCAAGACTTCTTCACGGGCAAGATTGACATACTCCTTTTGCGGCTCATTGAGGGTAGATGTGTCCATCAAGAACAAGTACTTCTCCCAATCCAACAATCTAGATCGCTCCTCCAATGCCACCTTCCTCTCCTCCAATGCCACCTTCCTCTCCTCGGCCGCCACCCTCCTCTCCTCGGCCGCCAACCTCCTCTCCTCGGCCGCGGCATCTTTGTTCCTTGCCATCTTCCTCGCCTCGTTCGCTTCCTTTCTTGCCTTCACAATAGCTTTCATAGCATTTTTGAGCTCGGCATCTCCTCTCCTCTTCTTCTTTTCTTTTGCGTCTTTCTTGGTACCATCCGGTCGTTTTGGCTTCGAGTATGAAACCGAGTTTGGTGTAGGGCTTCTATTGCCGTCATCACTTGATGCCTCCTCCTCATCATCATCCAACTCAATTGTTCGCTTGCGTTTGTTGCTCATATCCAAATCATCCATATCTTCACGCTTCTTCCATTTCTCATCATCCTTCAATACTTCATAGCAATGAGGCAAGGTAAACGGTCTCCCTTTCTTGATCTTCCCTTTCTTGTTCTTCTTCTCCTCTCCTTTGAACAAGTTTTGTGCAATGTTGAACTACATAAAAAAACAAGTTAGCACTACAAACACCAACAACAAGCATGATGAACATGGATGAAATGGCACTTACCCTATCTTCTTCATTAGTGCCACTTGGGTTCAACTTGTCAACCGCCTTTTGTGCGGCCGCCCACTTTTGACAATCTCGGTTGATTGTCGACCACCGAGAGCGAAGAGATCGTTCCGAGCGGTCAATTCCACTCTTGTTGTGTAGATCAAAATGCTCCTTCATCCGGTTCCAATAAGCATCTCTACTTTGATCACCTCCAACGGATGGATCCCTCGACACTTGCAACCAAGTATTGCATATCAAGACGTCTTCATCATTGGTGTAGTTTCCTCCTCTTCCTTTCGGTGCGTCGACAATGCCCTCACCATCCTCGTCCACCTCGAACGCATGGTCATCGAAATGCATGTCATTGGTTTGAGACCAATGCGAATTGTTGGAGCCAACACCCATAGTTGACATATATGCCTCATCGTTGAAACTACAAAGTATATACAACGAAGCAAATAAGCTATCTATATGTATGCATTCAAAAAATACAACAACAAAAAGTTGGCGAAATTTTATACCTTTGGGGCATTCCCTCGAACACGTTGTGCGCGTCGGCCGCCGGCTCAACAAGTGAGCTCGCTGGCGCTTCGGTAGCCGCCGCACCCGTCGCACGCCCTGCAACCTTCTTCTTCGACGTCTTCGAGGAGCCGGAGCCGTCCGCCGCCTTGTTCTTTTTCGCCGATACCTTGCCCTTCTTCGGCCGCGCCGCATTTGGGAGCTTCGATACGGGGCACATGGCTTCACGGCGGGCGCCGGCACGACGCCACCTGCCGCCGAGGTCATCCGTGGCGGCATGAAAAGGCCGCGCGCGATGCCGGTGCTTGGAGGAGCTCCGGCGGAGGCGAAGCCAAAGCTCCCCGCGCTAGGGTTTGCGGCGAGGGCGGCGGCGGCGGCCGAGGGGTCGTGGGAGTAGGAAGGGGTGAGGGGGGTGCCGGCGTCGGCGTCCATCGGGTCGATTCGCCGCCGGCTGCGCGGGCGGGCGAAGGTGGCGCGGCGGAGAGAGTGCGGCGCGAGCGCTCGAGTGTGCGGCGCGCGGAAGCGGGCGCACCAAATACACAGCGCGCGATGGCGATTCGGACCGCGCGCCCAACTCTATATGCCGCGCGCGCTTATTGCGCGTCCGCTGGAGCCGCCATATCGATTGCGCGCGCGCTAAAAAGGACAAATTTGCGGTGCGGCGCTTGTTTAGCGCGGCTGTTGGAGATGCTCTTAGCCTCCTGTGAGTGTGCCTTGGTCCAGGACATGGCCCATGGGCTAACAAAACTATTTTTCCCACTTACTACAGATAATATAATCTCAAATACGGAGTACTTAATAGTGCAGCTGCACTATTTTGCTGAAACGAGCGCACTCTCACGCAGCCGTCCGATACGTATATGTGACTGTGGGGACGACGTGATACTAGTGGTGGAAGTGGGTAGCGTATAGCGCACGGGTTGACTGCATGCATGTGGTGATGTCATCCCACTTTATTCCGTCTCATTTTTTTCAAAAAGCTACAACTTTTAAACTAAGTGTCAGAACGACGATCCGTTTTCAATGTTAGGTTTCTCACGACGAGCTCTTCAAAACCAGATCCTATATGAATATGTTTCGTTGAATTTTTTCAGAAGCAACTTTGGCTCTATATGAAGCAACTTAAGTGCTAAACTGAAGCAACTTCCTTGCACCATGTGTATTGGTGAATTTACCTAGCAAGTATATTGTAGACAACATAGAAACCACGCCAGACAAATTTTCACCGTATATAGGCAATTGAGCATCACCCGTAGGCAACTTTGGAATTGCATTGAGGCAACTTTCAGCACTAAATGAGGCAACTCCCGTTATGAAGGTCCATACTTTGTTAGTTATGCTAGGCAATATGGTGGTGAATCTAAGCCACTCCAGAGTGTTTGAAGGCAACTTAGAAAAATAATGATAAAAAATTTCATAATATTTGTAAGCAACTACTCCCTCCGTTCCAAAATAAGTGTCGCAGATTTTGTACTAAACTAGTACAATTTTTGTACTAGATCATCGACACTTATTTTGAGACGGAGGGAGTATTTTATAAAGTTAGGCAACTGGGCTACAATTATGTCAACTAATTACCAATAGCAGGCACATGGGCATCAATGGTAGGCAATTTATAGTATCTTTAGGTAACTGAACATCAACCGTAGGCAACTGAACATCAAAGTTGAGCAATTTCATAGTATTTGTAGGCAACTGAGCATCAACCATAGGCAACTAATCATCATTAATAGGCAACTAGGCATCAATGTTTGGCAATTTTATAGTATTTATAGGCAATGCAACTAATCATCAATGACAGGCAATTGAGCAACAACAATAGGGAAGTTGAGATAATGTTGGCAAAATTCATAGGTACACATAGTGCAGTGAAGTTACTTGTATGTAGCACTAAATGCGTCCCATGTTTTGTGTGATTTTCTCATTTTTACAAAAATCAACCAAATAAGCAGTCCTATACTAGGCCAAAAAGAAAAAAAGTTGATTTCCTATAGCACTACAGTTGTCTCAATATCACCCAAAGTTGCCCAAAAAAAGTTCCGACAAAAGATAATGAGGTACTCCCTATGAGTAGTGGTCTAAGAGAAGGACAATACTCTCCTACTTACGTACTTGGGGTTGTTTGGCCAAAGTCAATGTGCTGATACCCAAAAAGCGTAAGCTTGGACCAAAGACCGTGGACTGTGTTAACTTGGGCTATGCTAAGAATAGCGTTGGCTATAGATTTCTAGTAGTGAAATCTGAGGTACCTGATGTGAAGGTCGGTACAATTATGGAGTCTAAGGATGCTACATTCTTTGAGGATATTTTCCCCATGAGAGATATGCAAAACACTTCTAGACAGGAATCCGAGGAGACTCCTGAGCCTGCCATTCCTATGGAATATTATGAACAAACACATGATGAAAATCCTGAGGAGGATGACAAGGAAACCCTTGGTAGGGGCAAGAGACAAAGGACTGCAAAGACCTTTGGTGATGATTTCCTCGTGTACCTCGTGGATGATAATCCCACTTCTATTTCAGAAGCCTATGCATCTTCTGATGCTGACTACTGGAAATATGCGGTCCGTAGCGAGATGGATTCCATCATGGCTAATGGGATATGGGAAATTATTGAGCGTCCCTATGGTTGCAAACCATTGGGATATAAGTGGGTGTTTAAAAAGAAGGTTATGCCTGATGGTACGATTGAAAAGTACAAGGCTAGACTTGTGGCCAAGGGTTATGCCCAGAAAGAAGAAGATTTCTTCGATACTTATTCACCTATGGCCAGACTGACCACCATTCGAGTACTACTCTCATTGGCGGCCTTGCATGGTCTTCTCGTCCATCAAATGGATGTTAAGATGGCCTTCCTGAACGGAGAGCTAGACGAGGAAATTTATATGCAACAGCCAGATGGCTTTGTGATAGATGGTCAGGAAGGAAAGGTGTGTAAGTTCCTGAAGTCTTTATATGGCCTGCGACAAGCACCTAAGCAATGGCATGAGAAGTTTAATACAACTATGACATCTGTTGGCTTCGGTGTTAATGAAGCTGACAAATGTGTATACTATCGCCATGGTGGGGGCGAAGGAGTTATACTGTGCTTGTATGTTGATGACATACTGATATTTGGAACCAACCTCAAAGTGATTGAGGAGGTTAAGTCTTTTTTGTCTCAGAACTTTGAGATGAAGGACCTTGGAGTGGCTGATGTTATCTTGAACATCAAGCTATTGAGAGATGATGAGGGCGGGATTACACTTCTGCAATCCCATTATGTTGAGAAGATTTTGAGTCGTTTTGGATATTCGGACTGCAAAATTTCCCAAACGCCATATCGTGTGCAGATTCAAAAGTTCAGAGGCATGACTAAAGATCAATTGAGATACTCTCAAATTATTGGTTCACTCATGTATCTAGCGAGCGCAACGAGGCCTGACATCGCGTTTGTTGTGAGCAAACTAAGCCGGTTTGTTGCCAATCCGGGTGATGTTCATTGGCATGCTGTTGAAAGAATTATGTGCTAACTGAAAGGTACAATGAACCACGGACTTCACTATACCGGATACCCATCGGTACTTGAAGGGTATAGTGATTCGAATTGGATCTCTGATGCTGATGAGATGAAGGCCACTACTGGGTATATGTTTACTCTTGGAGGTGGTGCTATTTCCTGGAAGTCTTGCAAGCAAACGATCTTAATGAGATCGACAATGGAAGCAAAATTAACAGCATTAGACACATCTGGTGTCGAAGCACATTTTCTTCGAGATCTTTTGATGGACTTGCCAGTGGTTGAGAAGCCGGTTCCGGCTATCCTTATGAACTGCGATAATCAGACGGTTATTGTCAAAGTAAAGAGTACAAAGGACAACATGAAGTCCAACAAACATATAAGAATGAGACTGAAAGCTATCAGAGGTTTAAGAAACTCCGGATTGATAGCGTTGGATTATATCCAAACGGCTAAGAATCTGGAAGATCCCTTTACTAAAGGGCTATCACGTGTTGTGATAGATAGTGCATCGAGGGAGATGGGTATAAGACCCACATGAGTTGCCATGTGTAGGATCGCAAGTATGTATAGAGGGGGGGGGGTGATTAGACTACTTGACCAATTAAAAATTCTACCTTTTCCCAATTTTAGTTGTGGGCAGATTTTAGCAATGATAGCAAGTCAAGCGCACCCTACACATGCATGTCTAAGAGTATAGCAGCGGAAAGTAAAGACAAGCACATGTAATAGAGGTAAGGGTTAGAAGATCAAATGCAATTGTAGACACGGAGATTTTTCCCGTGGTTCCGATAGGTGGCGCTATCGTACATCCACGTTTATGGAGTCTTCAACCCACGAAGGGTAACGGTCGCGAGAGTCCACGGAGGCCTCAACCCATAAGGGTCCACGAAGTAGCAACCTTGACTATTCCATAACGGCTTCCGTCCACGAAGGACTAGCCTCACTATGGGTAGATCTTCACAAAGTAGGCGATCTCCTTGCCCGTACAAACTTCTTGGTTCAACTCCACAACACGAAGTAGGAGGCTCCCAAGCAACACCTAACCAATCTAGGAGGCATCATCCTCCAAAAGGTAATAGGCTTGATAATGATGATGAACTCCTTGCTCTTGTGCTTCAAGATGATAGACTCCTCAACACTCAATCACTCCCTCACAGATTTGGCTTGGTGGAAGGGATTGATTGGGTGGAAAGCAACTTGGGGAGGCTAGAAATCAAGATCCGTATGGTTGGAGTGGATGATCTTGATCTCAACACAAGGGTAGGTGGTTCTCTCTCAAAAAACTGGATGGGGCAAGTGTGGAATAGTTCTGAGTGCTTCTCTTGCGAGTGAATGGTGGTGGAGAGGTATATATATGCATCTCCAAAAATCCAACCGTTACACCATTATTGAGCAACTCGGTGAAACCGAAGTAAAAACTCGGTGGCACCGAAGTGTTCAAAATGTGGCACCTTTAGGAATCTCGGTGAGACCGATATATGATTCTCGGTGGTACCGATATGAGTGGCCAAGGGCAGTTTCCAAACTCGGTGAGACCGATTCACAATTCTCAGAAATTCCGATTCTTGTGAAACAGCTAACAGAAAGTTGGTCACTGGAACTCGGTGGCACCGATACAAAACTTGGTAGTACCGAGAAGGGTTTGTGGCTAGGGTTTCTGTCTAGGGTTTAAACTCGGTGTAGCTGATATGGAAGTTGGTAGCACCGATTTTGAGTGGAAGGGTTTTAGACAGAATCTTTGTGGGAGAGCTTGTGGGTGTTTTTGGTGACTAGCACTTGTGCACGTGGAGCAATTTGTTCACCAACAATACCTTACCCCCTTTTAATAGTATTGGCTTTCCTATGGACTCAAAGTGATTTCTCACAAAGTAAAATGTAGAGTCTTCTAGCTTGAAGCTTTGCCAATCCATTCCTTGCATCTTGGGGTATCTCCTCACAATCCTTTGCCAAGCCATCATTGAACTTTTTCCTGAGATATACTTAGTGGAAAACATTAGTCCAATGAAGTATATGTTGTTATTAATTACCAAAACCACCTAGGGAGAAGTTGTGCTTTCAATCGCCCCTTTTTTGGTAATTGATGACAACATATAGATCAAAGCTTCGATGAGAGATATAAACAATTAATAGCATCGTCGCTTTGAGAGGTGTGTGATAAGCAAGAGCTCCCCCTAAATTTGTGCATTATTTTAAATTTGCGTTTGAATGCAAATGCACAATCGATTAGGATCATGGGTCAATCTTCCATGTCACATACAACTTGGTGGTGCGCCAAAATTAATATGAATGCAATACATAAGCACATCACACCAAAACATTAAGTGAATGATCATCAATAGATATCTCAAAGATAGGCAATAGTGGCATCATACAAGAGTATACGATCAAACACCGATAAAGTTTGCAACATCAAACGATAAAACCAATTGTTTTCAAAAGTGTAGAGAGAAAACAAAGCAACACTCTCTCTCTCGAAGCCCTATGATCTATAACTTCTCCCCCTTTGGCAACAAGTTACCAAAAAGTTCAAAGCTATAGAGCTAAACGTCGCTCTGGCTGGATCTCCTCCATGAGACGATGAAGCTACGCCTGTAGCTGTCGATGGAGTCGAGAGAAGAGCATCCATGAAGGCATCAGCTGAAGTTCTCTGCGGTGGTGGAGTGGAAACTGGAGGTGCTGGAACTGATGGGGCTGTAGCAGGTGCTGAAGAAGACGGCCACAACTCTGGTGCTGGCACTGTAGGAGTCCTCGCTTGGGTCCTGAACTGGGTGCATGGCCGGAGAGGTGAGCCATCATCATCACTGTCAGATGAAGTATGAGGTTTGGGCACTCCATCCACTTCCTGCTTGAGCTCATTCACTGTCTTGGTCAGTCCATCTACCTTCTCATTGAGCGTCTTGATCCTGTTTTCCATGATCCTCATAAGACTATGCTGATTTGCCAGAATGTCCTTGATATCTTTCTGCATGCCCTAAACGTACTGATCAGAAGATCCATCTGCTCGTTCCTTGTCCTTGGCACTGGAGCACTAGTGGCTCTGGCTGCCTCAGCTGCTGCCTGATACGTCCATTTTGCATCATGATTTCCTACTGTTATTTATTTTGTTTTGTTGAATAATAATGCTTTGGGGAGTGATTCTAATGCCTTTTCTCTCATAATATGCAAGGTTTACACAAAGAGGGAGAATACCAGCAGCTGGAATTCTGGACCCAAGAAAAGCAAGTCAGAGATACCTATTCTGCACAACTCTAATGAAGCTGAAAATTTACGGAGATTATTTTTGTATTTAATAAAAATTACTGGAGATGAAAACAACCGGAGGAGGGCCCCCAGGTGGGCACAACCCACCAGGGCGCGCCAGGCCCCCCTAGGCGCGCCCTGGTGTATTGTGCCCAGCCTGGCCCGCTTCCGGTGCCCATCTTCTGGTATAAATTCCCAAAAAACCTAAAAAAACCAGGAGGAGGACTTTCAGGACGAAGCGCCGCCACCTCGAGGCGGAACTTGGGCAGGAGCACTTTTGCCCTCCGGCGGAGCGATTCCGCCGGGGGAACTTCCCTCTCGGAGGGGGAAATCGAAGCTATCGTCATCACCAACACCCCTCTCATCTTTGGGAGGCCAATCTTCATCAACATCTTCAACAACACCGTCTCCTCTCAAACCCTAGTTCATCTCTTGTGTTCAATCTTTGTACCGGAACCTCAGATTGGTACCTGTGGGTGACTAGTAGTGTTGATTACCTTGCGTAGTTGATTACTATATGGTTTATTTGGTGGAAGATCATATGTTCAGATCCATTATGCTATTTAATACTCCTCTGATCTTGAGCATGATTATTGTTTGTGACTAGTTACCTTTGTTCTTGAGGTCACGGGAGAAGTCATGTTGCGAGTAATCATGTGAATTTGATATGTGTTCGATATTTTGATGATATGTATGTTCTGATTCCCTTAGTGGTGTCATGTGAACGTCGACTACATGACACTTCACCATCCATGGGCCTAAGGGAATGCATTGTGGAGTAGTTATTAGATGATGGGTTGCTAGAGTGACAGAAGCTTAAACCCTAGTTTATGCGCTACTTCGTAAGGGGCTGATTTGGATCCACATGTTTAATGCTATGGTTAGACTTTGTCTTAATACTTTTCTCGTAGTTGCGGATGCTTGCGAGGGGGTTAATCATAAGTAGGTTGTTAATTCAAGTAAGAACAACACCTTATCACCGGTCCACCCACATATCAAATTATCAAAGTAGCGAACACGAATCAAACCAACATGATAAAAGTGATTAGACGAAAATCCCGTGTACCCTCAAGAACACTTTGCCTATTACTAGTGATTGTTCTGGCCTGTCCTTTGCCTCAAAAGGATTGGGCTATCTTGCTGCACCTTGTTTACCGTTACCGTTACTTGCTCATTACAAATTACCTTGCTATCAAACTATCTATTACCTACAATTTCAGTGCCTGCAGAAATTACCTTGCTGAAAACCGCTTGTCATTTCCTTCTGCTCCTCGTTGGGTTCGACACTCTTACTTATCGAAAGGACTACGATTGATCCCCTATACTTGTGGGTCATCAAGACTCTTTTCTGGCGCCGTTGCTGGGGAGTGAAGCGCTCTTGGTAAGTGGAAATCGGTAAGGAAAAACTTATACTACGTGCTGAAATTTATTGCTACTTGCTAATATGGAGAACAATCCTTTGAGGGGTTTGTTCGGGGTATCTTCACCTCGACCGGAACCACAATTAGTTACCCCTCAACCTGCAACACCTACTGAAAATGTTACTTATGAAATTCCTTCGGGTATGCTAGAACAACTGCTTGCTAAACCTTATGCAGGAGATGGAACTGAACATCCTCATATGCATCTCTTATATGTGAACGAAATATGTGGATTATTTAAGCTTGCAGGTTTACCCGGAGATGAAGTTAAGAAGAAGGTTTTCCCTTTATATTTGGAGGGAAAAGCATTGACATGGTATAGGCTATGTGATGACCTTGGATCGTGGAACTGGAATCGTTTGCAATTGGAATTCCATCAAAAGATTTATCCTATGCATCTAGTTCATCTTGATCGGAATTATATATATAATTTTTGGCCTCGTGAAGGAGAAAGTATTGCTCTAGCTTGGGGGAGGCTTAAGTCAATGTTATATTCATGCCCCAATCATGACATTCCGAGGGAAGTTATCATTCCGAATTTTTATGCTCGTCTTTCTCATAATGATCAATCCATGCTCGATACTTCTTGTGCTGGTTCTTATATGAAGAAGACTATTGATTTTAAGTGGGATCTCTTGGAAAGAATTAAATGCAGCTCTGAAGATTGGGAACTCGACGAAGGTAATGAGTCAGGTATAAAGCTTGAATTTGATTGTGTTAAATCTTTTATGAGTACCGATACTTTTCACAAGTTTAGCACTAAATGCGGACTTGACTCTGAGATAGTAGCCTCTTTCTGTGAAGCATTTGCTACTCACGTTGATCTCCCTAAGGAGAAGTGGTTTAAATATCATCCCCCTGTTAAAGAAGAAATTAAAGAACCGGTCATAGCTAGATAAGAAACCATCTTTTACAATGTTGATCCACTTGTGCCTACTGCTTATATTGAAAAGCCACCTTTCCCTGTTAGGATAAAGGAACATGCTAAGGTAGCAACCGTGGTTTGTAAGAGTAGTTGATACGTCCATTTTGCATCATGATTTCCTACTGTTATTTACTTTGTTTCGTTAAATAACAATTCTTTGGGGAGTGATTCTAATGCCTTTTCTCTCATAATATGCAAGGTTTACACAAAGAGGGAGAATACCGGCAGCTGGAATTCTGGACCCAAGAAAAGCAAGTCAGAGATACCTATTCTGCACAACTCCAATGAAGCTGAAAATTTACGGAGATTATTTTTGTATTTAATAAAAATTACTGGAGCTGAAAACTACCGGAGGAGGGCCCCCAGGTGGGCACAACCCACCAGGGTGCGCCAGGCCCCCCTGGGCGCGCCCTGGTGTATCGTGCCCAGCCTAGCCCGCTTCCGGTGCCCATCTTCTGGTATAAATTCCTAAAAAACCAAAAAAATGAGGAGGAGGACTTTCGGGACGAAGCGCCGCCGCCTCAAGGCGGAACTTGGGCAGGAGCACTTTTTCCCTCCGGCGGAGCGATTCCGCCGGGGGAACTTCCCTCCCGAGGGGGAAATCGAAGCTATCGTCATCACCAACACCCCTCTCATCTTTGGGAGGCCAATCTTCATCAACATCTTCAACAACACCGTCTCCTCTCAAACCCTAGTTCATCTCTCGTGTTCAATTTTTGTACCAGAACCTCAGATTGGTACCTGTGGGTGACTAGTAGTGTTGATTACCTTGCGTAGTTGATTACTATATGGTTTATTTGGTGGAAGATCATATGTGCAGATCCATTATGCTATTTAATACTCCTCTGATCTTGAGCATGATTATTGTTTGTGAGTAGTTACCTTTGTTCTTGAGGTCACGGGAGAAGTCATGTTGCGAGTAATCATGTGAATTTGATATGTGTTCGATATTTTGATGATATGTATGTTGTGATTCCCTTAGTTGTGTCATGTGAACGTCGACTACATGACACTTCACCATCCACGGGCCTAAGGGAATGCATTGTGGAGTAGTTATTAGATGATGGGTTGCTAGAGTGACAGAAGCTTAAACCCTAGTTTATGCGCTACTTCGTAAGGGGCTGATTTGGATCCACGTGTTTAATGCTATGGTTAGACTTTATCTTAATACTTTTCTCGTAGTTGCGGATGCTTGCGAGGGGGTTAATCATAAGTAGATTGTTAGTTCAAGTAAGAACATCACCTTATCACCGGTCCACCCACATATCAAATTATCAAAGTAGCGAACACGAATAAAACCAACATGATAAAAGTGATTAGACGAAAATCCCGTGTACCCTCAAGAACACTTTGCCTATTACTAGTGATTGTTCTGGCCTGTCCTTTGCCTCAAAAGGATTGGGCTATCTTGCTGCACCTTGTTTACCATTACCGTTACTTGCTCGTTACAAATTACCTTGCTATCAAACTATCTATTACCTACAATTTCAGTGCCTGCAGAAATTACCTTGCTGAAAACCGCTTGTCATTTCCTTCTGCTCCTCGTTGGGTTCGACACTCTTACTTATCGAAAGGGCTACAATTGATCCCCTATACTTGTGGGTCATCAAGACTCTTTTCTGGCGCCGTTGCTGGGGAGTGAAACGCTCTTGGTAAGTGGAAATCGGTAAGGAAAAACTTATACTACGTGCTGAAATTTATTGCTACTTGCTAATATGGAGAAAAATCCTTTGAGGGGTTTGTTCGGGGTATCTTCACCTCGACCGGAACCACAATTAGTTACCCCTCAACCTGCAACACCTACTGAAAATGTTACTTATGAAATTCCTTCGGGTATGCTAGAACAACTGCTTGCTAAACCTTATGCAGGAGATGGAACTGAACATCCTCATATGCATCTCTTATATGTGAACGAAATATGTGGATTATTTAAGCTTGCAGGTTTACCCGGAGATGAAGTTAAGAAGAAGGTTTTCCCTTTATATTTGGAGGGAAAAGCATTGACATGGTATAGGCTATGTGATGACCTTGGATCGTGGAACTGGAATCGTTTGCAATTGGAATTCCATCAAAAGATTTATCCTATGCATCTAGTTCATCTTGATCGGAATTATATATATAATTTTTGGCCTCGTGAAGGAGAAAGTATCGCTCTAGCTTGGGGGAGGCTTAATTCAATGTTATATTCATGCCCCAATCATGACATTCCGAGGGAAGTTATCATTCCGAATTTTTATGCTCGGCTTTCTCATAATGATCAACCCATGCTCGATACTTCTTGTGTTGGTTCTTATATGAAGAAGACTATTGATTTTAAGTGGGATCTCTTGGAAAGAATTAAATGCAGCTCTGAAGATTGGGAACTCGACGAAGGTAATGAGTCAGGTATAAAGCTTGAATTTGATTGTGTTAAATCTTTTATGAGTACCGATACTTTTCACAAGTTTAGCACTAAATGCGGACTTGACTCTGAGATAGTAGCCTCTTTCTGTGAAGCATTTGCTACTCACGTTGATCTCCCTAAGGAGAAGTGGTTTAAATATCATCCCCCTGTTAAAGAAGAAATTAAAGAACCGGTCATAGCTAGATAAGAAACCATCTTTTACAATGTTGATCCACTTGTGCCTACTGCTTATATTGAAAAGCCACCTTTCCCTGTTAGGATAAAGGAACATGCTAAGGTAGCAACCGTGGTTTGTAAGAGTAGTTGATACGTCCATTTTGCATCATGATTTCCTACTGTTATTTACTTTGTTTCGTTAAATAACAATTCTTTGGGGAGTGATTCTAATGCCTTTTCTCTCATAATATGCAAGGTTTACACAAAGAGGGAGAATACCGGCAGCTGGAATTCTGGACCCAAGAAAAGCAAGTCAGAGATACCTATTCTGCACAACTCCAATGAAGCTGAAAATTTACGAAGATTATTTTTGTATTTAATAAAAATTACTGGAGCTGAAAACTACCGGAGGAGGGCCCCCAGGTGGGCACAACCCACCAGGGTGCGCCAGGCCCCCCTGGGCGCGCCCTGGTGTATCGTGCCCAGCCTAGCCCGCTTCCGGTGCCCATCTTCTGGTATAAATTCCTAAAAAACCAAAAAAATGAGGAGGAGGACTTTCGGGACGAAGCGCCGCCGCCTCAAGGCGGAACTTGGGCAGGAGCACTTTTGCCCTCCGGCGGAGCGATTCCGCCGGGGGAACTTCCCTCCCGGAGGGGGAAATCGAAGCTATCGTCATCACCAACACCCCTCTCATCTTTGGGAGGCCAATCTTCATCAACATCTTCAACAACACCGTCTCCTCTCAAACCCTAGTTCATCTCTTGTGTTCAATTTTTGTACCAGAACCTCAGATTGGTACCTGTGGGTGACTAGTAGTGTTGATTACCTTGCGTAGTTGATTACTATATGGTTTATTTGGTGGAAGATCATATGTGCAGATCCATTATGCTATTTAATACTCCTCTGATCTTGAGCATGATTATTGTTTGTGAGTAGTTACCTTTGTTCTTGAGGTCACGGGAGAAGTCATGTTGCGAGTAATCATGTGAATTTGATATGTGTTCGATATTTTGATGATATGTATGTTGTGATTCCCTTAGTTGTGTCATGTGAACGTCGACTACATGACACTTCACCATCCATGGGCCTAAGGGAATGCATTGTGGAGTAGTTATTAGATGATGGGTTGCTAGAGTGACAGAAGCTTAAACCCTAGTTTATGCGCTACTTCGTAAGGGGCTGATTTGGATCCACGTGTTTAATGCTATGGTTAGACTTTGTCTTAATACTTTTCTCGTAGTTGCGGATGCTTGCGAGGGGGTTAATCATAAGTAGATTGTTAGTTCAAGTAAGAACATCACCTTATCACCGGTCCACCCACATATCAAATTATCAAAGTAGCGAACACGAATCAAACCAACATGATAAAAGTGATTAGACGAAAATCCCGTGTACCCTCAATAACACTTTGCCTATTACTAGTGATTGTTCTGGCCTGTCCTTTGCCTCAAAAGGATTGGGCTATCTTGCTGCACCTTGTTTACCATTACCGTTACTTGCTCGTTACAAATTACCTTGCTATCAAACTATCTATTACCTACAATTTCAGTGCCTGCAGAAATTACCTTGCTGAAAACCGCTTGTCATTTCCTTCTGCTCCTCGTTGGGTTCGACACTCTTACTTATCGAAAGGACTACAATTGATCCCCTATACTTGTGGGTCATCAAGACTCTTTTCTGGCGCCGTTTCTGGGGAGTGAAGCGCTCTTGGTAAGTGGAAATCGGTAAGGAAAAACTTATACTACGTGCTGAAATTTATTGCTACTTGCTAATATGGAGAACAATCCTTTGAGGGGTTTGTTCGGGGTATCTTCACCTAGACCGGAACCAAAATTAGTTACCCCTCAACCTGCAACACCTACTGAAAATGTTACTTATGAAATTCCTTCGGGTATGCTAGAACAACTGCTTGCTAAACCTTATGCAGGAGATGGAACTGAACATCCTCATATGCATCTCTTATATGTGAACGAAATATGTGGATTATTTAATCTTGCAGGTTTACCCGGAGATGAAGTTAAGAAGAAGGTTTTCCCTTTATATTTGGAGGGAAAAGCATTGACATGGTATAGGCTATGTGATGACCTTGGATCGTGGAACTGGAATCGTTTGCAATTGGAATTCCATCAAAAGATTTATCCTATGCATCTAGTTCATCTTGATCGGAATTATATATATAATTTTTGGCCTCGTGAAGGAGAAAGTATCGCTCTAGCTTGGGGGAGGCTTAATTCAATGTTACATTCATGCCCCAATCATGACATTCCGAGGGAAGTTATCATTCCGAATTTTTATGCTCGGCTTTCTCATAATGATCAACCCATGCTCGATACTTCTTGTGCTGGTTCTTATATGAAGAAGACTATTGATTTTAAGTGGGATCTCTTGGAAAGAATTAAACGCAACTCTGAAGATTGGGAACTCGACGAAGGTAATGAGTCAGGTATAAAGCTTGAATTTGATTATGTTAAATCTTTTATGAATACCGATACTTTTCACAAGTTTAGCACTAAATACAGACTTGACTCTGAGATAGTAGCCTCTTTCTGCGAAGCATTTGCTACTCACGTTGATCTCCCTAAGGAGAAGTGGTTTAAATATCATCCCCCTGTTAAAGAAGAAATTAAAGAACCGGTCATAGCTAGAGAAGAAACCATCTTTTACAATGTTGATCCAGTTGTGCCTACTGCTTATATTGAAAAGCCACCTTTCCCTGTTAGGATAAAGGAACATGCTAAGGTATCAATCGTGGTTCGTAAGAGTAATATAAGAGCACCTAAACCCCCTGAGCAAATTATAGTAGAACCTAGTGTTGCTATGGTTAAAGATCTCTTGGAAGAAAATATTGATGGGCATGTCATTTACCTTTGTGATGAAGCTGCTAGAATTGCTAAGCCTGATAAGAAAGATAAACATAGACCTATAGAAGGCTTGCCCGTTGTCTCAGTTAAAATAGGAGATCATTGTTACGATGGTTTATGTGATTTAGGTGCTAGTGTGAGTGCTATCCCTTTTACTTTATACCAAGAAATTATGAATGAAATAGCACCTGCTGAAATGGAAGATATTGATGTTACTATTAAACCTGCTAATAGAGATACTATCACACCACTTGGGATTGTTAGAGATGTTGAAGTCTTGTGTGGGAAAGTAAAATACCCTACTGATTTTCTAGTTCTTGGTTCCCCACAAGATGACTTTTGTCCCATTATCTTTGGTAGACCTTTCTTGAGCACCGTCAATGCTAAGATAGATTGTGAAAAACAAACTGTCGGTGTCAGTTTTGGTAATGTGTCTCATGAGTTTAATTTTTCCAAGTTTAGTAGACAACCTCGTGATAAAGCGTTACCTAGTGAAGATGAAATAATTGGTCTTGCTTCTATTGCTGTGCCTCCTAGTGATCCTTTAGAACAATATTTGCTCGACCATGAAAATGATATGCACATGCGTGAAAAAAATGAAATAGATCAAATTTTCTTTGAACAACAACCTCTCTTGAAACACAATTTGCCTATTGAAACTCTTGGAGGTCCTCCTCCACCTAAAGGTGATCCCGTGTTTGAATTGAAACAATTGCCTGACACTTTGAAGTATGCTTATCTTGATGAGAAAAAGATATATCATGTTATTATTAGTGCTAACCTTTCAGAACATGAAGAAGAGAGATTATTGAAAGTTCTGAGGAAGCACTGAGCTGCTATTGGATATACTCTTGATGATCTTAAGGGCATTAGTCTCACTCTATGTCAGCACAAGATCAATATGGAACCAGATGCTAAACCCGTTGTTGATCACCAACGGCGATTGAATCCTAAGATGAAAGAAGTGGTAAGAACTGAAATATTAAAGCTTCTGGAAGCAGGTATAATCTATCCCATAGATGATAGTAGATGGGTAAGTCCCGTTCATTGTGTCCCTAAGAAAGGAGGTATTACCGTTGTTCCTAATGATAAGAATGAACTCATTCCACAAAGAATTGTCACTGGCTATAGAATGGTAATTGATTTTAGAAAATTAAATAAAGCTACTAGAAAAGATCATTACCCTTTGCCTTTCATTGATCAAATGCTAGAGAGACTATCTAAGCACACACACTTTTTTTCCTAGATGGATATTCTGGTTTCTCTCAAATACCCGTGTCACAATCCGATCAAGAGAAAACCACCTTTACTTGCCCTTTTGGAACCTATGCTTATAGACGTATGCCTTTTGGTTTATGCAATGCACCTTCTACCTTTCAAATATGTATGACTGCTATATTGTCTGAGTTTTGTGAAAAGATTGTAGAGGTTTTCATGGATGATTTTTCCGTTTACGGAACTTCTTTTGATGATTGCTTAAGCAACCTTGATCAAGTTTTGCAGAGTTGTGAACAAACTAATCTTGTCTTGAATTGGGAGAAGTGCCACTTTATGGTTAATGAAGGTATTGTCTTGGGGCATAAAATATCTGAGCGAGGTATTGAGGTGGATAAAGCTAAAGTTGATGCAATTGAGAAAATGCCATGTCCTAAAGATATTAAATTTATTCGAAGTTTCCTTGGTCATGCTGGTTTTTATAGGAGGTTCATTAAAGACTTCTCTAAAATTTCTAGGCCTCTTACTAATCTTTTGCAAAAGGATATTCCTTTTGTCTTTGATGATGATTGTGTGGAAGCCTTTGAAACACTCAAGAAAGCCTTAACCTCTGCACCTATCGTTCAACCACCTGATTGGAACTTGCCTTTTGAAATTATGTGTGATGCTAGTGATTATGCTGTAGGTGCTGTCCTAGGACAAAGAGTTGATAAGAAATTGAATGTTATCCATTATGCTAGTAAAACTCTAGATAGTGCCCAACGAAATTATGCCACTACTGAAAAGGAATTTTTAGCGGTTGTGCTTGCTTGTGATAAATTTAGATCCTATATTGTTGACTCCAAAGTTATTGTTCACACCGATCATGCTGCTATAAAATACCTTATGGAAAATAAAGATGCTAAACCTAGACTCATTAGGTGGGTTCTTTTACTTCAAGAATTTGACTTACATATTGTTGATAGGAAAGGAGCTGAGAACCCCGTAGCTGATAACTTGTCTAGGTTAGAAAATATCCTTGATGACCCACTACCTATTGATGATAGTTTTCCTGACGAACAGCTAGCTGCAATAAGTGTCTCACACAACACACCTTGGTATGCTGACTATGCTAATTACATTGTCGCTAAATATATACCACCTAGTTTCACATACCAACAAAAGAAAAAATTCTTCTATGACTTGAGACATTACTTTTGGGATGACCCACATCTTTATAAAGAAGGAGTAGATGGTATTATTAGACGTTGTGTACCTGAGCACGAACAAGAACAAATCCTACGGAAATGTCATTCCGAAGCTTATGGAGGACATCATGCGGGAGATAGAACTGCTCATAAGGTATTGCAATATGGATTTTATTGGCCTACTCTCTTCAAGGATGCCCGTAAGTTTGTCTTGTCTTGTGATGAATGTCAAAGAATTGGTAATATCGGTAAGCGTCAAGAAATGCCTATGAATTATTCACTTGTTGTTGAACCATTTAACGTGTGGGGTTTTGATTACATGGGGCCTTTTCCTTCCTCTAATGGGTACACTCATATTTTAGTTGCGGTTGATTATGTCACTAAGTGGGTAGAAGCTATTCCAACTAGTAGTGCTGATCACCACACCTCCATTAAAATGCTTAAAGAGGTTATCTTCCCGAGGTTTGGAGTCCCTAGATATTTAATGACCGATGGCGGTTCACACTTTATTCATGGTGCTTTCCGTAAGATGCTTGCTAAATATGATGTTAACCATAGAATTGCATCACCCTATCATCCTCAATCTAGTGGTCAAGTAGAACTTAGCAATAGAGAAATAAAATTAATATTACAAAAAACTGTCAATAGGTCTCGTAAGAATTGTCTAAGAAATTAGATGATACACTTTGGGCCTATAGAACAGCTTATAAAAATCCTATGGGTATGTCTCCATATAAAATGGTGTATGGAAAAGCTTGTCATTTGCCTCTAGAACTAGAACACAAAGCATTTTGGGCAATTAAAGAACTCAATTATGATTTCAAACTTGCCGGTGAGAAGAGGCTATTTGATATTAGCTCACTAGATGAATGGAGAACCCAAGCGTATGAAAATGCCAAGCTATTCAAAGAAAAAGTAAAAAGATGGCATGACAAAAGAATCCAAAAGCGGGAATTCAAAATAGGAGATTATGTTCTTTTATTCAACTCTCGTTTAAGATTCTTTGCAGGAAAGCTTCTCTGCAAATGGGAAGGACCATATATTATTGAAGAGGTTTATCGTTCTGGAGCTATCAAGATTAATAACGCCGAAGGTACTAACCCGAAGGTGGTCAATGGCCAAAGAATTAAGCATTATATCTCAGGTACGCCTATTAACGTTGAAAGCAATGTTATCCAAACCATGACACCGGAGGAACACATAAAAGAAACCTTCCGGAACACTCCAGAATACTTAAAAATATGAGGTACGTGATACGGTAAGTAAACGGACTCCGAAAAATCCGCAAAAATATTTTCTGTCAGTTTTGGAATATTTTGAAATTTTAGGAATAAAAAATAAACCGGAAGGTGATCGAGGTGAGCACGATACACCAGGGCGCGCCAGGCACCCCTGGGCGGGCCCTGGTGGGTTGTGCCCACCTCGGATGCCTTCCCCACTCCGTTTTCCTTCCAAATACTTGTTTCCCAAGAATAAAAATTCTCTATATATACCCCCGACTGTTTTGACGACCGCATCGTAGAACAATCCTGTGTTCTTGCTTTTTGTTGTTTTTCTATCAGATTTGTCAAGTCAGGCATCATGTCTTATCCCTCTCCTAACAATATGGAAGAAGATGCCTGGCTAATGAAGATAGAGTTGAAGAGGGAGGAGCCGGAAGAAGCCTACAAGGAGAAGAAGGACAATGAAGCTAAGGTGGATTATCTCCCTGAAGGAGATCACTTTACGCCAGCAAAGGAGGGAGATGAAGAAGATATCCTTCAACCTTATTATAGTCATCTCACCCCTATTGAAATCGAAGCCAATAAAACCCTCGAAGCGGTTCGTGTTCAGAATAAATTTCTCATCCGTGAAAATATCTTGTTGCAAGAACACATCGACAAACTTAGGAGAGTCATCCGCAAATTGGAGCATCTTCTGAAGCTAAAGTGTGACATCACATCACCACCACCTGCATCAACACCTCCACCTTCTACATCACCACCACCGAAGGAGACTTGAGTACACGGGTATGGGCACTCCCCTTGGCTTGAGCCAAGCTTGGGGGAGGTGCCCCGGTATCGTATCACCATCACTTTTATTCACCTTTACCTATTTTGGTTCTATCTCTAGTTTCCCCTTGCCTTAGTCGAATAAAAGTTTAGCGTGATCTATTTTTGTGTGTTAGTTTCGTGGTCTACCTATCTATGTAATCGAGTGAAAGTTATATAATAAAGTTTAGTTTGAGTTTTTGCTTCTCTACTTTCTTGTTGCAATCAAATAAAAGAAAGACAAATAAATGAAAAGAATCATATGCTAATCTTATGGTGAGTAATGACATCACATAAGGAAAAGTATAAGTAGTAAAATTTATTGGAGATTGACAAACATAGCTTTGGTCAATGATGCAATTCATGAAAGAATTAATTAGGGAAGAGAAGATTCACATGCAAATACACTATCTTGGACATCTTTTATGATTGTGAGCCCCCATCAAATATTATATGTCAAAATTGTTGACGTTGGACAAGGAAGACAACGTAATGAATTATGTTTGTTCATATCCACATAAAAGCTATATTGTCATAGATCCTTTAACATATGGTGCTTGCTCAATATCTTTGCTAGCCAAAAATTTCGCACTAAGTAGAGATACTACTTGTTCAACCAAAAACCCAAACCCAAACTCTTTCCTTGAGTGTCCACCATACCTACCTATGGATCGAGAAAGATCCTTCAAGTAAGTTGTGATCGGTGCAACAAGGCAATAAAAATTGCTTCTATAAGTGTTTTGATCAATTAGTGTAAGAGAAAATTGAGCGTTATACGAACTTATGATGGCAAAGTAATAAAAGCAACGGACTGCATAATAAAGGTTGCTATCATAGGGGGCAATATAGCGTGACGTTCTTTTACATTAAGGGATTGAGCATACAAACCAATAAGCGCATGACAACCTCTGCTTCCCTCTGCAAAGGGCCTATCTTTTACTTTTATGCACTTACTTTTATGCAAGAGTCAAAGTATTCTTCTCTATTCCTTTTTACTTTTTCCTTTGCAAGCATCATGTGGTGAGGAAAGATCTAGGAACATATATCCAGTTGGATATGGGTGGGCATGAGTTATTATTGTTGACATCACCCTTGAGGTGAGTGAGTTGGGAGGCAAAACTATAAGCCCCTATCTTCCTATGTGTCCGGTTGAAACTTTTTGTTCATGGGTATGTCGTGAGCGTTAGCAATCATAGAATACTAAATGATAGTTGAGTATGTGGACTTGCCAAAAGGCTCCGACAGGAGACCCTTCCGGAAAATATGATGAATTGTAGTTGCAAAGTTGACTGAGAACATAGTTTGTTGGTTCCCAATAAGGTTTATGCTTCATACTTCTATGTTGTGATGAATTGTTACTTGCTCATGAGAAGCCTTATGATAAAAATATATTGAAATAAGTTCTTGTGTTAGATTTTGTTGCTGTTATGTTAATAAGGATGATGCTTCTATGTCCATATTTTGTTTTTATCGACACCTCTCTCTCAAACCATGTGGACAAGCTTTTCAATATCGGCTTTCGCTTGAGGACAAGCGAGGTCTAAGCATCATGATTTCCTACTGTTATTTACTTTGTTTTGTTGAATAATAATGCTTTGGGGAGTGATTCTAATGCCTTTTCTCTCATAATATGCAAGGTTTACACAAAGAGGGAGAATACCGGCAACTGGAATTCTGGACCCAAGAAAAGCAAGCCAGAGATACCTATTCTGCACAACTCCAATGAAGCTGAAAAAATTACGGGGATTATTTTTGTATTTAATAAAAATTACTGGAGCTGAAAACTACCGGAGGAGGGCCCCCAGGTGGGCAAAACCCACCAGGGCGCGCCCTGGTGTATCGTGCCCAGCCTGGCCCGCTTCCAGTGCCCATCTTCCAGTATAAATTTGCAAAAAAACCTAAAAAAATGAGGAGGAGGACTTTCGGGATGAAGCGCCGCCGCCTCGAGGCGGAACTTGGGCAGGAGCACTTTTGCCCTCCGACGGAGCGATTCTGCCGGGGGAACTTCCCTCCCGGAGGGGGAAATTTAAGCTATCGTCATCACCAACACCCCTCTCATCTTTGGGAGGCAAATATTCATCAACATCTTCAACAGCACCGTCTCCTCTCAAACCCTAGTTCATCTCTTGTGTTCAATCTTTGTACCGGAACCTTAGATTGGTACCTGTGGGTGAGTAGTAGTGTTGATTACCTTGCGTAGTTGATTACTATATGGTTTATTTGGTGGAAGATCATATGTTCAGATCCATTATGCTATTTAATTCTCCTCTAATCTTAAGCATGATTATTGTTTGTGAGTAGTTACCTTTGTTCTTGAGGTCATGGGAGAAGTCATGTTGCGAGTAATCATGTGAATTTGATATGTGTTCGATATTTTGATGATATGTATGTTGTGATTCCCTTAGTGGTGTCATGTGAACGTCGACTACATGACACTTCACCATCCATGGGCCTAAGGGAATGCATTATGGAGTAGTTATTAGATGATGGGTTGCTAGAGTGACAGAAGCTTAAACCCTAGTGAAAGGACGTGGATGTCGCCTAGAGGGGGGGGTGGTGAATAGGCGATTTAAAATAATCACGGTTTAGGCTTGAACAAATGCGGAATAAAACTATCGTTTAATTAGTCAAGCACAAAACCTAAAACGACTAGGCTCACCTATGTGCAACAACAACTTATGCTAAGCAAGATAGACAACTAAGTGATAGCAAGATATATAACAAGAAACAATATGGCTATTACAAAGTAAAGTGCATAAGTAAAGGGCTCGGGTAAGAGATAACCGAGGCGTGCGGAGACGACGATGTATCCCGAAGTTCACACCCTTGCGGATGCTAATCTCCGTTCGGAGCGGTGTGGAGGCACAATGCTCCCCAAGAAGCCACTAGGGCCACCGTAATCTCCTCACGCCCTCGCACAATGCAAGATGCCGTGATTCCACTAAGGGACCCTTGAGGGCGGTCACCGAACCCGTACAAACAAGGTTGGGGCAAACTCCACAACTTAATTGGAGGCTCCCAACAACACCACGAAGCTTCACCACAATGGATTGTGGCTCCAAGGTGACCTCAAATGCTTGGGGCAATCTCCACAACCTAATTGGAGACCCCGAAGCTTGCCCGGAGCTTTGCACCACAATGATTGAGCTCCGAGGCACCACCAACCGTCTAGGGCGCCAAAGTACCCAAGAGGAACAAGCTCAAGGGTGAAGAGTAATAAGCTTCTCAACTTCTCACTTCCACGTATCACCGTGGAGAACTCAAACCTATGCACCAAATGCAATGGCAAGGGCACACGGAGTGCCCAAGTCCTTCTCTCCCAAATCCCACCAAAGCAAATAATGCTAGGGAGAAAAATGAGAGGAAGAATGAAGAAGAACACGAAGAACTCCAAGATCTAGATCCAAGGGGTTCCCCTCACTTAGAGGAGAAAGTGATTGGTGGAAATGTGGATCTAGATCTCCTCTCTCTTTTCCCTCAAGAACTAGCAAGAATCATTGGAGGGATTGAGAGTTAGCAAGCTCGATGAAGGTCAACAGTGGGGGAAGAACACGAGCTAAAGAGATAGAGAGCAATGGGGAAGAAGACCCCCTTTTATAGGTGGGGGAAAATCCAACCGTTACCCCCACAGCCCGCACACAAGCGGTAGTACCGCTCAGGGGAGCGGTACTTCCGCTTATACCCGTCCTAGAACAACAGAGCGGTAGTACCACTCTGGAGGGAGCGGTACTTCCGCTCAAATAATCCCAAGAAGCCAGAAGAAACACTTAGGCGGAAGTAGCCACGGAACCTCAGGGCGGCAGTACCGCTGGAGCGGTACTTCCGCCTGAAACGGTAGTACCGCTCTAGGGGAGCGGTACTTCCGCCGAAAATGGCCAGAGGCCCCCGTGGGCACCACAAGGAAAATATAAGCGGTAGTAAATAGCGGAAGTACCGCCGGAGCGGTACTACCGTGGTACCGAGCGGTACTACTGCTAGTTCAGAGAAAAACTGCCCTGGTACTGAAACTGCCAAAACTTTCGCAAATGAGCTCCGAATAGAGCAAACTCAAGCTTGTTGGATTCAGCATGACAAGAGGCAGTATAAAGATGCCAATGGTATAGAGATGTGAAACCTCTATCAATGAAGAACCGGCAAAAACTCCAACATCGAAAACATCATAGAAGATGCATATGGACTCCGTTTTCGATGAACTCGAGCTTGTCATGAAACCTCAAAGAGAAAAACCAACCAAGAACCAAGAAAGATGATGATGCCAAGAATGCAATGGTTTGAGCTCTCAACGAACGATACGATCAAGCTACTCACTTGAGAGCCCCCCTTGATAGTACGACTATCGATCCTATAACCCGGTCTCCCAACTACCACCATGAGACCGGTAAAATAGAAAGCCCTATCAAGGTCAAACCTTAGCCTTGCGCATAGTCCACTTGAGCTAGATGATGACGATCTTGACTTCCTCAAGATGGACCACCTTTCTTGATTGCGTCGGCCCGATGAAGATTAGAAGATTGCTCCCCCATACTCCACTATGGGACAACCTCACTTCGGCACATCTTCACAAGTCCATTGTCACCACAATGGACGGCAAGCTTCAAGCATGATCTATCTGCGGTGCTTCGCTTGAACTTGGACACCGCAACCTTGATGACGATCACCACTTGATGTCATCCTCCATGGGTTGTATGAGATCTTCCTCTTGACGCAAGCCCATGGAAATATACCTAACCCCATATAGAACACTCACAGGGAACATGGGTTAGTACACAAAGCGTAATGGACAATGCTTACCATACCATGGGATCACTTGATCCCTCTCGGTACATCTTGTACGCTTTGTGTGTTGATCAACTTGATTCACTCTTTGACTTAGTCTTGATCAACCTTGTATCTTATCTTCTCTATGACCAATCTTTGGATAACAGCTTGAATACCACCTTGGTCACCATATAAACTCCTTGAAACCAACAGATGGACTTCAAGAAGTGCCTATGGACAAATCCTTCGAATATAACTTAAGGAAACCATTAGTCCATAGGGATTGTCATCAATTACCCAAAACCACACATGGAGAAATGTGCTCTTACACCTAGTTTATGCGCTACTTCGTAAGGGGCTGATTTGGAACCACATGTTTAATGCTATGGTTAGACTTTGTCTTAATACTTTTCTCGTAGTTGCGGATGCTTGCGAGGGGGTTAATCATAAGTAGGTTGTTAGTTCAAGTAAGAACATCACCTTAGCACCAGTCCACCCACATTTCAAATTATCAAAGTAGCGAACATGAATCAAACCAACATGATAAAAGTGATTAGATGAAAATCCCGTGTACCCTCAAGAACACTTTGCCTATTACTAGTGATTGTTTTGGCTTGTCCTTTGCCTCAAAAGGATTGGGCTATCTTGCTGCACCTTGTTTACCGTTACTGTTACTTGCTCGTTACAAATTACCTTGCTATCAAACTATCTATTACCTACAATTTCAGTGCCTGCAGAAATTACCTTGCTGAAAACCGCTTGTCATTTCCTTCTGCTCCTCGTTGGGTTCGACACTCTTACTTATCGAAAGGACTACGATTGATCCCCTATACTTGTGGGTCATCAGTAATATAAGAGCACCTAAACCCCCTGAGCAAATTAAAGTAGAACCTAGTGTTGCTATGGTTAAAGATCTCTTGGAAGATAATATTGATGGGCATGTCATTTACCTTTGTGATGAGGCTGCTAGAATTGCTTGGCCTAATAAGAAAGATAAACATAGACCTATAGAAGGCTTGCCTGTTGTCTCAGTTAAAATAGTAGATCATTGTTACGATGGTTTATCTGATTTAGGTGCTAGTGTGAGTGCTATCCCTTTTACCTTATACCAAGAAATTATGAATGAAATAGCACCTGCTGAAATGGAAGATATTGATGTTACTATTAAACTTGTTAATAGAGATACTATCACACCACCTGTGATTGTTAGAGATGTTGAAGTCTTGTGTGGGAAAGTAAAATACCCTACTGACTTTCGAGTTCTTGGTTCCCCACAAGATGACTTTTGTCCCATTATCTTTGGTAGACCTTTCTTGAGCACCGTCAATGCTAAGATAGATTGCGAAAAACAAACTGCCGGTGTCAGTTTTGGTAATGTGTCTCATGAGTTTAATTTTTCCAAGTTTAGTAGACAACCTCGTGATAAAGCGTTACCTAGTGAGGATGAGATAATTGGTCTTGCTTCTGTTGCTGTGCCTCCTACAGATCCTTTAGAACAATATTTGCTCGACCATGAAAATGATATGCACATGCGTGAAAGAAATGAAATAGATCAAATTTCTTTGAACAACAACCTCTCTTGAAACACAATTTGCCTATTGAAACTCTTGGAGGTCCTTCTCCACCTAAAGGTGATCCCGTGTTTGAATTGAAACAATTGCCTGACACTTTGAAGTATGCTTATCTTGATGAGAAAAAGATATATCCTGTTATTAATAGTGCCAACCTTTCAGAACATGAAGAAGAGAGATTATTGAAAGTTCTGAGGAAGCACCGAGCTGCTATTGGATATACTCTTGATGATCTTAAGGGCATTAGTCCCACTCTATGTCAGCACAAGATTGATGTCTACTACGCAACCTTCTTCTTGTAGACTCGTGTTGGGCCTCCAAGCGCAGAGTTTTGTAGGACAGTAGCAAATTTCCCTCAAGTGGGTGACCTAAGGTTTATCAATCCGTGGGAGGCGTAGGATGAAGATGGTCTCTCTCAAACAACCCTGCAACCAAATAACAAAGAGTCTCTTGTGTCCCCAACACACCCAATACAATGGTAAATTGTATAGGTGCACTAGTTCGGCGAAGAGATGGTGATACAAGTGTAATATGGATAGTATATATAGGTTTTTGAAATCTGAAAATATAAAAACAGCAAGGTAGCAAGTAACAAAAGTGAGCAAAAACGGTATTGCAATGCTTGGAAACAAGGCCTAGGGTTCATACTTTCACTAGTGCAAGTTCTCTCAACAATACTAACATAGTTGAATCATATGTAAATCCCTCACGTGCGACAAAGAGTTCACTCCAAAGTCACAAATAGCGGAGAACAAACGAAGAAATTATTGTAGGGTACGAAACCACCTCAAAGTTATCTTTTCTGATCAATCTTATGAGTTATCCCTATAAGTGTCACGAACAGTCCTAGAGTTCGTACTAAAATAACACCTTAAGATACACATCAACCAAAACCCTAATGTCACCTAGATACTCCAATGTCACCACGAGTACCCATGGGCTTGATTATACGATATGCATCACACAATTTCAGATTCATCATGTTCAATCCAACACAAAGAACTTCAAAGAGTGCCCCAAAGTTTCTACCGGAGAGTCAAGACGAAAACATATGCCAACCCCTATGCATAGATTCCCAAGGTCACGGAACCCGCAAGTTGATCACCAAAACATACATCAAGTGGATCAATAGAACATCCCATTGTCACCACGGATATCCCATCGCAAGACATACATCAAGT
The DNA here is from genome assembly GCA_039707655.1 of Elymus sibiricus. Classification (NCBI taxonomy): domain Eukaryota; kingdom Viridiplantae; phylum Streptophyta; class Magnoliopsida; order Poales; family Poaceae; genus Elymus; species Elymus sibiricus. The sequence continues at coordinate 371,620,255 of CM077667.1, forward strand.
GTTCTCAAATCCTTAGAAGACTCAATCCGATAAGAAAACTTCAAAGGGAAAACTCAATTCATCACAAGAAGATAGAGAGGGGAAAACTCCATATGATTCATCTATATTAATAAAGCTCGCGGTACATCAAGATCGTGCCATCTCAAGAGCACGAGAGAGAGAGAGAGAGAGAGAGATCAAACAAATAGCTACTGGTACATACCCTCAGCCCCGAGGGTGAACTACTCCCTCCTCGTCATGGAGACCGCCGGGATGATGAGGATGGCCTCCGGTGATGGTTTCCCCCTCCGGCAGGGTGCCGGAACGGGCTCCCGATTGGTTTTTTGTGGCTACAGAGGCTTGCGGCGGTGGAACTCCCGATCTCGGTTTCTTTCTGGGGGTTACGGGATTTATAGGAGTACTTGGCGTTGGAATCAAGTCAGGGGGACTCCCGAGGGGCCCACAAGCCAGGGGGGCGCGCCCTAGAGGGGGGGGCACCCCCTAGGCTTGTGGCTGCCTCGGGACTCCTCTCTGGTATCTTTTTGCTCCAATATTTTTTATATTTTCCAAAAATATTCTTCGTAAATTTTCAGCCCATTCCGAAAACTTTAATTTCTGCACAAAAAACGACACCATGGTAGTTCTGCTGAAAACAACGTCAGTCCGGGTTAGTTCTAATAAAATCATACCAAAATCATATAAAATTATTGTAAACATGGCATGAATACTTCATAAATTATAGATACGTTGGAGAGTAATCAAAGATCAATATGGAACCAGATGCTAAACCCGTTGTTGATCACCAACGACGATTGAATCCTAAGATGAAAGAAGTGATTGTAGAGGTTTTCATGGATGATTTTTCCGTTTACGGAACTTCTTTCAATGATTGCTTAAGCAGCCTTTATCGAGTTTTACAGAGATGTGAACAAACTAATCTTGTCTTGAATTGGGAGAAGTGCCACTTTATGGTTAATGAAGGTATTGTCTTGGGGCATAAAATATCTGAATGAGGTATTGAGGTGGATAAAGCTAAAGTTGATGCAATTGAGAAAATGCCATGTCCTAAAGATATTAAAGGTATTTGAAGTTTCCTTGGTCATGCTGGTTTTTATAGGAGGTTCATTAAAGACTTCTCTAAAATTTCTAGGCCTCTTACTAATCTTTTGCAAAAGGATATTCCTTTTGTCTTTGACGATGATTGTGTGTAAGCCTTCGAAACACTCAAGAACGCCTTAACCTCTGCACCTATCGTTCAACCACCTGATTGGAACTTGCCTTTTGAAATTATGTGTGATGCTAGTGATTATGCTGTTGGTGTTGTCCTAGGACAAAGAGTTGATAAGAAATTGAATGTTATCCATTATGCTAGTAAAACTCTAGATAGTGCCCAATGAAATTATGCCACTACTGAAAAGGAATTTTTAACGGTTGTGTTTGCTTGTGATAAATTTAGATCCTATATTGTTGACTCCAAAGTTATTGTTCACACCGATCATGCTGCTATAAAATACCTTATGGAAAAGAAAGATGCTAAACCTAGACTCATTAGGTGGGTTCTTTTACTTCAAAAATCTGACTTACATATTGTTGATAGGAGAGGAGCTGAGAACCCGTAGCCGATAACTTGTCTAGGTTAGAAAATATCCTTGATGACCCACTACCTATTGATGATAGTTTCCCTGACGAACAGCTAGCTGCAATAAGTGTCTCACACAACACACCTTGGTATGCTGATTATGCTAATTACATTGTCGCTAAATATATACCACCTAGTTTCACATACCAACAAAAGAGAAAAAATTCTATGACTTGAGACATTACTTTTGGGAGGACCCACATATTTATAAAGGAGTAGTTGGTATTATTAGGCGTTGTGTACCTGAGCATGAACAGGAACATATCCTACGGAAATGTCATTCTGAGGCTTATGGAGGACATCATGCGGGAGATAGAACTGCTCATAAGGTATTGCAATCTGGTTTTTATTGGCCTACTCTCTTCAAGGATGCCCGTAAGTTTGTCTTGTCTTGTGATGAATGTCAAAGAATTGGTAATATCGGTAAGCGTCAAGAAATGCCTATGAATTATTCACTTGTTGTTGAACCATTTGACGTGTGGGGTTTTGATTACATGGGGCCTTTTCCTTCCTCTAACAGGTACACTCATATTTTAATTGCGGTTGATTATGTCACTAAGTGGGTAGAAGCTATTCCAACTAGCAGTGCTGATCACCACACCTCCATTAAAATGCTTAAAGAGGTTATCTTCCTGAGGTTTGGAGTCCCTAGATATTTAATGACCGATGGCGGTTCACACTTTATTCATGGTGCTTTCCGTAAGATGCTTGCTAAATATGATGTTAACCATAGAATTGCATCACCCTATCATCCTCAATCTAGTGGTCAAGTAGAACTTAGCAATAGAGAAATAAAATTAATATTACAAAAAACTGTCAATAGGTCTCGTAAGAATTGGTCTAAGAAATTAGATGATGCACTTTGGGCCTATAGAACAGCATTTAAAAATCCTATGGGTATGTCTCCATATAAAATGGTGTATGGAAAATCTTGTCATTTGCCTCTAGAACTAGAACACAAAGCATTTTGGGCAATTAAAGAACTCAATTATGATTTCAAACTTGCCGGTGAGAAGAGGCTATTTGATATTAGCTCACTAGATGAATGGAGAACCCAAGCGTATGAAAATGCCAAGCTATTCAAAGAAAAGGTAAAAAGATGGCAAGACAAAAAAATCCAAAAGCGGGAATTCAAAATAGGAGATTATGTTCTTTTATTCAAGTCTCGTTTAAGATTCTTTGTAGGAAAGCTTCTCCTCAAATGGGAAGGACCATATATTATTGAAGAGGTTTATCGTTCTGGAGCTATCAAGATTAATAACGCCGAAGGTACTAACCCGAAGGTGGTCAATGGCCAAAGAATTAAGCATTATATCTCAGGTACGCCTATTAACGTTGAAAGCAATGTTATCCAAACCATGACACCAGAGGAACACATAAAAGGGACCTTCCGAAACACTCCAGAATACTTAAAAATAGGAGGTACGTGATACGGTAAGTAAACGGACTCCGAAAAATCCGCAAAAATATTTTTTGTCAGTTTTGGAATATTTTGAAATTTTAAAAATAAAAAAATAAACCGGAAGGTGATCGAGGTGAGCACGATACACCAGGGCACGCCAGGCACCCCTGGGCGCGCCCTGGTGGGTTGTGCCCACCTCGGATGCCTTCTCGACTCCGTTTTCCTTCCAAATTCTTGTTTCCCAAGAATAAAAATTCTCTATATATACCCCCGACTGTTTTGACGACCGCATCGTAGAAAAATCCTCTGTTCTCGTTTCTTGATGTTTTCCTGATAGATCTAAAAATATGTCGTCTCAAGATTCAGATGGGGAGAGCCATGTTGTATGTTTCAGACCCAAAGATCTTTAGGGAGATCTATCCATATCTATGGACCTCGGAGGAGGAAGAAGATGCCACCATGCAAGAAACACAAGATGATAGCTCTGAGGAGGAGGATGACCCATTGCCTCAACCCGGAGACATGCATGTGGAGTTTAAGAAGTCAAGCCTCCCAAGAAGATATAAACCTAAGGTCCAATTTATCCCATCTCATTTCCTGTAGGAGAGCAAGGAGTCCTTATGCAAAAGGATATTAACGCTTGAGTTGGAGAATGATAATCTGAGGGAGGAGAACTTTATGCTTAAATATAAATTGAAGAAGAAGGCTTCCGCATCACCACCACCAAAGGAGACTTGAGTACACGGGTATTGGCACTCCCCTTGTCTTGAGCCAAGCTTGGGGGAGGTGCCCCGGTATCGTATCACCACCACTTTTATTCACCTTTACCTATTTTAGTTTTATCTTTAGTTTCCCTTTGCCTTAGTCGAATAAAACTTTAGCGTGATCTATTTTCGTGTGTTAGTTTCGTGGTCTACCTATCTATGTAATCGAGTGAAAGTTATATAATAAAGTTTAGTTTGAGTTTTTGCTTCTTTACTTTCTTGTTGCAATCAAATAAAAGAAACACAAATAAATGAAAAGAATCATATGCTAATCTTATGGTGAGTAATGACATCACATAAGGAAAAGTATAAGTTGTGAAATTTATGGGAGATTTACAAACATAGCATTGGTCAATGATGCAATTCATGAAAGAATTAATTAGGGAAGAGAAGATTCACATGCAAATACACTATCTTGGACATCTTTTATGATTGTGAGCCCCCATCAAATATTATATGTCAAAATTGTTAACGTTGGACAAGGAAGACAACGTAATTATTTATGTTTGTTCATATCCACATAGAAGTTATATTGTCATAGATCCTTCAAGGTGTGGTGCTTGCTCAATATCTTTGCTAGCCAAAAAATTCCGCACTAAGTAGAGACACTACTTGTGCATCCAAAAACTCAAACCCAAACTCTTTCCTTGAGTGTCCACCATACCTACCTACGGATCGAGAAAGATCCTTCAAGTAAGTTGTGATCGGTGCAACAAGGCAATAAAAATTGCTTCTAAAAGTGTTTTGATCAATTAGTGTAAGAGAAAATTGAGCGTTATACGAACTTATGATGGCAAAGTAATAAAAGCAACGGACTGCATAATAAAGGTTGCTATCATAGGGGGCAATATAGCGTGACGTTCTTTTACATTAAGGGATTGAGCATACAAACCAATAAGCGCATGACAACCTCTGCTTCCCTCTACAAAGGGCCTATCTTTTACTTTTATGCACTTACTTTTATCCAAGAGTCAAAGTATTCTTCTCTATTCCTTTTTACTTTTTTCTTTGCAAGCATCATGTGGTGAGGAAAGATCTAGGCACATATATCCAGTTGGATATGGGTGGGCATGAGTTATTATTGTTGACATCACCCTTGAGGTGAGTGAGTTGGGAGGCAAAACTATAAGCCCCTATCTTCCTATGTGTCCGGTTGAAACTTTTTGTTCATGGGTATGCCATGAGCGTTAGCAATCATAGAAGACTAAATGATAGTTGAGTATGTGGACTTGCCAAAAGGCTCTGACATGAGACCCTTCCTGAAAATATGATGAATTGTAGTTGCAAAGTTGACTGAGAACATAGGTTGTTGGTTTCCAATAAGGTTTGTGCTTCATACTTCTATGTTGAGATGAATTGTTACTTGCTCATAAGAAGCCTTATGATAAAAATATATTGAAATAAGTTCTTATGTTAGAGTTTGTTGTTGTTATGTTAATAATCATGATGCTTCTATGTCTGTATTTTGTTTTTATCCACACCTCTCTCTCAAACCATGTGGACATGATTTTCAATATCGACTTTCGCTTGAGGACAAGTGAGGTCTAAGCTTGGGGGAGTTGATACGTCCATTTTGCATCATGATTTCCTACTATTATTTACTTTGTTTTGTTGAATAATAATGCTTTGGGGAGTGATTCTAATGCCTTTTCTCTCATAATATGCAAGGTTTACACAAAGAGGGAGAATACCGGCAGCTGGAATTCTGGACCCAAGAAAAGCAAGTGAGAGATACCTATTCTGCACAACTCCAATGAAGCTGAAAATTTACGGAGATTATTTTTGTATTTAATAAAAATTACTGGAGCTGAAAACTACCGGAGGAGGGCCCCCAGGTGGGCACAACCCACCAGGGCGCGCCAACCCCCCTGGGCGTGCCCTGGTGTATCGTGCCCAGCCTGGCCCACTTTCGGTGCCCATCTTCTGGTATAAATTCCCAAAAAACCTAAAAAGATGAGGAGGAGGACTTTCGGGACGAAGCGCCGCCGCCTCAAGGCGGAACTTGGGCAGGAGCACTTTTGCCCTCCGGCGGAGCGATTCCACCGGGGGAACTTCCTTCCCGGAGGGGGAAATCGAAGCTATCGTCATCACCAACACCCCTCTCATCTTTGGGAGGCCAATCTTCATCAACATCTTCAACAGCACCGTCTCCTCTCAAACCCTAGTTCATCTCTTGTGTTCAATCTTTGTACCGGAACCTCAGATTGGTACCTGTGAGTGACTAGTAGTGTTGATTACCTTGCGTAGTTGATTACTATATGGTTTATTTGGTGGAAGATCATATGTTCAGATCCATTATGCTATTTAATACTCCTCTGATCTTGAGCATGATTATTGTTTGTGAGTCGTTACCTTTGTTCTTGAGGTCACGGGAGAAGTCATGTTGCGAGTAATCATGTGAATTTGATATGTGTTCGATATTTTGATGATATGTATGTTGTGATTCCCTTATTGGTGTCATGTGAACGTCGACTACATGACACTTCACCATGCATGGGCCTAAGGGAATGCATTGTGGAGTAGTTATTAGATGATGGGTTGCTAGAGTGACAGAAGCTTAAACCCTAGTTTATGCGCTACTTCGTAAGGGGCTGATTTGGATCCACATGTTTAATGCTATGGTTAGACTTTGTCTTAATACTTTTCTCGTAGTTGCAGATGCTTGCGATGGGGTTAATCATAAGTAGGTTGTTAGTTCAAGTAAGAACAACACCTTAGCACCGGTCCACCCACATATCAAATTATCAAAGTAGCGAACACGAATCAAACCAACATGATAAAAGTGACTAGACGAAAATCCCGTGTACCCTCAAGAACACTTTGCCTATTACTAGTGATTGTTCTGGCCTGTCCTTTGCCTCAAAAGGATTGGGCTATCTTGCTGCACCTTGTTTACCGTTACCGTTACTTGCTCGTTACAAATTACCTTGCTATCAAACTATCTATTACCTACAATTTCAGTGCGTGCAGAAATTACCTTGCTGAAAACCACTTGTCATTTCCTTCTGCTCCTCGTCGGGTACTACACTCTTACATATTGAAAGGACTACGATTGACCCCCTATACTTGTGGGTCATCACTGCCTGTGTAGTGGTTGAGGTGGGATGACTGGGGTCCATCACCACAACATTGTCTTCAAACTCTGGCTGAAGGGGCAAATGTAGACGATCAAGTGCATACACATTCTTCTCTAGCTTAGAGTTGATAAGCATTTGAATGTATGGTGCATATGCACAAGATCTCTTCTGGTCAGCAGCTGTCCTCCTCACTATCTCAACTATCAGATCCATCGCCCTAATCCTGGTGTGGGAGTCAACATGTTGTAGCATATTGATGGAGTAGCCTCGGATCATCTTGTCATCTCCAGACTTAGGCATCAAGGTATGCCTCAGAATAGTGTTGGTGGTAGGCAATCCTGCTTGTAGATAGTAAACCGATCCAAGCTTATGTGAATGCACATAATCAGCAGGGATTTCCTTGTACATCTGAGCCATGGAGTTGTGATTTTCTTTGGCCTTAGAGTACACATCCAAATCACCATCTTGGACTGGTGGGGCTCCTAAGATGGTAGCCCACTCATCGACTGCGGATTCATACCTCGTCCCTTCTGTCATCCAAACAATCCGGCCATCTGGATAGAAGTGACCAGTGGAGTAGAACTGCATAATCATCTCATCGTTCCAGGCAGAAAACTCTCTTCCAACAAATTTAGCAAAGTCAATGCACTGGAAGTTGTCTTGCACACCTGGCAAGAAATCTTCATTCTTCTTGATGTAGTCCCAGCCTACATATCTCATATCACTGACAGTTGGGCACTTGTCCAAAAGGACAGTCTCATAGAAATCTTGTTGTTCCTTGGTGTGAAACCTTGGATCAACAGCTGTCTTCTTCCTGGAGGCATAGGGGTCATTTGCTCTCCATAATCTCAATCATGAATCCTTCCTTTTCTTCATGTCCTCGGCAATGGGATGGGCATCATTGTGCAAAGGCATGTGTGGCCTCAGCTTCCTCAAAACTGGTCTGTCCTCTTCTTCATCTCTGGAAGTAGAACTCTTGTTCTTTGCTGCTTGCGGAATGTCTCTAGTGGTCTTCTTGGACCTTGGAGCAACCTGCTTCTGTGGGGCAGACTTCTTGCTCTTGGAAGGGCCTGCTTGGGCATTGCATCTGCAAGAAGCTTTTTCTTCTTGGAGGGAGGAGCTTGGGAAGCTTGTTCCTCCTCCACTTCCTCCTCACTGCATCCTATGGATCCTCATACATAGAGGTAGGTCAGTCCATGACCTTAACTATCCTCTTCCTAGATCTTTTCTTTTCACCTGCCTTCTTGGTCTTAGAGCTCATAGGGACATCAATGGTCATGCTTTCCCTGGCACTCTCAGGTGCCCTGGTAGAATCAACTTTGGCATAGACTTTCTTTACTACCTTCTTCTTGGTTGAGGTAGTAGCAGCAGTTGTACTCTTGGCAGTATTGTCCTTCTTGGGTGGCTCCTCGGGCACAAAATCTGCATCTTCTTCATCTGAGTTTAACCTCTTCCTTGCCCTGGTGGCAGCCTTGGGCAAGTCAGGTGAGCTGGGCATATCATCATAGGAAGATGAGTTGCCCTCAGGACTAGTGCATGAGCTCATGTCCACATTGCCTTCCCTGAAGTTGTTTTGACTGTCATCTGAGCCTGACATGCTGACCCTGTGAATAGAGCATAGAAGAGTAGATAGGTTGAGCATCACAAAATGCAGAGGTTTTCTCAAATTTGAACTTTGAATTCTTAAGGTTTGCTTTCTGCAAAGGGAATTTTGGTACCACCAAGTCACAATTTTCGGATCCACCGAGACTCACAGTCTGCTTTACAAAAACTTGGCAACCACTTCGGTTTCATCGAAAATGGGTGCTCGGTTTCACCGAGACTGTCCTCGGTAGACCTAAAAACTAAATTGGTACAACTGATTTTTGCGCTTCGGTGTCACCGAGATTCGGATTGCGGACGACAAAACCTAAAAATTAGTTGTTCCCTATTCTAATGGAAAACTTTTGAGGATAGAATGATCTCAAACTGTGGCTTATCGATGGAATGATCCTAATGCGCATGAATTGGAAGGAGGAGCGCACAAGGGGTCGGATTCGTACCCTAACTTGGTGATGAGTCCGCTACGGCAACGACGGCGGTGAAGATTCCATCGACGGCGGCGTATTCCAACGGCAGAGGCGCTCGGGAAGACAACGACGACGGCCAGGGGTCCACGAACGGCAGCTAGGGTTTGGAGGAACCAGACATTTGAAGAAGTGATTTCAAAAGTCGGGTCCGCTAGATTAAGTACCCATCGCTGTCGGTAACTATCAGCTGACAGGGAAACTCGGTGAAGCCGAGAAGATGGAATCGGTGTTACCAAGATTGGAAAACCAGATCAACCCTAGGCATCGGTGAGACCGAGATTTTTGTGTTGGTTCCACCGAGATGCACTTGGGAGGTTTTGGTGGTCAGTCCTTGTCGATACGGAACTCCGAGTGCTCCTCACATAGAGAGATCGAGAAGTACTTGTTCAAGTTTTGTGATGTAGCATGAATAGAATATGAGACGAGAAAGCATAGATAGCTAGAGAGGGGTCCTAGGCATTCCTGTCCATTCAATTGGAAAGAGAGAAAACAAAGTCCAAATAGAAACAATTGGATGTCCTCGAATGATAAAAGATATGCAAACCTGGCAACATATCTTGTGCATCTGGGGTACTTCGTGTATCCTGCTAGTTCTTGAGCTTGCGTTGGTTTTCCCTTGAAGAGGAAAGGGTGATGCAGCAAAGTAGATAAGTATTTCCCTCAGTTGTTGAGAACCAAAGTATCAATCCAGTAGGAGATACAAGCAAGTCCCCAATCTTCGCACCTACACAAACAATCAAACACTTGCACCCAACGCTATAAAGGGGGTTGTCAATCCCTTCACGGTTACTTGCAAGGATGAGATCTGATAGAGATAGATATAAAAGATTGCTAAAACGAAAAGTAAAACAAAAGTAAAAAGATTGCAGCAAAGTATTTTTGGTATTTTTGGTTTATAGATCTGAAAATATAATATGGAAAATAGACCCGGGGGCCATAGGTTTCACTAGAGGCTTCTCTCTTGAAGGAAAATAATACGGTGGGTGAACAAATTACCATCGAGCAATTGATAGAAAAGCGCATAGTTATGACGATATCCAAGGCAATGATTATGCATATAGGCATCACGTCCGTGTCAAGTAGACCGAAACGATTCTGCATCTACTACTATTACTCCACACATCGACCGACTCCTGCCTGCATCTAGAGTATTAAGTTCATGAAGAACAGAGTAACGCATTTAGTAAGATGACATGATGTAGAGGGATAAACTCAAGCAATATGATGAAAACCCCATCTTTTTACCCTTGATGGCAACAATACAAATACGTGCCTCGCTACCCCTACTTTGTCACTGGGTGAGGACACCGCAAGATTGAACCCAAAACTAAGCACTTCTCCCATTGCAAGAATTACCAATCTAGTTGGCCAAACCAAACCAATAACTCGAAGAGACTTGCAAAGATATGAAATCATGCATATAAGAATTCAGAGAAGATTCAAATAATATTCATAGATAATCTGATCATAAACCCACAATTCATCGGATCTCGACAAACACACCGCAAAAGAGTATTACATCGGATAGATCTCCATGAAGATCATGAAGAACATGGTATTGAAGAACATAGAGAGAGAAGAAGCCATCTAGCTACTAGCTATGGACCCGAAGGTCTGAGGTGAACTACTCACGCATCATCGGAGGGGCAATGGAGTTGATGTAGATGCCCTCCGTGATCGAATCCCCCTTCGGCAGATTACCGGAAAAGGCTCCAAGATGGGATCTCACGGGAGCAGAGGCTTCCGGCGGCGGAAAAGTATTTTCATGGCTCTTTTTGGTATTGGGGGAATATTTGGGAATTTATAGGCCGAAGATTAGGGTTAGGAGGCCTGCTGGGGGGCCACAAGCCAGGGGGGCGCGCCCCCCCTAGGGCGCGCCCTGCAGGCTTGTCGCCTCCCGGCAGGTCTCCTGCCTTCATCTCCAAGTCTGGTAGGTTTCTTCTGGTCCAAGAAAAATCATCGCGAAGATTTTATTCCGTTTGGACTCCGTTTGATATTCCTTATCTGCAATACTCAAAAACAAGGAAAAAACAGAAACTGGCACTAGGCTCTAGGTTAATAGGTTAGTCCCAAAAATAATATAAAATAGCATATTAATGCATATAAAACATCCAAAACAGATAATATAATAGCATGGAACAATCAAAAATTATAGATACGTTGGAGACGTATCATATCCCTATGTCCGTCCGCCCTAAGCCCCTCGATCTAAATCGTAAGCACAATATCAAAACTATGACCAATATGCATTTACACGCCCGCCTAGGCAGCTTAAGTCGGTGTGTATTTGCAATAGAGCCCTCCAAGCGGTCCCTGCCTCTTTCTATGTCAAACAGATCGATTACAATGGCGACGGACAAACGCCACAACCACACAACACAGCGGCCCGGCAGGCATGGCAACCGGCCGACGATGGAAGGTGTCGGCCCATGACGGCGAGCCAGCAACCAACCGCTCCAAAAAGAACCGTGAGATACATGCACGATGCAATCTCGTGTGCTAGCTATTCAGACCCAACACATGTGTTTATTACGACCCGACGTTCCAACCTTAGAGAATTATGAGGCCATTAGCACACTCATGTGCTCTATCACAAGGAGAAGCGAGCATGTGTGTTCTAGAAGCCCGTGTGAATCCCGTTGCTTGTTCGATCCTCTAGTGAAGGGCAACATCAACATGTGAAACTCAATTTGTCTCAGGTCCTTCTAATGTTCATTGTCACCGTTGTTATCGACTCATCATCGGCTGCTTCGTTGTGTGTTCGGCTGGTAGAGGACGCCCGCCGGCCGCCGTTTTTTATATTCGTTGCTGCCCGGAATTAGGAATCGATCTGTTAGATCTAGCCATCTATGACAAGGAACGAACATTTGCAGGGGTTTCACTGCAAAAACACAACAACTTAGCTGTCGAGGCGGGCATGTAAGTGCATATTATGCATGCTTTTGACGTGTACGTGCGATTTGGATCAAAGGGCTGACGATGGATGGACACAAGGATACACGAAGTCCCCCGGATGCACAGGATATGTTGCCTGCAAACCTGCATGCTCATACAATAAGATGTCCAATGAAATCATGGCAAACATGCAAAACCACTCTAGTATCTACCAAGCACTTTGGCGATGACGGAGTCATCTATATATGAGTATATTGACTTACGAGCCAAGTAAGAATACTTGATCATAGGTCATACTCATTGTTTAAGCACAAGTGGGGTTACCACTTTTACATAAAGCATTTAATGTTGTCACATTCTTAAGAGATTCTTTAACTCAAGTCTTAGAGTAAAGCTCCCCTTGATGTGACATCCCCCCATAAGAGGGATAAACTAACCTTGGGTTTGTCGTAGAAGACTTCATGTGGGTGATGTAGTGGTGGATGCTCATAGTTGATGAAGATCGTCTTGAGTTGGGAGCAATCCTTTTTGTTTCTTACTCTCCTCACCTACATGGGTTAGTCCCAAACACAAGAGACAAATACAAGGGTATCTATGGACATGGAGTGCAAGGCATACATGATGATGTCCATGGATTCATTAATTACCTTGTCCCTTGCTTACCTTTGAGGGAATGTGTGATTCCTTGAACTATTGCATGATGTTGACGTTGATTGCAACTAGTCCTTGCCAATAATGAATATGAGTGAATTTCATTGGCGGAGTCACCCCTCAAGAACTTATCTAGTTCTTCTTCTTGGGGACCCACGTCAACTTGATGGGAATCCTTGGTGTTGAAGTGGCACTTGTAGAAGTTGATCTTGTAGAAGCTTTGGGAACCCACTTGACCAAAGCTTGGGATTCATCTTCATATGAGTCAATCTCCTCTTGAAGCTTGTCCTTGCCCTTGAGCTTGTGATCTTGTGGTGGAAGGTCATCTTGAGCTTTTGTTCCCTTGGGAAGAGTATGTTCATACTTCTCCCTTTGAGGAACAAACTTGGGCTTGGGGTATTGACCTTCTTCCCATTCAACTCCATTAGCGTTGAAGTAGCCAATGCCATGGTTCTTCCGGTATCCTCCGTGCTTGCGTACAATCTCCTCAAATTGCTTACATCCGGCAAGACTTTTGTAGATACCTTTCTCTATAACCCCTTTCAATAGATCATTTTCTTGCTCAAGTGTAACTTGGCTAAGAGAGTCGTTAGTGCAATCAATAGAACTACTAGAAGCAATATCATTGGATTTATCATTTTTATTGCTACTAGTTGAAGAACCTTTCTTGCCTTTGTTACTAGATTGCTTAGTCTTAACTTGTGGAATAAATGTAGACAAGAGTAGTCGTTTGGCTAGATAAGAAGAAGTCTTCTTTCGGAGATCGTCATTGATTGCTTTAAGAAACTCATGTTCTTGCTCCAAATTGAGCTTCTCGAAGCGTAGCTTCTCATGAGTTCTTACAAGCTCTCTATGATCTTCTAAAGTAGATTCATGAGCTAACTTAAGAGTGTTTAGTTATTTAGTTAGTCGTTCTATTTCCTTCTTATCTTCATCACACGACTTATCTTGACTAGCATGATCATTATCTAGATCATTTTGACTAATATCACTAGTTTTGTGAAATAGCAAGTCATCATCTCCAAGTAGGTCATCCTCATCACTATCGAAATCAAGATATTCGGGATGTGAAACCTTGGGGCCTTTAGCCATGAATCAACTTCCACTCCCTTCATTTGGTGAATCAAATATGTCATAGGAGTTGGAGGAAACGAGTGCAAGTCCGGCAACACCTTCATCTTGACTATAGTCGGAGTCGGAGTGAAAGCTTCTCTCGGAGTGGTCGTCGGAATCGGAGACGGAAACCCATTCACCAACATGAGCTTGATGTCTTCTTCTTGAGTAGCTCTTGGTGTACTTGTCCTTCTTCTTCGAATACCTACTTCTCCTTGAGGGTCTTCGTTCATAACGATCATCTCTACTAATTCTCTCTCTTCGAGGTGACTCATCTCTTGAGCTTTCTCCTCTAGGTGACTCTTCTCTTCTTTTGTGGGGGGCCGTGCACTCATTGGAGTAGTGTCTGGGCCTTCCACAATTGTAACAATTTCGGTCATGACTAGATGAACGCTTCTCTTCATATCTTGAGTTGGAGCTTCTCTCTTTGCCTCTATTCTTGTAGAACTTGTTGAATTTCTTGACCATGAGGCTTATCTCTTCATTGGTGACAAGGTTGTCGCTTGAAGTAGCGGGAGCATCCCTAGTGGCTTTGTAAGCACCGCTAGACTTGTTGTGAAGTTCTTCCTTGTCTTTGAGTGACATCTCATGAGCAACAATTCTACCAATGACTTCCGTAGGCTTGAGATCTTTGTAGTTTGGCATCATTTGGATCAATGTGCACACGGTGTCATACTTTCCATCCAAGGCTCTAAGTATCTTCTTGATGATGAACTTGTCGGTCATTTCTTCGCTTCCTAAGCCGACAATCTCATTTGTGATGAGAGCAAGCCTAGAGTACATCTCCGCAACTCCTTCACCATCCTTCATCTTGAACTTGTCAAGTTGACTTTGAAGCACATCCAACTTAGATTCCCCGACGGACTCGATACCTTCGTGCATGTCAACCAATGTATCCCAAATCTCTTTTGCATTCTCAAGATGGCTGATTTTGTTGAATTCTTTGGGGCATAGGCAGTTGAAAAGAATGTCACATGCTTGAGCATTGTATTGCAAAATCTTCAATTCATCCACAGTCGCTTCACGATCCGGTTCCTTTACATCACCAAAGAATTCACCTTGCAAACCAACATGAACAATAGCCCAAACGGCGGGGTTATGACCAAGAATATGCATTTTCATCTTATGCTTCCAACTAGCAAAATTAGTGCCATCAAAGTACGGATCTCTATGGTGGTAACTTCCCTCACTAGACGCCATACTCTCTTAGGTTGTGAAACCAATGCAATGGAGACCAAAGCTCTGATACCACTTGTAGGATTGCAAGTATGTCTAGAGGGGGGGTGATTAGACTACTTGACCAATTAAAAATTCTACCTTTTCCCAATTTTAGTTGTCGGTAGATTTTAGCAATGATAGCAAGTCAAGCGCACCCTACACATGCATGTCTAAGAGTATAGCAGCGGAAAGTAAAGACAAGCACATGTAATAGAGGTAAGGGTTAGAAGATCAAACACAATTGTAGACACGAAGATTGTTCCCGTGGTTTCGATAGGTAGCGCCATCGTACATCCACGTTTATGGAGTCTTCAACCCACGGAGGGTAACGGTCGAGAGAGTCCACAGAGGGCTCCATCCATAAGGGTCCACGGAGTAGCAACCTTGACTATTCCATAACGGCTTCCGTCCACGAAGGACTAGCCTCACTATGGGTAGATCTTCACGAAGTAGGCGATCTCCTTACCCGTATAAACTTCTTGGTTCAACTCCACAACACGAAGTAGGAGGCTCCCAAGCAACACCTAACCAATCTAGGAGGCACCACCCTCCAAAAGGTAATATGCTTGATAATAATGATGAACTCCTTGCTCTTGTGCTTCAAGATGATAGACTCCTCAACACTCAATCACTCTCTCACAGATTTGGCTTGGTGGAAGGGATTGATTGGGTGGAAAGCAACTTGGGGAGGCTAGAAATCAAGACCCATATGGTTGGAGTGGATGATCTTGATCTCAACACAAGGGTAGGTGGTTCTCTCTCAAAAAACTGGATGGGGGAAGTGTGGAATAGTTCTGAGTGCTTCTCTTGCGAGTGAATGGTGGTGGAGAGGTATATATAGGCATCTCCCAAAATCCAACCGTTACACCATTATTGAGCAACTCGGTGAAACCGAAGTAAAAACTCGGTGGCACCAAAGTGTTCAAAATGTGGCAACTTTAGGAATCTCGGTGAGACCGATATATGATTCTCGGTGGTACCGATATGAGTGGCCGAGGGCAGTTTCCAAACTCGGTGAGACCGATTCACAATTCTCGGAAATTCCAATTCTTGTGAAACAACTAACAGAAAGTTGGTCACTGGAACTCGGTGGCACCGATACAAAACTTGGTAGTACCGAGAAGGGTTTGTGGCTAGGGTTTCTGTCTAGGGTTTAAACTCGGTGTAGCCGATATGGAAGTTGCTAGCACCGATTTTGAGTGGAAGAGTTTTAGACAGAATCTTTGTGGGAGAGCTTGTGGGTGTTTTTGGTGACTAGCACTTGTGCACGTGGAGCAATTTGTTCACCAACAATACCTTACCCCCTTTTAATAGTACTGGCTTTCCTATGGACTCAAAGTGATTTCTCACAAAGTAAAATGTAGAGTCTTCTAGCTTGAAGCTTTGCCAATCCATTCCTTGCATCTTGGGGTATCTCCCCACAATCCTTTGCCAAGCCATCATTGAACTTTTTCCTGAGATATACTTAGTGGAAAACATTAGTCCAATGAAGTATATGTTGTTATTAATTACCAAAACCACCTAGGGAGAAGTTGTGCTTTCACCATGATGGTAACCCAACCTATGTGATCGGAGATCCCGTGAAGTAGGACCTAGGAAAACAAGCCAGTGGTGAACTGAGGAGAGTAACTTTACTAACCCACTCCGTTGGAGATGCAATACTCTCGGATACTGTATGGTAGGATGACTACTGTCTTAATGTGTTCTAAAGCTTATGTGTAAGCAAGATGCTAGAGCGATCTTTGGAGGAACACACCTATATGAGCCCGACCGCTGGTCACGGTCTATGAGATTGGGGTGATGTCTAGTAAGCTCATGAATAGGCGAGGAGTGTGACTAATATGCTCCACCCGAGGGGTCAGCCTTCGGTAGCCTAGTACCGATAAGACATGTGGTGAAACTTCTTTAAGCCAAATTGACAATTCAAGGCATAGTCCATTGTTCAGTTGTGAAGGAGTGTAGTTACTTGCTCTAGGTGAAGCTCAACCTTAACAGGTCTTCACTGAAATACTGGTATATCAAAACAGTAATTAGAACAGAGGACAAAATGGGCCCTCGAGATCTGGTGGGGGATTGCTGAAATATGAGATGGGCCTAGGGCCCATAAGACAATTTTAGAAAAATCTCTAAGGGCCCATGTAGGTGGCATGACAAGGGGTGGTGGGAAGTTTAGTCCCCCCCGCTAGTGGAGAAGGAGTTGGACCTCCTTATAAGGGTCTCTCTTCTACATGCTATTGGAGCTTGAGAAGAGAAGAGGCCCTCGCACATTCCTCCTCCGCCGCCCGCCTCGCCATGCCACGCCACGCCTCGTCACGACGCGGGTTGCGGGATTGAACCGAGCCGAGCTCATACCTACACGCTTATTTTTGCCGGCCAGGAACGGAGAGTACGTACAGATGCGCCACGATCTGAGACGTCGGATCGTGGACTGTTACCGACTCGGACGTGGGTTCAACCCATGTCTCTCCACCCGGACGCGCCTACATAAGCGAGGCTTCAGCCAACCCTAGCCACCACGAGATTAGATCACATCTGCCTCCTTGCGCTCGTTCCTTTTGCTGCCGCTGCTGCCGCCGGTGACTCCGTCCCATTCACCGCGTACACGGTCGACGGGAGAGCAGGCCTCCGAAACCCCACCTCTCTGGATCCTGTACGGCAGACGGGTGATTAGGTGATTAGAGAGCGAATACTAAAAGCACCTTTGCTCCCTTGGTGGTTTTGGTAATTAATAACAACATATATCTCATTGGACTAATGTTTCCACTAAGTATGTTTCAGGAAAAGTTTAATGATGGGATGGCTATAGATTGTGAGGAGACCCCAAGATGCAAGGAATGGAATTGGCAAAGCTTCAAGCAAGGAGACTCTGCATTTTACTTTGTGAGAAATCACTTTGAGTCCATAGGAAAGCCAATACTATTAAAAGGGGGTGAGGTAATGTTGGTGAACAAATTGCTCCACGTGCACAAGTGCTAGTCACCAAAAACACCCACAAGCTCTCCCACAAAATACTCTATCCAAACCCTACCATACAAAATCGGTGCCACCAAGTTTCCCACTCGGCTCTACCGATTTTCCATCTCAGACAGAACCCTAGCCAAACCCTAGCTTCTCGGTACAAGCAAGTACTACATCGGTGCAACCGAGTTTCGGTGACCAACATTCAGATGACCAAGTTTATAAAATCGAAATTTACGAGTTTTATGGATCGGTCTCACCGAGTTTGGAAACTGCCCTCGGCCACTCATATCGGTACTACCAAGAATCATATATCGGTCTCACCAAGATTCCTAAAGTTGCCACATTTTGAACAAATCGGTATGACCGAGTTTTACTTCGGTTTCACCGAGTTGGTCAATAATGGTGTAACTGTTGGATTTTTGGAGATGCCTATATATACCCCTCCACCTTGTCCCACTCACAAGAGAAGCACTCAGAACTATTCGCTACTTCCCATATCCAAATTTCTGAGAGAGAACCACCTACCCTTGTGTTGAGATCAAGATCATCCACTCCAACCATATGGATCTTGATTTCTAGCCTCCCCAAGTTGCTTTCCACCCAATCAATCTCTTCTACCAAGCCAAATCTACGAGAGAGTGATTGAGTGTTGAGGAGTCTATCATCTTGAAGCACAAGAGCAAGGAGTTCATCATCACTATCAAGCCTATTACCTTTTGGAGGGTGGTGCCTCCTAGATTAGTTAGGTGTTGCTTGGGAGCCTCCAACTTCGTGTTGTGGAGTTGAACCAAGAAGTTTGTACGGGCAAGGAGATCGCCTACTTCGTGAAGATCTACCCATAGTGAGGCTAGTCCTTCGTGGACGGAAGCCGTTATGGAATAATCAAGGTTGCTACTTCATGGACCCTTATGGGTGGAGCCCTCTGTGGACTCTCGCGACCGCTACCCTCCGTGGGTTGAAGTCTCCATAAACGTGGATGTACGATAGCGCCACCTATCGGAACCACGGGAAAAATCTTCGTGTCTACAATTGCGTTTGATCTTCTATCCCTACCCTCTACTACATATGCTTGTCTTTACTTTCCGCTGCTATACTCTTAGACATGCATGTGTAGGGTGTGTTTGACTTGCTATCATTGCTAAAATCTGCCCACAACTAAAATTGGGAAAAGGTAGAATTTTTATTTGGTCAAGTAGTCTAATCACCCCCTCTAGACTTACTTTCGATCCTACAAGTGGTATCAAAGCTTTGGTATCCATTGCATTGGTTTCACAACCTAGTAGAGTATGGCGTCTAGTGAGGGAAATTATCACCGTAGAGGTCCGTACTTTTATGGTACAAATTTTGCTAGTTGGAAGCATAAGATGAAAATGCATATTCTTGGTCATAACCCCGCCGTATGGGTTGTTGTTCGTGTTGGCTTGCAAGGTGATTTCTTTGGTGATGGAAAGGAACCGGATCGTGAAGCGACCGCGAAAGAATTGAAGATGTTGCAATACAACGCTCAAGCATGCGACTTTCTATTCAACTGCCTATGCCCCGAAGAATTCAACAAAATCAGCCGTCTTGAGAATGCAAAGGAAATTTGGGACACTTTGGTTGATATGCACGAAGGTACCGATTCCGTCAAAGAATCTAAGTTGGATGTGCTTCAAAGTCAACTTGACAAGTTCAAGATGAAGGATGGTGAAGGAGTCGCGGAGATGTACTCTAGGCTATCTCTCATTACCAATGAGATTGCCGGCTTAGGAAGCGAAGAAATGACCAACAAATTCATCATCAAGAAGATACTTAGAGTTTTGGATGGAAAGTATGACACCATGTGCACATTAATCCAAATGATGCCAAACTACAAAGATCTCAAGCCTACGGAAGTGATTGGAAGGATTGTTGCTCATGAGAAGTCACTCAAGGACAAGGAAGAACTTCACAACGAGTCAAGCGGGGCTTACAAAGACTCAAGTGATGCTCCCGCTACTTCAAGCGACATCCTTGTTACCAATGAAGAGATAAGTCTCATGGTCAAGAAATTCAACAAGTTTTACAAGAGTAGAGGCAAAGAGAGGAACTCCAACTCAAGATATGAAGAGAAGCGTTCATCTAGTCGTGACCGGAATTGTTACAATTGTGGAAGGCCCAGACACTACTCCAATGAGTGCACGGCCCCCCACAAAAGAAGGGAAGAGTCACCTAGAAGAAAGAGCTCAAGAGATGAGTCACCTCGAAGAGAGAGAAGGAGTAGAGATGATCGTTATGAACGAAGACCCTCAAGGAGAAGTATAGACTCGGAGAAGAAGGACAATTACACCAAGAGCTACTCAAGAAGAAGACATGAAGCTCACGTTGGTGAATGGGTTTCCGGCTCCGAATCCGACAACTACTCTGAGAGAAGCTATCACTCCGACTCCGACTATAGTCAAGATGAAGGTGTTGCCAGACTTGCACTCGTGAACTCCAACTCCTACGACATATTTGATTCACCAAATGAAGGGAGTGGAAGTTGCTTCATGGCTAAAGGCCCCAAGATATCACACCCCGAATACATTGACTTCAATAGTGATGAGGATGGCTTACTTGGATATGATGACTTGCTATTTGATAAAATTAGTGATATTAGTCAAAATGAGCTAGACAATGATCATGCTAGTCAAGATAAGTCATGTGATGATGATAAGAAGGAAATAGAACGACTAACTAAAGAACTAAACACTCTTAAGTTAGCTCATGAATCTACTTTAGAAGATCATAGAGAGCTTGTAAGAACTCATGAGAAGCTACGCTTTGAGAAGCTCATTTTGGAGCAAGAACATGAGTTTCTTAAAGCAATCAATGACGATCTCCGAAAGAAGACTTCTTCTTATCTAGCCAAACGACTACTCTTGTCTACATTTATTCCACAAGTTAATACTAAGCAATCTAGTAACAAAGGCAAGGAAGGTTCTTCATCTAGTAACAACAAATCTAATGATAAATCAAATGATGTTGTTTCTAGTAGCTCTATTGATTCCACTAACGATTCTCTTAGCCAAGTTACACTTGATCAAGAAAACAATTTATTGAAAGGAATTATAGAGAAAGGTGTCTACACAAGTCTTGCCGGATGTAAACAATTCGAAGAGATTGTACGCAAGCATGGAGGATAACGAAAGAACCATGGCATAGGCTACTTCAAAGCAAATGGAGTCGAATGGGAAGAAGGTCAATACCCCAAGCCTAAGTTTGTTCCTCAAAGGGAGAAGTATGAACCTACTCCTCCCAAGGGAACAAGCTCTCAAGATGACCTTCCTCCACAAGACCACAAGGGCAAGGGCAAGCTTCATGATGACATTGACATACTTGAAGATAAGTCCCTAGCCATGGTGAAGTGGGTTCCCAAGGCTACTCCAAGTTCTACTTCAACTAACACTACTACAACACCAAGGATTCCCATCAACTTGATGTGGGTCCCCAAGAAGAAGAACTAGAGAAGTTCTTGAGGGGTGACTCCGCCAATGAAATTCACTCACATTCATTATTGGCAAGGACTAGTTGCAATCAACATCAACATTATGCAATAGTTCAAGGAGTCACACATTCCCTCAAAGGTAAGCAAGGGACAAGGTAATTAATGAATCCATGGACATCATCATGTATGCCTTGCACTCCATGTCCATAGATGTCCTTGTATTTGTCTCTTGTGTTTGGGACTAACCCATGTAGGTGAGGAGAGTAAGAAACAAAAAGGATTGCTCCCAACTCAAGACGATCTTCATCAACTATGAGCATCCACCACTACATCACCCACATGAAGTCTTCTACGACAAAACCCAAGGTTAGTTTATCCCTCTTAGGGGGGATTTCACATCAAGGGGGGGCTTTACTCTAAGACTTGAGTTAAAGCATCTCTTAGAATGTGACAACATTAACAAGCTTTATGTAAAAGTGGCAACCCCACTTGTGCTTAAATGATGAGTATGACCTATGATCAAGTATTCTTACTTGGCTCCTAAGTCAATATACTCATATATAGATGACTACGTCATCGCCAAAGTGCTTGATAGATGCTAGAGTGTTTGTGCATGTTTGCCATGATTTCATTTGACATCTTATTGTGTGAGCATGTTGGTCTGCATATCTTTACTCATTCAAGGATATCCAATTGTTGCTATTTGGCTTTTGGTTTTCTTTTGCCAATTGGATGTACAAGAATGCCTAGGACCCCTCTCTAGCTATCTATGCTTTCTCGTCTCAAGTTCTATTCATGCTACATCACAAAACTTGAACAAGCAATTCTCGAACCCTTTGTGTGAGGAGCACTCGGAGTACCGTGTCGACAAGAGCTGCATTCCAAAACCTCTCTGTGAATCTCGGTGTAACCAACCCAACAAACTCGGTTCCACCGGATCACTAAGTTGATCTAGGTTTTTGATCTCGGTACAACCGATCGAGTATTCTCGGTCTCACCGAGTTTCTCTATCACCTGACAGTTAGGAAACTCGGTGGCACCGAAATGTTCCAATCGGTTCACCGACAGTATGGGGTATATAACCTGGCGGACCCAACTTTTGAAATTCATTCGCCAAAAGTCTGTTTCTCCAAGCCCCGAACTGCCGCTCCGGACTCCCTGGTTGTCGCCCTTGCCTCCCCGTCCGCCTCTACCGTTGGGAATCGCTGTCGTCGACGGAATCTTCGCCACCGTCGTCACCTTAGCGGATTCGTCACCGAGTTAGGGTATGAATCCGCCCCCCTTGTGCGCTCATCTTTCCGATTCATGCGCATTAGGGTACTCTTATCGATAATCCACTTGTTGCAATCTTCCTAATCCACTAGAAAATTCATTAGATTATCGAACGAGAAAATTTTAGGTTTAGCCGTCCGTAAAATGCATCTCGGTGACACCGAGTCGCAAAAATCGGTTCTACCGATTTTGGTTCTAGGGTTCCTGAGAATGGTCTCGGTGAAACCGAGCGGTCATTTTCGGTGACACCGAAGTGACTGCCAAGTTTCTGTGAAGTAGACCATATGTCTCGGTGGATCCGAAAATCTTGACTCGGTTGTACCGAAATCCATTTTACAGAAAGCTAAAACTAAGAATTTCTTTGTTCAAATTTTGAAAAACTTCTGTGTTTTGTGATGCTCAACCCCCTTGCTCTTCTATACTCTATTCACAGGGTCAGTATGTCAGATTCAGTGGACAGCCAGAATGACTTCTGAGAGCCCAATGTTGATGCTGATCCAGGCACTAGTCGTGAGGCCAGTTCTCCTTCTTCAGAAGATCCAGGCACCCCAAGCTCTCATGGGTTGCCCAAGGCTGCTACAAGAGCCCAGAGGAAGTTGAACTCAGATAAGGAGGACTCAGACTTTGTGCCAGAGGAGGTTCTTGCTAAGAAAAAGCAAGACAAAGCAGAGAGAGCTACAAAGAAGTCTGCAACAGAGGCCACTTCATCTAAGAGGCCAGTGAGAAAAGAGTATGCCAGCTCTGAAGCTATGAGAGCACCAGAGAGTGCTAGAGCATCCATGTCCATTGAGCCAGCCAGGAGCTCCATGCCCAAGAAGGCAGCTGAGAAGAAGATGAGCAGAAAGAGGATTGTTCATGTTGTTGGAAGACCTACTGCTATGTATGAAGATCCATAAGAAGCTGAAGAAGTGGAAGAGTCAGCTGCCAAGGCTCCTCCCAAGAAGAAGAAGAAGCTGCTTGCTGATGCCATGACCAGTCAGGCCCCATCCAAGAGCAAGTCAGCTGCTCCCAAGAAGCCCACAACTCCTAAGTCCAAGAGGACAACCAGAGACATTCGAGCTGCAGCAAAGAACAAGGGTTCCTCCTCCAGAGCTGCTGCTGAAGAGGATGAGATGACTGTTTTGAGGAAGCTGAGACCTCACCTTCCAGAGCACAATGACAACCATCCTATTGCTGAGGACATGAAGAAGAGGAAGGATTCAGGGCCGAGGGAATGGAGAGCTATTAATCCATATTCTCAGAGGAGAAGGACTGCTGTAGACTATAGATTCTACACCAAAGAGCAACAAGATTTCTATGAAACCATTCTCCTAGACAAGAGCCCAGCTGTGAGTGATATGAGATATGTAGACTGGGGCTACATCAAGGAGAATGAAGATTATTTTCCCCATGTGCAAGAGAACTTCAAGGCCATTGACATTGATGCATTTGTTGGTAGAGAGTTGACCCCTTGGAATGATGAGATGATCATGCAATTCTACTCCACAACTCATTTTTATGGAGATGGCAGAATTGTCTGGATGACAGAAGGTGTTAGGTATGAATCCACAATGGAAGAGTGGGATACCATCTCAGGAGCCCCACAAGTGCAAGATGGTGATTTGGATGTGTACTCCGAGGCCAAGATGAATCATAACTTCATGGCAAAGATGTACAAGGTGATTCCTGCTGACTATGTGCATTCACATAAGTTTGGCTCAGTATACTATCTGCAGGCAGGACTGACCACCACCAACACCATCATGAGGTATACTTTGATGCCCAAGTCAGTAGATGACAAGATGATCCGAGGATACTCCATCAACATGCTGCATCACATTGACCTTCACACCAGATTCAAGGTCATGGACTTGATAGTTGAGACCGTGAAGAGGACTGCTGCTGATTAGAAGAGATCTTGTGGATATGCACCGTATATTCAGATGCTTATCAACTCCAAGCTTGAAAAGAATGTATACGCACTTGATCGACCACATATGCCACTCCAGCCAGAGTTTGAGGACAACGTTGTGGTGATGGATCTAGATCATCCCACTTCATCTACTGCACAGGCAACAGCTGAGGCAGCCAGAGCCACTAGTGCTCCAGTGCCAAGGACCAGGAGTGAGCAGATGGATCTTATTCTTAGCTCTATCCAAGGCATGCAAAATGACATCACAGAGATTTTGAAGAACCAGAAGAGTCTGGAAAGGATAGTTGAGGACAAGTTCCACACACTGAACAACAAGGTTGATGGACTGACAAAGACTGTTGATGAGCTCAAGAAGGAAGTGGATGCAGTACCCCTTCCTCACTCTTCAGATGACGATGATGATGATGACATATGCCCTCTCAGGCCTAGCACTCAGTTCAAGACCCAGGCCAGATCTGCGACAGTGCCTGTTTCAGAGTTGAGACCATCTTCATCAGCCCCTACTGCAGCTCCTTCAGTTCCATCAGCTCCTTCAGCACCTCCAGTGTCTACTCCAACTCCTTCCATGACATCTGCAGAAGTCTTCGCCGAAGCAGTTCTCTCGACTCCTACATCAACAACCGGAGGAGATCAGCCCCAGAGAGATGATTAGTTCTATACCTTTGAACTTTTTGGTAACTTGTTGCCAAAGGGAGAGAGAGTGTTCCTTTTTATCGCTCTCCAAAATTTTAAAATCTTTTGGTTTACAGTTAGTGTTAAACTTGTTTGGTGTTTGATCATATACTTCTTATGTGTTGCTACTATTTCCTATCTTTGAGATGCTTATGAGATGATCATTCACTTTTGCTTGATGTGTTGTGCTATGTTGTTCATTCATATTATTCTCACACACCACCAAGTTGTATGTGACATGGAAGAGTGCCACATGAACCTAATCGATTGTGCATTTGCATTCAAACGCAAATTCAAAATAGTGCACAAATTTAGGGGGAGCTCTTGCTTATCACATACTTCTCAAAGCGATGATTTTATTCATTGATTATATCATATGTCGAAGCTTTGATCTATATGTTGTCATCAATTACCAAAAAGGGGATATTGAAAGCACATTTGCTCCCTTGGTGGTTTTGGTAATTAATAACAACATATATCTCATTGGACTAATGTTTCCACTAAGTATATTTCAGGAAAAGTTTAATGATGGGATGGCAATAGATTGTGAGGAGACCCCAAGATGCAAGGAATGGAATTGGCAAAGCTTCAAGCAAGGAGACTCTATATTTTACTTTGTGAAAAATCACTTTGAGTCCATAGGAAAGCCAATACTATTAAAAGGGGATGAGGTAATGTTGGTGAACAAATTGCTCCACGTGCACAAGTGCTAGCCACCAAAAACACCCACAAGCTCTCCCACAAAATACTCTGTCTAAACCCTACCATACAAAATCGGTGCCACCAAGTTTCCCACTCGGCTCTACCGATTTTCCATCTCAGACAGAACCCTAGCCAAACCGTAGTTTCTCGGTATAACCAAGTACTACATGTCGGGCCCCTTTTCTGGAATAATTCACAGAAGAGCCCTTGAGTCATACCAGCCCCAAGGACCACTGGTGGACTCCCTTGATATAGATAACCAGTACAATTATAATATTACACAGGGTTGAGTCAGGGTGACTCAACAAACTTTATTACAGACTTGACAATATAATATGGTGGTGGAATATGACAGTGGTGTGGTGTACTCTCATACTGATACAATAAAATAGAGCCAAGTGTCAGAGTGAGACTTGACTTCTTTATTTGTGTAGCTCAGCGGATGATACATGTGGTAGACTCCTATATAACAGGTGGTCTGACTGGGACTCCTCTAAGCGTCAGGTTCGCTAGCGCAATCCTCCTCCATAAGCTCGTCCTCCTCCAAGTCTGGCCAAGTAGATAGCCAGGGACAAGCCAGTGAGTACGTTGGAATGTACTCGCAAACATATTGAACAAAGGACGTAATAATTGCATACAGTCATGATATGATATGCTCATGCTAACCATAACATGTATATATGCATGCTGGCAAATTTTAAACATGGCATGATAGGTTTGTATCATGTACAGAAGTGAAGCGTTAGTGATAAGAAATATAAAAGGAAAATGCCGGTCGGATGTCTAAAAATGACATCACGGTAGGTCTTGGAAAGAAATGCCAAACGGGTGTCCACAAGAGTAGTGGCGAGACATACCGCCTGTTAAACTCGAGGGACGCCACGAGAGGTCTTGAAAAGAAATGCCAATCGGGTGTCTAAAAGAGAAATCGGACGAGACAGGACCATCCGAGGACTCGGGCGACACCACGAGAGGTCTTGAAAAGAAATGCCAATCGGGTGTCTAAAAGAGAAATCGGACAATACAGGACCATCCGAGGACTCGTGCGACACCACGAGAGGTCTTGAAAAGAAATGCCAATCGGGTGTCTAAAAGAGAAATCGGATGAGACAGGACCATCCGAGGACTCGGGCGACACCACGAGAGGTCTTGAAAAGAAATGCCAATCGGGTGTCTAAAAGAGAAATCGGACGAGACAGGACCATCCGAGGACTCGGGCGACACCACGAGAGGTCTTGAAAATAAAACTGAATGTCCGGGGTAGTCTAGCCGGACCCTGAGACACTCAGGAAATGTAATAAGAGAAACAGGTTAGTTCACAATAATATTCATATCACCAGTAATAAATTCATGATAATACTAGTAGTGACAAAAATTAATCCTGCAAAATAACCATGCTTGATGTTATTTATTTCCTCCAAAGACCGACACCGGGACCGATACTTGACCCACCCAGCTAACGTCCTTGACCGCGGACACGGCTATTCGAATAGATATAACTCTGCAGAGGGTGTACTCTTTACCCACGTGTATGAGATTTCTTTAGTCAGTACCGTGACACTGGCTAATTCTCATTACGGTCTTTGGGTTGAAAACACACCTAACCAGCACACACCAGCTTAACTCACCAGAGCCAGGAATCACCCAAGGCAATGATAAATTGAACTCTAAGTGGGAAGGCCTCATTCAACGGCCTCCAATAGCATGGGATCACAATATTTATATCGGCGCGCAAATAGGGGTGCTACCCCCTCGGTCTCAGACCGGTTACACCCATGCCCCCGGACCAAGTGACATGCCTACCAGTGATCAATGGTATCTTTCACTATGGCCTCTCTGTACGGTGTGTGTGGGAAAGGGGTTAACAACTTACTAAGCCGTACCTTCCCTGCGGAAGGACCCGTGGCAGCACGGTATACAGCTAGGTGTAACGGAACAAGACTCGATCTAGGTCGACTCAGGAGGTGTTAATTATTATCACCGGTATGCTCCACATATGTCACGTGACACCACCGTGTCAAAAATGACCCGTGCCCACCGGCACGTCCAAGGCAGGAGCACACTCCTGGTTCTTACAGCCTTTAACCATGTCAGTGAAATTCTTGAGCTTGAGTGAAGTGCAAGCCATGAGCAAGAAATGATATGACCATGCGTGCATGCACATGTAATATACTACATATATGGTGCAACTCCAAACCGATGCAATCATGCAAATGCAATCACCATATCCCAAGTTCAATAATGCTTGCCTTGTCCAAAGTAGTCAGGAGAAAACCCCTCCAATTTTCCAGCAAAGTTTTCTTCTTTTTCTGAAAAAGGAAATCCAAATTTAAATTCAAATCAAATTTTATCACAGTACAAAAACTTGTCTCAAAATATTTTTAAATAAATACTAAAAAAACTAGAGAGAAAAACAAGAATAACAGAAAAATAATCAAGTCATTCGAATTTGTGGTTTAAAAGTTATAAGCACTCAAAGTTCCAGTCAAAATCTGTTTTTATTAAACACATAAAAGAAAACGTTTCGGGTGGAAGTACGCTTTCCAGAGAAGGAAGCGCAAATAACCGAATACGCTTTCTGCTTAAACGCAGAAAAAGAGAGAAAGCTGACGGGTGGGGTCCACCCGTCAGGTTCAAATTCGAACGCGCTTTGTGCGCGGTACAGAAGAGGTGCGGCGATCGCCGGCGACGATCGCCGGCGTATCAGAGGGTGGAGATGGTGTGGTTGAGCTCGGAAAGGGTTCCCGCACCGGTGAGGGGTGGTGGAGGTCTCCGGCGATCAACAGAACGGCGGCGAGGTCGACGCCGGCGGACGGTGGTTCGGGTGACTTTGGATCTCGCCGGGAAAAGCTCGGGAGGTGAAATTGGCGTGCGGGATCGTCGTGTGTATGCAAGAGAGAGCTTCTGACGGAGTTTTAGCGGTGGAGGTGGAGTGGTGGCGATGAATGGTTTGGAGATGGAGGCGGCGGAGCGGTGGTCGGAGGGGAGGAAGAAGACCTCCCCGAGGTCGGGGAAGTGGAGTGGGGTCGATTGCGATGGTGTGGAGGTGGTGCGGGTTATTTGTGGAGCTCGAGAGGGCCTTTTATAGGCGATTCGAGGGTGGCCGAGGCGGAGCGGATGACACCGGAGTTACTCCGGCCGGCAAGGTAGGTTAGGGGCGGTGGAAAAATTGCGGCGCGTGATCAAGGAGGTCAGGGGAGTCCCCTGGAAGCCTCAGCTTGGACGGGCTCGAGCTCCTTGGCCTCATCCACGGAATGATTCCCGTATGGGTGCGGCGGCGATGACCAACTCCGACGACTGCCAGGAGGGCTCCAGGGGCTTGGACGGCGCGTCGATGATGCGGAGAAGGTGCCGCGTGGAGGGAGAGGTAGGTCGGGGTGGTACGGTGGAGTGATGGAGGTCGGTGGCCGAGGCGACTCTTCGGTCCGCCGTGGATGAGCACGGTGGCCGTTGCACCGGCCAGCCGACAGCTCGACGTCGGAGAGGAGAGGCTGGAAAGTGGGCCAGGAATCCTTGGCATTGATGAGCGACGGCGTCGCCGTGAAGGAGAAGGAAGGGGAGATGCGCACGGCACCGATCGCCACTATCTCTGAATAATTCAGTTAACTGAATTATTCGACAGTGCTACAGTATGCCCACCAAGTGCTTGATGAAATGCCAGAGGGGTCTAGACATTTTAGGAATTTGCAGGGATTTTTGTGGTGATGTGTTGATGCTCAAAAATAGGTTTGCCAAAGTTTCAGAATTTTTGGAGCAATATAAATTGGGTTTGTATCAAAAAGATTGTTTCTGGTCCAAATTTGAATTGAAGGAGATTTGAAATTTTTGAACAGTGGAACCCAATGTTTTTGGTGAAATGGGTTGTAGGTACCATCTAGTTGCTGGAGAAATTTTTGGTGGAGGCAGGAAAGTGGTAGAAAGTGTAGTTCCTTTGTAACTCAAAGAAACCATGGATAATATAAATTCCAACTTTGGAATTTATAGAATATGAGAAGAGTGTTTTTGTGGAGGGAAGAGGTGGTGGATACTATCCTAGAAGGTGAGAATGACTTGAGGAATAATTCAGAAGTAACAGAAAAATTATTGGGAGGATTTTAGGAGTGCTTGGAAGTAGAGAAAGAGCATATCCTTGGAATGATTTTTATTATTCCAAAAACTTTTCTAAAAGGAATTTTTTTTAATTCCTCAAAAATAATTACCCAATAAGTAAACCCCCAAAACAGAACCACTCAAAAATTTTGAAACCAAATTTGAAAATTAAAATAATTTTCAGAACAGAAGAAGTAGAAAGAGAATAAGGCCAAGAGTAATTCAAAGTATTTTATTTTGAGGAAAATATTTTGAAAATCCAGAAGAATATTTTGGGGTGTTACAGCACCTACCCCCCTTAAGGAAAATCTCGTCCCTGAGATTTCAGCTGTCCCTCAAACAGGTACGGGTATTCAGTCCTCAAGTGATCCTCTCTTTCCCATGTTGATTCCTCCTCGGTGTGATTACTCCACTGAACCTTGTAAAATTTTATCACATTCTGCCGGGTCCTCCGTTCAGACTCCTCCAGAATTTTTATAAGTCGTTCTCTATATGTGAGGTCTGGTTGAAGATCTAGGTTTTGATGTTGTATTTTCTTGTCCGGGTTACTGACACATCTCCTTAGTTGTGACACGTGAAACACATCATGGACATCTGATAACTCAGCGGGTAACTCTAGTTGATAGGCAACCCTGCCTCTCCTTGCAATCACTCTGAATGGTCCAATAAACCTCGGCGCCAATTTTCCTTTGACCTTAAATCTCTGTAGCCCCCTTGTTGGTGATACTCTGAGATATACGTATTCCTCAGGTTCAAAGCTAACCTGACGGTGTTTCTGGTCATAGTAACTCTTCTGACGGCTTTGAGCCGCTCTCAGTCTGTCCTGAATAAGCTTCACTTTTGTTTCTGCTTCTTTAAGAATTTCTGGGCCAAAGATTTGGCTGTCTCCGGTTTCAGACCAATTGAGTGGGGTACGGCATCGTCGTCCGTACAGGGCGTCGAAGGGTGACATCTTTAAACTGGCTTGGTAACTATTGTTATATGAAAACTCCGCGTATGGTAAACTGTCTTCCCAGCTAACTCCGTAAGTAAGCACACACGCTCTCAGCATGTCCTCCAATATCTGGTTTACCCGCTCAGTTTGTCCTCCGGTCTGTGGGTGATACGATGTACTGAATGTCAGTTGGGTTCCTAAAGCTTGCTGCAGGTGCTCCCAAAATCTAGAGACAAACTGGGTGCCTCTATCAGAGACTATGGTCTTGGGTACTCCGTGTAAGCAAACAATCCGGGAGAGGTATAGCCTGGCAAGCCGCTGCGTTGAGTATGTAGTTTTTACTGGTATGAAATGTGCCACCTTGGTTAATAAGTCTGTTATAACCCAGATAGCATCATTCACGTGTCGTGACCTTGGCAATCCGACGATAAAATCCATTCCTATTACATCCCATTTCCATTCAGGCACTCTGAGTGGCTGCAATAGTCCTGCTGACCTCTGATGTTCTGCTTTTACTCGTTGACAAGAATCACAGCATGCAACGTACACGGCTATGTCTCTCTTCATCCCGTGCCACTAAAATCTTTCTTGTAGATCCTTGTACATCTTGGTTCCTCCTGGGTGAATAGAGTACGGAGTAGTGTGAGCCTCTGCCAAAATTTGTTGCTTTAACTCCTCTTCGTTTGGTACGCATAATCTTTTCATGAACCATAAAATTCCTTGACTGTCTATGGTAAATTCGGACGCCTTGCCCAATTTTATTTTCCTCTTGATTCCCTCAATACTTGGATGTCCTTTTTGGGCTTCTTTGATCTGATCTTCTAATGTTGGTTTTATTTCCAGCTAAGTAATAGTTCCTTCCTTGACTAGTATCATGTTGAGTTTGGCAAATTCCTGATTGAACTCATGCTGTATGAATTGCATACTGCCATTGTGGGTGCATGGATTTCTGCTCAGAGCGTCTGCTACAACATTTGCTTTACCAGGATGGTAATGAATTCCCACATCATAATCCTTAATCAATTCAAGCCAGCGACGTTGTCTCAGATTTAATCCTGGCTGGGTGAAAATATACTTAAGACTTTTATGGTCCGTGTATATCTCACATCGATTACCTAGAAGATAATGTCGCCATTCCTTGAGTGCATGTATTACTGCTGCTAGCTCCAAATCATGAGTAGGATAATTCTCTTCGTGTCGTCGTAGCTGTCTTGAGGCATATGCTACGACTTTTCCTTCTTGCATTAACACACATCCAAGTCCTTTCCTGGATGCGTCACAATATATCTCAAAGTTTTTGTGTACATCGGGCACGACCAGAACGGGTGCTGTTGTAAGCTTCTTTTTCAATTCTTGGAAACTTTTCTCACAGGCTTCGGTCCATTCAAATTTCTTATCTTTCTTGAGTAACTGGGTCATGGGTTTGGCTATGGTGGAGAATCCTTCGATAAATCTTCGATAATAACCGGCCAGACCAAGAAAACTTCTGACCTCTGTCACGTTTGTGGGTTGCTTCCATCCCAAGACATCTTTCACTTTACTCGGGTCCACTGCTATCCCATCTTGTGTCAGTACGTGTCCAAGAAAATCAACTTCTCATAGCCAGAATTCACACTTGCTGAACTTGGAGTATAATTGATTTTTCCTTAATTCTTCCAAAACTATCCGAAGATGCTGCTCATGTTCTTCCGGCGTCTTGGAGTAAATGAGTATATCATCAATAAATACAACCACGAACTTGTCCAAATATTTCATGAAGACCTTATTCATGAGATGCACAAAATAAGCAGGAGCGTTCGTTAAGCCAAAAGGCATTACTGTGAACTCATATAATCCATATCTGGTGGTAAAGGCGGTCTTGGGTATATCTGACGATCGGATTTTTAATTGATGGTAGCCCGACCTCAAATCTATTTTTGAGAAAACCTTGGCTTCTGCTAGTTGTTCGAACAAGTCATTTATCCTGGGTAGTGGATATTTATTTTTGGTGGTGACCATATTAAGTGCCCTGTAATCAATACATAGCCGTAGGGTACCATCTTTTTTCTTAGCAAATAAAACTGGCGAACCCCAAGGTGATGAACTGGGTCGAACATAACCTTTCTCCATAAGTTCCTTAATCTGTTTCTTTAACTCGGCTAGTTCTGTTGGAGCCATACGGTACGGCTTCTTATATATGGGAGCTGTTCCAGGTGCCAATTCAATAACGAATTCAATTTTGCGGTCCGAGGGCATTCCTGGTAGCTCCTCAGGAAATACATCGGGGTATTCGCAGACTACAGGGACCTTACTTAATTCTGCCGTATCCACTTGATTTAATTTTCCTTGTGATGTAGAAATCCCCCTTGTGCCAAACTTTACTGTTTTCTCTTGGTAATTTGTGAGAGTCACTGTGCGGTTGTAGCAGTCTATGAAACCTTTGTTGGTAGTTAACCAATCCATTCCCAAGATAATGTCCAGATCGACTGCCTCCAGAACAATGAGGTTGGCTAAAAATCTCAGTCCTTTGATTTCAATGTTCACATCCTTGCAGTACCATTGTGTGCTTTGCTTTGATCCCGGGGACTGAATAACCATGGAATTTTGCAAAGGCGAAAAAGAAAACTGATTCTCTGAGGCAAATCTTTTGGAAATGCATGAGTGGGAAGCTCCAGAATCAAATAAGACTGTAGCATTAATTGAGTTGACAGGGAACGTACCAAACACAATATCTGGTGCATTCTGTGCTTCCTCAAAAGTTACGTGGTTGAGATGCCCCTTCCTTTGGTTGTTATTGGGATTGAAACTGTTGCGTCTTGGAGCCGTATTTGTACCGCGGCCATTGTTGTTGGTCTTGAAAGTGTTGTTCCTCTGTTTAGGGCATTGCCTGGAGTAATGCCCCTCTTCTCCGCAGGCATAACAGGTGATACCAGGATGGAACGCGGTATCTTTGGCCCTGTTATTGAAGGTACTACGGTTCTACTGTGGTGCTGCAACTGTTGGTCGGGGTGCCATGGGCCTCTGAAATTCATTCCTGGGCCTGTTGTTGCGCACGTGTGTTGACTGGTTCATACGACGCTTGCGAATTTCATGCATGTTGCGGTGTTCGTTCTCCAGTATGATGGCCTTGTCTACCAGTGTCTTAAAATCTGGAAAGGTATGGACCACCAGTTGGCACTTCAGAGATGGAATCAGTCCATCAAGAAATTTTTCCATCTTCTTGTTTTCTGTCATGTATTCGTCGTTGGCGTACCGGGCCAGTTGAGTAAACTGATCCAGGTATTGCGTCACTGTGGTGCCTCGCTGCTTGAGATCCTCAAACTCCCTTTTCTTCAATTTCATAATGCTGTTGGGAATATGTGCTCCCTGGAAATTTTCCTTGAATTGTTCCCACGTCATATTTGCTCCATTGGGGTGCGTGTGACATAGATTCTCCCACCATGATGCTGCTGTTCCAGAAAAATAGTGCGGAGCATATAGCACTTTTTCCTGGTCCGTACACTGAGCGATAATCAATTTCCTCTCAATATCACGTAGCCAATCGTCTGCCTCCAACGGTTTGTCTGTGTGAGTAAAGACCGTTGGTTTTGTCTTCTGCAGTTCAGATAATTTGGATTTGAGTTGGTGCTGCTCCTGGTGATTCCCCATATTGATTAAGTGCTGCATCATCTCTTGGTGCTGTTGCTGGCTTTGCTCGTACAGACGGCATACTTGTGAGAATGCTGAGTCGCCACTTTGTTGACTTGTCTCTGTCCCTGAGTAAAATTGTTTCCCATTTGTCCAAAGTTGTCCTCTGGTGGAATTGGCATGGAACGGGTCCAGGGGCGATGCATTTTCTTTCTGGGATATTTGTGTAACACCGATGAGAAAAGAAATGACAGGGAAGGAAATAAATTTTTAAGTAACTGAAAATAATTCCCTCCCAAAAATTGTAAGTGCAAAAAGTAACAGATTATATCACACAAGCAAATTTAATTATACACGCCAGATTTTATCATACAAGCATGGTTTAATTATACAAGATGCTTGCAGAAACCGTATATTACACGACCACTTATTTAACTAGCGTGCTACTCCGCCCTCTCAGCGTGTTGTGGTCTAGGTCTGCTACTCGCCATCTTACAAAAGATGAAAAGAAACAGAAAATAAATATTTTACAACTGCGCTCTCATAAAGGTCGTCTGTAGGGGAATGCCTCGTCTGTCCTCACGGAGTGTCTGGAATATCAAGGGCCCTACCGAGGGTGAGTCCCAGACAAGGCACTGATGACTCAACCTCCTCCTCCTCCTCGGGAATAGTCTCCAGTCGGGCAGTCGTCGATGCCACGCCAGCTGGGGGTGGTACCGTCCTCGTCGGTGGTGGAACTCTGACCGGAACAGGAGCAACCAAGCAGCTAGCCTCATCACCAGGGGGTGAACACTGGATCGTGGACCCGAGAGGAGGATCAAATGGTGGAGTAGGGATACGAGGGGCACGAGGCGAAGGGGAACGATACTCACTCCTGCGAGTAACCCTCGCACGAGCTAAGTCCACCCGTGCAGCAAGATGGTCATCCACCAAAGAGGTGAAGACTGACTCTAGTGACATGATGTACTGGACAAGGGGCTCGATCGCCTCATCCCTTTCTCCCGCGGTGCAGGGAAAGGCATAGTGACTAGTGTACGGAACATGGCATGGCAGGTAGTGATAGGGACGAGTCTGCATGACAGGCAGAATGTCCCTGAGACGAGCGATAGCCTCACGGGCGGCCATCTGAATAGCAAGCCTCTCAGAGGGCATGACTCTCCCCATAAAACGATAGTGGCGGAAGGACAAGACACTTCCGCCCCGAATATATACCGAGGCCTGGTACATAATCAGAGTGTCCGTGATCCTGTCAGGGAAAACGGTGTACACAGGACGGCCTGGAGACCCCATCGCGTCCCTAGCGATGGCGGAGAGAAGACGAGAAAATCCCGCGGGCTCGTTGGCGAAAATCTGGGATGAGCAGCTGCCACCCGTCATCTACAACAGTAGACAAAAATCCAAATAGTCACATCATAAGTATATGATGACCAAGGAAAATTTGCTACAATGCATGGGATGCATGCTAAAAATGTTAGTACTGACTCGAGTGCTAGCGATCGTGCCTAGGGTCTCCTACAGTCAGCCTGGCTCTGATACCAAGGTTTGTCGGGCCCCTTTTCTGGAATAATTCACAGAAGAGCCCTTGAGTCATACCAGCCCCAAGGACCACTGGTGGACTCCCTTGATATAGATAACCAGTACAATTATAATATTACACAGGGTTGAGTCAGGGTGACTCAACAAACTTTATTACAGACTTGACAATATAATATGGTGGTGGAATATGACAGTGGTGTGGTGTACTCTCATACTGATACAATAAAATAGAGCCAAGTGTCAGAGTGAGACTTGACTTCTTTATTTGTCTAGCTCAGCGGATGATACATGTGGTAGACTCCCATATCACAGGTGGTCTGACTGGGACTCCTCTAAGCGTCGGGGTCGCTAGCGCAATCCTCCTCCATAAGCTCGTCCTCCTCCAAGTCTGGCCAAGTAGATAGCCAGGGACAAGCCAGTGAGTACGTTGGAATGTACTCGCAAACATATTGAACAAAGGACGTAATAATTGCATACACTCATGATATGATATGCTCATGCTAACCATAACAGGTATATATGCATGCTGGCAAATTTTAAACATGGCATGATAGGTTTGTATCATGTACAGAAGTGAAGCGTTAGTGATAAGAAATATAAAAGGAAAATGCCGGTCGGATGTCTAAAAATGACATCACGGTAGGTCTTGGAAAGAAATGCCAAACGGGTGTCCACAAGAGTAGTGGCGAGACATACCGCCTGTTAAACTCGAGGGACGCCACGAGAGGTCTTGAAAAGAAATGCCAATCGGGTGTCTAAAAGAGAAATCGGACGAGACAGGACCATCCGAGGACTCGGGCGACACCACGAGAGGTCTTGAAAAGAAATGCCAATCGGGTGTCTAAAAGAGAAATCGAACGAGACAGGACCATCCGAGGACTCGGGCGACACCACGAGAGGTCTTGAAAAGAAATGCCAATCGGGTGTCTAAAAGAGAAATCAGACGAGACAGGACCATCCGAGGACTCGGGCGACACCACGAGAGGTCTTGAAAAGAAATGCCAATTGGGTGTCTAAAAGAGAAATCGGACGAGACAGGACCATCCGAGGACTCGGGCGACACCACGAGAGGTCTTGAAAATAAAACTGAATGTCCGGGGTAGTCTAGCCGGACCCTGAGACACTCAGGAAATGTAATAAGAGAAACAGGTTAGTTCACAATAATATTCATATCACCAGTAATAAATTCATGATAATACTAGTAGTGACAAAAATTAATCCTGCAAAATAACCATGCTTGATGTTATTTATTTCCTCCAAAGACCGACACCGGGACCGATACTTGACCCACCCAGCTAACGTCCTTGACCGCGGACACGACTATTCGAATAGATATAACTCTGCAGAGGGTGTACTCTTTACCCACGTGTATGAGATTTCTTTAGTCAGTACCGTGACACTGGCTAATTCTCATTACGGTCTTTGGGTTGAAAACACACCTAACCAGCACACACCAGCTTAACTCACCAGAGCCAGGAATCACCCAAGGCAATGATAAATTGAACTCTAAGTGGGAAGGCCTCATTCAACGGCCTCCAATAGCATGGGATCACAATATTTATATCGGCGCGCAAATAGGGGTGCTACCCCCTCGGTCTCAGACCGGTTACACCCATGCCCCCGGACCAAGTGACATGCCTACCAGTGATCAATGGTATCTTTCACTATGGCCTCTCTGTACGGTGTGTGTGGGAAAGGGGTTAACAACTTACTAAGCCGTACCTTCCCTGCGGAAGGACCCGTGGCAGCACGGTATACAGCTAGGTGTAACGGAACAAGACTCGATCTAGGTCGACTCAGGAGGTGTTAATTATTATCACCGGTATGCTCCACATATGTCACGTGACACCACCGTGTCAAAAATGACCCGTGCCCACCGGCACGTCCAAGGCAGGAGCACACTCCTGGTTCTTACAGCCTTTAACCATGTCAGTGAAATTCTTGAGCTTGAGTGAAGTGCAAGCCATGAGCAAGAAATGATATGACCATGCGTGCATGCACATGTAATATACTACATATATGGTGCAACTCCAAACCGATGCAATCATGCAAATGCAATCACCATATCCCAAGTTCAATAATGCTTGCCTTGTCCAAAGTAGTCAGGAGAAAACCCCTCCAATTTTCCAGCAAAGTTTTCTTCTTTTTCTGAAAAAGGAAATCCAAATTTAAATTCAAATCAAATTTTATCACAGTACAAAAACTTGTCTCAAAATATTTTTAAATAAATACTAAAAAAACTAGAGAGATAAACAAGAATAACAGAAAAATAATCAAGTCATTTGAATTTGTGGTTTAAAAGTTATAAGCAGTCAAGGTTCCAGTCAAAATCTGTTTTTATTAAACACATAAAAGAAAACGTTTTGGGTGGAAGTACGCTTTCCAGAGAAGGAAGCGCAAATAACCGAATACGCTTTCTGCTTAAACGCAGAAAAAGAGAGAAAGCTGATGGGTGGGGTCCACCCGTCAGGTTCAAATTCGAACGCGCTTTGTGCGCGGTACAGAAGAGGTGCGACGATCGCCGGCGTATCAGAGGGTGGCGATGGTGTGGTCGAGCTCGGAAAGGGTTCCCGCACAGGTGAGGGGTGGTGGAGGTCTCCAGCGATCAACAGAACGGCGGCGAGGTCGACGCCGGCGGACGGTGGTTCGGGTGACTTTGGATCTCCCCGGGAAAAGCTCGGGAGGTGAAATTGGCGTGCGGGATCGTCGTGTGTATGCAAGAGAGGGCTTCTGACGGAGTTTTAGCGGTGGAGGTGGAGTGGTGGCGATGAATGGTTCGGAGATGGAGGCGGCGGAGCGGTGGTCGGAGGGGAGGAAGAAGACCTCCCCGAGGTCGGGGAAGTGGAGTGGGGTCGATTGCGATGGTGTGGAGGTGGTGCGGGTGATTTGTGGAGCTCGAGAGGGCCTTTTATAGGCGATTCGAGGGTGGCCGAGGCGGAGCGGATGACACCGGAGTTACTCCGGCCGGCGAGGTAGGTTAGGGGCGGTGGAAAAATTGCGGCGCGTGATCAAGGAGGTCAGGGGAGTCCCCTGGAAGCCTCAGCTTGGACGGGCTCGAGCTCCTTGACCTCATCCACGGAATGATTCCCGTATGGGTGCGGCGGCGATGACCAACTCCG
The DNA here is from genome assembly GCA_039707655.1 of Elymus sibiricus. NCBI lineage: Eukaryota > Viridiplantae > Streptophyta > Magnoliopsida > Poales > Poaceae > Elymus > Elymus sibiricus. The sequence goes on from CM077667.1 coordinate 371,659,310, forward strand.
GCGACTGCCAGGAGGGCTCCAGGGGCTTGGACGGCGCGTCGATGATGCAGAGAAGGTGCCGCGTGGAGGGAGAGGTAGGTCAGGGTGGTACGGTGGAGTGATGGAGGTCGGTGGCCGAGGCGACTCTTCGGTCCGCCGTGGATGAGCACGGTGGCCGTTGCACCGGCCAGCCGACAGCTCGACATCGGAGAGGAGAGGCTGGGAAGTGGGCCAGGAATCCTTGGCATTGATGAGCGACGGCGTCGCCGTGAAGGAGAAGGAAGGGGAGATGCGCACGGCACCGATCGCCACTGTCTCTGAATAATTCAGTTAACTGAATTATTCGACAGTGCTACAGTATGCCCACCAAGTGCTTGATGAAATGCCAGAGGGGTCTAGACATTTTAGGAATTTGCAGGGATTTTTGTGGTGATGTGTTGATGCTCAAAAATAGGTTTGCCAAAGTTTCAGAATTTTTGGAGCAATATAAATTGGGTTTGTATCGAAAAGATTGTTTCTGGTCCAAATTTGAATTGAAGGAGATTTGAAATTTTTGAACAGTGGAACCCAATGTTTTTGGTGAAATGGGTTGTAGGTACCATCTAGTTGCTGGAGAAATTTTTGGTGGAGGCAGGAAAGTGGTAGAAAGTGTAGTTCCTTTGTAACTCAAAGAAACCATGGATAATATAAATTCCAACTTTGGAATTTATAGAATATGAGAAGAGTGTTTTTGTGGAGGGAAGAGGTGGTGGATACTATCCTAGAAGGTGAGAATGACTTGAGGAATAATTCAGAAGTAACAGAAAAATTATTGGGAGGATTTTAGGAGTGCTTGGAAGTAGTGAAAGAGCATATCCTTGGAACGATTTTTATTATTCCAAAAACTTTTCTAAAAGGAATTTTTTTTAATTCCTCAAAAATAATTACCCAATAAGTAAACCCCCAAAACAGAACCACTCAAAAATTTTGAAACCAAATTTGAAAATTAAAATAATTTTCAGAACAGAAGAAGTAGAAAGAGAATAAGGCCAAGAGTAATTCAAAGTATTTTATTTTGAGGAAAATATTTTGAAAATCCAGAAGAAGATTTTTGGGGTGTTACAACACCTACCCCCCTTAAGGAAAATCTCGTCCCCGAGATTTCAGCTGTCCCTCAAACAGGTACGGGTATTCAGTCCTCAAGTGATCCTCTCTTTTCCATGTTGCTTCCTCCTCGGTGTGATTACTCCACTGAACCTTGTAAAATTTTATCACATTCTGCCGGGTCCTCCGTTCAGACTCCTCCAGAATTTTTATAGGTCGTTCTCTATATGTGAAGTCTGGTTGAAGATCTAGGTTTTGATGTTGTATTTGCTTGTCCGGGTTACTGACACATCTCCTTAGTTGTGACACGTGAAACACATCATGGACATCTGATAACTCAGCGGGTAACTCTAGTTGATAGGCAACCCTGCCTCTCCTTGCAATCACTCTGAATGGTCCAATAAACCTCGGCGCCAATTTTCCTTTAACCTTAAATCTCTGTAGCCCCCTTGTTGGTGATACTCTGAGATATACGTATTCCTCAGGTTCAAAGCTAACCTGACGGTGTTTCTGGTCATAGTAACTCTTCTGACGGCTTTGAGCCGCTCTCAGTCTGTCCTGAATAAGCTTCACTTTTGTTTCTGCTTCTTTAAGAATTTCTGGGCCAAAGATTTAGCTGTCTCCGGTTTCAGACCAATTGAGTGGGGTACGGCATCGTCGTCCGTACAGGGCTTCGAAGGGTAACATCTTTAAACTGGCTTGGTAACTATTGTTATATGAAAACTCCGCGTATGGTAAACTGTCTTCCCAGCTAACTCCGTAAGTAAGCACACACGCTCTCAGCATGTCCTCCAATATCTGGTTTACCCGCTCAGTTTGTCCTCCGGTCTGTGGGTGATACGATGTACTGAATGTCAGTTGGGTCCCTAAAGCTTGCTGCAGGTGCTCCCAAAATCTAGAGACAAACTGGGTGCCTCTATCAGAGACTATGGTCTTGGGTACTCCGTGTAAGCAAACAATCCGGGAGAGGTATAGCCTGGCAAGCCGCTGCGTTGAGTATGTAGTTTTTACTGGTATGAAATGTGCCACCTTGGTTAATAAGTCTGTTATAACCCAGATAGCATCATTCCCGTGTCGTGACCTTGGCAATCCGACGATAAAATCCATTCCTATTACATCGGTGCAACCGAGTTTCGGTGACCAACATTCAGATGACCAAGTTTATAAAATGGGAATTTACGAGTTTTATGGATCGGTCTCACCGAGTTTGGAAACTGCCCTTGGCCACTCATATCGGTACTACCGAGAATCATATATCGGTCTCATCGAGATTCCTAAAGTTGCCACATTTTGAACAAATCGGTATGACCGAGTTTTACTTCGGTTTCACCGAGTTGGTCAATAATGGTGTAACGGTTGGATTTTTGGAGATGCCTATATATACCCCTCCACCACATCCCACTCGCAAGAGAAGCACTCAGAACTATTCCCTACTTCCCATATCCAAATTTCTGAGAGAGAACCACCTACCCTTGTGTTGAGATCAAGATCATCCACTCAAACCATATGGATCTTGATTTCTAGCCTCCCCAAGTTGCTTTCCACCCAATCAATCTCTTCTACCAAGCCAAATCTGTGAGAGAGCGATTGAGTGTTGAGGAGTCTATCATCTTGAAGCACAAGAGCAAGGAGTTCATCATCACTATCAAGCCTATTACCTTTTGGAGGGTGGTGCCTCTTAGATTGGTTATGTGTTGCTTGGGAGCCTCCTACTCCGTGTTGTGGAGTTGAACCAAGAAGTTTGTACGGGCAAGGAGATCGCCTACTTCGTGAAGATCTACCCATAGTGAGGCTAGTCCTTCATGGACGGAAGCCGTTATGGAATAGTGAAGGTTGCTACTTCGTGGACCCTTATGGGTGGAGCCCTCCGTGGACTCTCGTGACCGCTACCCTCCGTGGGTTGAAGACTCCATAAACGTTGATGTACGATAGCGCCACCTATCGGAACCACGGGAAAAATCTTCGTGTCTACAATTGCATTTGATCTTCTATCCCTACCATCTACTACATATGCTTGTCTTTACTTTCCGGTGCTATACTCTTAGACATGCATGTGTGGGGTGTGCTTGACTTGTTATCATTGCTAAAATCTGCCCATAACTAAAATTGGGAAAAGGTAGAATTTTTATTTCGTCAAGTAGTCTAACCCCTCCCCCCTCTAGACTTACTTTCGATCCTACAAATACGCGACTGCTCGCTTCCGTCCGACAACTTCCTCTACGTCCGCATCGCCTTCGTCGTCATCACCATGGCTCCACCAAGCGATGCCGACCATCTCGCCTCCGAGAAGCTCGAAGCCGACAAGAAGGCAGCCAAGGACGCTGCCGTCGCCACTACCGCTGCTACGGCCAACTGGCCTATTGGAGGGTATAACACGTTTATCCCGCTCTTATTTATTTCCGTTGTAGCACTACTACTGTTATACGTAGATGGATCTGATGTTAGCGTAGTATGTGCTTGCATGATTTAATATCAGCATGTTTACGTATGTGTCAATGTCATGCTAGTGATTTACTCGCGGATTAATTTAACTGGAAAATTGCCTATTTACTCAATAGAAATGAACCCATGGGCATATTAACCCACTTCGGAAAACTCATTTAGAAATGCCAAAAAAATCTGAAAAAAGTTTCATACATCTTCACATTCTATGGATGTGCTGAAAGTTGTGGGAAAACAACTTTTTCTTTGACATGTGCAAAAAAGATAATAAAAAATGTGTCGTGAAACGCTATTTAAAAGCACCGAAATTTGTATTTTTCACGAACGCGAAAAAATAAATAAAACTTTGTGCCGCGCTCACATGTTGCGAAGATGTATGCGTGAAATTTTGTTTTCAATTTTTTTAACATTTTAAAACACGTTAAAACGCATTTTAAAAAAGCAGGTTCACATCCATGGACTCAGGACGTCCGCACTCGGGGAAGAGGGGCTGTAAGCCTCCAAGTTACAAAAACCAGTCAACAACTGCACAATCCAAAAGCCAGTGATACCCCAATCATAAACATGGGTTTTCTAAGGTCACCGTGAGGTGGAAACCACTTGCACCCCGTGTTTTAAGGGAACAAACAGCACAGCTGAAGGGCCCCGTAGGAGAACCGGTAGCAGCAGAAAGGGAGCTGTAGGCCATCATGACGCCGGACCAAAGGCTCGTGTCCCCCTCCAACTCAACTGGATCCAAACTTTATTAGAGCCAAAAAACACATGACATGATGCTTCAAAATAAGAAAAACCGCGAGACAAGGAGCATGACTCACTCGAGTGGACGTGCTGGAATATGTTAAGATGCGCCGAAAGGTTGACTGATGGAATTAGATACAGCTCTAGCTTCACTGCATTTTTGTTATCAGGCAGCTCTCCACATGTTGAGGTTCTATCCACCCAAGAAGAAAGTCGAAAGTTTCCGTGGAATCGCGCGTACATGTTCTGTATATATATAGCTAAATGGAAAGAAATTCTTCTCTCCGTCCTTCGTAAGTCAGGTTCCATCCATGTCTTCAGCAATGACTTCAGGACCTGAAATCGTCATTTTATGAGAACAGACCCAAGTGTTAATTAGATCATGCAACCAGTGCGACACAGAAAACTCAGAACGATCAAGTCATGCAACGAATGTGACCAAACGATTATGGTTTCCGTATAGAAGGTTTCAGGTTTCCTGTCCCATTTCAGTACAGGTGAACGCTGAAAACAATTCAGTCATTCATGAAAGATGTGATTCAACTATCATTGGGCCATCTGACCAGATCTCCAACTTTAGTTTCCTTGACCCTTCTTAAATGATTAGGAAAGGAAACAATGACCCGAAAAACATGTCCCTATGATGTGTCCCTGCATTAAAATTATTAGGAGGCTCACAGACAAATTGTGCTGTCTTCTTGCACCCTTTCTAGCTAATCTTGAGGTGGCCACCACCATCATGGTCTGTAGTGCTCACTTGCGCCTCCCCATGGCTTATAATAGCCTATAAGTGTATTGTAGATTGTGCTTGAGCTTGAGCTGAGTTAAAGACTGTTCTCATTGGTCCTAGTACTTAAAGAGCTTGGGCTGAGAGCAATGGGTAATGAGATGGGCAACAACAACGTTATCGGTCAACAAGGTATGCATGTTGCTAAATACCATCTGCTTTCTAGGAATGAGCCTAAATATTTTGCTAACAATCTTCTTATGCAATTCTAGTATCAGAAGAGAGTGCTAAGGATTTCGACAAAACCATGGCCAACTCAGATTATTCACATGAGCTCAACAACATAAATGGTGAGAAAGGTACTACCTCTGTTTCACGATATTAGCATGCAGACCTGCACGGATACCTGGAAGGCATAAATTCAACGAAAATTTGATGGAATGATGTCATACTTGCTCTTACTAGAAACTAGGCCAGTGTAATTTAATTTGGAGACCAATCATCACTATAAAGCTATGGTCGCTGATTCATTGTTCTGCTTATGTTAGATACGGAGAAGGATGGCACTAAGGGTGTAGATATGTCAGAGGTATTAAAGGTCCCTCTCATCTCTAGTGGTGGAGATAAGCAAATGGCTTCAGATCAAACAAAATTGTCCGCTGCGAATGAAGACTTAGATGAGAAGAATGGGGGCTCACCTCTGGATCACACATCAACAGAAGATGATGATGGGAATAATAACTTACCTACAGAACAAGGTTAGTTCAGCCGGCTGATATCGTACCTACTATAATTTTATTTTTGTAATGTGATACCTCATATGAGAATCATGGTTTAATACGAAAAGTTCGGAAATGGTGATTTCCGTAAGAGGTAGTAATAAAATTCTAGAGATTTAAGAGGCAACATTTTCTGTACAAGTTAACTTCTAGTTAGAATCCAGTGCAATGTAATCTGGAGTTCAATAACCACTATAATGCTCGTATCGCTCATTCGTTATAATGTTTATGTTAGATAAGGAGAAGGATGGCACTAAGGATGTAGATATGTCAGAGGTGTTAAAGGCCCCTGTCATTTCTAATGGTGGAGATGATCAAATGGCTTCAGATCAAACAATAACCTCTGCTGCTGATGAAGACTTAAATGAGAAGAACAGGGGCTCACTTGAGGATCATACATCAACACAAGATGATGAAGGAAACAGTAACTTACCTACAGAACAAGGTTAGTTCAGCTGGCTGATACGGTTTGTACCTAGCTTGTTTTGCTGTCTGTCATACAGTAGTTTCATTTTTGTGCTTTAATAAGCCATTTAAGAATAGTTTAGTGTGAGAAATATGCATGCTTGAGAAAAGAAATGGCGATTTCAGGATGAGATAACAAGAAAAATCTACGGATTCAAAAGAATGCTAGTGCTACCTAGCTACTCACCTAATAAGAAGTACATTGTGTTTGTATGAACTATACTTGAACGTCAGAATATATAATGGGCCACTAAAAATATAGGCGTTAAGCATTGCTCAGCACTAAGCGTGTTTTCCTTCAGCACTATAAGCTCGCCTAATAAAAGCAAGTAATCTGGCACAGGTGATGAAACACAAGAGGATAGTGGAACTGAAACAGCCACAAATTCTGCAGAAACAGTTGCCCCTGTCGGCACCACAACTGAAGATATAACAAGCAACAAGGATACTTCATCATCTGATGAGCAATTCACACAACTTGAACAAGAAACTACAGAGAAAAATGAAGAATATACCGCTGCAAATCCCGCCATGTTATTAGAGGAAGCCATTGAAGGTCTGCCAGAAGGTGAGGAGGAATCTTGTAGTCAAGAAGTTGCAGTGGTGGGTGATAATATAATTGGAGAAGATACAGTTGAAAACCTAGAAGGACAAACTGGAGTGTCAACAGTAGAGGATCTACGGACAGCATCGTCAGTACAAGGAGAGACTACATCATCAACTGAATCAATTATCAGTGGTTATCTTGATGATGAGAGTAAGGAGGTTGTCGTCGAAGATGTGCCTAGAGAAAGAGGCAATTCATCACATGTACGATCAGAAGATGACACCAACCAAGAAACATCCAAGAATGAAGACTTAGATGAGAAGAACAGGAACTTACTTCAGGATCATACATCAACACAAGACGATGATGGAGATAGTAACCTACCTACAGAACAAGGTTAGTTAAGCTAGCTGATATGGTTCGTACCTAGCTTGTTTTGCTGTCTTCATACTATGTTTCATTTTTGTGCTTTAATAAGCCATTTAAGAATGGTTTAATATGAGAAGAATGAGTGTTGCGATAATAAATGGTGATTTCAGTATGAGATAGTAAGATAGGGATTCAAAAGTGAAAATTTGCTAGATGCTAGTGCTACCTAGCTACCCACCTAATAAAAGGTACGTTATGCTTCTATGAACAACTTACTTGAACTTCAGAATATATGATGGGCCACTAAAATCATAGGTACTTAAGCATTGCTTTCCTTCAGCACTATAGACTTTCCTAATACAAGCAAGTGATCTGGCACAGGTGATGAATCACAAGAGGACAGTGGAACTGAAACAACCACAGATGGTACAGAAAAAGTTGCCCCTGTCGGCACCACAACTGAAGACATGACAAGTAGCAATGATACATCATCATCTGATGAGCAAACGACAGAGACAAGTGAAGAAAGTACCATCCCAAATCCCCTCACATTGTTAGAGGGAATTATTGAAAGTGCGCCACAAGACGGGGAGGAATATTGCAGTCAAGAAGCTGCAGTGGTGGGTGATAATCTAGTTGGAGAAGATACAGTTGAAAGCCTAGAAGAAAGACAAGATGGAGTGTTGGCAGTAGAGGATCTATGGACACCATCATCGGTACAAGGAGAGACTACATCATCAACTGAATCAATTATCACTGATCATCTTGATGATGAGACTAAGGAGTTTGTCCTCGAAGATGAGCCTAGAGAAAGAAGCAATTCATCACATGTACGACCAGAAGATGACACCAACCAAGAAACATCCAAGAACGAAGAGAAGCAAGAAATCTTTGAAATAGGCAACAACAATACCTGCAAAACCAGAACAGTAGATACTGTGGTTGGAAATGATAAGGTGCCAGAAGAAGACAAGAAGATCCAAGGATTGGAAAATCAGCAGGAAGAATTTCCGAAATGTAGTGCATATGGTGCTCTCAACATTGTTGAGGCTGTTTCTCAATTTCAGTCAGCTTTAGCAGATCCCAGTGCAACAAATGGCAAAGAATTTCAGAAACATGAACTGAGTATAGCAGAACAGATGTCAGATTCTGTAAGTGCAGCAATGGAGCACAATGTAATTGAAACAGCAGAGAAAGAGCAAGGGGGAATTGTTGACAAAGATGTTTCAGACAAGAATGAAGAAGATAATTTTGAAGGGGATAAGAAATCTGATGGTATCCATGATTCTCTCGGTCTTGTTAAGGTCCATGGAGAAGATTTTACAGGTTTAGTCCCACCATCATCTGGCCCTCTTCCTATTTTGAATGAAGAAAAGGTACATGAAGAAGTCATCATAGAAGAATTAGCTGCACCAATGACTGCAACATCATTTGCTCTTCAACCTGATAGCTTGGATAGTAATGAAGGAGCCACCACCTCCACATATGAAGCAAAGACTATAAATACACAAGAAACTATGAACATCTCACAATGTGATCAGCCTCAACAGTTACTGCTTGAAGAACCTGAAGTTGTCAAGTTTGAAAACAGTGAGACTCTGAGCACCTGCATGAAGCTGGTGGAATGCAGTTCAGCGACAGAATTGATCTTCCCTAATGTATTCAACAAGGAGAGAGAAGGCACATCTGAGAAGGCCACATGTTTTACTTCTGAGTCCAATCAGGAGAAAGTCATAGGGACTGCAGGCTTCGCTGCTGAACCGGAACAGTGTCTGCTTCAGAAACCAACTCTAGGGACAGATGTGGGTGAAGAGACTCCGTTACTTCTCAGTACAGAAAGCATCAACTCTTTAAGTTATTCTAGTGAACAGCACAGCAAAGTAGTCAAGGACATCCCCATGACTAACATCACTCTGATGCAAGCCAAAGATGAAGCCGTGGAAGAATCTGAGAAGAGTCCACTGTTGAGCCCCAGGGAGCCATCAGAAGGAGCCTTCAGAGCGCCAAATCACTCTGCAAGAAACAATAAACCACTTCGTAGCTTAATGACGGAGGACGGCGTCGGTATGTGGTCGCCGTTGAAGGAACAAGAACCGGTTCGAAAGAACAGCACCACGGTTAGTTCTCCTAGAAGCAAAGAAAAGCAGAAGCCGAGATCATCCCTTTTTGCCATTTGCATGTGTTGCACCACAGGTACGAACTGATGCATGGCTCCATGTGTGGGTTTTTCTTGATGCCTGGTTGATTTTATTTTTGTTCAAGGTTTGGTGCTCGAGTTTACTTAGTGAAGAATGTTTTGCAGTTGTTGGAAATATTTTAGAAACCACAAGTTGTATTTGATCAGAAGTTTTTAAAATTGTATCTTGCCTTTTTTTTCTGGTTTGGGGAATGAATGCCTTCAATAATGCAAGTGCCTGTAAAGGGTTGTCAAGTTACAAACATCCTTTGTATAGGACATAATATATATGCATTCCGACACTAAGTATCTCCACAGCCGTTGATCTATGCCCAAACAGACACGTATATCATCCATAAAAAGTGAGCATGGAATGTAAAAAACTTCCAATTATCAAAAGCAGGTCCAGTTAATCATTTTTTTTACACAATCATATTAAACTGATGTATTTTAGTACATCTCTCTTACAAAGAACAGAAACAAACAGAACTAGCCCTTTCAAGAGGATTATCGAACTAAATTTTCAACATGAGAAGCAAACGCCAGCATCAATTTAGTTTGCACAATGATAAAGTTAGCCACTGAAATTAGTTTCACAATACCATCTTATTCTAGAGCATTTCCACTAAAGTGGAACATGGGAATTCCCAAAACATGTTGTTTATGCTCACCAAAGAGTACTACCCGAAATGCCAATGCAGATATTATGTAACTTATTATCGACAATTCTGCTTCAAACAATTATTTCTCGAATTCACACATTGAACAACTTCAGGATTCATATTTAATCAAGAGAAAGAAAGTCAGTAATGCTCGCAATATGATGTGACAAAGGCCGGCGTTACTGGAGAAGACGCAAATGATGGTCAATTATATGATATCTGACTTGTTGCCAAACAGCGCAAACATCAGACGGAACATGATCTACTGATTAGAGCAATTCCAAATTTCTAACTAGTGTATCACAGTAAGTTTTGCAGAAAATACGCGCACACATACCACGCAGTCCACTTCTCCAGGAGAAGAAAAGCCATTGATGGTTAGCTCGCCTCTGCCAATGAAAAGAAAGGGTTGGTGGCATATCAAGACTGCAAAGAAATTCGATCCATCCGGGTTAACTCGAGCAGAGAAAGAGTGCGGGCTAACTCGAGCAGACTGGGACTGCCCCCCTCCCCCGAGTCGCCGTCGTCGACCCATCCAGGCCGGGGCGGCCACTTCCTTCTCTGCCCCAGCCCCCGGCCACGGTGGGCACGACGTCATCAATACTCGTCCTCCTCCCGTTGACCGACGCCGCCAGCGTCTTCTGGATCACACCTCCACCCGACTCTCCGCGAGCCGCGCATGCCGCTTCCTTGTGGCCCGTAAGGCCGTAACTCAACCACCTTCCACAGTTCCACTTCGCTTCGCAGCGCCGCTCACAGGGCGGCGCCTTTCCCGCGATTGATCTCGCCGTCTGTGTGCCAATCGGCAGCGCCGCGGCCGAGTCATGGCGATTGGCGAAGGCGAACCTGCGCCATCGAAGTCAAACACTATCAGGTAAGAAAGCAGATCCCGGCCGTCCCGAAAAACACTATCAGGTTAGAATTCGCGCAGAAACTTTTTGCGGTGCGGTGATGCAGTACGTGTTTGCGGGACAGCGTTCGCTGCATCGCAAAAAAAAATTACCGGACGCGTTTGCAGGATCTATTCGATCACAGCGCTTACCGCATCGTAAAAAGTTTTGGGTCTCGATATTCACCACACGTGTGGCATATTAGACATGCGCCCACACACCATGTGTGGCATAAGTAGGAGGCAGCCCACACGGGTCGTGTGTGGGAGAACAATAGAAATGCCCACATGTGTGGGCGCGGCTATTTCGTGCCACACGCCCAACAAGTACTAGCCATACCCACCCGCGTGTGTGGTACGAAGAAAATTTGGCCACATGTCCTCGCGCAGCTACGTTAGTTACCCGCAGGATGTCAACTCTAGTTACCCCGGGGATGACAACTCTAGTTATCCCGGATGGCAACAGTAGTTGTAAAAACATGGCAACTCTCTTTGTTTTGGTTAACTATAGTTACCCGGGGATAGTTGCCATGTGTGTTTACCTAGTTGCCGCGTGTGGTTCAACCATAGTTGCCGTGTATGGTTAATCGTAGTTGCCATGTGTGTTTACCTGGTTGCCACGTACGCGCAACTGCAGTTGCCATCTAGCAACGAATCGTAGTTGTCTTGTGTGTTTACGTAGTTGCCACGTACGCGCACTGCAGTTGCCATCTAGCAGCATACGAGCGATGTGTGGGCGAAGAGCAGTTGGCCCACACGCGGTGAACTAGGTGATGACTGTGTGGGCAGAAACCGGTTCGCCCACACGGCGCAGCTGGCAACCGCGCGTTGTGGGTCGTGTGGGCGAATTCTTCAACGCCCACACACACGATGATGCCTACGTGGCACAGAAAGTCCAACAGATTCCTTTAAGATTCGTGCAAAATAGAATCAACGTGGATAGACGCGTGTGGGCGAAGTGCAAACTGCCACACGTGTGGGCGTTATCTTTTCCGAAAGTTTTTGCATAACTTAAAATGGTCCCGATATTCACCATACGTGTGGCATATTAGACATGCGCCCACACACCATGTGTGGCATACACAGGAGGCAGCCCACACGGGTCGTGTGTGGGCGAACAATAAACTGCCCACACGTGTGGACGCAGCTACTTCATGCCACACGCCCAACAAGTACTAATCATCCCCACCCGCGTGTGTGGCACGAAGCAAATCTGACCACACGTCCTCGCGTAGCTACGTTAGTTACCCGCGGGATGGCAACTCTAGTTATCCCCGGGGATGGCAACTCTAGTTATCGGATGGCAACTGTAGTTGTAAAAGCATGTCAACTCTCTCTGTTTTCGTTAACTATAGTTACCCGCGGGATAACACTTTAGTTATCCGGGGATAGTTGCCATGTGTGTTTACCTGGTTGTCGCGTGTGGTTCAACCATAGTTTACCATGTATGGTTAATCGTAGTTGCCATGTGTGTTTACCTGGTTGCCACGTGCGCGCAACTACAATTGCCATCTAGCAACGAATCGTACTTGCCATGTGTGTTTACGTAGTTGCCACGTACGCGCACTTCAGTTGCTATCTAGCAACGTACGAGCGATGTGTGGGCGAAGAGCAGTTCGCCCACACGCGGTGGACTAGGTGATGAATGCGTGGGCAGAAACCGGTTCGCCCATACGGCGCAGCTGGCAACCGCGCGTTGCGGGTCGTGTGGGCGAACGCTCTAACGCCCACACACACCATGATGCCTACGTGGCACAGAAAATCCGCCAAAACTTGCCAAGATTCGTGCAAACACGAATGGACGACCATCCATGCCTGTGGGCGAGTTGCAAAACGCCCACACGTGTGGGCGTTATCTTTTTTGCTTAAAAATTTCAACAATAATGGATGAAATCTTAATATAAATTCAACATACGAATATAAAAATGGTCTAAAAAGCAACTTACAATACAACAATAGTCATCATTACAACAAATGTTCGAATTCAGATAATTATTGCAACATCAAATTGTTCAAATCTCATCCGAATAAAAATGCATACAAATGGGGATCTATCTCCCCCCATAAAGCTACCACCGATGTTCAATAAGATCATGCTGGAGTTAGTTATGCGTGTCACGATTCTCGATCTTGTGGTAGGTCTCAAGAAATGCACTAACCTCACCAGCATATCTGGCAGGCTTGACAGGCCTACCAATACTATCATAGTTGTAATCCAAGTCCAAATCTCTCTCATCCTTGACGATCATATTGCGTAATATTACACAAGCAGTCATGATATTTCGGAGGGATTGTTTATCCGAGAAGCGAGCAGGACCTCGAACAATGGCAAACCGAACTTGCAACACACCAAATGCCCTCGCAATATCCTTTCGACAAACTTCTTGTGCTTAAAATTTTGTGCTTCTTGATTTTGGGGTCAGTAATGGTCTTCACAAATGTGACCGTGAAGAATAAATACCGTCGGCAAGATAGTATTCCATGGAATAGTCATAGCCGTTGACGGTTGCAAGCCGGAGCTTTGTCACTAGCTAGCTGAGCAAATAAATGAGATCGTTGCAAAACATTGATATCATTGAGAGACCCCAGCAAACCAAAGAAGCAATGCCAAATTCATAGATCATGTGAAACCACGGCTTCAAGAACAATGGTGGGTTTATGTTTGTGCCCGGTGTATTGCCCTGCCCAAGCAACCGGGCAATTCTTCCACCTCCAATGCATGCAATCAATACTACCTAGCATGCCCGGCCATCCCCTTGCTTTGTTCATTGCCATGAGCTTCTTTACGTCTTCTTCATTTGGAGCTCGAAGATACTCTGGGCCAAAAACCCGGACTATTGTCTTGGCAAAGACACAGACACTTTTGATGGTGGTATCTTCGCCAATGCGAACATACTCATCGGCGTAGTCGGCTGGAACACCATATGCAATCACCCTCATCGCTGTCGATTTTTTTTGATATGCACTAAAACCAGTCAACCCAGCGGCATTCCTACGGCGGGTGAAGAAACTGTAATTTTGCTCGCAAGCCTCCACGATGCGGACAAAAAGCGACCTACGCATTCGGTATCGCTGACGAAAGAGGTGAGCCCGATATGTTGGTACCTCGGCGAAGTAATCCTTCATGAGCATCTTGTCGCCGAGAGCTCGGTTGCGGGGAATGCATAACCGGTCGACCGTCGATCCGCGCCACTTTTTGCTTTGCCCCGCTGCAAATTCGTTGACGAGATGCAACAATATGAGACTCTCGTCGTCATCGTCAAGAATGAAGTCTTCTATGTCCGAATCGTCAGACGAAAACGACGAGGACGAACTCCAATCCATCTACAGAATGTACAAAAGCCGGCATGAGTTTGACCCGGACCTACTCCGCCACAAAATCAAGCTCGAACCGGCAAGAAATTCAGCCGAACGTACCTCGCACGCCGGCCGAAGCTGCCCCGGTCCGCCCCTTTCTTCTCCTCGTCGGCCGAAGGTCCCCCGCGTCGCCCCTTTCTTCTTGCGCCGCCCGAAGTTGCGCCACCTCTTCCTTCTCCTCGCCGGCCGAAAGTACGCCGCGCCGTCCTCTTCCCGTGCTCACAGTCGCCGGAATCGACCGGATTCGGAAGCTAGGAGCCCGCGGGCCGAGCTCTGATACGTCTCCAATGTATCTATAATTTTTTATTGTTCCACGCTATTATATTATCATTTTAGGGTACTTTTTAGGCATTTACTTGTTGTTTTATATTATTTTTGAGCACTAATCTATTAACCCAGTGCCAAGTGTCAGTTGATGTTTTTTACGTGTTTTTGGCTTTTCAGGAATACTGTACAAACTTTTTGATAATTTTTAATGAACCAAAATAAGACCTGAAAGCTTTGGAGGGAGACCGGAGGGCACACGAGGTGCCCCCAAGCCATCAGAGCGCGCTGATAACCCACAAGTATATGGGATCGCAACAGTTTTCGAGGGTAGAGTATTTAACCCAAATTTATAGATTCGACACAAGGGGAGCCAAAGAATATTTGCGAGTATTAGCAATTGAGTTGTCAATTCAACCACACCTGGAGATTAAATATCTACAGCAGAGTGATCAGTAGCACAGTAGTACGATAGTTTGATAGAAGAAGTAGTAGTAACAGTAACGATGACAGTGATAGCAGTGGTTTTGTAGCAAGTGTAACCGTAGCAGTAGCAATAGTAACTTAGCAAGAACAATATGTGGAAAACTCGTAGGCACTGGATCGGTGAATTCGTTGGATGATATTCATCATATAACAGTCATAACCTAGAGCGACACAGAACTAGCTCCAGTTCATAAATATAATGTATGCATGTATTCCGTAAATAGGCATACGTGCTTATGGAAAAGAACTTGCATGACATCTTTTGTCCTACCCTCCCGTGGGAGCGGGGTCCATAAGGAAACTAAGGGATATTAATGCCTCCTTTTAATAGAGAACCGGAACAAAGCATTAACACATGGTGAATACATGAACTTCTCAAACTACGGTCATCACCGCGAAGTATCCCAAATATTGTCACTATGGGGTTGACGGATCATAACACGTAATAGGTGCATATGACTAGGCAAGATCGGATCAAGAACATGGATATAGAGATCATAACATAAACGGTTCAGATCTGAAATCATGGCACTCGAGCCCTAGTGACAAGCATTAGGCATAGCAATATCAATCTCAGAACATAGTGGACACTAGGGATCAAGCTCTAACAAAACTAACTCGATTACATGATGAATCTCATCCAACTCCTCACCGACCAGCGAGCCTACGAAGGAATTACTCACTCCCGGTGGGGAGTATCATGGAATTGGCGATGACGGAGGGTTGGTGATGACGAAGACCAAAGATTCTCCTCTCCGGAGCCCCAAACGGACTCCAGATCCGGCCTCCCGACGAAGAACAGGAGGTGGCGGCGGCTCCATCTCGTGAAACGCGATAAAACTTCCTCTCCTATATTTTTCTCCAAAAATAAGAATTTATATTGCTGGAATTAGGGTCAAGGGGGCCACAAGGTGAGCACAACCTACCAGGGTGCGCCTGGAGGGTGTGGCGCGCCCTGGTGTATCGTGCCCAGCCAGGCCCCCCCCCCTTTAGGGGTTCTTGGCTCCAGTATTTTTTATTTATTGTAAAATAATTCTCCGAAAAGTTTCGTCCAGTTCCAAGAACTTTTATTTCTGCACAAAAACAACACCATGGTAGTTCTGCTGAAAACAACGTCAGTCCGGGTTAGTTTCATTCAAATCATGCAAATTAGAGTCCAAAATAAGAGCAAAAACATTAGGAAAAGTAGATACGACGGAGACGAATCAACTCCCCCAAGCTTAACCCATTGCTTGTCCTCAAGCAATTCAGTTGACAAACTGAAAGTGACAAAGAAAATTTTTTACAAACTCTTTTATTCTTGTTTACATATATATATATATATATATATATATATATATATATATGACAAATTTTATCTACAACCAGGTGTAGTTACCCCCTAAGTGATTGTCCTCCACGTGTCCACCACAACAGCAAACAAACGGGTCGTGGATTCCCCCTGATCCGATAGTGTTCACCGAACTAACCATCTATTTAAATAAATCAGTTAAACAACGAGAGAACGTGTT
Organism: Elymus sibiricus; assembly: GCA_039707655.1. Lineage (NCBI taxonomy): Eukaryota > Viridiplantae > Streptophyta > Magnoliopsida > Poales > Poaceae > Elymus > Elymus sibiricus. Next base: position 371,675,784 of record CM077667.1, read on the forward strand.
CAGGTTCAACTAACCACGCGAGTCTGTTGGCCGGCTAATTGCATTCATACATCGAATTGGATGGATAAGTGCTAGCGTGCGCCTCCTAAATTCTTTCCATGCATGTACGTGCATATGTGATATGTCCAAAAATCGTATGGTATATGTACATTAGAACACAACTGATTTTCTTTACGAAGGGAGTACTAATCAGAGCACGTAGAGTATGTGTATTTACTTATAAAAGTATGTAGTATATCCACACATGAAAAAAATGGGCATATTTTTTTTATGGCGGTATGGAGAAAAAATAGTATCTTTTTTAGGTTGATATAGTGTATTTTTAATTGTTGATGGAGTATATAGTATTTGGGAGTATGGAGTATGTGGTATATGGTATTATTTTTGGAGCATGGAGTATAAGGTACTGTTTTTGGAGTATGGAGTAGAGGGAGTATGAAGTATTCTTCAAAGTATATGGTACTCCCTCCGTCCCAAAATAAGTGACTCAACTTTGTACTAAAGTTAGTATAAAATTGAGTCATTTTTGAGTCACTTATTTTGGGACGGAGGGAGTATTATTTTTGGAGTATGGAGTGTAAGGTACTGTTTTTGGAGTATGGAGTAGAGGGAGTATACTCCTTGCACGTTTCAGAAGAACTATATACTCCATACCCGTTAAGGAGTATACATGTTGTGAAGTATATGTAGTTTTTTTTCTTCTAAGAACAGTATGGAGTATATCGTTTTAACTAGGTGCAATCATTTAGAGTATGAAGTATATGGTATGACCTATGAAATATTTTAGTTCGTGTATCAGCAAGCCACAGCCATGTCTATATTTAATCAGTGTCGTTGCAATGATCACACATAAAATAGTTTTTTTATCAACTATGATATACTGCGTAGATGGATTAAATAGTAGTATGTACTATATATATGAAAAAAGAATTATGGAGTAACAAGGAATATGGTGAACGTCTTTAGTCTTTAACAACATAGTATCTATTTTTCTACAACAGGGTATCTATACACATCATCCAGTTGATGCATTCAATCAGTATTGTAGTACATGTCATGCATGCATCTGATGCAAACGGATGCCATCATTGCCATGCTTGCATCTTGTAGGATTGGCAAAAGCACTGATCTAAGGGTTTGTGCTTCTTGCCGGGGACTGACGAAGGACCGGTCGACCGCGTAGCGACGAGGGCAAAGTTGCTGGAGTCCCGTGCATGGCCAAAAGAGGATCATCGACGTCAGGCTGCCAGTGATCTGGAGCATGTGTACGTACGGCACGCAGTGTGGCCGCAGATTGTAGTCTGTCTTCAAGGGTAAAACTCAGACGATGGCCATGCATGATGTATAGATATCTTAACTGACAGCCTGTAAAATGTCAAATAAATTACATCTTTCATGCATATGGATCTGTAAAGAAAAATTACTACTGGAGATGCCATCGTTGTTGGCTTTAATAGTGGCAAAGAAGATCATCGAATCATGAAGTAAAAACCCAGCCTATAGTCCGGTGATAAACAATCCGGCGGCTGTGTTGCCCATGTCGCCGGAGAATCCATTAATTGGAAGCATCATAGGCTTAAACCTACAAGAAGAGGAATCGTATCAATGGTGATAAACCATGTACGTACTGATAAGATGAAAACAAGAAGAATCAACAAAAGTACCTCCGCCTCCCAATCTCCTGTTGAACGCGATGCTGGCGGCCGCTTTTGAGAAGGGCTCGATAGATCGGGGGGTTGTTATACATCGACATCCGGTGCCCAAAAAAATAGGATACAGCTGGTATAAAAAACAAAGAAACACAACGGACTAGTCTCACAACCCAAACCCATTAATCAACATCCACTTCAAACACGATCTAACGGCAATGGGAGCGGGGGTAACTACCCCTGGTTAATGAAGTATATTAAAAATGATAAAGAGGTATAAACAATTCATTTATGTGGTATATGATGCGCAGGAGTACGTATTCCCAGGAGTATATAGTCATTTTCCTATATATATATATATATATATATATATATATATATATATATATATATATATATATATATATATATATATATATATATATATATATATATATATATATATATATATATATATCTTTCCCTAATCTTTCCCTAATATTATATATTATATTATATATAATAATAATATAATAAAGCGGTTCACCGTTGCGCCCTATTTTTGAAAAAGTCCCTGACCTTTTTAAGAATCAACCCGCAATCCCCAATGGCCCGAGCGTAAGTGAAAAAAAAAATGTTTCGTACGCGCCCGAGCGCTGCGCCTTTGTCTCGAGCGAAGCGGCGCAGTCTCCTCCATCCTCTCCTCCTCACGAGCGGATCCGCCGCCGCCGCTACAGCCCGACGCCGCCCCCGCCCCCGCTAAAGCCTGACGCCGCCCCCGCTCGCCGCTGCGGATCCACCGCCGCCCCCGCTACAGCCTGCCTCCGTCTTCGCGACGGTCCCGCCCAAGCTAACGAGGCTGACAACCCGAGCGGCGGTGGCTACCACGGCACCTAGGACAGTGCCTCAGTCCCTCGCGCCGACGGCTGCGCGGCGGCCGTGTGGAGCAAAGCTAGACAGCGCTGGCCAGGGGCGACGGTGGCGGGGTTGTGTGTACGGAGGCGCTGGAACGGGGTGGCGAGGTGAAGAGGATAAGCTCGAGCAGCCTCAGCGCGTGCGTGTGTGGTGCTGCTGCTTCGCCACAGTCCACGCTGCGAGACTTGGGCAGAGAGCCAGAGAGATAAGAACACAGAGTTGCTTGGCTTGAAGATACATAACCAAATCGTCTTCGCCCACGTCCAGCCGCATTCATCGGATCTGGGTTTTCTATGTACCTGTGTTGTTCTTCGGCAAGCATCGTTGTCTTTTTTTACATGTGCATCCAGCCATAGGAATCAATCAAGGAGCAACCTTCTTGTACGTGCATGTGTTGTTCAGCAATACTAACACCAGATTTTGTGGTTTAAAAAAAATTGTCCTCAAGTTCAAGTCTGATGTGTTTATACAGGCATGTGAGATTGCAGCGAATTTGTTCATGCTGGCTCTTGCTGATTGATGCTGTTCCTTCTCAACCCATACTTGCAGATCCTCATATGCGCGGCCAAGGCGAATTAGGCGAATCGTTGCAGCTCTTGCTGGATGATAACAAGGCCGTGAGTGGACTGTTCGTCTGATTATCCAGATGTATTTACAAGCTGGCCACCTCCACAAATCAATGTATATTTTTTATCGTGCAACGGTGCAAGGTCATGTTTGATTCCTCAAGCCTCAAGCCTCATGCTATCTTATACTTCTTAATCTTTGAGTCAGAAGGAGAAAATTGGATTTAGTATTATGAGTGTATTGGACATGCTTGAAGTTGCATTAGATTCTTGCAAATAAGGAGATATTCTAGATTTTATTGTCAATGCTTTAATCAGGAGAGATAAAATCTTACATGTTATTTGTATAATTCAGCAGTTAATGAGCTTGAACACTGAAATAAGTAAGGGGTCCTTTCAACTGTAGAAAAAGATTTTTGCGAGGACATCGGAGATATGATGAACTACTTGGAAGAGTGAAGGTATTTATCCATGCTGCGTCTTTGCAATTGAATGCTTGCGTCTTTGAGCACAAATCTTGGTATTGAAGTGGCATGTTTTGTCTTTGAAAGAGTTCTTTCTTGAGCAGTACAAGTACTAGGGAGAAATAAGTATGTTAAATGTTGTTACTTGCCTTGGAGTGTGTTATTGCAGTGCTACATTCTTTTTTCTACTAATTCCCATAGAGGCAAAGATAATTCATTTTTCTTTGATTTCATGTATGATGTTTTTCCATATAATTATTATTCTAAATCATGAAAGTACTTTTAGTTGCTTGCCATTGGTTTCATGTTTTCCCTTTTGATTTTACTTTCTCAAGTGCACAGTGAGTTCCCATACAAAGGCAACAGATTTTGAGTATATGAGGAGTTTTGAATGCATATTGGCTCCCCTGTTTGTTGTGTTGCATGGTCTGTTCGGTTCGCTTTGTCATGATTTGTCGAGATGCCAATTGATGTTGTATGTTGGCGTGTGCTAGGGGAACATGTTGTGAACCGGTGGACACAATGTGCTATTTTTTATCTCCCGTTGCAACGCACGGGCATGTTTGCTAGTAATATATATATATATATATATATATATATATATATATATATATATATATATATATATATATATATATATATATATATATATATATATATATATATATATATATATATATAAAGCACGGATAACTTCTGGTCGTACGTCGTCGGTAATTTTACAGAAAAGCCCTTATGTTTTTTGGTAATAGAACCCGCCGTCCCTCTTTAAGTGGCATCTGGAAAAAACGTTTCGGTTTTACAAATTGACCCCTGGATTTATTAGAATTCCGCCCGCGCTCCTTTGTTCATCTTATCCAGACAGTGGCAGAGAAGGTGGAAGCGGGGACAGCTTCGGCTGGGCTCTCGTCGGCGAGCTCGTCGGCCGTCCGGCTCTCCCCTCCGCCTCCGGCCCTCTCGGCCTCTCCTCCTCCTCCGGCGTCCCCGGCACCCCTGTAGGTGCGTCTCCATCCCAGCACCCGAGCTCCCCTGCGGGGCAGCGGCCGCCCCTCTCCCCTTCTCCTCCTCCCCTCGCCGCCGACCCGCTCCACTCCGGTAGCGGCAGCGGATCCGGCGGCGTCGGGGTCTCTGGCACGAAAAAGAAAACATTCATCCTCTACCTCACGGAGGAGGACAGAGTTGACACTGAGAGAGAGAGACGAGGTAGCCAGAAGCCTCATGAGTAGGAGATGAACGACGGTTTCGCAGGCGAGCTGGGCCCAGCCAGCTGCGTGGCCCACGCGGCGGACGAACGGGCGCTCCTCTCGGTCGTCCTCCTTCCGATGGCAGGCCAGGCAAGAAGAGGCGGATCCGGCTGCTCCGACGTGGATCCGGCGGCGGGGCGGACGGATCGGGGCGGAGGAGCACGGGGCTGACAGGGAGGTGGCCGGAGGCGGGGCAAGCTCCAAGGCGGCGAGGGTGCTGCAGGTTCCATGGCGACTCCCTTCCCTGAAGAAAACAAAGATTAGAGAGAGTGAAGAAGGGAAAAACCGAGAGAGAGGGGAGTCAGCTGGGGCTCGTACTACTGGAGGCGGCTCGTGGCATAGAGGAGAGCTTCATCTCCAGACGCGGTTGGAGGAGGCAGGGAGGCAGCGCAGGGAAGCTGGTGTGGCTGATGGAGTTGGGAAAAGGAAAATTAGCAAGGGGAAAAGAAACGGGATCGAAACAAGGGCCTGCGTCTTTAGAGATAAGGCTGACACCAGCCTAGCGCGATAGCCTAGCGATTGATTGGCTGGCTCCACCGCTTCTACACAAACAGAGATCGAATCTAGAGTGTTTTCTTCTTAAAAAAATCATACATCTACGTCTACGGCAGGATGGCAAGAATTGGCTACAAAATCAGCTTTTTTAGGCTACCTTTGCACCTAACATGTATAGCTCTTGGGATGAGTATATGATCTGTATATAAAGTTCTTAAACGAGCAACACTTTTGCTTTGGTACATCTCTTTTATTAAATCAATGGTGAAGATTTAAAACTCCCTTCGATTACGGGGGCTCCCTAAAAAAAAACGAGGGCATGATGGTTAAATTAAAAACTATCCAATTTATTACGATAAATCAGTTAATCAAACATTAATCACGTACTTGCGCCCATCGGAGGTGGAGCGCGTGCCGATCTTGGGCGACTGCAGTGAGTGGTAGCTGCCAACATCGGTGCCCGTAGTGCGTAGTAGGACGTCAGCGATTTGCGGGCATTACGTGGCTGAGGTGGGCCAACGAGGGCTCGATCGAAGGTAGCACATGTGCTTGGCTGTGCAGGCACGGCGACACATGTGGTTGTATGGCGATGACCGGCCCCACCGGCGAGCTTGGCAGCGAAGGTGCAAGGTGCGATAGACACAACAATACAACTCAGCACGTACAATACTTATCATTCACTTGTTGCGGATGCAAGCACAATTATTTTGGCAGGCGTGTATGAATGGATGTAGGAGCATATAGGTATATATGCGCTTTGCCAAAGGTCGATAATGATCTTTTATACGTTTTTTAGGGGGTGTAGCCTTTCCTTGTCTCTCCCCTTCTCTTTCTTTGGAACCGCATGCATCGGAGTGACAATGTACGACCGCGGATGACATTGATCGGCATTGGATCCGCACATGTGTAGTAGCGCGGTGGCTCATGTTGAGCAGGCCGGTGACACCTTGGCCCTCTCTGTTTTTCTCAGTGGCTCCCTGTACGGATTTATCATTAAGCCGACGTAGATTTATTGTTTTTATATGAAGTGTGGTTGCCCTTCTTACGATACATCTTTACATGACACGGGGTCCATTGATTACATGTATCGCTATCTTAGGTTAATCATATGCGTCTCGCGCTTCCCTCCTTGAGAGTCCCACTTTGCTCGACCTGCTAGCTTCTGACATGAATGGATGGCAGGTTAAGTTTTTTCTCCCGGTGCAACGCACGGGCATATTTACTAGTATTATATATATAATATTATAATAAAGCACGGATTGACTCCGTGGGTTCACCGTCATCATTGATTTTTTAAGATATTTTTTTCTATTCGAGGTGGTACTATTTTTTTTATCCGAGGTGGTAAAAGATTTTTGGTCCGGTCTGTGGTCGAGCGAGCCAACACGGGAAAAAAACTAGAATTAGCTAATCTAGGATTCGAACCTAGGTTGTTTGGAAAGAACAGTAGCCCGCTAGCCACCTCAACCAGCCGATCTTTTTTGCCTTAGTGGAAGAATTCTTATTGTTGATCTGTGCAGGAGCTGCTTCGTGGGCCAGTTTTTCTAGGCCACGTGCACACTTTTAGTTGGGCTTGGGAAGGTGCAGCCGGAATTTATTTTTGTGGGCAACAAACCCTGTATGGGCCTTCATAGAATCAGCTAAAAAAAATCAGCCGTATCACCATCTACAATTTAATATTTCTAAAAAAAAAACCATCTACAATTTAATAGTCCCACCTCGCCCCTTAAAATGAAATTTCACCAGTTTTTATACTTTACGAGTTGCCATATCAACAAGCCGCCTAGAAATCAATAAAAAGAGGGTGATGTGTGGGTCCCGGACATGCTGGCTGGTTGGCGGTGGGACCGTGAAGGAGGCTTTGTTGGAAATAAATATACATGTGGCTGTGCTAATGAAAAAAAGTTGCTATACACAAAGAGGAAACAGATTAGAGATTGTGGGACATGTGGCTGTGTTGGTGAATATACATGTGGCTGTGGTGATGAAAAAGAGTTGCTGCACAAAAGGAGACAGATTAGAGAGCGGGTGATACATGAGCTAAAACTATTTGAGATGTTCGCTACGTCGTTAATCATCAAGCGTCCGGCTCCTGACGTTTTTATTCGGGATCCACGCCTAGCACCCGAACACCGTGCTCAGTTACATTGTGATGTCCGGTGTATGGCTACATGATCAAATCGAGTCCATGGACGATGCATGGTCCACTAAGTGCACTAACGACAACGGGCAAGTATACTACGAGTACGAGGTGGCAGGCATCGACTCGCACAACCTCATCTCCGCAACGTCTGATTTTTTTTTCTCCCGTTGCAACGCACGGGCACGTTTGCTAGTATATATATATATATATATGCTTAAGTAGCACCCTGGTTTTTAGAAAAGATTATGACTAACCATGTCAACGATAACCCTTAGAAATTATATTAACACATATCAATGACATAAGCAACTAGCGAGCAATAATAAAATATCTCAAATGCAAACACTTTGTCAAAACAATCATGATATAATATGACAACAGTGGTATCTCGCTAGCCCTTTCTGAGACCGCAAAACATTATGCAGAGCACCTCCAAAGTTCAAGCAGCGACTAAACATTGTAATTCATGGTAGAAAAGGTCCAGTCATGCTGCATCCAACATTAACTATACACAATGCATGAGGATGACAATAGTGCTCTCAGATCTGGCGCTTATTTAAGAAGGTGATGACTCAACATAAAAGTAAATAGATAGTCTCTTCGCAGAGGGAAGCAGAGATTTACAGAGGTGCCAGAGCTCAAAGCTTAAATCAGAGATAAATATAATTTTGGGAGGTGCACCCTTCCTCTCAACGTTACGACCAAGAGTTATCAATATCTTCCATGCTAAACACATTAGCGACGGTTCCCAAGCGGTAAAGGTAAAGGTTTACTCCCCCTCCACCAACAAACACACTCCACGGTTAGCTGACGTGGCTTGAGACCGCGTCGGTATTTCCCCAAAGATGAAGGGATGATGCAGCACAGTAACGGTAAGTATTTCCCTCAGTTATGAAACCAAGGTATCGAACCAGTAGGAGGATCACCAACACAACGTATACAACACCTGCACACAAAGAACAAATACTTGCAACCCGACGCGAAAGAGAGGTTGTCAATCTCTCTACGGTAAAAAGATAGATTAGGATAAGATAGATTGGATAGATAGATCTCTCAAGAACGCAAAATAAAAGAGGCAAATAAAAAGTGCAGCAAGGTATTTTTGGGTTTTTGGAACAATAGATCTGAAAACAAAAGCGGCAAAAAGATAGATCGGAAAGCAATATGTTGGAAAAGTAGACCCGGGGGCCGTAGGTTTCACTAGTGGCTTCTCTCATGAGTATAGCGCACGGTGGGTGAACAAATTACTGTTGGGAAATTGATAGAAGATCAAATAATCATGACGATATCCAAGGCGATGATCATTATATAGGCATCACGTCCAAGATTAGTAGACTCAAACGATTCTGCATCTACTACTATTACTTCACACATCGACCGCTATCCATCATGCATCTAGTGTATTAAGTTCATGGAAAATGGAGTAATGCAATAAGAACGGTGACACGATGTAGACAAGATCTATTCATGTAGGAATAGACCCCATCTTGTTATCCTTAATAGCAACGATACATTCGTGCCTCGCTGCCGCTTCTGTCACTGCGAGAGGACACCGCAAGATCGAACCCATCACAAAGCACCTGTTCCCATGGCAAGAAAAATCGATCTAGTTGGCCTAACTAAACCAAAGATTCGAAGAAGAAATACGAGGCTATAAGTAATCATGCATATAAGAGATCAAAGAAGACTCACATAATATTCATGGATAGAAACTGATCATGAACTCAAAATTCATCGGATCCCAACAAACACACCGCAAAAGTTTACATCAAATAGATCTCCAAGAGACCATTGTATTGAGAATCAAAAGAGAGAGAGGAACCAATCTAGCTACTTCCTACGGACCCATAGGTTTATGGTGGACTACTCACGCATCATCGGAGAGGCACCAATGAGGATGATGAACCCCTCCGTGATGGTGTTAGATTGGATCTCGCGGTTCTGGAACTTGCGGTGGCTAGATGTGTTTTTTGTCGACTCCCCTAGGGTTTCTGGAATATTTGGGAATTTATAGGCATCAGAGGCGGTGGAGGAGACTCCCGAGGAGGCCACAACCCATCAGGGCGCTCCCGGGGCCCCTGGCGCGCCCTGGTGGGTTGTGGGTGGCCTGGGCTCCCTCCTGGCAACTTCTTTGGCCCACTGGCCTTCTTCTCGTCCAAAAAAAATCTCCAAAAAGTTTCGTCGCGATTGGACTCCATTTGGTACTGATATTCTGCGAAGTAAAAAACAAGCAAAAATAGCAACTGGCACTTTGGCACTATGTCAATAGGTTAGTCCCCAAAAATGATATAAAGTTGCTATAAAATGATTGTAAAACATCCAAGATTGATAATATAACAACATGGAACAAGCAAAAATTATAGATACATTGGAGACGTATCAGCATCCCCAAGCTTAATTCCTACTCATCCTCGAGTAGGTAAATGATAAAAACAGAATTTTTGATGTGGAATGCTGCCTAACATGTTCATCACATATTCTTTTCTTTGTAGCATGGACATTTGGACTTTTAGATGGTTCAAAGCAATAGTCTAGTTTTGACATAAAGACTTTAATTAATACTCAAGCATGCCAACAAGTAACCACGTCTTTCAAAATATCAACACTAAAGAAAGTTATCCCTAGCCCATCATGCTCAATCATTGATCCATTCATGAAACACACTCAAATATTAACTACACCCAATGCTCAAGTATGATCATAGTGCCCCCTAGTTGGTGCTTTATAAGAGAAGATGGAGACTCAAATAAAAAATAAAAATTGCATAAAGTAAATAGATAGGCCCTTCGTAGAGGGAAGTAGGGATTTGTAGAGGTGCCAGAGCTCAAAGTTTAAATTGAGAGAGAAAAATATTTTGAGTGGCATGCCTTTCCTGTCAACGAAAATGACAAAGTAGTTCACAATACTTTCCATGCTAGATATATCATAGGCGGTTCCCAAACATAAAGTAAAGTTTATTCCTTTTTCCACCATTCTTTCACAATCCATGGCTGGCCGTATCCCCGGTTGCCTTCCATACCAACACTTTCCAAGGAATTTATTATTTGACAACATAAAGTAAATTTCCCTTTTTTTTCATTTCGGCACTAGGCATCCCTATTACCGCCATACTCTCGTGCAATGACAAGTGAATAAACACTCATCTTGAGAATAACACATCTAGCATGGAAAAATATTGGACACCCCTACCGTTTCATGAGCGGTACGAGCACACAAAAAGGAAATTTATTTTGAAAATTAGAGATGGCACATACAAATTTGCTTAGAATGGCATGGAAATACCGCATATAGGTAGGTATGGTGGACTCATAAGGCAGAACCGGGTTTAAGGATTTTGGATGCACAAGTAGTATTTCTACTTAGTACAAGTGGAGGCTAGCAAATAGATTGAGAAGCAACCAACCAAGAAACGAAAATTCACATAAACGAGCATTGAGCATAACTAACACCGAATAATGCACCATAAGTAGGATGTAATTTCATTGCATAACTATTAACTTTCATACTTGTATAGGGAATCACAAACCTTAACACCAATATTCTTACTAAAGCATAATTACTCACTAACATGACTCACATATTACTATCATCATGTCTCAAAACTATTACAAGGAATCAAGTTTAATTTGTCCAATGATCTTCATGGAAGTTTTTATTATATCCTCCTTGAATATCTATCACTTTGGGACTAGTTTCATATATTGCCATTGCTTTTGACAAGCTTAAACAAATTTAAGTGAAGAACATGAGCATAAAGGTTTCATATCTCAAAATAGTATAAGTGAAGCATGAGAGGATTTATTAAAAAATTACTAACTCTCAAATTAATCTAAGTGAAACATGAGAGTATTTCTACAAAAATTTCCAAGCACACCGTGCTCAAAAAGATATAAGTGAAGCACTAGAGCAATTCCATAGCTCAAAAAATTTAAGTGAAGCATATAGAGCAATTCTAACAAATCATAGCATAATTTTGGCTCTCTCAAATAGGTGTGTCCAGCAAGGATACTAGTGAAAAATAAAAGGCAAAGCAATCAAAGACTCAAATGATACAAGACGCTCCAAGCAAAACTCATGATATGTGACGAATAAAAATATAGCTCCAAGTAAAATACCGATGGTCGTTAGAAGAAAGAGGGGATGCCACTCGGGGCATCCCCAAGCTTAGTTGTTTGTTTCTCTTTGGATATATCTTGGGGGATGCTGTAGCATCCCCAAGCTTAGGCTCTTTTCACTCCTTATTGCTTCATCCATCGTGATCTCACCCAAAACTTGAAAACTTCAATCACACAAAACTCAACAAAACCTTTGTGAGATCCGTTAGTATAATAAAGCAAATCACCACTTTAAGTACTGTTGCAAACCCATTCATATTTTATTATTGCATTATACCTACTGTATTTTAGATTTACCATGGCTTATACCCTTCAATACAAACCATAGATTCATTAAAACAAGCACACAATGCAACGAAAACAAAATCTGTCTTAAACAGAACATTCTGTAGTAATATGTACTCTAACCATACTTATGTAACTCTAAAAATTCTGAAAATTAGGAAAACGTAAAGAATTTGTATAGAAACACTGTGTTAAAATTTCAGCTCATTATCACGCTCCAGTAAAAAATGAAAATTCGCACACTGGAGGCAAAGTTTCTGTTTCAGATTCATCGTTGTTTCTACTCATCTTATGAATCATCCTAAAGGCTTTAGTTGGAAAAAACACTAAATAAAACATAAAAACACAATCATAACAGAGGCATAATTGTGTCAACACTCGAAAACAAAAACAAAAATATGAAAATAAATTTATTCATTGGGTTGCCTCCCAACAAGCGCTATCGTTTTACGCCCCTAGCTAGGCATAAGGCATAGATTCAAGTATTGTCATCTTTGGTTTTTGCTACATAGGATGCTATCATGATTGATTCATATGGTGGCTTAATTCTTGTTCTAGGGAAGTGTTCCATACCCTTTCTTAGTGGAAACTGAAATCTAATATTGCCTTCTTTCATATCAATCACGACAACTATAGTGCGTTAAACGGTCTACCAAGTATAATGGGACAAGACGGATTGCAATCAATATCAAGAACAATAAAATCTATGGGCACATAGTTCCTGTTTGCAAGAATAAGAACATCATTAATTCTTCCCAAAGGCTTTTTAATAGTAAAATCCGCCAAGTGCAAATTAAGAGAACTTTCTTCAATATTGGTGAGACCAAGCACATCACATAAAGATTTCGGAATCGTGGAAACACTAGCACCCAAATCACATAAAGCAAATCACCCATAATTTTTAATCTTGACCTTAATGGTAGGTTCCCACTCATCATGTAATTTTCTAGGAATAGAAATCTCTAACTCCAACTATTCTTCAAAAGATTTCATCATGGCATCAACGATATGTTTAGTAAAAGCTTTATTTTGTTCATAAGCATGGGGTGAATTCAACATGGATTGCAGCAAAGAAATACAATCAATCAAAGAGAAACTATCATAATTAAAGTCCTTGCAATCCAAAATAGTGGGCACATCACTAGTAAAGTTTTGACCTCTTCAAACCCACTTTCTTCTAATTTTTCATCAAGATTTTCACCCTCCAAATCATTGGGACGCCTTCTAGCTAAAGTTGACTCTACTTCAGTCCCTTCATTATCAATTTTAATATTACTAAACAATGAATCGATGGAAGAAACATCAATCACTTTAAGATCTTCATCATTTTTCTGAAAGTAATCACTAGAAAACGTTTTTTTCTAAAAAATCTCTTTTAGCTCTAAGCATAGAGGTTCTTTTCTTACTTTCATTCATAGAGACATATTAAGATTTATTTGATTCATTAATCTTAGGTGCAAAAGCTTTCAACTTGAGATTTTCTACATCATAAGAAATTCTATCAATGCTTCTAGACATATCATCAATCTTATTCAACTTTTCTTCTATCGTAGTGTTGAAAACTTTTTGCGCATTGATAAATTATTTAATATTACTCTCAAGGTTAGAGGGGTTTCTATTATTATTGTAAGAAGAATTACCATAGGAATTACCATAATTATTAGAGGAATTTCCAGGGAAAGGCCTAGGATTAAAATTACCTCTATAAGCATTGTTATTGAAATTGTTTCGCGAGACAAAATTCACATCTACGGAATCACTATTTTGCTCAATCAAAGTAGACAAAGGCACATCATTAAGATCAATAGGAGCATTTTTACTAGCAACCATCTTCATTAAAGCATCAACTTTTTCACTCAAGGTACTAATTTCTTCAACCGAATTAACCTTTTTGCTAGTAGGTGCTCTTTCAGTATGCCATTGTGAATAATTTACCATAATATTATCTAGCAATTTAGTAGCTTCACCCAAAGTAATTTCCATAAAAGTACCACCCGCGGCGGAATCTAAAAGATTTCTAGAGACAAAATTCAATCCCGCATAATTTTTTTGTATGATTATCCAAAGATTTAAACCATGAGTAGGACAATTTCTTAGCATAAATTTCATTCTTTCCCAAGATTGTGCAACATGTTCATGCTCAAGTTGCTTAAAATTCATGATTTGAGTCCTAAGGGAAATAATTTTTGCGGGCGGAAAATACTTAGTAATAAAAGCATCCTTGCACTTATTCCAAGAATCGATACTATTGCGAGGCAAAGAAGAAAACCAAATTTTTGCACGATCCCGCAAGGAGAAAGGAAATAATTTCAACTTCACTATATCATTGTCCACATCTTTTTTCTTTTGCATATCACACAATTCTACGAATGTGTTTAGATGGGACGTGGCAGACTCATTACGAGTACCGGCAAATTGATCTTTCATGACAAGATTCAACAAAACGACATTAATATCACAAGACTCCGCACTAGTGGCGGGAGGAGCAATCGGAGTACTAATAAAATCATTATTATTAGCATTGGAAAAATCACACAATTTGGTGTTTTCCTGAGTCATCGTGACTACGCAAACAAGATTGGAAGCAAGCAAGAGATCTGACAAGAAAAAGGCAAACAAAAAAGAGGACGAATAAAATGGCAAATTTGGTGAAGTGGGGGAGAGGAAAACGAGAGGCAAATGGCAAAAAATGTAATTGAAGGAGATGAGATTCTTGATTAGGAATCATGTAGATGTTGATGGTGTCTCCTCGGCGCCAGAGATTGGCGACCGCTTCCTCCCCGGCAACGGCGCCAGAAATTCCTTTGACGTGGCTTGAGACTGCGTTGGTATTTCCCCAAAGATGAAGGGATGATGCATCACAGCGACGGTAAGTATGTCCCTCAGTTATGAAACCAAGGTATTGAACCAATAGGAGGATCACCAACACAACGTAAACATCACCTGCACAGAAAGAACAAATACTTGCAACCCGACGCGAAAGAGAGGTTGTCAATCTCTCTACAGTAAAAAGATAGATTGGGATAAGATAGATTGGATATATAGATCTCTCAAGAACGCAAAATAAAAGAGGCAAATAAAAAGTGCAGCAAGGTATTTTTGGGTTTTTGGAATAATAGATCTGAAAACAAAAGCGGCAAAAAGATAGATCGGAAAGCAATATGTTGGTAAAGTAGACCCAGGGCCCTAGGTTTCACTAGTGGCTTCTCTCATGAGTATAGCACACGGTGGGTGAACAAATTACTGTTGGGAAATTGATAGAAGATCAAATAATCATGACGATATCCAAGGCGATGATCATTATATAGGTATCACGTCCAAGATAAGTAGACCGAAACGATTCTGCATCTACCACTATTACTTCACACATCGACCGCTATGCAGTATGCATCTAGTGTATCAAGTTCATGGAAAAACGGAGTAATGCAATAAGAACGGTGACATGATATAGACAAGATATATTCATGTAGGAATAGACCCCATCTTGTTATCCTTAATGGCAACGATACATGCGTGCCTTGCTACCCCTTTTGTCACTGGGAAAGGACACCGCAAGATCGAACCCATCACAAAGCACCTCTTCCCATGGCAAGAAAAATCGATCTAGTCGGCCTAACTAAACCAAAGATTCGAAGAAGAAATACGAGGCTATAAGTAATCATGCATATAAGAGATCAAAGAAGACTGAAATAATATTCATGGATAGAAACAATCATGAACTCAAAATTCATCGGATCCCAACAAACACACCGCAAAAGTTTACATCAAATAGATCTCCAAGAGACCATTGTATTGAGAATCAAAAGAGAGAGAGGAAGCCATCTAGCTACTGCCTACGGACCCGTAGGTCTATGGTGGACTACTCACGCATCATCGGAGAGGCACCTATGAGGAAGATGAACCCCTCCGTGATGGTGTTTAGATTGGATCTCGCAGTTCTGGAACTTGCGGCGGCTGGAATTGTGTTTCGTCGACTCCCCTAGGGTTTTTGGAATATTTGGCAATTTATAGGCATCAGAGGCGGTGGGGAGGGGCCCCGAGGAGGGCACAACCCATCAGGGCGCACCGGGGCCCCCCTGGCGCGCCCTGGTGGGTTGTGGTCTCCATGGCCCACCTCTTTGGCACTTCTTTGGCCCACTGGGTGTCTTCTGGTCAGAAAAAATCTCAAAAAAGTTTCGTCGTGATTGGACTCCGTTTGGTACTGATATTCCGCGAAGTGAAAAACAAGCAAAAATAGCAACTGGCACTATGTCAATAGGTTAGTCCCAAAAAATGATATAAAGTTGTTATAAAATGATTGTAAAGCATCCAAGAATGATAATATAACAACATGGAACAAGCAAAAATTATAGATACGTTGGAGACGTATCAGTAAGCGCGGATGGAATTGAAGCGGCGCTTTATGTGTCTGGTCCTCTTGTGAAACCCGGGCACTTTGGCTAGAGCAATGGCGCGAGTGTTATCACACAAGAGAGTCATCGGATCCAGTGCATTGGGCACAACTCCGAGATCTGTCATGAACTGCTTCATCCAGACTCCTTCCTTCGCCGCTTCCGAAGCAACGATGTACTCTGTTTCACATGTAGAATCAGCTACCACACTTTGCTTGGAACTGCACCAGCTTACCGCCCCACCATTCAGAATATATACGTATCTGGTTTGAGACTTAGAGTCATCCGGATCTGTGTCAAAGCTAGCATCGACGTAACCCTTTACGACGAGCTCTTGATCACCTCCATAGACGAGAACCATTTCCTTAGTCCTTTTCAGGTACTTAAGGATATTCTTGACCGCTGTCGAGTGTTCCATTCCTAGATCACTTTGAAACCTCCCTGCCATACTTATGGCGAGGCTGACATCTGGTCTTGTGCACAACATCGCATACATGATAGAGCCTATGGCTGAAGCATAGGGGGTGACACTCATCTTTTCTCTATCCTCTGTAGTCGCCGGGCATTGAGTCTTACTCAACTTCACACATTGTAAGACAGGCAAGAACCCTTTCTTGGACTGATCCATTTTGAACTTCTTCAAAACCTTATCAAGATATGTGCTTGTGAAAGTCCTATTAAGCGTCTCAATCTATCTCTATAGATCTTGATGCCTAATATGTAAGCAGCTTCTCCGAGGTCTTTCATTGAAAAACTCTTGTTCAAATATATCTTCACGCTTTCTAAAAGTTCTATATTGTTTCCAATCAGCAATACGTCATGCACATATAATATTAGAAACGCTATAGAGCTCCCACTCACTTTCTTGTAAATACAAGCTTCTCCATAAACTTGTATGAACCCAAACGCCTTGATCACCTCATCAAAGCGAAGATTCCAACTCCGAGATGCCTGCACCAGTCCATAAATGGATCGCTGGAGCTTGCGCACTTTGTCAGCATTTTTAGGATTGACAAAACCTTCTGGTTGCATCATATACAACTCTTCCTTAAGAAAACCATTAAGGATCGCCATAATCCTGACGGACTTAAGCATCGCTACGGGAGAGAAAGTCTCATCGTAGTCAACTCCTTGAACTTGTGAAAACCCTTTTGCAACAAGTCGAGCTTTATAGACAGTGACATTACTGTCTGCGTCTGTCTTTTTCTTAAAGATCCATTTTATTCTGTATGGCCTTACGATCGTGTCGTAAGTCCTTAAAGTCCACACTTTGTTCTCATACATGGATCTTATCTCGGATTTCATGGCCTCTAGCCATGTTGGAATCCGGGCCCACCATCGCTTCTTCATAGCTCGTAGGTTCACTGTTGTCTAACAACATGACCTCCAAGACAGGATTGTCGTACCACTCTGGGGCGGTACGATTCCTTGTCGACCTGCGAGGATCAGTAGTAACTTGATCTGAAGTTTCATGATCATCATCATTAGCTTCCTCTTCACTTGGTGTAGACGCCGCAGAAACATCTTTTTGCATCGCACTACTATCCAATTGAAGTGACGGCTCAGTAACCTCATCAAGTTCTACCTTCCTCCCACTCAATTCTTTCGAGAGAAACTCTTTCTCGAGAAAGGACCTGTTCTTAGCAACAAACACTTTGCCTTCGGATCTGAGATAGAAGGTATACCCAACTTTTTCCTTAGGGTAACCTATGAAGACGCATTTGTCCGCTTTAGGTTCAAGCTTATCAAGTTGAAGCCTTTTCACATAAGCGTCACAGTCCCAAACTTTAAGAAACGACAGCTTAGGTTTCTTGCCAAACCATAATTCATACGGTGTCGTCTCAACGGATTTTGATGGTGCCCTATTTAAAGTGAATGCGGTTGTCTCTAATGCATAACCCCAAAACGATAGTGGCAGATCAGTGAGAGACATCATAGATCTCACCATATCCAATAGAGTACGATTATGACGCTCGGACACACAATTATGCCATGGTGTTCCAGGTGGCGTTAGTTGTGAAACAATTCCACACTGTCTCAAATGCATACCAAACTCATAACTCAGATATTCTCCACCACGATCAGATCGTAGAAACTTTATCTTCTTGTTACGATGATTTTCTACTTCACTCTAAAATTCCTTGAACTTTTCAAATGTTTCAGACTTGTGTTTCATTAAGTAAATATACCCATATCTACTTAAATCATCAGTGAAGGTAAGAAAATAACGATATCCACCGTGTGCCTCAACAGTCATCTGTCCGCACACATCAGTATGTATGATTTCCAACAAGTCACTTGCCCGCTCCATTGTACCGGAGAACGGGGTTTTCGTCATCTTGCACATGAGGCATGGTTCACATGTATCAAGCGATTCAAAATTGAGTGATTCCAAAAGTCCATCAGCATGGAGCTTCTTCATGCGTTTTACACCAATATGACCTAAGCAGCAGTGCCACAAGAAAGTGGTACTATCATTATTAACTTTGCATCTTTTGGCATCAATGTTATGAATGTGTGTATCACTACTATCGAGATTCAACAAGAATAAACCATTCACATTGGGTGCATGACCATAAAAGATGTTACTGATATAAATAGAACAACCATTATTCTCTGATTTAAATGAATAACCGTCTCGTAATAAACAAGATCCAGATATAATGTTCATGCTCAATGCAGGCACCAAATAACAATCAACCTTGGAACCATTTCCGACGCGCATCGTCACTTCATCCTTCGCCAGCCTCTGTTTATTCCGTGGTTCCTGTTTCGAGTTACAAATATGAGCAACCGAACCCGTATCAAATACCCAGGCACTACTACGAGATCTAGTGAGGTACACATCAATAACATGTATATCATATATACCTTTGTTGACGTTGCCAGCCTTCTTATCAGCCAGGTACTTGGGGCAATTCCGCTTCTAGTGGCTAGTTCCCTTGCAATAGAAGCACTCAGTCTCATGCTTGGGTCCAACCTTGGGTTTCTTCACGGGAGTGGCAACTTGCTTCCCACCCTTCTTGAAGTTTCCCTTCTTTCCCTTGCCTTTCTTGAAACTAGTGGTTTTATTCACCATCAACACTTGATGCTCCTTTTTGATTTCTACTTCCGCGACTTTCAGCATCGCGAACAGCTCGGAGACAGACTTTTCCATCCCTTGCATATTATAGTTCATCACGAAGCCTTTGTAGCTAGGTGGCAGTGACTGGAGAATTTTTTCAGCCACCATTTTGGGCGGAAGCTGGACTCCCAAATCATTCAAACGGTTGTAGTACCCAAACATTTTGTGTAGGTGCTCACTGACAGAACTATTCTCCTCCATCTTGCAGGCGAAGAACTTATCGGAGGTCTCATACCTCTCGATCTGGGCATTTGCTTAAAATATTAACTTCAACTCATGGAACATCTCATATGCTCCATGGCGTTCAAAAGGCTTTTGAAGTCCCGATTCTAAGTCGTACATCATGGCGCACTGAACTATAGAGTAGTCATCAGAACGTGTCTGCCAGGCGTTCACAACATCCACAGACGACGCTGAAGGGGGTGGCACACCAAGCGGTGCATCAAGGACATAAGCCTTCTGCGAAGCCATGAGGATAATCCTCAGATTATGGACCCAGTCCACATAGTTACTTCAATCATCTTTCAACTTAGCTTTCTCTAGGAACGCATTAAAATTCAGGGGAGCTACTACGTGAGCCATTGATCTACAACATAATTTTGCAAAGACAACTTTAGACTATGTTCATGATAATGAGTTCAATTAATCATATTACTAAAGAACTCCCACTCAAATCAACATCCCTCAGGTTGTCTAACTGTAACATGATCCAAATCCACCAACCCAAGTCCGATCATCATGTGGGATGAGGTGGTTTCAATGGTGAACATCTCCATGTTGATCATATCTACTATATGACTCATGTTCGACCTTTCGGTCTCCTGTGTTACGAGGCCATGTCTGTACATGCTAGGCTCGTCAAGGTTAACCTAAGTATTCTGCGTGTGTAAATCTGGCTTACACCCGTTGTATGCGAACGTAGAGTCTATCACACCCGATCATCACGTGGTGCTTTGAAATGATGAACCTTTGCAATGGTGCATACTTAGGGAGAACACAATTTTATCTTGAAATTTTTAGTGAGGGATCATCTTATAATGCTACCGTCGTTCTAAGAAAAATAAGATGCATAAAAGGATTAACATCATGAACACCCAAGATCTATCTATGGAGATCAACAGCTACGAGAGGGGGAGTGCATCTACATACCCTTGTAGATCGCTAAGCAGGAAGCGTTAAGAAACGCGGTTGGTGTAGTCGAACGTCTTCGCGATCCAATCATGATCCGTCCCGCGATCCAATCTTGTTCCGTTCCGATCTAGCGCCGAACAGACGACACCTCCGCATTCAACACACGTACAGCTCGATGACGTCTCTGCCTTATTGATCTAGCAAGCAAGGGCAGAGAGGTAGATGAGTTCTCTGACAGCACGACGGCGTGGTGGCGGTGGTGGTGGAGCTATCCCGGCAGGGCTTTGCCAAGCATTTCCGAAACAAATCTAGAGGAGAAAAACGATCTAGGGGAGAGGGAGGGCTGCGCCGTGGCTTCTGGTGTGGATGCCCTCCCTCTCCTCTCATATATATAGGGGGAAGGGAGGAGGGGGGCGGCGCCCTAGGGTTCCCCCCTAGGGGGCGGCGGCCAAGGGGTGGCTTGGCCCCCAAGTTTGGGTGGTCGGCCCCCCTTAGGCTTTGCCCCACCAGCCCTTGGCCGCATGGGCCTAGGTGGGAGGGGCGGCCAGCCCACCAGGGGCTGGTACGCCCCCTCTCACAGCCCATGGGGCCCTCCGGGGCAGGTGGACGCATCCGGTGGACCCCCGGAACCCCTTCCGGTACTCCCGATGGAATCCGGCAAACCCCGAAACTATTCCGATGCCCGAATACCAACTTCCCATATATGAATCTTTAACTCCGGACCATTCCGGAACTCCTCGTGACGTCCAGGATCTCATCCGGGACTCCGAACAACCTTCGGTCACCATCATGTATAACTCAACAATACCAAATCGTCACCGAACGTTAAGTGTGCAGACCCGGCGGGTTCGAGAACTACGCAGACATGACCGAGACACCTCTACGGTCAATAACCAACAGTGGACCTGGATGCCCATATTGGTTCCTACATATTCTACGAAGATCTTTATCGGTCGAACCACTATGTCAAGGATTCAATCAATCCCGCATGTAGTTCCCTTTGTCCATCGGTATGTTACTTGCCCGAGATTCAATCGTGGGTATCTCCATACCTAGTTCAATCTCATTACCGGCAAGTCTCTTTACTCGTTCCATAATACAAGATCCCGTGACTAACTCCCTAGTCACATTGCTTGCAAGCTTCTTATGATGATGTATTACCGAGTGGGCCCAGAGATACCTCTTTGTCATACGGAGTGACAAATCCCAGTCTCGATCCACGCCAACTCAACAGACACCCTCGGAGATACCTATAGAGCACCTTTATAGTCACCCAGTTACGCTATGACGTTTGATACACACAAGGCATTCCTCCGGTGTCTGGGAGTTGCATGATCTCATGGTCGTAGGAACATGTACTTGACATGGATAAAGCAGTAGAAATAAACTGACATGATCAACTACTATGCTTACGGTTGGGTCTTGTCCATCACATCATTCTCCTAATGATGCGATCCGGTTATCAAATGACAACTCATGTCTATGGTCAGGAAACCTTGACCATATTTGATCAACGAGCTAGTCTAGTAGAGGCTCACTAGGGACACAATGTTGTCTATGTATCCACACATGTATCTGAGTTTCCGATCAATACAACTATAGCATGGATAATAAACGATTATCATGAACAAGGAAATATGATAATAACTATTTTATTATTGCCTCTAGGGCATATTTCCATCACATCATTATTAGGGCACTGTCTAAGTGAGGAGAGGATGATGGAGACAATGATTCCCCCACAAATCAGGATGAGACTCCGGACGAAAAATAAAAGAAAAAAAGAGAAAGAATAAGAAAGAAAGAAAAAGGAGAGAAAAAGAAAAAATAAATGAGAGAAAAGAGAGAAGGGACAGTGCTACTACCTTTTATTCCACACTTGTGCCTCAAAGTGGCACCTTGTTCTTCATATAGAGAGTCTCGTGTTTATCACTTTCATATGCTAGTGGGAAATTTTCATTATAGAACTTGGCTTGTATATTCCAATGATGGGCTTCCTCAAATGTCCGAGGTCTTCATGAGCAAGCAAGTTGGATGCACACCCACTTAGCGTCCATTGAGCTTTCATATACTTATAGCTCTAGTGCATCCTTTGCATGGTAATACCTACTCCTCGCATTTATATCAATTGATGGGCATCTCCATAGCTCGTTGACACGCCTAGTTGAAGCGAAGACTTTCTTCTCCACTTTCATCCCTTTGAAACCTACCACCATATTCTATTCCACCTTTATGCTATATCCATGGTTTACGCTTATATATTGCGCAAGTAATAAAAAGCTGAAGCGCGTTAAAAAGTACGATCCAATTGCCTGACTTGACACCATGGTGCTTGACATTTGTATTTATGTGGTCAAGACGGAGCCATGCTATTCCTGTATGATAAAATGAATAGGGGTAAACATTCTTTTTGGATCGTATACTTTGAAACTTGATGATTATGTTTCTTATGTTTATAATATTACTATGTTGATATTTATTAGTTCATCATTTCTCAATGAACAAACCTGCAATAGATTACATGTTGGGTAGCATGTCCCATAAAAAATTCTTGTTTTTATCGTTTACCTACTCGAGGACGAGCAGGAATTAAGCTTGGGGATGCTGATACGTCTCCAAGGTATCTATAATTTTTTATCGTTCTATGCTTTTATATTATCATTCTAGGATACGTTTTGGGTGTTTATTTACCAATTAATATTATTTTTGAGCACTATCCTATTGACCTAGTGCCTAGTGCCAGTTGTTGTTTTCTGCATGTTTTTTTCTTTTCAGGTTTACCATACCAAACGAAGTCCAATTGACCCAAAACTTTAATATGATTTTTTCTGGACCAAAAGAAGACCTGGAAGCTTCGGGAGGAGGCGAGAGGCTGTACGAGGCAGCCATGACCCAACAGGGCGCGCCAGGGGGCTAGGCCGCGCCCTGATGGGTCGTGGCTCCCTCGGCCGCCCCTCTCGTGCCCCTCTCTGGCCTATATATCCTCAAATATTCCAAAAACCCTAGGGGAGATCCCGAAACACTTTTTCCGTCATCGCAAGTCTTTGTTCCACCGCGTACCCATCTGGCGGCCTTTTCCGGCGATCTGCCGGAGGGGGAATCGATCACGGAGGGGCTCTACATCATCCTTGCTGCCTCCGTGATGAGTTGTGAGTACTTCACTACAGACCTACGAGTCCGTAGTTAGTATCTAGATGGCTATCTCTCTCTCTTTTGATCTTTAATACGATGATCATCGCATCTTCGCTTTGATCTATTCGATGTAATCCTTTTGTGCGGTTCTTTTGTTGGGATCTGATGAATTGTGGATTTATGTTCAGATTATTCGTGAAAAGTATTTGAGTCACCTCTGATTATTATGATTCTTATTTGCATGATCATTATAGCTTCGTAAATCTCTCCGATCTATTGAAATAGTTTGGCCAACTAGATTGATATTTCCTCAGTGAGAGGGGTGTGTTGTGGTGGGTTCAATCTGGCGGTGCTCTATATCCCAGTGACAGAAAGGGACAAGACACATCTTTGTATTGTTGCCACTAAGGATAAAACGATGGGGTTAGTTCATATTAATTGAATTATCTTTGTCTACATCATGTCATCGTTCTCCAAGCATTACCCTGTTTTACTTAATACTCTAGATGCATGTTGGATAGCGGTCGATGGGTGGAGTAATAGTAATAGGTGCAGGTAGGAGTGGGCCTATTTGCTTATGGACGTGATGCCAATATATACATGATCATTTCCGTGAATATTGCATAACTATCCGCTTTTCTATCAATTGCCCAACAGCAATTTGTTTACCCACCGTATGCTTACTATACGAGAGATGCCACTAGAGAACACTACGGCCCCCAGGTCTATCCTCTTATAAATTTACAAACACATTCAATACCTTGCTGCGTTTTATTTTGTTTTATTTTATTTTCCAATTTACAATTATCTATTATCATCTACACATCTCATTTACATGCAAATAACAAGACCAAGGGGATTGACAACCCTCTTGTCGCGTTGGGTGCAAGTGTTTGCTCTTTTGTGTGCAACCGCTGAAGACGGTTGATGACCGATATTCCTATTGGTTCGATAAACCTTGGTTCTTTACTGAGGGAAATACTTACCCGCATTGTGCTGCATCACCCATTCCTCTTCACGGAAAACCCAACGCAGATCACAAGCATCAGAGCAGCAGACGCAAATGGTCACCCCCGCCGCTGAAATTAGGTGAAATGGGTGCAGCGGTGGGCGGCGGAGCTTTCTAGTGGCCCGGGGCAGCCGGGGGGCAGCACCTAGAGACGGGGATGTGCGGTGGCGGCGGCAGCGAGGTGTGCAAGCAAGAAACTAAAGCCGGCGGAAATGCTTGGCGCCAAGGGAAAGAGCCTGCAAAGGTCGGGCGATTCCCGCACATATGGAGGAAACGGGCTCACGGTTGTGGGACCCCGCAACAAAATTCCGGGACAATGCGATTCGCGGGATCTATTCAAGCTGGGATATGGGATGGATCTCGCAAACCGGCGGTTATTTTAGTGGACGGCCCGGTTTGCAGGATCTGCTAGAGATGCTCTAACAACGGAAAAATAGAAGAACCAAATGGGTGTGCTGCTTTGAGATATTAGGTAGGAATGTCTACTGAAATATGGTGGCTGCATATTCTTTCAAAAAAAATAGGGTCGGTGGATGGAAAGAATTTCATATGATTTTTCTTTGAAAAATTATACATATGAAATTGAGAGGATTCTAATATGTACGTGACATTCCGATTGTGTGTTTTCTTGTCCCTATGCTTTGAGTTTCACACAGTTGAAAAAAGCCTATGAATTACTCCCAAAACACATTTTAGCGTTTGGCTTATGGCCGCATATTGATAAAGTGCAATGTATTTATGTGGTAGTCGGCAAAAGGTCGGCTTCTTCACCTTTGAAAATAAGAAAGAAAAGCATGCACCAACTACGCACCACATCAACAAAAAATCATACATAAATCGGTTAGAGAGGCGAAGGTAAACGTTTTTTGAAATTCAAGAAAAGAACACTTCTATAGAATTTACAAGCCTATAACAAGGCAACGGCCCCACATGCGACATGTAAGATGGCAGTGGTCGAGAATACCCTCATGGGCTCGTGGCGCTGGCGCTAACAAATGGCCAAGCTCTGTCCCACTTTCCTCGGTTTTTGTAATGTCTAGTAGATTTTTGGCTTTTGTATGAACACTATCTAAGATGCAAAAGTCGTGGTACTTCCACGAGTGATGTTTGGAGCGAATATAGCGGGGATCAACTCCATTGAACTATGTGTGAATTCATTAATCAATAGTGACATGTACTCAGTTTCAGAATTGGTTGCGTTGAATTGAACCCAATTATTGTATGTGACTTTGAGTGGCAAGCGAATACCGAGCTACCCGCGTCGTACCAAAACCAGCACCCGCATCGCTTCTCGGGAGGGGGGCGGCTCGGGCGAACCGTAGCGCCGTCGCCGCTACCCCCTACTCTTGCCCCTCCCCTCGCCGCCGCTAGGCAACGTTGGCGGGCAAAGCTCACGTGGCGGCCGGCGGTGGCGGGCCGTCTCCTCTCGCGCGGCGGGAGCCCCTACTGGCGCAGCGCGTCGGCCCGGGATGAGGCGTTCGACTGGCGGCGGGTGGATGCCGGGGCGGCGGTCCCGGGACCTGGCAGGGATGTGCCAGTTGCGGCGGCTGTACGGGCAGCACGACGGCCGGATCTGGCGGCGCATGACGGTGGTCTTGCCGTGGCGTCTCCCTAGATCTTATCTAGCGTGGTGGCCATGGGGGCAGGGGTTGCACGACTCTGTGGTGGGCAGGTGGAGCAGGAGCGGAGCGGGGGCTGGCAACGTGGCTTGCAGGCGCAGGCGACACGTGGACGCTGGGCTGGCTCGGGCAGATCTGGCCGTCTGGCCTGCGGGCGGCGCCGGGGCTCCCATCGACGTTGCTCCGGTGCTGGTACGCTGGGGCGGCGGCTCGAGACTGCTGTGGAATCGCCCTCTTCTGTCCAGGACAGAGGCGTGACGAGGTGGCCAGCCGGGTATCACGGCTGATGTGCGGTGGCATCTTGGCAGTGGCCTTGCATTCCTTGGCCGTGAGGGCGGCAGGGTTGTGGTGAGTGGATGCATGCCCTAGTCTCCCTCGACCAGGGGTTGGGTGGACACGCCTGTTGGGTGGCGCGATGGCGGGTGGTTGGCGGCGCGGCGGCATCCAGCTCCACCCTATTCACGGTGATGGCCCAAGGTGGTAGCTTTGCCCCCCTTCTAGTTTGCTGCGCTCCAGAATTTTGATGGACATGGAAGAGCAGAAATCCGGGGCGGCTGCGGCTGCGAGCAATGACGACGCTTGCGGGCGCCGTTTCCTCCCTGGGGGCGTTGTCATGGCCATGTCCATCCCCTCTTGGCATCGGGGGAAACCCTAGGCTCGGTTCGCCGGGCCAGGCAGTGGCGGCGTCCTGGGGTCGTCCCCTTCTTGGAGGCGTTGCCTAGGTGCTTGGGGTGTCATCCGTAGGAGTGGCTGGTAGGTGGCCACAGTCGCCTCGGCTGTGAAACTTGGAGTGCCAGGTTGTCATGTGCGGGTTGTTGATGTGGGCATGAGCATCTAGGGCGCCATGTACTCCATCATCGATACCATTTCGTCGGTGTCTTCTTCGAGTCAGGCTAGCTCCTGCTGTCCACTTGCTGATCTTCTAGGCACCATGGGTGGAGAGTGCATTGATCTAGTTTGGTTGGGTGTTTTGCCATGCGTTGAGGTGTTTGATACTGGAAGACACGGCTTGTGTGCTTTGTTTCTGTCCTTTTCGCCGTTGTTTGGCTTGAGTTTGGGCAAGGCGGGTTAGCCGCCGGTGTTGTCACGGTGGATGTGGGTGCTAACCTTGGGGTGGCACGTTGTCGAAAGGCACTGTATCAACCGTCTTGGCTCTTCTTCTATGAATGTATGATACGCATGCTTGTGCGTATTCGAGGAAAAAAATTGTACGTGACTTTGTGCTAGCATTGTTCTAGGCATTTTCATGGCTATCCAATCATGAGATGGATTATGACAACACCCCTTCCACAGTTATATTGTGACGCAAATGGATCATCTTCGCCTGGAGGGGATGACATAGTATGGTGTGAAGCATAAGTGTACAATGAAATTCCATTACAATAGTGAAAGATCATGGATGTCGCCTAGAGGGGGGGGGTTGAATAGGCGCTTTAAAATAATTACGGTTTGGGATTGAACAAATGCGGAATAAAACTAGCGTTTAATTTGTCAAGCACAAAACCTAAAACAACTAGGCTCAGCTAAGTGCACCAACAACTTATGCTAAGCTTGATAAATAACTAAGAGATAGCAAGATATATAGCATGAAACACTATGGCTATCACAAAGTAAAGTACATGAGTAAAGAGCTCGGGTAAGAGATAACTGAGGCACGCAAAGCGATGTATCCCGAACTTTACACGCTTGCGGATGCTAATCTCCGTTTGGAGCGGTGTGGAGGCACGATGCTCCCCAAGAAGCCACTAGGGCCATCGTAATATCCTCACCCCCTTGCACCATGCAAGATGTCATGATTCCACTAAGGGGCTGATACGTCTCCAACGTATCTACTTTTCCAAACACTTTTGCTCTGGTTTTGACCTCTAATTTGCATGATTTGAATGGAACTAACCCGGACTAACGTTGTTTTCAGCAGAACTACCTTGGTGTTATTTTTGTGCAGAAATAAAAGTTCTCGGAATTGGACGAAACTTTTTGTGGGTTTTTTCTGGGAATTATAAGGAATTATGGAGTGAAGACCTGCCAGAGGGAGGCCACCTGTGGGGCACAAGCCAACAGGGCGCCCCCCTAGGCCACGCCCTGATGGCTTGTGCGGCCCACGTGGCCCCTCCGACCCTGATTCCAGTGCTATAAAATCTCATCTTCGGAGAAAAAAATCAAAGAGAAGTTTTCATCACGTTTCATGAGACGGAACCGCCGCCACCTCCTGTTCTTCCTCGGGAGGGCTGATCTGGAGTCCGTTTGGGGCTCCGGAGAGGGGGAATCGTCGCCGTTGTCATCGCCAACCCTTCTCCATCAACACCGCCATGATGCTCACTACCGGAGTGAGTAATTCCTTTGTAGGCTTACTGGATGGTGGTGGGATTGGATGAGATTGATCATGTAATCGAGTTAAGTTTGATAGGGCTTGATCCCTAGTATCCACTATGTTCTCAGATTGATGTTGCTATGACTTTGCTATGCTTAATGCTTGTCACAAGGGCCCAAGTGCCATGATTTCAGATCTGAACATATTATATTACCTCTGATTATAAGATTGATTTGATTCTTATGTTGCAAGTTGTATGCACCTATTACGTGTCTTGATCTGCATACCCCAAGGTGACAATAATTGAGATTCTTTTCGGTGATTGCCGTAGTTTGAGAGTTCATGTATTCACTATGTGTTAATGCTTTGTTCTGGTTCTCTATTAAAAGGAGGCCTTAATATCCCTTAGTTTCCAATAGGACCCCCCTGCGACGGGAGGGTAGGACAAACGATGTCATGCAAGTTCTTATCGCAAGCACGTATGACTATATACGGAATACATGCCTACATTATATTGATGAATTGGAGCTAGTTCTGTGTCGCCCTCATGTGTAACTATTACATGATTGATGTCATCTAGATCATTATCCATCACCGATCCACGTGCCTATGCTTTACATATACTAAATTTTCTAAGTTACTATTGCTACTACTACTGTCACAACTGCTACAAAATTGTTGATGTCACTACTACTGTTACTTTTGCTACTACTATTTGCCGTGCTACTAAACCTTTGCTGTAGAGAGATAACCCAGGTGCGGTTGATTGCACAACTCAACTGTCAAGGCCAATAAATATTCTTTGGCTCCCCTTGTGTCGAACCAATAAATTAGAGTGAAACACTACCCGTGAAGACTATCGCGATCCCCTATACCTGTGGGTTATCAAGACCTTTTTCTGGCGCCGTTGCCGTGTGATACGTCTCCAACGTATCTATAATTTTTGCTTGTTGCATGCTGTTATATTATCATTCTTGGATGTTTTATAATCATTTTATAGCAACTTTATATCATTTTTTGGGATTAACCTATTGACATAGTGCCAAAGTGCCAGTTGCTGTTTTTGCTTGTTTTTTACTTCGCAGAAAATCAATATCAAACGGAGTCCAATCGCGACGAAACTTTTTGGAGATTTTTTCTGGACCAGAAGACACCGAATGGGCCAAAAAAGAGCCAGGAAGGTGGTCTGTGGAGAGCACAACCCACCAGGGCGCGCGAGTGAGGCCCCGGTGTGACCTGATGGGTTGTGCCCTCCACGGGGCCCCTCTGCATTGCCTCTGATGCCTATAAATTCCCAAATACTCCAAAAACCATAGTGGAGTCGACGAAACACAATTCCAGCCGCCGCAAGTTCCAGAACCTCGAGATCCAATCTAAACACCATCACGGAGGGGTTCATCTTCTTCATAGGTGCCTCTCCGATGATGCGTGAGTAGTCCACCATAGACCTACGGGTCCGTAGGCAGTAGCTAGATGGCTTCCTCTCTCTCTCTCTCTTATGATTCTCAATACAATGGTCTCTTGGAGATCTATTTGATGTAAACTTTTGCGGTGTGTTTGTTGGGATCCGATGAATTTTGAGTTCATGATCAGTTTCTATCCATGAATATTATTTGAGTCTTCTTTGATCTCTTATATGCATGATTACTTATAGCCTCGTATTTCTTCTTCGAATCTTTGGTTTAGTTAGGCCAACTAGATCGATTTTTCTTGCCATGGGAAGAGGTGCTTTGTGATGGGTTCGATCTTGCGGTGTTCTTTCCCAGTGACAGAAGGGGCAGCAAGACACGCATGTATCGTTGCTATTAAGGATAACAAGATGGGGTCTATTCCTACATGAATAGATCTTGTCTACATCATGTCATCATTTTATTGCATTACTCCGTTTTTCCATGAACTTAATACACTAGATGCATGCTGGATAGCGGTCGATGTGTGGAGTAATAGTGGTAGATGCAAGCAGGAGTCGGTCTACTTATCTTGGACGTGATGCCTATATAATGATCATCGCCTTGGATATCGTCATGACTATTCGATTTTCTATCAATTGCCCAACAGTAATTTGTTCACCCACCGTGTGCTATACTCATGAGAGAAGCCACTAGTGAACCCTACGACCCCCGGGTTTACTTTTCCATCATATTGCTTTCAGATCTATCTTTCTGCATCTTTGTTTTCAGATCTACAAAACTAAAAACCCAAAAACATATTTCTGCATATTTTATTTGCCTTTTCTATTTTGTGTTCTTGAGAGATCTATCTCTCCTATCTATTACTACCTAATCTATCTTTTTACCGTAGAGAGATTGACAACCTCTCTTCCGCGTCGGGTTGCAAGTATTTGTTGTTTGTGTGCGGGTGCTGCTTATTGGGTGGTGGTGATCCTCCTACTGGTTCGATAACCTTGGTTTCATAATTGAGGGAAATACTTACCGTCGCTGTGCTGCATCATCCCTTCCTCTTTGGGGAAATACTGACGCAGTCTCAAGCCACGTCACCGTGGAGCATAGCTCTATTTATTGTGTTAACTTGAGGATATCCAATTGCCACTATGAAGAATCTGAAGGATAATCGAACTAAGATCATCCCCTCTCGTACGAGAGCAGCTAAGGAACTGCCATCTAGCTCTGCTTTTGATTCACCTACTGTTCTGAATTAGCTTGTTACACCACCGCCTGTTGATCGTCCTGATATGTCACATGAACTTGATGATGCTACTTCTGAAATTAATGATGATACTATTGCTACACATGCTGAAATTGAAACTGTGCCACTGAATGAATTACTTGATGCTCATATTGCTAAAGCTAGAGAACTTGAAAATGCTGAAACTGATGAGGACTTTGAATCACCTGTTACACCTCGCTCTCCTAATAGATATGAATTGCCTCATGTACCTGAAGATTATGTCATGGATAAGGAAACATCTAGGGATTTCTTTGCTTGTGAAAATAGAGATGACTTGAAGAAACTGCTATGCAAACTAAAAGAAAAATCTATGATGGAGAAAATGAAATATGATCCTAAATTTGCTACTTCTCCTATATTTGTTACTGATAAGGATTATGAGTTCCCTGTGGACCCTGAGTTAATTCATATAGTAGAGTTTGATCCTTTCCACGAATATGAAAATGAAACTGTTGTCGAACACCTTATGAAACTAAACGATATTGCTGCTCTGTTTACCAATGATGAAAAGATACATTACTATTATATCCTTAAGCCTTTTCCTTTCTCGCTAAAAGGCGAGGCCAAGGAATGGTTCCTTTCTCTTGCACCTGGTTGTATGCGTAGTCCCCAGGATATGCTTCATTACTTTTCTGAAAAATATTTTCCTGCTCATAAGAAACAAGCTGCCTTACAGGTGTCGGTGTCAAAACCGGCGGATCTCGGGTAGGGGGTCCCGAACTGTGAGACCTGGATCGATGGTAACAGGAGACGAAGGGGACAAGGTTTTACCCAGGTTCGGGCCCCCCTATGGAGGTAATACCCTATGTCCTGCTTGATTATATTGATTGTATGGGGATTACAGAGTTGATCTACTTCGAGATCAAGTAACTAAACCCTAGATGAGTTCTGTTGTCCTACCACCTAAAACCCTCCGGCTTATATAGACGCCAGGGGTCCCTAGGGTTTACACATGGTCGGTTACACGTCGAAGGGATAAACATGCCTATTCACTACTCCAAACGTGGAAGGCAGGCCATGATTCTCGAAGCTTCCTCCTTGGAGACGAGATCTTCAATCCTTCCAATATTCGGCAAGTGGCCCATATAGTCCGGCCCATAAGTAATAGGTCGACCTCCCGAGGACCCCTTAAACCAGGACTCCCTCAGTAGCCCCCGAACTAGCCTCCAACGCCAAGGGTCCAAGCTCCAGCTGCTTCAAATGATTAGAGTCTTCGGCTTGCGAGGCGAGTTCCTTTCTCCGAACAATGCTCGGCCGAGTTAGTTCGGCCCCCGTCGACGTGTAGTTTCTCCGATCATAGATCGTCCGAACATCATGAGTAACCGGCCCTGAAGGCCAAACGTCAGGGAGTAAATAGTGACTTCTGACAACCTTTCAGACGAAAAGTCACGGCCCACCACGACCATTGAACTAGTCGAAAAGACCTGCTTCGTGGTTCGAGGCCGTTTACACTAGCACGATCCATCAATACACAGATCATGCCCCATTTTACACGGGATATGTTTGATCACGCGCGTATAACGGCACGCATGCCTTGGGAAGCGGAGAGATTCACGGCGCCGTGAAGGGAGGCTAACCGGCAGCAAGCTTTAATAAAAGGGGAAGAAAACCCCAAGGCTTATACGCATCTCGCATTCGTATCCCCGCTTCCCCCTTCTCCCGAGCTTCCAGAGCCCAGATCTAGGTTTCCCAATCCACTCCTCCTCCGAGCACAGCCATGGCCGGCTCAGGTTCTAGCGGCAAGTGGGAGGCTTCCTCAGTCACCGACCAGGACATCCGAGACCTCAAGGAGGCCGGATACCTCCCCGTCAACGTCTTCCACTGCGCCGCAGAGGAGGGTCAGGTGATCCCCACCCCCAAACCAGGTGAGAGGGTGGTCTTCATCCCTCACTTCATCAGAGGGTTAAGCTTCCCGCTTCACCCCTTCGTGAGGGGCCTCATGTTCTTCTACGGCCTCGACTTCCACGACCTCCTGCCGAATTCTTTTATGCATATATCGGCCTTCATCATCGTCTGCGAGGCGTTCCTGCGAGTCGAGCCACACTTCGGACTGTGGCTCAAGGTTTTTAACATCAAGCCGAAGTGTGTCGCCGGCGCACATGTGGATTGCGGCGGGGCAGTCATCGGCAAGCTTCCGCGCGCAGTGTGGCCATCCGACACCTTCATCGACACCATCAAGACCTGGCAAAAAGAGTGGTTTTACATCACCGAGCCAAGGGAGGAGGCTGGAACTGTTCCTGTCGAATTCAGATCAGGCCCTCCGACCAGATTGACCTCATGGGTCCGAAAGGGCCTTGACTGGGGGTCGGACACTGAGGTGGAGGACCTGCAGAGGGGCATCGCCTCCCTAATCAGGGAGGGAGTCGGCCTGACCAAAGTGGTCCAGGTTATGCTTCGGCGGCGCATCCTCCCCTGCCAGCGCCGGAGTTCTCCTATGTGGGATTACCGGACTGACGACGATCCTACAGTTCGTCAACTCTTCCGCACCATGCGGGAGAAGCTATGGAAGGCGTTGTTCAAGGCGCAGGAGAACTGACCGGGCAAGAAGGAGGACAAGGGCTTGAGCGCCATCAAGTCCCCACCCGAGGTATAGCATAGTTTCATTTCACCGGTTCTATCTTCCTAAAGATAGTCTAAGCATTTTTCGATCACCTTTCACAGGAATGGTTGAGCAAAGCCACGGGCATCAAGTGTCCGGCTCCACAGCCCGAAGACCCCAAGTCTCCGCTACTGTTGGAGATGCTCATCGTGGCGCCTTACAAGGCGCCAGAGAAGAAGGAGAAGAAGAAGCCAGGCCGAACAGGCCTGCGCAACAGGGACCAGCCAGAAGCTGTGTCCGAAGAGACCCACGCCTCCTCGAATCAAGAGGAGGAGCATGAGGGTGAGGAGGGAGGCGATTCCCCCCTTGCCGGAAAAAGGGCGGCGTCATCGGACGCTCCGGAGGACGTAGATCCTCCTGCCCTGAAGAAGACGCGCCGGACACAGGTAGCCCTGTCCGATGATAGTACGGACTCGGATACTGAGCCCGAGGATTTCGAGAGGGTTCCGCGAAGGAACCTCAGGGTTAAGCCCCCACCTCGAAGGTAAGGATCCGAAGATCTCGCGAGCTATTAGCGCTAAGTTTTTTAATGTTACTGACGTGTGAGTGCCTTCTGGCTTGCAGCCCACTGCGCGTTCTCCCCACCGATCAAGTTTCGGACGGGGAGACCCCGCCCGCCGAGCTAGCGGAGAGCGGAACCGCGTCGCACCCCACTCCTCCGAGCGCCACGAAGGACACCGCGGAGGTGTCATCCCAGCAGGCTCCTTTGGAGCCGGACACTGGAGGCGGGGGCGACGACGTCATGGTCGAGGCTAACACCTCGGCCGCCGAAGACCCGGGAGAGAAGCCCCTCCCGGATACTGAGGAGACCGGACAAGGAGATGCCCAGTCACCTCCAAGGTTGTCTCCGGAGCGCACCATGCCTCCGGAGGCACAGGTTCAATCCCCGGTCGAAGATCGGGTCAACCGACCACCACCGGCACCGCCGACCACTGGGTGGCCGGCTATGGGAGAGGCTCTGTCAAGCGCCCCCATCTCCGAAGAGCACCGCACCCTTATGGGTACGGTACTGCAGAGCATTCAGTCCGTGGATACCGGACTGAAGGAGGCCTTCAACGGTCTCCTGACGGGCTTTCAGGTGAGTCATGTAATGCTCTACTTTGTGAAATATTGATTTCTGTAAGTTATGATTATATGCATGGCAGCCCCCGAGCCCTAGGTGAGTTTGGAAAAACTTACCTGGGGGTCAAATCATAGATCCTTATCCGAACTATGTATAGGACAATATATGTTCGGATCGTTCTGTCAGCCCTTAAGAGGACCGTACACAGGATCATTGTAGTGACAGTTCGGAGGTTGTAAACTCCTGTAACGTTATATGATGTTGTTTGTTATAGGCTTCGTCAACGACAGTGGCCAATAACGCTGCCGAGCTAGAAGAGCTAAATCGGAAGCTCAAGAGCTCCGAAGTCGAGCTTGACGCTCTAAACAAGAGATTCGACGAGGCGCAGAGTAAGTCGAATTAGAGTAAAAAACTCTTCGTTACCGTACTATCAATGCAGTGTTGTTTGATATGCTTAATGCTTGCGCAGCATCGGCGAAGGAGATTGAGAAGCTCAAGGCCGAGCTTGAGAAGGCCAAGCAGGAGGCTGCGGTGGAGAAGGCGGCTGCCAAAGAAGCAGCTACCGCGCTATCTGCCCTAAGAGCCACCAGCGACAAGCACGAGGCTCGGGTGGAGGAAATCCAGCAGGAGCTCAAAGACGCTGGGCGGAAGTGCGAGGACCTGGAGCGGAAGGGCAAGGAGCAGGCCGCCGAACTATCCACCCTGAAAACCAATCTCCAAAAGGAGCGGGTGGATATGCAGTCATTTGAAGAGGAGCTCAGCCAAGTCAAAGCTATCATGGATGGTAAGCCGTATTCATTGCAATGTATCTTCGGGGATAGCAAGTTCGAGTTGCTTACCCAAGTATGGCGTTCCTCAGGCGCCTGCTCGGACCTCCAGAAGAGCTTAGCGGACGCGAAGCAGTTCTATGCTTCGCGGGGAGAAGGAGATGAAGCTCGGCTATTCTGGGCGCAATTCGAAGCCCCCGAGCATTCTCCTCTCCTTGTGGAGCAGCTAAAGCAGCTGATGGAGCTACACCGGATGGCGGAACCGGCCATGAAGGATCTCTGTATCCGGCTATGGCCCTTCGGCCTGGTGCAGAAGCTCGGTGATGCCACTCCTCGGGTCGACGCACTGAGGCGGTCTTCTTGCATCGAAGGATCCTGGATGACCTTCGCGAAGGCCAAGGTGCACTAACCGGGGCTGGACTCGATGAAGGTAGCCACTGCCCCTCCGCCTCCTGGAAAGGGTCATAGGCGCCCCGAGTTGTACTTCTCCGAAGTTATGGAGGGTGCTCGGGCCATAGAATCACAGTGTACGAGAGAGAACGAGTATGAATAGATTGCTGTACTATGTCCGAAGACTTGTCAGCGTGTATATATTTAAAATGCATGGTTTTATCATGTCTTGTATGTTTTGCATCCTTTATAACTCCTATGTGGCCGTTAAACCTGAAAGCTGCGAGTCGTCGGCTTCAGCCCCCGTGTAGATACTACGCGAGGTGTCTCTTCCAATTGCACTATGACCCTTAGCCGAGCTATCGGTACCCGAAGGCGGAAGTGTGAGGCGGACAAGGCAATCAGACCATAATGCTTTATTGCTTTCACTTAGCCGTAGGGACGCGAGAAAGGAGTGCGGGGGCTGGTGACTAGCCCCCAGGCGTTTGTGATGTTCGGATAAACCGCGGCCAAAGCCTATATCACCTGGTTTGTACTAACACCAAACCCATGGTATGACACGGAATAACCTCTGACGAGATTTAGCTTAAGCTCGGATTCGCAGACCGGTTCTCGCATACCCTGACAATCAGTTTTCGGCTTTCTCCGCTGAGGTGCTTAACCAGACTAGCCGGAAGCGCAATCGCAGCGGTGCTCCCTTTGCCCTTTTAGCCGA
This sequence comes from Elymus sibiricus, assembly GCA_039707655.1. Lineage (NCBI taxonomy): Eukaryota > Viridiplantae > Streptophyta > Magnoliopsida > Poales > Poaceae > Elymus > Elymus sibiricus. The sequence goes on from CM077667.1 coordinate 371,712,578, forward strand.
ACTAGCGGAACATAAAGGGACAAGCACAGGAGCCGAGCAACCCAACTATTGACCCAAGACATAGTTCGGAACCAATGCATATAAAGCGGAATTCCAAGACGCCGAACACTAAAGCAGTTGTGATTAGGGCGATTTTTAAGGTCGAGCCCCGGGTCTTTTAGCCGGTTGCGTCGTAAAATATACCAAACAGGCTCGCGAGAAGAGGGAGAAAACAGAAAGTGTTCCGAAAAGGGGCAGCAAAGAGAAAATGATATATCTGTATTTTTCTCAACAACTCTTATTATTCGAATTGCCGATGCGACTGTTTACAGGTATTTGATAAATGAAATATAAACTTTACAGGAGGGGTTGTACCGAGGGCCTTCGATGAATGACCTGGAGTCCGTGATGTGCCCTGTCGCTTATCCGCTCCTGCATCTCCTAAGGAGGTGTATGCCTTTATGGGCTTTACTTGTTCAGCGGACGGACCTTTGGAGAAAGAGTCTTGAGAAGTCGCCGAAGTATGGATGAGCTTGACGCCTTTAGCAGACACTTTATGGTACCTGTAGTATGTCCGAAGACGTGTTGACGGTAATAGTTCGGTCCAGCCGAACACCTACCTTCTAATAGTTGTTCCCCACCGCTGCCCATGGAATTTTGAGCGCGAAGTTGTCCCTCCTTGGCACGTACTTTGCTGGTGCTAGGGCCGTGCGATGGAGGGCGAGTCCCTATTTATGGGGAGAGGAATGTTCTGGTACTTCGGATCGAGACCGAGCTCGCTTCCCAGCTTTGGGTGCCTTTACGGCAGATGTCGGCGCTTGCTAATCATCGGTGTAATGGAATTCAGCCGCCAGGGCCAACGCATGTTCCTCAGCTCGGAGGGAGCGCTCTGTGTTGCCGTTAACAGTAATGACCCCCCTAGGGCCGGGCATCTTGAGCTTGAGGTATGCGTAGTGCGGGATGGCGTTAAAGCAAGCGAACGATGTACGGCCGAGCAGGGCATGATAGCCGCTGCGGAAAGGTATGATGTCGAAGATCAAGTCCTCGCTTCGGAAGTTATCGGGCGAGCCGAACACAACCTCCAGGCTTATGGAGCCTGTGCACCGGGCTTCAACGCCTGGTATCACTCCTTTGAAGGTAGTGTTGCTGGGCTTGATCCTTGACGGATCTATGCCCATCTTTTTTACCGTATCTGAGTAAATCAGATTGAGGCTACTTCCACCGTCCATGAGGACTTTAGTGAGGTGGTACCCATCTATGATCGGGTCTAGGACGAGTGCGGCCGAACCCCCGTGACGGATACTGGTCGGATGGTCGCGTCGATCGAAAGTGATCGGATATGCCGACCATGGGTTATACTTTGGGGCTACAGGCTCTATGGCGTAGACATCTCGAAGGGCGCGCTTCCTCTCCTTTTTGGGTATATGAGTGGCGTAGATCATGTTTACTGTCTTTACCTCTGGAGGGAATTTCTTTTGACCGCCACCGATCGGACCACGAGGCTCATCCTCGTCCTCGCTGCGTGGGCTCTTGCCTTGGTCCTCGGATGCGAGCTTGCCGGCCTATTTGAAGACCCAACAGTTACGGTTGGTGTGATTGGCGGGCTTCTCTTGAGTGCCGTGGATCTAGCATGGCCTCTCTAGGATCTTGTCCAACGGGGTTGGTCCATCGTGTTTGCCGTTTGGAGGCTTCTTCCGCTGCCCAGGCCAGGAATTGCGGAAGCCGGTATTAACAGCCGTGTCATCGGCGTCACTATTATTGTGCCGGCGCTTGTTCTTGTTGCGCTTCAGTTTCCCGTTGCCATCCCGAACTTCAGAGGTTCCGGGGTCTTCGGGGTTATGGCTACGTCTAGCTAGCCAGTTATCCTCGCCCGCGCAAAATCGGGTCATGAGTGATGTGAGGGCGGACATTGTCCTTGGTTTGTCCTGGCCGAGCTGTCGGGCCAACCAATCATCCCGAATATTATGCCTGAAGGAGGCTATAGCTTCGGCGTCCGGGCAGTCTACGATCTGGTTCTTCTTGGTCAGGAAACGATTCCAGAATAGCCGCGCGGAATCTCCTGGCTTCTGTACGACGTTGCTTAGATCGGAGGAGTCCGGTGGCCGAACATAAGTGCCCTGGAAGTTAGATCGGAATGCCTCTTCTAGGTCTTCCCAACACCCAATAGAGTTTTCGGGGAGGCTATTTAACCAGTGCCGAGCTGGCCCCTTGAGCTTTAGGGGTAAGTACTTGATGGCGTGGAGGTCATCTCCTCGCGCCATGTGGATGTGGAGGAGGAAATCCTCGATCCATACGGTTGGGTCAGTTGTCCCATCGTATTGCTCTATGTTTACGGGTTTAAACCCTTCCGGGAACTGATGCCGCATTACCTCGTCCGTGAAGCACAGTGGGTGGGCGGCGCCTCTGACCCGAGCTATGGCACGCCGGTGATCGGTGTCTGTCCTAGCTCGGGTTCGTTCCCGATCTTCATTGTCGCGATCGAACCAAGGCCGGTACCCATCCCGTCTATCGGGTGAGTATCCTCTGGATCCGTAGATGGATCGCGTATGACCTTCTCTATGGTCCAGGTCGTGTCGCAGGTCAAACCTGCCATCGGGCTCTAGTGGCTCCTTTCCCCGTCTACGGGGTATCGTTGGCCTATAGCCGGTATCGTCAGCCGTCCTGTCGCGTCCTCGAGGAGGGCGGTCTGGCTTGTCATATGGGGTATGCTTGGGAGACGGCGTATCAGTGAGCTTGTCGTCGAATTGTGGCAGCAGCCTTCTACATGGGTAGCTCTTAGGTTGGTCCGATAGACCGGTGCCGTTTCCTTCCTCAGCTGAGAGGACTCTCGTCCATCGGTCATTGAGGTTGTCTTGTTCGGCTTTGAGTTGCCGCTCTTTTGCTTTCGGGCTGCGAGCCGTGGATATGAGCTGTTGTCTGAACAGTTCCTGATCTTCAGGATTGTCGGGGATGTCGAAGTCATCGGCATCCGCATTATCCTCCCCCTCGACAGAGCGGAGGTAGTCGTTGTCCTCAGGATCATCTGGATCATCGGGGTTGCGACGGCTTTCGGGTTTCTCCTGACCCTCTAACGGGTGATCAGGGATTTCAGGACCGCCGATGTCTTCCGGGGTATCTCCGTCCCTGGTGCCATCGATAGACTTTAGCCCCTTTTTTCCTTTTGACCGTTTATGCAGCTTTCAGCGTCTTGACGACGCTTCATCCGATTTATCGCCGTTGTTTTTCGGAGTGTCCACCATGTAGACGTCGTATGTAGAGGTGGCAGTCCACTGCCCGGTCTTAGCGGGGGTGAGGGAGTGATCTTCCTCATCCATGTACTCTGCTTCCTCGGAAGCGTAGTCTAGCATGTCGGTTAAATCCTCGACAGTGGCTATCAAGTGGGTGGTGGGTGGGACGAAAAATCCGTCCTGACCCGTCTGACACCCGATCTGAGAATAGATCGGGGTTGGGTCGTCGTTGATCTTCATCGACGAGATCCGATCTAGAGCCTCGTCGAGTATTGAGAGCTCGATTGGACCGGTCTGCTCGGAGCTTCCGGAGTGAACCTCCGATGCGTCCGTGCAGGGAGAGTGTTCGGCAAGAACTGATCTCCGGACGTCGGGCACTATGACCTGATCCGGACTGAAAGTCGGGCCCTCGCCGGGGTAGATCCCATGGGCGGAGCCGAAAGATGGGTCTGGGGTTAAAGCCTCAGAGTCTTCGGGCATGGCAGGCGAGACTGCGAGCCCGGTTAGAGATAGATCGCCTCGAGAGTCTACGGAGAACTCTAAGTTCCCGAATCTGACCTCTTGATCAGGCGCGAAACTTCCGACGCGACCTAGATGGCCGGCCGGGTCAGCGTGCAGCACTATGCTGCCGAAAGCGAAGATCTGTCCAGGGACAAAAGTGCCCGTATTGCGGACCTCTTCGTTGAGGACTAGGCGAGCCATCGATTTCTTCTGACGATCACAGTGGAACTCTCAATGAAAGCACCAATGTCGGTGTCAAAACCGGCGGATCTCGGGTAGGGGGTCCCAAACTGTGAGACCTGGATCGATGGTAACAGGAGACGAAGGGGACAAGGTTTTACCCAGGTTCGGGCCCTCCTATGGAGGTAATACCCTACGTCCTGCTTGATTATATTGATTGTATGGGGATTACAGAGTTGATCTACCTCGAGACCAAGTAACTAAACCCTAGATGAGTTCTGTTGTCCTACCACCTAAAACCCTCCGGCTTATATAGATGCCAGGGGTCCCTAGGGTTTACACATGGTCGGTTACACGTCGAAGGGATAAACATGCCTTTTCACTACTCCAAACGTGGAAGGCAGGCCATGATTCTCGAAGCTTCCTCCTTGGAGACGAGATCTTCAATCCTTCCAATATTCGGCAAGTGGCCCATATAGTCCGGCCCATAAGTAATAGGTCGACCTCCCGAGGACCCCTTAAACCAGGACTCCCTCAACAGGAAATATTTAACTTTGCGCAAATTGAAGAAGAGAATCTCCCTCAAGCTTGGGGGAGGCTTCTCTGGTCACTTAGAGCTTTGTCTGATTGTCCTCTTAAGAAAAATGAAATTCGTGATATCTTTTATAATGGACTAACCGATGCTTCTAGGGACTTCCTAGATAGTTGTGCTGGTTGTGTTTTCAGGGAAAGAACTGTCAGTCAAGCTGAAGAATTATTGAATAACATATTGCAAAATGCCGATGATTGGACACTTCCTGAACCACCTCCGGAACCTATTCAAAAGAAAAGAGGCATTCTATTCCTCAACCCTGAAGATATGCAAGAAGCAAAAAGATCTATGAAGGAGAAATGTATTAAAATTGAGGATATCAAGAAACTACTACCTATTGAAGAAATACATGGACTTGATACGCCGACACAGGTAGTAGAGGTAAACTCTCTCCGTTCCTTTAGTGAAAATGATATACCTTACAATAAGACTCCTGAACAATGCATGGATGAATATGATAATTATGTTGTTGAGCAAGAACACTTCAATAATTATGTTAAGGATCAATTGAGACGTAATGCCATGATGATAGACTGCTTAAGTGACTTGATGTTTAGAATTGCTAATGATGTAAAAGGTCGAGGTAAACATGCTTCTATGGTTCACACCCAACTAGACCAAGTTGCTAAGTCACAAAATGATTTGCTTGCTGAAGTAAATAATAATATGAATGATCATGCCGTTAGAGTAATGACTAGGGGAGGTCGTATGACCCAAGAACCTCTCTACCCAGAAGGTCATCCTAAAAGAATAGAGCGGGATTCCCAGAAAATTAATGTTGATGCACCTAGTTCCTCTAATAAGAAAAATAAGAAGAAAAGTGATAGGAACTTGCATGCTCCTAGTGAACCTGTTACAAAAACACCTACTGAGAACCATAATGATGTTTCTATTTCTGATGCTGAGACCCAGTCTGGTAGTGAACATGCACCTAGTGATAATGAAAAGGAGGATTAAAATAATACTGTGCTGGTAGATGCTCCGCCAGATAGTAATAAAGAACATGATAACGATGTAGAAATAGAACTTGCCGAGGATCTTGATAACCCACCTCCTAAAAAATAAACGTTATGATAAGAGAGACTTTGTTGCTAGAAAGCATGGCAAGGAAAGAGAGCCATGGGTTCAAAAACCCATGCCATTCCCTCGCAAGTCTTCTAAGAGTAGGGACGATGAAGATTTTGAGCGCTTTGCTGAAATGATTAGACCTGTCCTTTTGCGTACTCGGTTGACTGATATACTGAAAATGCCTCCGTATGCTAAGTATATGAAAGATATTATTACCAACAAAAGAAAAATACCTGAAACTGAAATTGCTACTATGCTAGCCAATTATTCTTTTGATGGAGAAATACCTAAGAAGCTAGGAGATCCTGGCATACCCACAATACCTTACTCTATTAGAAGAAATTATATTAAAACTGCTCTATGTGATTTAGAGGCCGGTGTTAGTGTTATGCCTTTCTGCCTTTATAAAAGACTTGATTTGAGTAAGCCTACACCTATTGAGATATATTTGCAAATGGCTGATAAATCCACTGCTCTACCTATTGGAATTGGTGACGACGTTCCTGTTGTGGTTGCAAATGTTACTATCTTGATAGACTTTGTTATTCTTGATATGTCCGAGGATGACAATATGTCGATCATCCTTGGTAGACCATTTCTAAATACTGCAGGGGTTGTTATTGATTGCAATAAAAGCAAGGTTACCTTTCATGTCAATGGCAAGCAACATACAGTGCATTTCCCGAAGAAGCAAACTTTGGTTAATAATATTAATGTCACTGAGCGTACTCCCACGGTTATCATTGGTAGTTTTGCAATTCCTCTACCTACTGTCAAGAAGAAATATTATAATCTTATTGTTTGGGAGATGCAAATCCCCATTGAGGTAACCTAGTGATATACGAAAATTCTTCGGTGGCATGTTAATCGGAAACGGTTATTAATAAGACTTGATCAACCTTATTAATGGATCCTTTTCGAAAGGCATGTGATTGATGAATTTAGTATTCACAACTCTCTGTATCAAAAGTTTATCCTCTGTTATTTTCAGTTTACATAAAATAAATTAGCAGGATTTTCCGTTTTTCTGTTTTTCTGTGCATAGAAAATTGCCCGAAAATAAAAAGCCTCAGATTGCCACAAAATTTTAACATGAATTTTTCTGGAATATGCATAAAAATTGTAGCAGGGGACTGCACCTGTGGGGCACAAGCCAACAGGGCGCGGGGCTCCCCTACATCGTGCCATGATGGCTTGTGGGGCCCACAGAGACCCCCTGCCTTATCCCTTCAGCCCATTCTTTCTCCTACCTCCAGCAAAAATTTCCTCTCCATCTCTCTCTGATACGTCTCCAACGTATCTACTTTTCCAAACACTTTTGCTCTGGTTTTGACCTCTAATTTGCATGATTTGAATGAAACTAACCAGGACTGACGCTGTTTTTAACAGAACTGCCTTGGTGTTATTTTTGTGCAGAAAAAAAAGTTCTCGAAATCGGACGAAACTTTTTGTGAATTCTTTTTGAGAATTATAATGAATTATGGAGCAAAGACCTGCCAGAGGGGGTGTGCCAGGGGGCCACCACACATCAGGGCGTGCCCCCCCAGGCCCTCGCCCTGATGGCTTGTGGGGCCCTCGTGGCTCCTCCGACCCTAATTCCAGTCCTATAAAATCACATCTTCGGAGAAAAAAATCACAGAGAAGTTTTCATCGTGTTTCACGAGATGGAACCGCCGCCACCTCCTGTTCTTCCTTGGGAGGGCTGATCTGGAGTCTGTTTGGGGCTTCGGAGAGGGGAAATCATTGCCGTCGTCATCACCAACCCTTCTCCATCAACACCGCCATGATGCTCACCACCGGGAGTGAGTAATTCCTTTGTAGGCTTGCTGGACGGTGGTGGGATTGGATGGGATTGATCATGTAATCGAGTTAAGTTTGATAGGGCTTGATCCCTAGTATCCACTATGTTCTGAGATTGATGTTGCTATGACTTTGCTTTGTTTAATGCTTGTCACTAGGGCCCGAGTGCCATGATTTCAGATCTGAACATATTATGTTTCCACGAATATAAGATTGATTTGGATCCTATCTTGCAAGTTGTATGCACCTATTACGTGTCTTGATCCGCATACCCCAAGGTGACAATAATTGGGATTCTTTCCGGTGATTGACGTAGTTTGAGGAGTTCATGTATTCACCATGTGTTAATGCTTTGTTCCGGTTCCCTATTAAAAGGAGGCCTTAATATCCCTTAGTTTCCAATAGGACCCCGCTGCCACGGGAGGGTAGGACAAAAGATGTCATGCAAGTTCTTATCGCAAGCACGTATGACTATGTACGGAATACATGCCTACATTACATTGATGAATTGGAGCTAGTTCTGTGTCGCCCTAGTGTGTAAATGTTATATGATCAATGTCATCTAAATCATTATCCATCATCGAAACATGTGCCTACGCTTTACTGATACGTCTCCAACGTATCTACTTTTCCTCACTCTTTTGCCCTTGTTTTGGACTCTAATTTGCATGATTTGAATGGAACTAACTCGGACTAACGCTGTTTTCAGCAGAACTACCATGGTGTTGTTTTTGTGCAGAAATAAAAGTTCTCGAAATGGAACGAAACTTTTTGGAGAATTATTTCAGAATAAATGAGAATTATTGGAGCCAAAATCCACCGAAGAGGGGGGCCAGGGTGAGCATCACCCACCAGGGCGCGCCAGGCCCCCTAGGCACGCCCTCGTGGGTTGTGCCCACCTCGTGGCCCCACTTGCCCTAACTCCGCCACTATAAATTCCTATTTTTGGAGAAAAAAATCAGGGAGAAAGAATTATCGCGTTTCATGATACGGAGTCGCTGCCACCTCCTGTTCTTCATTGGGAGGCCAGATCTGGAGCCCGTTTGGGGCTCCGGAGAGGGGAATCTTCGGTCTTCGTCATCACCAACCTTTCTCCATCGCCAATTCCATGATGCTCCCCACCGGGAGTGAGTAATTCCTTCGTAGGCTCGCTGGTCGGTGAGGAGTTGGATGAGATTCATCATGTAATCGAGTTAGTTTTGTTAGGGCTTGATCACTAGTATCCATTATGTTCTGAGATTGATGTTGCTATGCCTAATGCTTGTCACTAGGGCTCGAGTGCCATGATTTCAGATCTGAACCGTTTATGTTATGATCTCTATATCCATGTTCTTGATCCGATCTTGCCTAGTCATATGCACCTATTACGTGTTATGATCCGTCAACCCCATAGTGACAATATTTGGGATACTTCGCGGTGATGACCGTAGTTTGAGGAGTTCATGTATTCACCATGTGTTAATGCTTTGTTCCGGTTCTCTATTAAAAGGAGGCATTAATATCCCTTAGTTTCCTTATGGACCCCGCTCCCACGGGAGGGTAGGACAAAAGATGTCATGCAAGTTCTTTTCCATAAGCACGTATGACTATTTACGAAATACATGCCTACATTACATTGATGAACTGAGCTGTATCGCCCTAGGTTATGACTGTTACATGATGAATATCATCCAACGAGTTACCGATCCAGTGCCTACGAGCTTTCCACTTATTGTTCTTGCTAAGTTACTTTTGCAGCTGCTCCAACTGCTACAAAACTATTACCGCTACTGTTACTATCATTACTGCTATCAAACTATCATATTACTGTGCTACTGATCACTCTGCTGCAGATATTTAATCTCCAGGTGTGGTTGAATTGACAACTCAACTGCTAATACTCTCAAGTATTCTTTGGCTCCCCTTGTGTCGAATCTATAAATTTGGGTTGAATACTCTACCCTCGAAAACTGTTGCGATCCCCTATACTTGTGGGTTATCAAGTCCTTTTTCTGGCGCCGTTGCCGGGGAGCATAGCAATATTTGTTGAGTCACTTGGGATTTGTATCAATTTATCACTATGAAGAATCTGAAGGATACTAAGACCAAGATTTTTCCCTCTACTACGAGGGGAGGTAAGGAACTGCCATCACACTCTGCACTTGATTCACCTTCTGTTATGAGTAAGCTGGCAACACCACCACATCTTATATTTACTAATTGGATGCACCATACGAGGCTTCACGTTAATCCTCAAAAACTAACTATAATAGCCTTTGGATCTTAATTGTAAATTCTTGATTAAAGAGAAATAAGCATAATTCAGGTTGCGGATTAAAAAGATCAAGAACCTCGCCGGGCCTGTGTCCTATACATGCAATTTTTCCAAACTATTCCATGTGTTACAACTTACAAGGAAAAAATATCTCATCCCAAAATCCATCTGCTCACCGAAGTTTCCTCACGAGATAAAATATCTCCAAGATTTGTTCACCTATCGGAGGTTTCCTTGAGAGATCGGCTGTTCTTCTCCACGCATGCTGCCCCCAACTTTGAAGTACATACAGTGGACGCCGGCCTCAAACTGGACGATGTTCCATTGTGACATGCATCCTGGACTGGACGGATCTTGCACGAGACAACAGATCGGCCTCTTCCATCGTGAGCGAGCACCGCTGCACGACATAGTCATCAGATTGGACGTCAGTTGCTCGACGTCGATGCATGTGCACTCTTGGCTTGATTCTGAAGCATGTTGTTGAATCGATTTTGTTCAAGGCTAGCTACCTACTCTAGATCGATTTGGAGGAAACACATGCATATACTACAACTTTGACTAATTGATTTTCTTGATCATCCCGGCAGATGCTTTTCTCCATGAGCAAAACACGAGTGCTGACATACAGGAGGACAAGACGTAGGTCTCCACGCTAGCGTCGGACTCGGACATGGCGCCCAGATGGACGAGACTCCGGGTTGCACATTGGACATGCTTGTGGTGCACTATAAGCGGTCATGCAAATTCAGAGAACTGTTTTTCTTTTCTCTCCGTCCTGTGAAGATATTCATTTGTCCTACTTCCATTGCCATGTATAAATTGGTAACTGCATGGGATAGATATCTACAATACAGTCCAAAAGAAATACTTGCAAATAGGCTTCCATATGGTGCATCCAATACACCATCTGGTGGCAACGTGTGGAGGTGTGAACATCGGAACAGATTAATCATCATCGACATATATGGCCAACAGATTGATACATGTACGTCGCACTCATGGAGGCGGTCATCTCGCAACAACTTGCGGGTCTGAACATGCTCTCCCAAGCCATGTTTTCAAATGGCAGGTTTCCACTGACGGCCCGTTCATATCTTAATTATAGGGAGTTTGAATTTCAAATCTCACATCCAAATACGCTGCACCAAACACGCACATACCCAAGCAGCTATAGGACTGTACCTCTTTATACATTGCTAGAATTAATGGAGACCAATATACTACTTTTGTATCAGCAGAATTTCGACCCACTGAAAGCAACATGGGAGATTTGATTCATTCACGAAAAAGGGGGCGATTTGCATAGTTGATTTATCTATTGCATGCAGATAATTGAAGAAAAATAGACAACAGGTAATTGCGGACACTTGTTGATCGTTGTTCATGAAAATAGATGATGGTCGACCGAATTGAACTACAAACAGTTAATTTTATTTAAAGATAGTTTCTTGAATAAATATTAGATTCATCAAGTTTGAAGGAAGGCTAGCTTAATTACCATGATATTATTTCCCCTAGATAAGACTCATTCCCTATTTGTAAAAAGTTAATTCCCCTCGACAACAAAGAATTTGACAGGGTTTTTCATGTTTGTATCTTCATTAGAAGTGATATACATTAGAAGATATCAAGTACATCGATAGAATACCCTAAGAAAATATGACCAAACATAAATATTTTGACATCCCATATTCTGTAGGTTGTCATGATTTCTATGGACTTACATTATATAACACGTTTTTAATGAACAAATAGAGAGAAACAATAGTCTTCAAATGTAATCCTTGTGGCTAAAACTAGCCCATGTACCCGAGTACATGATACTCTCTTGCATCGCTGATGGTTGGTCTTAAGTACTTCTCATATGCTTTCCAGGAACGAATGTATTCTCTTTGCAAGGGTTGGATATTAATTCAATGAGTGTTTGCCCCATTTTATAAATCGGTTAAAACTAGCCCATGTACCTGAGTACATGATACTCTCTTGCATCGCTGATGGTTGGTCTTAAGTACTTCTCATATGCTTTCCAGGAACGAATGTATTTTCTTTGCAAGGGTTGGATATTAATTCAATGAGTGTTTGCCCCATTATGTAAATTGATTTTTCACGAAAACAAAATCTGAGCAAAAATATAGTCTTCAAACTTTCTCCTTGCGGTTCAAACATAGTGGCGATGTCAGGGAGGACACGATACTCTCACCTCCATAATTTATGTTTGTTCTTACTTATTTGTTATATTCTTTGCAGGAAGAAATCTAGGTTCTCTTCATGGATATTATATTTATTCCATGAGTTTTTACTACATATTGTGCCCCTACTGATACAATTTTCTTACTTATGTATTGTTTCATACTGACTTTTGTTCGATCTTCCTTCAGTACTTGCTTCAGCATATCTTCGGTAAATCTTGCATCTAAAAGTAATATAATGCCCTAAGATTTGTACGAGGAATTCTTGAAGTGTAAGATATCAAGATAAAATTATTCAGAAACCATGAAGGAAAATAAGTCGGTGTAATTAGCTGAGGGGGAACTATACTGTACAATATGTGGTGCATACGATGATTCTGGATATATAATAAAGTTACCAGATGAGCCATATAATGAAAATCAGATCTTCAGGTACTAAGACAACCGTGGAATAAAATAATTTACTTTTTGCAATAGCGTGCAAGGTCAACACGCTATTCAATAACAAACATAATGTATTTTTTCCAACGGACATCAGAGAAACAACAATGTTCTTAGTATAAAGAAATATTCCATCAACACATTCTTAGATTTTTGAAGACCAAATTTTCTATGAATGAACCCGTTTTACATGTCTCAAATCCTTAGCAAAGTCCATGTAAATCAAATCTTACCAAAAAATTTGTACTATGATTATTTGTATGGTTTCAAGACTAGCCGTGCAGATGCACGGGTTGATGACTAGTGCTAGTAATCGTGATATGTCGCAAGTTATTGATGATGCTACCTCTGCTATGAATTATGCTATTGATGATACTAGTACCATGCTTGATGATAATGTGCCACTAGGAGAATTTCTTGATGAACAAATTGCTAGAGCTAAAGAGAATGAAACTACTGAAACTGATGAGATTGCCGAAACTGATGAAGCTTATGAAACTAATGATGATTGTGAAACACCTCTTAGTCCTAGCTCTCCTAAGTTTGAAATGCCTAAGATACCTGAAGGTTATGTTATGGACAAAGAGATAACTAGAGAAATTCTTTCTTGCAAGGATAGAGACGGTCTTAAGAAATTGCTATGCAAGTATAAGGAAAAGACTTTGAATGCTAGAATGAAATATGATCCTAAGTTTGATACTTCACCTATCTTTGTTACCGATAAGGATTATGAGTTCTCTGTCGACCCAGAGTTAATTACTTTGGTTGAATCTGATCCTTTCCATGGCTATGAAACTAAAACTGTAGTGGCACACCTTACTAAGCTGAATGATATAGCCACCCTCTTTGCTCATGATGAGAATATTCGCTACTATTACATCCTTAAGTTATTTCCGTTCTCATTGAAGGGTGATGCTAAGACATGGTACAATACTCTTGCTCCTGGTTGTGTGCGTAGTCCCCAGGATATGATTTACTACTTCTCTGAAAAATATTTTCCTGCTCATAAGAAACAAGCTGCCTTATAGGAAATATTTAACTTTGTGCAAATTGAAGAAGAGAGTCTCCCAGAAGCTTGGGGGAGGCTTCTCCAATTGCTTAATGCTTTGCCTGATCATCCTCTCAAGAAAAATGAAATACTTGATATCTTTTATAATGGACTAACCGATGCTTCTAGGGATTTCCTAGATAGTTGTGCTGGTTGTGTTTTCAGGGAATGAACTGTTGAACAAGCTGAGGAATTATTGATTAACATATTGAAGAATTATGATGATTGGACTCTTCCTGAACCACCGCCTAAAGCCACTCCGAAGAAGAGGGGTATCTTATTTCTCTGTCCCGAAGATATGCAAGAGGCAAAAAAATCTATGAAATATAATTCTAGTCAATGCTTAGTCAATGCTTATATGAGTTTGACAACTATATTATGAAGCAAGATCATTTCAATGCCCATGTTCTGATACAATTGAAATATAATTCTGATATGATTGCTCGCTTGAGTGACTTGCTATTTAGAATCAGTAATGATGTTAGAGGTGTAGGAAAACATGCCTCTATGGTTCAAACTCAGTTAGAACAAGTTGCTAAGTCTCAAAAAGAATTGATGGATTAAATGAATAATAACATGCATGATTTTGCTGCTAGAGTAGTAACTAGAGGAGGTAGAATGACTCAAGAACCACTTTATCCTGAGGGTTGATACGTCTCCGTCGAATCTATAATTTTTGATTGTTTCATGCCAATATTCTACAACTTTCATATACTTTTGGCAAATTTTTATACTACTTTTTGGGACTAACATATTGATCCAGTGCCCAGTGCCAGTTCCTGTTTGTTGCATGTTTTTTGTTTCGCCGAAAATCCATATCAAACGAAGTCTAAATGGGATAAAAACTTACGGAGATTTTTTTTGGAATATATGTGAATTTTGGGAAGTGGAATCAACAGAAGGCGGTGCCCGAGGGGCCCACAAGCCGCAAGGGCGTGCCCTGGGGGGTAGGGCGTGCCCTGGGGCTTGTGGCCACCCCGTAAGGCGGTTGGTGCCCTTCTTTCGCCACAAGAAAGCTAATATACGGATAAAAATCGTGTTAAAATTTCAGCCCAATCGGAGTTACGGATCTCCGGGAATTTAAGAAACGGTGAAAGGCCAGAATCTGGAAGGCAGAAATAGAAGGAAACAGAGAGAGAGATCCAATCTCGGAGGGGCTCTCGCCCCTCCGCTGCCATGGAGGCCAAGGACCAGAGGGGAAAACCTCCTCCCATCTAGGGGGGAGGTCAAGGAAGAATAAGAAGGAGGGGGGCTCTCTCCCCCTCTCTCCCGGTGGCACCGGAACGCCGCCGGGGCCATCATCGTGACGGCGATCTACACCAACAACTTCGCCGCCGTCATCACCAACTCTCTCCCCCTCTATGCAGCGGTTCAACACCTCTTCTCCCTACTGTAATCTCTACTTAAACATGGTGCTCAACTCTATATATTATGTCCCAATGATGTATGGCTATCCTATGATGTTTGAGTAGATCCGTTTTGTCCTATGGGTTGATTGACGATCATGATTGGTTTGAGTTGCATGTTTTATTATTGGTGCTGTCCTATGGTGCTCTCCGTATCGCGCAAGCGTGAGGGATCCACGATGTAGAGTTTGCAATATGTTTATGATTCGCTTATGGTGGGTGGCGTGTGTGACAGAAGCACAGACCAGAGTAAGTAGGTTGTTTACGTGTGGGAGTAAAGAGGACTTGATACCTTATAATGCTATGGTTGGGTTTTACCTTAATGATCTTTAGTAGATGCGAATGCTTTCTAGAGTTCCAATCATAAGTGCATATGATCCAAGTAGAGAAAGTATGTTAGCTTATGCCTCTCCCTCATATAAAATTGCAATAATGATTACCGGTCTAGTTATCGATTGCCTAGGGACAAATAACTTTCTTGTGAAAAAAAGCTCTCTACTAAGACTAACTTAGTTGTTTCTTTATCTAAGCAGCCCCTAGATTTTATTTACGTGTTCTTTATTATCTTGCAAACCTATCCCGTTACACCTACAAAGTACTTCTAGTTTCATACTTGTTCTAGGTAAAGCGAACGTTAAGCGTGTGTAGAGTTGTATCGGTGGTCGATAGAACTTGAGGGAATATTAGTTCTACCTTTAGCTCCTCGTTGGGTTCGACACTCTTACTTATCGAAAGAGGCTACAACTAATCCCCTATACTTGTGGGTTATCAAGACCTTTTTCTGGCGCCGTTGCCGGGGAGCAATAGCGTGGGGTGAATATTCTCGTGTGTGCTTGTTTGCTTTATCACTAAGTAGATTTTATTTGCTGTTCTAAGTTGTTCTCTATCTTTAGTTATGGATATGGAACACGAAATACCAAAAAAATTAGGTGTACTTGCTACTCATGGAGATGGGGAACCTCCTAAAACCCTCGATGCTCATTATGTGAAAGATATTATGCACTACTTTAATAATCTTGAGAAAACCCCATTCAATTATATAATGGGAGACATGTTGGATCAACGTGAATACTTTAGGGATTATCGCTTGACTCAAAAAGGGAAACTGTTATGGGATCAAATTCATATGTTGAAATGGTATGCTTGGAATTTATGCTTGAGATATGATATTACTTGTTGCTCTAGGATGAAGGCTAAACACCTTCCCTTTTCATGTAAATTTAATGATAATGAAACCTTGGCTTCTTATGCTAATGGTATATATGATTACTATGATGTGGAACAAATAGAAGAATTTGTTGCTTTTAAGGGTGCTTATGAAATTGAAGCTTTGTTTGAAAAGTATGAAGATTATGATGATGCTGTTTACCGATCTCAAAATTTGGCTATGCTTCGTTATTGTTATGCCAATTATGAATATAATGCCCATATTGATCAATTTATTGAGAAAGTCTCCGCTATCCAAGAAGAGACTAATATTTTGCAGGAATCTATGGAAGAAGAAATTGATGACACTATGAACTCATTGGATGAAAAAGATGAGGAGGAGAGCAAAGAACAAAAGGAGGAAGAGCGGATTAGCTACCCGTGCCCACCTTCTAATGAGAGTAACTCTTCAACTCATACATTGTTTAATTTCCCTTCGTGCTTACCGAAGGATGAATGCTATGTTGATTGCTATGATCCCTTGGATTCATTTGAAATATCCCTTTTTGATGAACTTGATTCTCGCTATGCTTGTGGCCATGATGCCAATATGAATGATGCTTATGGAGATGAACTTGCTATAGTTCCTTATGTTAAACGTGAAATTGTTGCTATTGCACCCACACATGATAGTCCTATTATCTTTTTGAATTCTCCCAACTACACTATATCGGAGAAGTTTGCACTTATTAAGGATTATATAGATGGGTTGCCTTTTACTATTACACATGATGATTTTGATGAGTATAATATGCATGTGCTTTCTGCTCCTACTTGTAATTATTATGAGAGAGGAACTACACCTCCACCTCTCTATGTTTCCAATATGATAAAATTGCAAGAAACTGCTTATGCTATGTATTGGCCTTTACTTGATGTGCATGAATTGTTCTTTTATGACATGCTGATGCATAGGAAGAGAGTTAGACTTCGTTGTTGCATGATATATGTTACTTTGTACTCACTACTAAATTACAAATCATTGTTAATTAAAATTGGCTTTGATATACCTTGGGATCCGGGTGGATCAATTACTTGAGCACTTTATGCCTAGCTTAATGGCTTCAAAGAAAGCGCTGCCAGGGAGACAACCTGGAAGTTTTATAGAGTCATTTTATTCTGTTGTGTGCTTTTATATAGTTTAAAAACAAAAAAATAAAGAGGGGAACCTAAAACTTTTTCAAAAAGAAAAGTGAAAGTGAGAGAGACAAGCATTGTTAAAATGGGAGCATGCCTTGAACTTTGTTCATGCCCATGGAAATTTTGTGAATCTTAATTACAGAAACTTTTCAACAAAAATAATTATCCCCTTGTATAAATCCATTGTATTATAAAAATAATGTGCCAAGATTTGCCTTTAGGATGATTAGATTGCTTGTTTGGTGTGTGCAGTGCAAAAACAGAAACTTTGGCTGTAGTACGTGAATTTACATTTTTTACTGGAATGTCAAAAGTTTCTGAAATTTTTACAAAGTACTGTTATGCAAATTGTTTATTTTTTCCTAATTTTTCAGATTTTTTAGAGTTACAGAAATATAGTAAATGTTCATATTGCTACAGACTGTCCTGTTTAAGACAGATTCTGTTTTTGATGCATTGTTTTGCTAGTTTTGATAAAACTATCGATTTTATCGGTGGTATAAGCCATAAAGAAGTTAGAATACAGTATCTACAATGAAAAAATAAAATGTGAATGGGTTTGCAACAGTACTTAAAGTGGTAATTTGCTTTATTATACTAACGGATCTCACGAGGGTTTTGTTAAGTTCTGTGTGATTGAAGTTTTCAAGTTTTGGGTGAGATCATGATGGATGAAGGAATAAGGAGTGGAAAGAGACTAAGCTTGGGGATGCCCGAGGCACCCCAAGGTAATATTCAAGGACTCCCAAGAAACTAAGCTTGGGGATGCCCCGGAAGGCATCCCCTCTTTCTTCTAACAACCATCGGTAATTTTACTTGGAGCTATATTTTTATTCGTCACATGATATGCGTAAATCTTGGAGCGTCGTGTGATTTTTATTTTTATTTTTATTTTAATAATGCACCATGCTGGTATGAGAAAGTCCTTGGTTGATTTATAGAAGGCTCTTTGCACCTCACTTATATCTTTTGAGTATGGCTTTATAGAATGCTTCATGTGCTTCACTTATATCATTTGAAGTTTGGATTGCCTGTTTCTCTACACATAGAAAACCGCCATTTGTAGAATGCTCTTTTGCTTCACTTAAATTTGTTAGAGCGTGGGCATATCTTTTGTACAAAGAATTAAACTCTCATGCTTCACTTATATCTATTTAGAGAGTTAACAGGAGTTGGTCATTCACATGGTTAGTCATAAAATCCTACATAAAACTTGTAGATCACTGAATATGATATGTTTGATTCCTTGCAATAGTTTTGCGATATAAAGATGGTGATATTAGAGTCATGCTAGTGAGTAATTGTGGATTGGTAGAAATATTTGTGTTAAAGTTTGTGATTCCCGTAGCATGCACGTATGGTGAACCGTTATGTGAAGAAGTCGGAGCATGATTTATTTATTTATTGTCATCCTTTGTGTGGAGGTCGGGATCGCGCGATGGTTAACTCCTACCAACCCTTCCCCTAGGAGCATGCGTGTAGTACTTTGTTTCGATGACTAATAAATTTTTGCAATAAGTATGTGAGTTCTTTATGACTAATGTTGAGTCCATGGATTATACACACTCTCACCCTTCCACCTTTGCTAGCCTATCTAGTACCGCGCAACTTTCGCCGGTGCATTAAACCCACCTTCCTCAAAACAGCCACCATATACCTTCCTCAAAACAGCCACCATACCTACCTATTATGGCATTTCCATAGCCATTCCGAGATATATTGCCATGCAACTTCCACCGTTCCGTTTATTATGACACGCACCATCATTGTCATATTGCTTTGCATGATCGTAAGATAGCTAGCATGATGTTTTCATGGCTTGCCCGTTTTTTGATGTCATTGCTACGCTAGATCATTGCACATCCCGGTACACCACCGGAGGCATTCATATAGAGTCATATTTTGTTCTAGTATCGAGTTGTAATTCTTGAGTTGTAAGTAAATAAAAGTGTGATGATCATCATTATTAGAGCATTGTCCCATGTGAGGAAAGGATGATGGAAGCTATGATTCCCTCACAAGTTGGGATGAGTCTCCGGACTTTACAAAAAATAAAAGAGGCCAAAGAAGCCCACCAAAAAAATGAGAGAAAAGAGAGAAGGGGCAATGCTACTATTCCTTTTTCCACACTCGTGCTTCAAAGTAGCACCATGATCTTCATGATAGAGAGTCTCCTATATTGTCACTTTCATATACTACTGGGAATTTTTCATTATAGAACTTGGCTTGTATATTCCAATGATGGGCTTCCTCAAATTGCCCTAGGTCTTTGTGAGCAAGCAAGTTGGATGCACACCCACTTAGTTTTCAGTTTGAGCTTTCATACACTTATAGCTCTAGTGCATCCATTGCATGGCAATCCCTACTCACTTGCATCGATATCGATTGATGGGCATCTCCATAGCCCATTAATTTGCCTAGTTGATGCGAGACTATCTCCTTCTTTTTGTCTTCTCCACAACCACCACCATACTCTATTCCACCTATAGTGCTATATCCATGGCTCACGCTCATGTATTGCATGAAAGTTGAAAAAGTTTGAGAATACTAAAGTACGAAATAATTGCTTGGCTAAAACCGGGGTTGTGCATGATTTAATACTTTGTGTGATGAAGATGGAGCATAGCCAGAATATATGATTTTGTAGGGATAACTTTCTTTTAGCCATGATATTTTGAGAAGACATGATTGCTTTATTAGTATGCTTGAAGTATTATTTTCTTAATGTCAAATGATAGACCATTGCTTTGAATCACTCGTGTCTTAATATCCATGCCATGATTAGATTATATGATCAAGATTATGCTAGGTAGCATTCCACATCAAAAATTATCTTTTTTATCATTTACCTACTCGAGGACGAGCAGGAATTAAGCTTGGGGATGCTGATACGTCTCCGTCGTATCTATAATTTTTGATTGTTTCATGCCAATATTCTACAACTTTCATATACTTTTGGCAACTTTTTATACTACTTTTTGGGACTAACATATTGATCTAGTGCCCAGTGCCAGTTCCTGTTTGTTGGATGTTTTTTGTTTCGCAGAAAATCCATATCAAACAAACTCCAAACGGAATAAAAACTTATGGAGATATTTTTTGGAATATATGTGAATTTTGGGAAGTGGAATCAACAGAAGGCGGTGCCCGAGGGGCCCACAAGCCGCAAGGGCGTGCCCTGGGGGGTAGGGCGCGCCCTGGGGGCTTGTGGCCATCCCGTAAGGCGGTTCGTGCCCTTCTTTCGCCGCAAGAAAGCTAATATCCGGATAAAAATCGTGTTAAAATTTCAGCCCAATCGGAGTTACGGATTTCCGAGAATTTAAGAAACGGTGAAAGGCCAGAATCTGGAAGGCAGAAACAGAAGGAAATAGAGAGAGATCCAATCTCGGAGGGGCTCTCGCCCCTCCGCTGCCATGGAGGCCAAGGATCAGAGGGGAAACCCTCCTCCCATCTAGGGGGGAGGTCAAGGAAGAAGAAGAAGGAGGGGGGCTCTCTCCCCCTCTCTCCCGGTGGCACCGGAACGCCGCCGGGGCCATCATCGTGACGGTGATCTACACCAACAACTTCGCCGCCGTCATCACGAACTCTCTCCCCCTCTATGCAGCGGTTCAACACCTCTTCTCCCCGCTATAATATCTACTTAAACATGGTGCTCAACGCTATATATTATGTCCCAATGATGTATAGCTATCCTATGATGTTTGAGTAGATCCGTTTTGTCCTATGGGTTGATTGATGATCATGATTGGTTTGAGTTGCATGTTTTATTATTGGTGCTGTCCTATGGTGCCCTCCGTGTCGCGCAAGCGTGAGGGATCCCCGCTGTAGGGTTTGCAATATGTTTATGATTCGCTTATGGTGGGTGGCGTGAGTGACAGAAGCACAGACCCGAGTAAATAGGTTGTTTACGTATGGGAGTAAAGAGGACTTGATACCTTATAATGCTATGGTTGGGTTTGACATTAATGATCTTTAGTAGTTGCGGATGCTTGCTAGAGTTCCAATCATAAGTGCATATGATCCAAGTAGAGAAAGTATGTTAGCTTATGCCTCTCCCTCGTATAAAATTGCAATAATGATTACCGGTCTAGTTATCAATTGCCTAGGGACAAATAACCTTCTTGTGACAAAAAGCTCTCTACTAAGACAAACTTAGTTGTTTCTTTATCTAAGCAGCCCCTAGATTTTATTTACGTGTTCTTTATTATCTTGCAAACCTATCCCGTTACACCTACAAAGTACTTCTAGTTTCATACTTGTTCTAGGTAAAGCGAACGTTAAGCGTGCGTAGAGTTGTATCGGTGGTCGATAGAACTTGAGGGAATATTAGTTCTACCTTTAGCTCCTTGTTGGGTTCGACACTCTTACTTATCGAAAGAGGCTACAACTGATCCCCTATACTTGTGGGTTATCTAGGGTCATCCTAAAAGAATTGAACAAGATTCTCAGAGAATTAATACTGATGCACATAGTCCTTCTAAGAGGAAAAAGAAAAAGGAAAATGATAGGACTTTGCATACCTCTAGTGAACCTGAGACACAAAAACCTCCTGATAATAATGATGTCTCTATTTCCGATGCTGAAACTCAATCTGGCAGTGAACATCAACCTAGTGATAATGATAAGGATAATGATGATGCTCAACCTAGTAATGATAAAGAACCAGATAATGATGTTGAAATAGAGCCTGCTCCTGATCTTGATAACTCACAACCTAAAAATAAACGTTGTGATAAAAGAGACTTTGTGGCTAGGAAACATGGTAAGGAAAGAGAGACATGGGTTCAGAAACCCATGCCATTTCCACCTAAGCCATCTAAGAAAAAGGATGATGAAGAATTTGAACGCTTTTCTGAGATGATTAGGCCCGTCTTTTTGCGTACCCGTTTAACCGATATCTTGAAGATGGCCCCTTATGCAAAGTATATGAAAGACATCATCACAAATAAAAGAAAAAATACCTGAAGCTGAAATCTCCACCATGCTTGCTAATTATTCTTTTAAGGATGGAGTACCTAAAAAACTTGGAGATCCTGGAATCCCAACTATACCTTGCTCCATCAAAAGAAACTATGTCAAAACTGCTTTGTGTGATTTGGGAGCCGGTGTTAGTGTTATGCCTTTCTCCTTATATAAAAGACTTGATTTGAATAAACTCACACCTACTGAGATATCATTGCAAATGGCTGACAAATTGACGGCCATACCTATCGGTATTTGTGAGGATGTGCCCGTTGTTGTTGCAAATGTTACTATCTTAACGGACTTTGTTATTCTTGAGATGCCTGAGGATGACAACATGTCGATTATCCTTGGTAGACCCTTTTGAATACTGCAGGGGCTGTTATTGATTGCAATAAAAGCAAAGTCACATTTCATATTAATGGTAATGAGCACACGGTGCACTTTCCGAAGAAGCAATTCCAAGTGAATGGTATAAATGTTATTGAAGAATCTCCGACCATCACTATTGGGAGTTTCCAATTACCTCTACCTACTGCCAAAAAGAAATATGATATACTTATTGTAGGGGATATGCACATCCCCATTAAGGTAACTTAGTGTTTTACGAAAGTTCTTCGGTTTCATGCTAATCAGAAGTGGTTGTTAATAAGACTTGATCAACCTTATTAATGAATCATTTTTGAGAGGTATGACGCCGATGAATCTAGTAAGCACAACTCTCTGCTCCCACCTTTTATTTTCTGTTTCAGATTAGTTAAATAAAACAAAATGCCATGAGTATCCTATTTTTTGTTTTCTCCGTGCAATAAAAAATGACCCAAAAATGAAAATTCTCAGAATGCCCTGAAAATTTAACACGATTTTTTCCAAATATTTATGAATTTTTGGTGCAAATAACACCAGAGGGGGGCACACCTGGTGCTCACAAGACACCAGGGCGCGCCAGCACCCCCAGGCGCGCCCTGGTGGGTTGTGGCCCCCACGTGGGCCCCCTCACTTATCTCTTTAGCCCGCATCATCACCTACCTCCAGCAAAAAATCACCACGGCCACCATTTTCGTGTTCTTGCTCTCAAACCCGCGGATTTCGATCTCTTTGCTCGAAGCTCTGTTTCTGAAACTTTTTGGAGGGGTTGCTACTTGGTATGTGACTCCTCCATTGCTCCAATTAGTTTTTGTAGAGTTCTAAGTAGTTTGAATGCTCAATATGGCCTCTATGCATGCTTAGGAGTAGTTGCTAACAATCTTACAAAGTTTTGTTGACAAATTTTTGTGTACTAAATTTTTTCAGAATTTTTATAGGAATAAAATGCAAATCTTTAGGAAGTTCTCCTCCAAGAAAAATGCAAAGGGAGTCATTGGGGAATCATCGGACAATGACCTTCACATCCCAAGAAAGGTGGAGGTGCGGCCGTGTGAATGACCGCATGACGGCTTCGTGGATGAGGCCGGGTTCCATCAAGAGTTCGCTCAGTTTGTTGCAAACGCTGGGTTAACCGAGTTCCTCGCAGCTAAGTGTGACCAATACCACATCCTTACAAATTCCTTTGTGCAAAGCTTTCATTATCTAGGGAGAAATAACCCTCCTGAAGTGCAGTTTAACCTTTATGATGAAACTTATAAAATTTCGCTAGCTGACTTCTGCAACATATGCTTGATTCCTTCTGATGGGGACTTGAGAGAACCTAGGCCATCTGAGTTTGAGGATTTTCTTCTCACTTTAACCGTGGGTGAGGATAGAGGCATGTCGAGCGCCACTTCTACTAGCTTGCAGTTTCCCTCTGTACATTATTTCGCTTTGGTCATCACTAAGTGTTAACCGCTAGGGAGAAGGTCGGCGCACTCAATGCTCCTGACCTTGCTATTTTACGTCGTGCACTTTATGATGATCACACCTTTAGTATGGAGCTATTATTGCTCGACACTTACATCTTAACAAACGTAAGGGAAAGATACATGGGGGTATTTATGCTACTCGTTTAGCGAACCACTTTAGAATTCCATTTCGCCCACATGATTATCTCTTATCCCAGGTTTACCTTGATCATAAGTCACTGTAGGCTCAGCAATTCCTTGATGTAACTGACTCTCCCTGTGATATTCATTATAATCTAGTATTTAGCAAGGAGACACGTGATATTATTCCGTTGCCTGCACCTGCTTTGTTTGATTCTATTGCCAGGAACGGATACAGGATTATGCCAGACGACATTGTAGCCTACCGGAACAACCTAGCAGCTGCTGACGAGGAGCCCCATGGGTGAGATGCTCAGGTGCCGCCTCCGCCTCACTATCATTTGGGACCGGACGGCTACTACGGATGGTGATTACCAAGCTAGGCCAAAAGCCTAATCTTGGGGGAGTACGTATTTCCATCGACATTACATTCATGTTCACACATTCCATTCTAGTTGTCGGTGTCCATACTTTTTCATTGTAATATCCATGCTAAAATTGTTTTATCGTTTTCTTCTTGTGTGTTTGAAAAACTTTGAGAAAATCCAAAAATATTTCCTACTTCTTTTTTAGTTTTTCTTTTTAGCTTAGTTTAATTGTTGCATCGAAAGAAAACCCAAAAAGATTTATCGCTTCTTCTTTTACTTGTTGGGAGTTTTCCCGTGTAAATAGTTTTTCTCGTTTTTGTTTTTCTTTTTAATTTGCTTTCTTCAAGAAAAACCAAAAAGCTCCAAAAATATTTCCGTGTGTTTCTCTCAAATTCTTTTCTTTTTTGTTTGAGTCGTACCAAGGAGAAGACCACAATGAAATTGCTGAGTGGCTCTCATCTGCACTATCGTTTATCTATCAAAGAACCCATATTACTTTGTCTTCTCCTCTTGAATAAAATGTTTGCAAATTCCATCTTAGTCCACGGCACTCTTGCACTATTATTATCTTCTTATCGTTCGATCGTGCAAGTGAAAGGCCATAATGACGACATTTGATGAATTGACTGTGGCAGAGAAAAGCGGGTATGAACTCAACTTGTTTTTGTTTTTGTAAATATGTTTAACCCAGTATCCCTTGATTCAGCTCATTATGATCAAACATGTTTGCAATGACCATTAGAGATTATAGTTTTTCATGCCATGCTTAAGTAGTTGGGAGTGGATAATGATTTATCTTGGGTGTCAACATGCATTAAAATGATTGTGATGCGGTATGATGATATGGTATCCTCCTCTGAATGTTTCAAGTGGCTTGAGTTGGCACATGTTCACGCATGTAGTTGAATCAAAACCAACATAGCCTTCATGATATTTATGTTCATGGTGTCCATATCCTACTCATGCCAGTATTCAATGTTGATTATATGTAATGCATGTGCATGACCGTTTTCGCTCTCTAGCTGGCCGCTTCTCAATCTACTTGCTAGCCTTCGCCTGTACTAAGCGGGAATACTGCTTGTGCATCAAAACCCCTAAACCAAGTTATGCCGGATGAGTCCACTATACCTACCTATATGAGGTATTACCCTGCCGTTCCAAGTAAATTTGCATGTGCCACCTCTAAAAATTCAAATGAACATCTATTTTGTGTGCCTGGACCGCTCATGGAGCGATAGGGGGCGGTCAGTATCTTCCATGCTAAGCAGGTTATTCTCATGATGAGTGTTTATTCACTTGTCCTTACACGAGAGGGGCGGTAATAGGGATTCCTAGTCCCGAAATCAAAAATCAAAAATAATTAAACAAAACTCCCCCAAGAATGTTGTTGGTTTGGACGGTACCCGTGGATGCGGCTCGCCGTTTGAGTGTGATTGTTGGTGGAGGGGAGTAAACCTTTACTTTTATCGCTTGGGAACCGCCGCTAATTTGTTTAGCATGGAAGATATCGATAACTCTTGGTCGTGACGTTGACAGGAAGGGTGTACCTCCCAAACTTATATCTTTATCTGTTTTAAACTTTGAGCTCTAGCACCGCTGCAAATCCATGCTTCCCTCTGCGAAGGGACTATCTATTTACTTTTATGTTGAGTCATCACCTTCTCAAATAAGCGTCGGACATGAGAGCACTATTGTCATCCTCATGCATTGTGTATAGTTCATGTTGGGTGCAGCATGACTGGATCTTTTCTACCATGAATTACAATGTTTAGTCGCTGCTTGAACTTTGGAGGTGCTCTGTATTTATGTTTTGCGGTCTCAGAAAGGGCTAGCGAGATACCACTATTGTCATATTGTATCATGATTGTTTTGACAAAGTGTTGGCGCTTGAGATATATTATTATTGCTCGCTAGTTGCTTATGTTATTGATATGAGTAAATATAATTTCTAAGAGTTATTGTTGACATGGTTAGTCATAATCTTTACTGAAAACCTGGGTGCCACTTAAGCATATATATGTAAACAAGAACAAAAGAGTTCATAAAAGTTTTTCTTTATCACTTTCAGTTTGTCAACTGAATTGCTTGAGGACAAGCAAATGTTTAAGCTTGGGGGAGTTGATACGTCTCCAACGTATCTACTTTTCCTCACTCTTTTGCCCTTGTTTTGGACTCTAATTTGCATGATTTGAATGGAACTAACCCGGACTAACGTTGTTTTCAGCAGAACTACCATGGTGTTGTTTTTGTGCAGAAATAAAAGTTCTCGGAATGGAATGAAACTTTTTGGAGAATTATTTCAGAATAAATGAGAATTATTGGAGCCAAAATCCACCGAAGAGGGGGGCCAGGGTGAGCATCACCCACCAGGGTGCGCCCTGGTGGGTTGTGCCCACCTCGTGGCCCCACTTGCCCTAACTCCGCCACTATAAATTCCTATTTTTGGAGAAAAAAATCAGGGAGAAAGAATTATCACGTTTCACGATATGAAGCCGCCGCCACCTCCTGTTCTTCATCGGGAGGCCAGATCTGGAGCCCGTTTGGGGCTCCGGAGAGGGGAATCTTCGGTCTTCGTCATCACCAACCTTTCTCCATCGCCAATTCCATGATGCTTCCCACTGGGAGTGAGTAATTCCTTCGTAGGCTTGCTGGTCGGTGAGGAGTTGGATGAGATTCATCATGTAATCGAGTTAGTTTTGTTAGGGCTTGATCACTAGTATCCATTATGTTCTGAGATTGATGTTACTATGACTTTGCTATGCCTAATGCTTGTCACTAGGGCCCGAGTGCCATGATTTCAGATCTGAACCGTTTATGTTATCATCTCTATATCCATGTTCTTGATCCGATCTTGCCTAGTCATATGCACCTATTACGTGTTATGATCCGTCAACCCCATAGTGACAATATTTGGGATACTTCGCGGTGATGACCGTAGTTTGAGGAGTTCATGTATTCACCATGTGTTAATGCTTTGTTCCAGTTCTCTATTAAAAGGAGGCCTTAATATCCCTTAGTTTCCTTATGGACCCCGCTGCCACGGGAGGGTAGGACAAAAGATGTCATGCAAGTTCTTTTCCATAAGCATGTATGACTATTTACGGAATACATGCCTACATTACATTGATGAACTCAGCTAGTTTTGTATCGCCCTAGGTTATGACTGTTACATGATGAATATCATCCAACGAGTTACCGATCCAGTGCCTACGAGCTTTCCACTTATTGTTCTTGCTAAGTTACTTTTGTTGCTGCTCCAACTGCTACAAAACTATTACCGCTAATGTAACTGTCACTACTACTATCAAACTATCATATTACTATGCTACTGATCACTCTGCTGCAGATATTTAATCTCCAGGTGTGGTTGAATTGACAACTCAACTGCTAATACTCTCAAGTATTCTTTGGCTCCCCTTGTGTCGAATCTATAAATTTGGGTTGAATACTCTACCCTCAAAAACTGTTGCGATCCCCTATACTTGTGGGTTATCATTTACATATACTGAATCTTGTTAAGTTACTATTGCTACTGCTACTGTCACAACTGCTACAAAATTGCTGCTGTCACTACTACTGTTACTTTTGCTACTACTATTTGTCGTGCTACTAAACCTTTGTTGTAGAGAGATATCCCAGGTGCGGTTGAATTGACAACTCAACTGTCAAGGCCAATAAATATTCTTTGGCTCCCCTTGTGTTGAATCAATAAATTAGGGTGAAATACTACCCGTGAAGACTGTCGCGACCCCCTATACTTGTGGGTTATCAAGACCTTTTTCTGGCGCCGTTGCCGGGGAGCATAGCTCTATTTATTGTGTTAACTTGAGGATATCCAATTGCTACTATGAAGAATCTGAAGGATACTCGAACTAAGATCGTCCCCTCTCGCACGAGAGGAGGTAAGGAACTGCCATCTAGCTCTGCTTTTGATTCACCTACTATTTTGAATCAGCTTGTTCCACCACCACCTGTTGATCGTCCTGATATGTCACATGAACTTGATGATGCTACCTCTGAAATTAATGATGATACTATTGCTACACATGTTGAAACTGAAACTATGCCACTGAATGAATTACTTGATGCTCATCTTGCTAAAGCTAGAGAACTTGAAAATGTTGAAATTGTTGAGGACTTTGAATCACCTATTACACCTCGCTCTCCTATTAGATATGAATTGCCTTATGTGCCTTAAGGTTATGTCATGGCTAAGGAAACAACTAGTGATTTCTTTACTTGTGAAAATAGAGATGACTTGAAAAACTGTTATGCAAACTGAAAGAAAAATCCATGATGGAGAAAATGAAATATGATCCTAAATTTGCCACTTCTCCTATATTTGTTACTGATAAGGATTATGAATTATCTGTTGACCCTGAGTTAATCACTATAGTAGAATCTGATCCTTTCCATGGTTATGAAAATGAAACTGTTGTCGAACACCTTATGAAACTGTACGATATTGCTGCTTTGTTTACCAATGATGAAAAGATGCGCTACTATTATATCCTTAAGCTTTTTCCTTTCTCGCTAAAAGGAGAGGCCAAGGAATGGTTTCTTTCTCTTGCTCCTGGTTGTATGCGTAGTCCCCAAGATATGCTCCATTATTTTTCTGCAAAATATTTTCCTGCTCATAAAAACAAGCTGCCTTACAGGAAATTTTGAACTTTGTGCAAATTGAAGAAGAGAATCTCCCTCAAGCTTGGGGGAGGCTTCTCCGGTTACTTAGAGCTTTGCCTGATTGTCCTCTTCAGAAAAATGAAATTCTCGATATATTTTATAATGGACTAACCGATGCTTCTAGGGACTTCCTAGATAGTTGTGTTGGTTGTGTTTTCAGGGAAAGAACTGTCGGTCAAGCTGAAGAATTATTGAATAACATATTGCAAAATGCCGATGATTGGACACTTCCTGAGCCACCTTCGGAACCTATTCAAAAGAAGAGAGGTATTCTATTCCTCAACCCTGAAGATATGCAAGAAGCCAAAAGATCTATGAAGGAGAAAGGTATTAAAATTGAGGATATCAAGAAATTGCCGCCTATTGAAAAAATAGATGGACTTGATAACCCGACACAGGTAGTAGAGGTAAACTCTCTACGTTCCTTTAGTGAAAATGATATACCTTACAATAAGACTCCTGAACAATGCATGGATAAATATGATAATTATATTGTTAAGCAAGAACACTTCAACAACTATGTTAAAGATCAATTGAGACATAATGCCATGATGATAGACCATTTAAGTGATTTTGCTAATGATGTAAAAGGTCTAGGTAAACATGCTTCTATGGTTCACACTCAACTAGACCAAGTTGCTAAGTCACAAAATGATTTGCTTGCTGGAAAAATATATATGAATGATCATGTTGTTAGAGTAATGACTAGGGGAGGTCGTATGACCCAAGAACCTCTCTACCCAGAAGGTCATCAAAGAATAGAACAGGATTCCCAGAGAATTAATGTTGATGCACCTAGTTCCTCTAATAAGAAAAAGAAAAAGAAAAATGATAGGAACTTGCATGCTTCTAGTGAACCTGTTGCAAAAACACCTATTGAGAAACATAATGATGTTTCTATTTCTGATGCTGAGACACAATCTGGTAGTGAGCATGCACCTAGTGATATTGAAAAGGAGGATAATAATGTGCAAGTAGATGCTCCACCAGATAGTAATAAAGAAAATGATGATGATGTAGAAATAGAACCTGCTGAGGATCTTAATAACCCACCTCCCTAAAATAAACGTTATGATAAGAGAGACTTCGTTGCTAGAAAACATGGAAGGGAAAGAGAGCCATGGGTACAAAAACCCATGCCATTCCCTCGTAAGCCTTCTAAGAATAAGGATGATGAGGATTTTGAACGCTTTGCTGAAATGATTAGACTCATCTTTTGGCGTACTCGCTTGACCGATATATTGAAAATGCCTCCGTATGCTAAGTATATGAAGGATATTATTAACAACAAAAGAGATTCCTGAAACTGAAATTGCTACTATGCTTGCTAATTATTATTTTGATGGAGGAATACCTAAGAAGCTAGGAGATCCTGGCATACCCACAATACCTTGCTCCATTAAAAGAAAATATGTTAAAACTGCTTTGTGTGATTTAGGAGCCGGTGTCAGTGTTATGCCTTTCTCCCTTTCTCCCTTTGTGGGATTTCTATTCTTGTGCCCCTGGTTCCTTAGTTGTACTCATTCATCCCCACGCTCTTAACTTTTGCTCAATTTTCCCCACTCCCTTGTCCAAAACCCTTAGAAATGGTCACAACGGAGGATGTCGTTGGGTCAATGGTTTGATCGTTAACTCTGACGTGTGGGACCGCGCTGGACTATGTCGCCCGTTGGACCTGCCAAGTGGGGCCGCGTTGGACTGTGTCGCCCTCCTTTGACCATTCTGACGTGTGGGGCCGCGCTGGACTGTGTCGCCCGTTGGACGGTGGCGCTGGTTGGACCGTTGGGCCATGGTTTCGTTTGGGCCGTTCCATTAAACGCTCGCGTGCATGCGCTGATGCATGCCGCCACGATAAGCCTGCTATGCATGCGCGACATGATCCAGCTAGCCTGCCTGCATGCGCCGATGTGCGCTGCCATGGACGCAGCCTTCCTGTGAGCCGCCACAGACGCAGCGACTGTCGCTGCTGCCCGTTCGTCTCTTCTCGCACGCGCCTCCTCGGTCGATTCACAGTTCACAGCGTCTCAACCTTTGACCTCCGCAACATCAACTCAACGTGGCAATTAAAGCCTAGGGCATAACGATCGACGTGCGCCACCACGATACAGAAGCCTGCTATACATGCCACGTGATCTAGCTAGCCTGCCTGCATGCACCGATGCACGCCGCCACAGACGCAGCGATGGTCGCTGCCACTGGTTCCTATCTTCTCGCACGCGTCTCCACCTTCCAGGTGCCACAGACCGAGGCCAGGGTGCAGTACTACGTGCGGGCTTCGCCCACCTTTTTTACCCACCCATATGTCACTCCCTCCATGTACAAAAGCATGCAATATATTTTTTGAAGCATCAGCAAAAACAAAATAGTTCAGGTCGACCCTATTACAATCATCCAGGACACTAGAGAATAGAACCAGCAACCAGAGTCAGCTAAACATAGCTCAGAGAGCATAATAGCGAAAGCATGCAATATATATCCTACGTACTACCTAGTGCACTACGTGTCTTTGTCGTCGGAGATGCCCTGATCCGCCTGCGTCGGAGCCTGATCCATCATCGCCGGAGTATGATCCGCCTGCGCCGGAGCCTGGTCCGCCTGCGCCTCCTCCTGCGCCGCTGACGTGGCTTGAGACCGCGTCGGTATTTCCCCAAAGAGGAAGGGATGATGCAACACTGATAACCCACAAGTATAGGGGATCGCAACAGTTTTCGAGGGTAGAGTATTCAACCCAAATTTATAGATTCGACACAAGGGGAGCCAAAGAATACTTGAGAGTATTAGCAGCTGAGTTGTCAATTCAACCACACCTGGAGAGTAAATATCTGCAGCAAAGTGATCAGTAGCACAGTAATATGATAGTTTGATAGCAGTAGTGACAGTAACAGTAGCGGTAACAGTAGTAGCAGTAGTTTTGTAGAAGTTGGAACAGCAGCAGCAACAATAGTAACTTAGCAAGGACAATAAGTGGAAAGGTCGTAGGCACTGGATCGATAACTCGTTGGATGATATTCGTCATGTAACAGTCATAACCTAGGGCGATACAAAACTAGCTCAGTTCATCAATGTAATGTAGGCATGTATTCCGTAAATAGTCATACGTGCTTATGGAAAAGAACTTGCATGACATCTTTTGTCCTACCCTCCCATGGCAGCGGGGTCCATAAGGAAACTAAGGGATATTAAGGCCTCCTTTTAATAGAGAACCGGAACAAAGCATTAACACATGGTGAATACATGAACTCCTCAAACTACGGTCATCACCGCGAAGGATCCCAAATATTGTCACTATGGGGTTGACGGATCATAACACGTAATAGGTGCATATGACTAGGCAAGATCGGATCAAGAACATGGATATAGAGATGATAACATAAACGGTTCAGATTTGAAATCATGGCACTCGGGCCCTAGTGACAAGCATTAGGCATAGCAAATTCATAGCAACATCAATCTCAGAACATAATGGATACTAGTGATCAAGCCCTAACAAAACTAACTCGATTACATGATGAATCTCATCCAACTCCTCACCGACCAGCAAGCCTACGAAGGAATTACTCACTCCCGGTGGGGAGCATCATGGAATTGGCGATGAGAAAGGTTGGTGATGACGAAGACCGAAGATTCCCCTCTCCGGAGCCCCAAACGGGCTCCAGATCTGGCCTCCCGATGAAGAACAGGGTGTGGCGGCGGCTCCATATCGTGAAATGCGATAATTCTTTCTCCCTGATTTTTTCTCCAAAAATAGGAATTTATAGTGGCGGAGTTAGGGCAAGTGGGGCCACGAGGTGGGCACAACCCACCAGGGCGCGCCTAGGGGGCCTGGTGCGCCCTGGTGGGTGATGCTCACCCTGGCCCCCCTCTTCGGTGGATTTTGGCTCCATTAATTCTCATTTATTCTGAAATAATTCTCCAAAAAGTTTCGTTCCATTCCGAGAACTTTTATTTCTGCACAAAAACAACACCATGGTAGTTCTGCTGAAAACAACGTTAGTCCGGGTTAGTTCCATTCAAATCATGCAAATTAGGGTCCAAAACAAGGGCAAAAGAGTGAGGAAAAGTAGATACGTTGGAGACGTATCAACTCCCCCAAGCTTAAACCTTTGCTTGTCCTCAAGCAATTTAGTTGACAAACTGAAAGTGATAAAGAAAAACTTTTATGAACTCTTTTGTTCTTGTTTACATATATATGCTTAAGTAGTACCCAGGTTTTCAGCAAAGATTATGACTAACCATGTCAACAATAACTCTTAGAAATTATATTTTTACTCATAACAATAGCATAAGCAACTAGCGAGCAATAATAAGATATCTCAAGCGCCAACACTTTGTCAAAACAATCATGATACAATATGACAATAGTGGTATCTCGCTAGCCCTTTCTGAGACCGCAAAATATAAATGCAAAGCACCTCCAAAGTTCAAGCAGCGATTAAACATTATAATTCATGGTAGAAAAGATCCAGTCATGCTGCACCCAACATCAACTATACACAATGCATGAGGATGACAATAGTGCTCTCAGGTCTGGCGCTTATTCGAGAAAGTGATGACTCAACATAAAAGTAAATAGATAGTCCCTTCGCAGAGGGAAGCATGGATTTGCAGCGGTGCCAGAGCTCAAGGTTTAAAACAGAGATAGACATAATTTTGGGAGGTACACCCTTCCTGTCAACGTCACGACCAAGAGTTATCAATATCTTCCATGCTAAACAAATTAGCGGCGGTTCCCAAGCGATAAAAGTAAAGGTTTACTCCCCCTCCACCAACAATCACACTCCACGGCGAGCCGCATCCATGGGTACCGTACAAACCAACAACATTCCTGGGGGAGTTTTGTTTAATTATTTTTGATTTTTTTGATTTCGGGACTGGGAATCCCTATTACCGCCCCTCTCGTGTAAGGACAAGTGAATAAACACTCATCATGAGAATAACCCGCTTAGCATGGAAGATACTGACCGCCCCTGTCGCTCCATGAGCGGTCCAGGCACACAAAACAGATGTTCATTTGAATTTTTAGAGGTGGCACATGCAAATTTACTTGGAACGGCAGGGTAATACCGCATATAGGTAGGCATAGTGGACTCATCTGGCATAACTCGGTTTAAGGGTTTTGATGCACAAGCAGTATTCCCGCTTAGTATAGGCGAAGGCTAGCAAGTAGATTGCGAAGCGGCCAGCTAGAGAGCAAAAACGGTCATGAACATTCCTTTACATATAATCAACATTGAATACTAGCATGAGTGGGATATGGACACCATGAACATAAATATCATGAAGGCGATGTTGGTTTTGATTCAACTACATGTGTGAACATGTGCCAAGTCAAGCCACTTGAAACATTTAGAGGAGGATACCATATCATCATACCGCATCACAACCATTTTAATGCATGTTGACACCCAAGATAAATCATTATCCACTCCTAACTACTTAAGCATGGCATGAACAACTATAATCTCTAATGGTCATTGCAAACATGTTTGATCATAATGAGCTGAATCAAGGGATACTAGGTTAAACATATTTACAAAAACAAAAACAAGTTGAGTTCATACCCGCTTTTCTCTGCCACAGTCAATTCATCAAATGTCGTCATTATTGCCTTTCACTTGCATGATCGAACGATAAGAAGATAATAATAGTACAAGAGTGCCGTGGACTAAGATGGAATCTGCAAACATTTTATTCAAGAGGAGAAGACAAAGTAATATGGGTTCTTTGTTAGATAAACGATAGTGCAGATGAGAGCCACTCAACAATTTCATTGTGGTCTTCTCCTTAGTACGACTCAAACAAAAAAAAGAATTTCAGAGAAACACACTGGAATATTTTTTGGAGTTTTTGGTTTTTCTTGAAGAAAGCAAATTAAAGAGAAAAACAAAAACGAGAAAAACTATTTACACGAGAAAGCTCCCACAAGTAAAAGAAGAAGCAAGAAATCTTTAGGGGTTTTCTTTTTAATGCAACAATTAAACTAAGCTAGGAAGAAAAACTAAAAAGAAGTAGGAAATATTTTTGGATTTTCTCGAAGTTTTTCAAACACACAAGACGAAAGCGAGAAAACAATTTAGCATGGCTATTACAATGAAAATGTATGGACACCGACAACTAGAATGAAATGTGTGATCATGAATCTAATGTCGTTGGAAATACGTACTCCCCCAAGCTTAGGCTTTTGGCCTAGCTTGGTAATCACCATCCGTATGAATAATAATCTGGCCGATGGCTCATTGAGAACCTCGGAGAAGATTCCACGGCCCTCCTGGCAGCTTCAACCTCCGTGTTGTACTCATGGGCTTCTCTCTCAAGGACATAATATCTTCCCCTAGTGTGAAAATCAAAGAGAGCAGGAGCAGGCAAAGCAATAGGCACAATGTTTTTTTATTAAATCTCAAGTTATAGGTGTAGTGGGGGTCGTGCCCGTAAGAAACTTATGACGCTTCATGGCATCAAAGTCTAAATACTGAGTGGGTAGGATGGGGTCATTAGGCCATGGTGAAACATTTAATCTCTCCGCTACACGGGAGGCATAGATTCCTCCATAAAAATTACCACTAGCAGCATTAAGCTGCAACCTCCGTGCAACAATTGCACCAAGATTATAATCCTTATTCCCTGTTTCGGCAGTGTGTAAGAGACTCAAATCATGAGCACATAGTGTGCTACAATCTTGTTTGCCTACAATACATTTACCGTTAAAGAGCGCAAAATATTGTAGTGATGGAAAATGGATGCTGTTGATTCTCACTTGTGTAACCCCCTATCTTCGCCAAAGCGAAGATTAACTAAAAATGACTCATACTCAGATTTTGTTGGTTCATCGAGGGAACCCTCATATGGAAGTTTGCATGCATCGCTAAACATTTCTAACGGCATGGTAAAGGAATGATCGTACAGGTTGAACGAAACTCTAGACTCACGGGGAAAATATTTAAATTTCTTTGTGAAGGTTTTCGTGAGTTCGAGGTGTTGGGGGCACTTATCTGCGATGAAGGGAGCAAGCCCTGTGTTGTGAATAAATTGATCAAATTCCTCCTTAATACCTGCACCTTCCATGAACTCGTCGCAAGGCCACAAGCATGATTTGGTGGCGGCATCTCGCATCGAGCTTTCGCTTGGTTCAACATAAGACTGTTGAACTGAGCTTCCACTTGATGAGGCTCCCGAGGATCTCCTCCTCGAAGAACTCCTAAAGGATTGCATTTTATTCCTGTCGTGGGAATGACCCTGACAATAGTACTAGGGGGTACGAATGGAGGGGCGAAGTCTAGCTACGGCTCAGGCGTTTCACTCGGATGTGTACGAGTTCAGGCCCCACTCGGAAGCGGTAAGAGCCCTACGTCTCGAGCCCGGGGGGGCTGGTTTGTTTTGCTTATGGGGGAGTATGAGAATACAAGTGTCGGAACCTTGCTACGGCATCTGGTGGTGACTTATGTAGAGTGCGCCACCCCCAGACGAGCGCCGCATTGAATGCTAGTTAAAGCTACGTTACAGGAACTGTCGCTTTAACTAGAGTGTTACTAGTAACGCACGATTGATCAATCCCAGAGGACGTCTCTTCATATTACTCAACGCTACGTCTCCTGGACCGTTGAGTTTCTGTTGACCGAGAGTGGCTGTGGCCATCCGAGTGTATCTTCAGGTGCGTCCGAGTGACTCGTCAGGTCTGACCGAGTGCACTCCCATCTCTGGAGCTTCAATGTCGATGAGGGTCCCTAGGTGGGCCAAGAAGTCAGCTTTGTGACCCTACCCATGGTAGACGACCTCCTCAGTAGCCCCCGAATCTGTGAGGTTTGAATGGTCGGGTAATTGACATTCGGGAATGTCAACGACACCTCGGAGGTGCTTCAAAAAATGACCTGGATCATTTCTCACCCGGCTCCAAATCTTGACAGATTCAGGATTATCATTCCTTGGCCGAATGACTTAATTCACATATTCGACGTTATCTTTGTATTTGAAGTGTTTCTCTAGAGAAACGATCCGAATGCTCAGTTATTCTGTCCGAGTGTCTCGTCATAGACTGCCTGGTCATTCGGTTTATAAATGGATCGTCAGGCGATTCGGAGCACGTAGCTCTCCTCTTAAAAGGCATGAGGAGGTCTTCACGCGTTCGAAATCGCGGAGAGCGCGCGCGGACATGCGATGAAACGGTTACTCCGCGGGATTTGGGGGTAGTGGGCATGACGCCTCGATAACCGTGCCGCGATTTTTGCCACGTGTCTTTGAGAGCCTGAACAGTAGATCCGCGGATCTCTCTCCGTTTGCGGATTGACGGCCACAGATTCTACCCAATTTTTATTATAAGGGGCAAGGGTACTGTGCGATGGGGAACAGATCTCACTTCTCCTTCTTTCCCTCGGCTTTTCCGACGCCAACCACCACACTCCACAGAGAACTCCGCCGTGAACCGAGCCCAGAATTGCCGGAGATGAGCCGCGCGGAGACCGCGAAGGCCGAGCAGGCGAAGAGAGGTTCGCGCGGTTCTTCCTCGAGCGCCGGAGCACCGACGGGATGGACGCAAGGCGACTGGATGGTGTCGCGGGTCACCGAGGCCCGGTTGCTCAAGATGGAAGACCAGGGTCTCCTGTCCAAAGGGAGCTGGCGGCTGCCGGAGGCGGGCGAAGATGATCCCTCGCCGCGGGGGAACGAGCGCGTTCTCTTGGTAACTCACCTCGAACAAGGTTTTTCCCTTCCGCCCCATCCGTTCTTCCGTCTCTTCTTGGATTTCTTTGGTATCCAGCTTCACCACATTCCACCCAATGCCATGGTGTATCTAGCTGCTTTCGTTTCTTTGTGTGAGAATTTTCTGGGTTGCCACCCTCATTGGGGCTTGTTTAAGCACCTGTTCACTTGCCGGGTGATGACCGTAAAGAAATCCACTCGGTCAGAGGATAAGACCAACGTGGTCCAACTGTGCGGGGGATTGGGTATTCAGCTGTGGGGCAAGGTCTACTTTCCAGCGATCAATTTTCCCGACTCGGTGAAGGGCTGGCAGGAGAACTGGTTCTACTGCCAGGATATTCCAGTCGGAGAGAACCAACCGGGACTTCCTCTGTATACGTCGGAACGCATTCAGTCACTTCCCAGGCTGACTATAACCAAAGAAGAGAAAGTAGACGTAGACATATTGGTGATTGCTCTGGTAGCCTTAGTGCAGAAGGGCATCAACGGACTGGACTTGCTCGAAGTTTTCTTTTAGAGGAGGATCCAGCCATTGCAAGCTAGATTCCACCCCATGTGGGAATATACCGGAGCAGATGACGTCACTCGGACGCATCCTGAAGAACTTGACACAGAGACGGCTGAAGCTAAGATCAAAGCAGTCACTCCAGCGCGGGATAACCCCAGGGGGAGCAGGCTGGTGCTTCCACT
Organism: Elymus sibiricus; assembly: GCA_039707655.1. NCBI lineage: Eukaryota > Viridiplantae > Streptophyta > Magnoliopsida > Poales > Poaceae > Elymus > Elymus sibiricus. Next base: position 371,750,964 of record CM077667.1, read on the forward strand.
CTCATCAAAAAATCCGCCGAATGAGGTAACTTCAGAGTTCCACCTGTTATCCGAATGATATTGTTGTTCTTGTCGAATATCAGCTTGATTGATTTATTTTCCATTCGGCAGGCTTTCGTGGGCTTGATTAGTGAGATTCCAATCGTCAACCGAGGTTTGATTGATGTGGCGAGTGATACAGACCTCGCGGGAGATTCAACCGGAGTGGAGGAAGAGGAAGAAGGCGGCGACGACGAAAATGATGACGATGAGGAGGGCTCGGACGGGAGCTACGAGGTGGAGTCCTCGCACTCAGAAGACCGCGTGCCCGAGTCCCGCTCCAAGTCGCGCCATGACCCGGGGTTGCTGGCGGCGGCCCAAAGGCGTCAAATGTTGTCAAGCCGACTGCCAATGCTCCCTCGACCCGTACTTCGAAGCGTGGTCGTGCAGAACTGGCTTTGTCGCCTAAGAAGGTTGCGAAGCAAGCCAAAGTTGTTGCAACAAAGCCCCGGAAGGCCATACCCATTCCGAGGATCAAGATGACCATCCCGGTTGCTTCGGCGTAAGAACTTTCACTCGAAGATTGTTGTCGAAATCTATCCAAGTGAGTTTAAAAATCCAAATGTTTCTTTTGTAGTGCTGATACTTCAACTACTTTGCCTGACCCCCAAACTCTGGAGAAGGAGCGAGCCGAAGTAGACGCGGCGTCTTCGAAGGGTAAACTTCGAGACTTTTCTTGTATATGTTGCGATTTTGCTTCTGCTCATTTCCGAATGATTTTTGGACATTTGTAGCTCCGACTGAAGTGATCGACCTTGATGTGGTTGACAAAGCTGATCTGCCAAATCCTACTGCAAACATAGAAGGTGTAATGCAGGAGCCATCACTTGCCGGTGCCTTGGCGTCATCACAGGGGACCAGCTCGGGTGCTGGAGTCGCACTCGGAACTGGCACGTCGACTCTTATGCTGACTCCTCGTGAGACCACCATCTTCTCGCTACACCATGTCCCAGAGGACCAGACGGGAGCGAGCAAAGAGGCGCTAATCCAGCTGGAGCTGATGTGCGATAAACTGAAGACGGCGTACGATGCGAGTGCGGCGCTGCAGAAGAATGTCCGTGTAAGTACTCTCGTAAGTACCTTCCTCATTCAGCATCTTGGTCCATTTGTCCATGGTTTTAAGACCCGGGTGGGTTTGCATCTGGGCACATCCACTGGGTGTTGACTTTCCAGTGGGGGCGCACTGAGCGCACCCACTGGGTGTAGTCCCCGAGACTGCCGTCGATTGAAGCAGTCGGCGGTAGTCTAATAGCGTAGAAATGTATGTCCTGCCGTCGAGAAAAGTGTCTTGAACTTAAATTTTTCCAGTGGGGGCGCACTGAGCGCACTCACTGGGTGTAGTCCCCGAGGCTACCGTCGACTGAAGCGGTCGGCAGGAGTCTTAGAGTTTTGGAATCTGACCGAATGATCTGTACATAATATCCGATTGACGAATCATATGTCTTTGTGTGATCATAATTTTTCTTCCATTTGTCGTTTGTAGTCTATTTGTGAGCTCAGAAGCCACTACAGTACTTTGAAGGAGGAGGTGTTGACCCTGCGTCTCGACCTTGAAGCTGAGAAGGCCAAGAGCGCCCGACTAGAGCAAGAGAAGAATGCGTTGGAAGATATTATTCTCCCTGACCAACAGTTACCATCTCTGATCTTTCTCCCTGTCCGACTGAGTCTACTTCGTCAGATCTTCATGGAGAAAATCGTAAGCTTGTTGAGAGACTGAAGAATTCTGTTTCTTTAGTGACTATGAAGACAGACCTCGAGAAGAAGGACACAGAACTGGCAGCAGCTCAGAAGGAGGCCAGTCGGAAAGCCAAGGAGGCCAAGGAGAAGCTGAAGTCGGTCGGGAAGCTTGAAGAGGAGAAGAAAACCCTCGAGGTCGCCGTGAAGAAGTCCAAGGAGGAACTCGTCGAATGGAAGACCAAACTTGAACATATCATTGCCAAGAAGGCTGAGCTGGAGCAATTCTTCGAGGAGTTCGGTGATTCCGTGAGTGAAAAACTCAAAGGTAAACTCTCCCGAATGACTCATGTGTATTTTTGAACAACCGAATGAAATTTGCTTGACTTTGATTCCTTTTTTGTTCGGCTGAACCCAGAATTCTGCTTCGACATTGGCGAGGAGACCGACAAGATCGAGAAAGAGCTAGATCCATCCCGAGAACTGCTCAAGGATAGTGCTGCCATGGCCTTTCTCCGTCTGGAAGAATGCGTCGATGAAGCGGTTTCGTTCATCAAGAGGCTCTGTACCGGCATCGTGGACATCGAAAAGGAACTCTTCTCCGATGAAGAACCCTCCAAGGACCTGGAATCCACTCTTATCCGAGTGAGAGACGTCCCGAACCGAGTGAAGATCTGGAAGAAGTCAGCGGCCAGAGCCGGCGCTGACATTGCTCACTCACTAGTTCGGGTCCACTGCAAGGGAGTGGATGAGAAGAAACTGAAGTCCTTGGAAGTCGCCAATCGGAAGCACGCCAGAATTCAAGACTTCATGGAGATGTTGATGGAGGCGGCCACCCGGATTGCAGAGAGTCTTGACCTGGACACGTTCGTCGAAGCAGTGCCTAACCCCGAGTGATCGCCGGGTTAAAAAACTTCTTTAAACATTTGCCTCGGAATGCCGAGTAGTATCTGTATCCGTAAGACTTTTAAATGAGCCTGAGGCTCCTATCGTCCGTACTTCTGCTTTGAACGATGCAGTTTTCATTTGCCTTATCTTGACTTGATCTTTGATCTTAGAGTGTTTCATACTCGAGCGATTGCAGGATCGTGCATGGGGATTCGCACATGTCATGAATTTTAACTTAGGCGACGCGGGGTCGCGGCTAAGTCCCCGAGTGTGGGCAAGATCTGCACTCGGAACAGTTTTGGTGAACAATGATGGTCCTGTCCATCTTGTCGTTCGAGTGGGAAGGATATCTCACCCTAGACATTTTTAACTTAGGCGATGCGGAGTCGCGACTAAGCCTCCAAGCGTGGGCAAAACCCTCACTCAGAGTAGTTTATCTTTAGACGAACAATGATAGTCCTGTTCATCTTGACAACCGAGTGTGGAGGATGTCCCACTCGAAAGGTTTTCTAACTTAGGCGATGTGGAGCCGCAGCTAAGTCCCCGAGCACGGGCGAGACCCTCACTCGGAGTAGTTTGTCTTTAGACGAACAATGATAGTCCTGTTCATCTTGACAACCGCTTGTGGAGGATGTCCCACTCGAAAGGTTTTCTAACTTAGGCGACGCGGAGCCGCGGCTAAGCCCCCGAGCGCGGGCGAGACTCTCACTCGGAGTAGTTTGTCCTTAGATGAACAATGATAGTCCTGTTCATCTTGACAACCGAGTGCGGAGGATGTCCCACTCGAAAGGATTTCTAACTTAGGCAATGCGGAGCCGTGGCTAAGCCCCCGAGTGCGGGCGAGACCCTCACTCGGAGTAGTTTGTCCTTAGATGAACAATGATGGTCCTGTTCATCTTGACAACCAAGTGCGGAGGATGTCCCACTCGAAAGGATTTCTAACTTAGGCGACGCGGAGCCGCGGCTAAGCCCCCGAGCGCGGGCGAGACCCTCACTCGGAGTAGTTTGTCCTTAGATGAACAATGATGGTCCTGTTCATCTTGACAACCGAGTGTGGAGGATGTCCCACTCGAAAGGATTTCTAACTTAGGCAACGCGGAGCCGCGGCTAAGCCCCCGAGCGCGGGCGAGACCCTCACTCGGAGTAGTTTCTCCTTAGAGGAACAATGATGGTCCTGTTCATCTTGACAACCGAGTGTGGAGGATGTCCCACTCGAAAGGTTTTCTAACTTAGGCGACGCGGAGCCGCGGCTAAGCCCCTGAGCGCGGGCGAGACCCTCACTCAGAGTAGTTTGTCTTTAGACGAACAATGATAGTCTTGTTCATCTTGACAACCGAGTGTGGAGGATGTCCCACTCGAAAGGTTTTCTAACTTAGGCGACGCGGAGCCGCGGCTAAGCCCCCGAGCGCAGGCAAGACCCTCACTTGGAGTAGTTTGTCTTTAGACGAACAATGATAGTTATGTTCATCTTGACAACCGAGTGTGGAGGATGTCCCACTCGAAAGGTTTTCTAACTTAGGCGATGCGGAGCCGCGGCTAAGCCCCCGAGTGTGAACGAGACCTTCACTCGGAATAGTTTATACTTAGGCAAAATCAGGTTTGCAGCTAAGTGTTTTGTGTTTTATACCCACTGGGGGTGGCAGTCAAATCTCAACAAGATATAATGAAACAAAACTTTATTCATCGAGATCACTCGGATTCATTACTGGAATGACAAACTAAAGTAGTTATGTTCTAAGTGTAGAACTTGCGAAGTAGGTCCGCGTTCCAAGTCCGAGGCTATTCTACTCCGTCTTTGATATTGTAAAGCCGGTAGGCCCCATTGTGCAAGACTTTGGAGATTGCAAACGGCCCCTGCCACGGAGGCGCTAGCTTGTGGGGGTTTTGCTGATCCAGTCGAAGGACAAGGTCTCCTTCCTGAAAGGCTCGGGCTTGGACGTGTCTGTCATGGTAACGCCTCAAATCTTGCTGATAGAGCTTCGATCTGATGAGGGCCAGCTCCCTCTCTTCCTCTAGAAGGTCGAGGCCATCTTGCCGCGCGGCTTCGGCTTCAGCTTCATCATATAGTTCCACTCGGGGGGAATTGTGCTGAAGATCACTCGGCAACACAGCCTCTGATCCGTACACCATGAAGAAAGGTGTGTGCTTCGTAGAGCGGTTTGGGGTTGTCCGAATGCCCCATAAGACAGAAGGCAATTCTTCAACCCAAGCTCTAGCAGCATACTTCAAGTCTCTCATCAATCGGGGCTTCAAACCTTGTAGAATCATTCCGTTTGTGCGTTCTGCCTGTCCATTCGACTGCGGGTAGGCCACTGAGGCGTAATTAACCTGAGTGCCTTGAGAGAAACAGAATTCACGGAACTATTCCGAGTCGAAGTTCTTCCCATTATCCGTGATAATATCATGTGGTACGCCGAATCTGAAAATGATTTGTCGAATGAAACTGACGGCAGTACCTGCATCCAAACTCTTGATGGGCTTCGCTTCGACCCATTTGGTGAACTTGTCAACCGCCACGAGCAGATGTGTGAAGCCACTCGACCCAGTCCGCAGGGGATCGACCATATCGAGGCCCCATACTGCGAACGGCCAAGTGATTGGGATCGTCTTGAGCGTGAACGCTGGCTTGTGAGACTTATTCTTGTAGAACTGACATCCAACACACAGGTCCACCAGGTCCCTTGCTGCTTCATTGGCTCGGGGCCAATAAAAACCCGCTCGGAAAGCTTTAGCGACCAAAGTCCGAGAGGACGCATGGTGACCACAAGTTCCCGAGTGGATTTCATGTAAGATTTGCAGCCCTTCCTATGGGGAGATGCATTTTTGGGTGACTCCTGTGGTGCTTTTCTTGTACAACTGATCTCCCATAACTTCGAACGACTTGGATCGACGGACGATCTGACGGGCTTCTTCTTCATCTTCGGGGAGTTCTTGTCTGAGCAAGTATTCCAAATAGGGTTGAGTCCACTCAGGAGTGATTAGCAGCATTTCGTGGACCAGATCCACTATAGCTGTAACTTCAACCTTAGTCGGATCAGATGGACCGACTACTTGCGGGGGCTCCTCTGTGAAAGGATCTTCTGCAATTTTTGGAGCGCGCAGATGCTCAAGGAATATGTCTTTCAGGACCTCTCGCCGAGTGGACCCAATCTTTGCCAAGTCGTCCGCTGCCTAATTCTTTGCACGAGGGATGTGATGCAATTCTAGGCCTTCAAAATTCTTCTCTAGGTTCCTGACCGCGTTGCAATATCCGGTCATTGCAGGACTCCGAATGTCCCACTCCTTCATCACCTGGTTGACAACGAGGTCTGAGTCGCCATAGACCATCAAACGACGAATGCCGAGTGATATGGCCATGCGGAGCCCGTACAAGAGGGCTTCGTATTCGGCCTCATTGTTTGATGAGTCAAAATGGATTTGGAGGACATAGTTCAGTCGGTCTCCTTTGGGAGAGACAAGAACCACGCCAGCCCCCGAGCCATTGAGCATCTTGGATCCATCGAAGAACATAGTCCAGTGTTCGGGAACACTCGGAATTGGTTGCTCTTGTTCGATCCACTCGGCCATAAAATCAACCAATGCTTGGGACTTGATTGCTTTCTTAGCTTCAAACTTGATCTCCAGTGGAAGGAGCTCGATTACCCACTTTGCCATTCGGCCGGCGGCGTCCCTGTTATGCAAGATCTCCGACAGGGGAGCGCTGCTGACGACCGTGACCGAGTGATCTTGGAAGTAATGAACCACCTTTTTGGCAGTCAGGTAAATACCATAGACCAGCTTTTGGTAGTGCGGGTACCTTTGCTTGGAAGGGGTTAGCACTTCTGAGATGTAATATATGGGTCTTTGCACTTTGAATGCTTTTCCTAGCTCTTCACGCTCTATCGCAAGGACTGTGCTCACCACCTGGCTGGTCGCCGCAATGTATAGGAGTAGAGGTTCCTGGCTGCCCGAAGCAGCTAACACCGGCTGGGTGGAAAGCAATGCCTTAAGTTCTGCGAATGCGGCTTGCGCTTCATTGGTCCACTCGAATTTGTCGGACTTTGTCGGCGTTCTGGGAACGGGGGTACCCAGACCTGCCTGCCTGCGGCCCAGGGCATGGCCCAGCTCGTTAGCCAAGCACGGCCTGGCGCGACTTCACTCAAGCGAAGGCCCTCGCGAGGACCCTAGGCTCGCGAGGAAGAACAGCACCAAGACCATTGAAGGATGGGCCTCCTCAGGCCCCCTCTGGAGCGGTGGAGATCTCTATGCAGAACCCGGCCTCAGGAGTCAAGGATGACGCAAGGAAGGACAGGCGGGCGCCAGCTCGCCAGACGGTGCAGTTGCCCCTTTGGTGCAAAGGGAGCAAGGACATACGCGGGTTCCCAAAGCGTCCCCCAAAGGTTTCCATTCCGATGCAACAAGAACATGACCACGAGCCCAGCAGGACAGATGTCATCGCCGAGCCCACCTCTGCATCATCAACAGCTACTTTGCAGGCGAAGACCACCTTTGGACAGGGCGGGGATGTACTCCTGTCCCCCTTCAAATTTGGCCGTTGTGGGATCCCTTCCCGCCATTGCGATAAGGGAAGAGGACCCGGGCCACTGCTATATATAGAGGCTAGGTTGCACCGTAGAGGGGGACGATGAACCGGGGAAGACAACGAACACCAAAAGGAAGGAGAGAGCCAAGAACACCACCCGAGTGCCCTCACGAGGCCGCTCACCACTGTACTAGTTCATCCACCACTCCTCCTCGAGAGGCAATCCACCAAAGCAGGAGTAGGGTATTATGCTTCGTAGCGGCCCGAACCTGGGTAAATCTCCGTGTGCATCTTCTTCCTCGTCATCGTGCGAGTTCACCGTAGTAATCATCGGGTAGCGAGCTAGGTAGGGCGAGGCTGCAGGGGATCTTCGCACACGCCCCTGTGTTCAAACCTTGAGGGTATTGCGGAGCCCGAAATCCGACATTTGGCACGCCAGGTAGGGGGCGTGTCGAAATCTTCCTCGAATCCTCGCTCCTCCCTCGCCACACCGTCCCAATGGCCAGCGCCCGACAAGCTTCCTCCGGCCATGGCGGATCCATCCTCACCGACCCCGCCGCTGCAGACCGAGACCCACGCCCCAGCGGCACAATGCTGGGCGGTTAGTATCAAGCCACCAGTGTCGTCTCTACCGTCGTCGCCCCTCGCGCCACCCAAGCGCACGGTGGACGGGCGGCGCCCCCGGCTCCGACATCGCGTTGCACCTACATGGGAGACATCGACACGCACGATGCATTGCTGATGGCAAGCGAGATGCTTGGCCACCGCCCGACGCATGGGGGCTTCGACGCATGGGCCGACCACATCGCAGAGCTGGTCAACGTCGCGCGGAGGGCCATGGCTCCTCACTCTTCTTCAAGGCCGCAGGCGTCAGGCGTCGAGGGCTTGTTCGCCGCGCCTGCCGCCAGGCCCGCCGGCGGTGTCCCCCCTCAAGCCCTGGGCGAGCCCGAGCGGGGCCCGCCACACGTCGTGCTCCTTCTCCTCCGAATTCTGGTGACCGGTTTCGGGGTGCAGCCGGGCCCGACGACGGAGCGCTCGGAGGAAACAACAGGGCGCCCCACGCGCGCACCGACACGCGCCCACATGACCCTGCGAACCGTCAACAGCCTGGGTTAACCAGGCGGGAGCGCGCCATCCTGCGCAGGGAGCAGGCGGTGCAGGCGTCCGGACAAACAAGCAACCACGACGAGGGCGCATCGGATCGCCAAGGCAACAGTCCATGCCAGGAAGCACGCGGCCCACCCAGCGGCGGTGGCAGAGGTAAGCAACTTCGATCTGAGGCTCGTCGCAGGAGGGTCTGCGGGCTGCGCGCACAGGGCGGCGCCCCGCCGCCGCCCGAAGGGGCCGTCCTCGGCGCCCCGCCGGGCGGCTCAGGAGGGGAACCGGGCCCTTATGTAGAGCCCTACGTACCAAGCTACGTTGTACCTCCGGACGGCGGGATGGATCAGGCGCCTGTCGCAGGCGCCAACACCCCCCAAGAGTAGGGGGTACCCTGGGCGTCCTCCCCGAACCGGGCCTGGGGGCTCCTACCGACGGAGCACCTAGCCTGGACAACGCGAGCGGGGGAAAGAGGGAGGACGCCCCCGTGCCCGTGAGGCACGGCGCAAGCTGTCGCCCTCGCGAGCAAGCAACACCGAGCCAAGCCCCGAGGCCTCAGAAGTAACGGCCTGGGGGGGAGCAGCAAGACACAAGCAGCGCGGGCCACCCGCGGCAACCGGAGCACCGGTGCAGCCTCAGGAGGCTGGGCCTCATGAGGCCCTCAAGACACTATCCGGCCGGTGCCCCGACGCTTCACGAGGCGGCTTCATCGACAAAACGCCTTTATGGCTACGCCGGATGCATTGTGCTCATGTTTGGGCCGCGAGAGCGCAATCTTGCGGCTACGCGGGGAACAATGCATTCGGGTTTGGGTCATAGAGGCGCGCAACCGAGCAGAAATGCACGGGATGGTTCTTGACGGAGTTGGGAGCTACCGGGCCGTGTGCCTGGGGGCTTGCCCAGCTATCTGTGGCCGTGACACTCTCACGTAATAATGAGTGGGTTGTATACGCCCGGAGCCCCCCGAGGACGCGGAGGGGTTCCATCCCATGCTCAAGTGGAAGCCCCATGCTCCGCGCTGGAGGACAACACTGCCCACCAATGGCTATGCCCACGCAACGTGGATGTCCTACGCTCCGCGCTGGGGGAAGACGAAGACGAAGACTAGCCTAGGTGCCGGACGCGGCAGTTGCTTGCTTCTTTCTGGTGTTTGAATTGCCACTTTTTGGAATGAAGTTTGAGAATTCCGGAACTCTATTTTTAAAAGAAAAAGGGGCGGGGACTTTTCTCTCATCGTTCTCTCATTTTTCCGGTCTTGGAGTATCTTTCTCTGAATTGGTGTTTCGCAAAAGCCTGTGTGCTCCGGCCCTCCCCGAGGTGCCTCGGAGCTGGATAGCAAGGCCCTGCCGCCTCAGGGACTTGCATATTGTGGCGGTCGATCCCCGCTCGGGGGCTCCGACCACAGCGCGGCACCGCAGCATGGGGCCTCGGGAGGTCCCAGTGCCTCCTGAGGCGGCACCCCGCGGGACGAAATGGGGGTCGCTCGAGCGTCAAAGGGGGCTCCTGAGCATCGCGCCTCAGGAGCCTTATCGGCCATATAGCCACTTGCCCCTCGGTGTCGTCCTGGCGATCCGGTCGGCATCAAGGGTGTCGAGGCCTCACCTCGTAGTCGCGTCCTGGTGATCCGGACGTTCCTACGGCGGTCGAGGAATGTGCGGGACTGGGACCTGCCGACGTAGAGCTGCTTGAGCGTCAAAGGGGGCTCCTGAGCAGCGCGCCTCGGGAGCCTTACCGGTCACATAGCCACTCACCCCTTGATGTCGTCCTGGCGATCCCGTCGGCATCAAGGGTGTCGGGGCCTCACCTCGTAGTTGTGTCCAGGTGATCCGGTCGTATTTTACGGTGGTCGAGGAATGTGTGGGACTGGGGCTTGCAGACACAGAGTGCCGAAAGGGCCCCCAAACCGTCCCACAAACAAGGAGGAAGCGCCCCAGGAGGAACCGCGGGCTATCTGGACAACCCGACCGCGCCTCGCAACGCACGAGATCGTCACCGCCCTACAAGCTAAGTACACTACCGAACCAAGCAAGAGCCTCCTGATCTAATGACGACCCAAGGGCGGGATAAGGGTTGTGCGCACTAATGTGACGATGTAGGTACTGCGGGCCACCATGCCCGGCCGCCGAGACCCCAGAGGCCTGAGGCGTCAGGTAAAACGGCACGAAGGGAGGGAGCCTACCACGACGAGCAGCAAGGCCACGAACCCGGGGAGCGGCGGCCGCAAGCAGCCCCTCAGGAGAGGACAATTCGTGAGGGCCCAGCTGGCCGCTGTCGCCAGGCCGCGGCGGCACCGATGCCAAGCCCCGCGCAAAGAAACTAAGTCACGTCACGGCAAGTAGGCGACCAGCGGTATAAGAAAGGGAAGGATGGAGACGAAGGTAATACGCAAAAGGCTAACGCCCTCCGGGGCCGAGTTCTTCTTAAAGATTACAGGAACCGTGAAAAGGAAACGGGGGATGCCTAGAGGGAGGAGTCGTTGTCGCCGCCCGCGCCGCCGGCCGCCTCGGCGCCGGAATCGTCCTCCCCGCTGGAGGCAGGCACCTGGAAGAACCGCTCCACCAGGGACTCCACGTGCGGGCGCACCTCGTCCCGAAGGGGCCGCTGGAGCTCGTCAAGCACCCACTCCCCGACGCACCTGAGGTCGAGCTTCGAGGGGTGGCGGTGCAAGTTGGAGAAGACGCGCGTCAGGGCGAGGTCCAGGAGGTCGCGCGCGTCGGCCTCGCTGTCCGCGTTCACGCGGGAGACTCCGGTCTCCAGCGCCTCCACCACCCACCGGAAGAATTCAAGATAGCCCCCATCGCCGTGCACGCATGGCAGCGCGGGGGCTTCCCCGACGAACCGGCTCACCGCGTCGGCCGCGCGGCGGGCGATGTCAAGATACTGCTCAGCGCGTAGGGACTCCAGCATCTTGGCATGCGCCGCCTCGTCCTAGGCGGCCTGCACGGCATCGGCAGCCTCCTTAACCTGGGCCTGGAGGGATGCCAGCTCTGCCCTGACCTCCGCTTCGCCCCTGAGGGCAGCTTGGAAGGCGGCCTCGGTGGTCGCCAGATGGGCCCACAGCACGTCCACCTCCTCCTGGAGTTCGCCGAGCCTGCGTTTCTTGGCCGCAGGCACCCTGGAAGCAGGAGAGGATCAGGTCCAGAGCACTGAACGAGACAACTGATAAAGAAGGAGGCGGCAGAATACTCACTCATCGACCATGGCCCAGCGCTGGCAAACTTGCGCCGGCCCCGAAGGTCCCCTGCTGCTACCTCTGGAAGGGGACGAAGCAGCCGATGGTCCCGCGCGCTTCCCAGCGCCCGCAGCACTGCCTCCAAACGCCATGGGAGAGGGGAAGCAAGGAGGAGGAGAGGATTTTTCTATGGAGCAATGGGAGCGAGAAGACACCCCGAGACTGCAATGCCCCCCCCCAGGGGTGGGGCGGATTTATAGGCGTAACTACAGCCGCGAAGCGTCGTGGAGCACAGGCGTCGTGCACCTCTCGGGCGCCACGGGGCGGTTCGATCGGCGCAGTCCCACCCGCATCGCCTCGCCTGCCGATTGTTGGGTCACGTCCGCGTAGCCCGAAGAGTGGAAACCCGAGGGAGCAACAGCATTCAAGGAAGGGCAATGATGGCTAGCGCTGCACACCTGTGTCGCATCAGTTTGACTTGGGGCGGTTCCTGACACCCTCGGGGAGCGGGGGCATCGCCGCCCGGGCGCCCGATGCACGCCAGTCCTGGGCCGCAGGCGTTTGGGGCCCGCGGCGCTTTGGGCCGTCCTCAGCGGCTTCACCCAGAAGCCGGCTCGAGCGCGCCTTTGGCCCGGGGGCTACTGTCGGCGTTCTAGGAATGGGGGTACCCAGACCTGCCTGACTGCGGCCCAGGGCATGGCCCACCTCGTCAGCCAAGCACGGCCTGGCGTGACTTCACTCAAGACAAGGCCCTCGCGAGGACCCTAGGCTCGCGAGGAAGAACAACACCAAGACGAGCGAAGGATGGGCCTCCTCAGGCCCCCTCCAGAGCGGCGGAGATCTCTATGCAGAACCCGGCCTTAGGAGTCAAGGATGACGCAAGGAAGGACAGGCGGGCGCCAGCGTGCCAGACGGTGCAGTTGCCCCTTTGGTGCAAAGGGAGCAAGGACGTACGCGGGTTCCCAAAGCACCGCCCAAAGGTTTCCATTCCGGTGCAACAAGACCATGACCACGAGCCCAGAAGGACGGATGTCATCGCCGAGCCCACCTCTACATGATCGACAGCTACTTTGCAGGCGAAGACCACCTTTGGACAGGGCGGGGATGTACTCCTGTCCCCCTTCAAATTTGGCCGTTGTGGGATCCCTTCCCGCCATTGCGATAAGGGAAGAGGACCCAGGCCACTGCTATATATAGAGGCTAGGTTGCATTGTAGAGGGGGACGACGAACCGGGGAAGACAACGAACACCAAAAGGAAGGAGAGAGCCAAGAACACCACCCGAGTGCCCTCACGAGGCCGCTCATCACGGTACTAGTTCATCCACCACTCCTCCTCGAGAGGCAATCCACTAAAGCAGGAGTAGGGTATTACGCTTCGCAGCGGCCCGAACCTGGGTAAATCTCCGTGTGCATCTTCTTCCTCGTCATCGTGCGAGTTCACCGTAGTAATCATCGGATAGCGAGCTAGGTAGGGCAAGGCTGCAGGGGATCTTCGCACACGCCCCTGAGTTCGAACCTTGAGGGTTTTGCGGAGCCCGAAATCCAACAGACTTCTTCATCAATCGGTAGAGAGGAAGTGCCTTCTCTCTGAGTCTTGAAATGAATCGGCTCGGGGCCGCAAGACATCCTGTCAACCTTTGTACGTCATGCAAACGCTCGGGTTGCTTCATTCGGACTATGGTGCCGATTTTGTCCGGATTGGCATCAATCCCTCGTTCGGAAACAAGGAAACCGAGTAACTTTCCTGCAGGCACTCTGAATGTGCACTTAGCTGGTTTCAACTTTATCCCGAAGGGCCGCAGGTTCGCGAAGGTTTCGGCGAGGTCAGTCAGGAGGTCGGAACCTTTCCTAGACTTGACTACAATATCATCCGTATAGGCCTCCACATTCCGACTGATTTGCTTTTGCAAACACTTCTGGATCATGCGCTGAAAAGTGGCTCCAGCATTCTTCAAGCCGAATGGCATCGTGGCGTAGCAAAAACACCCGAATGGGGTGATGAAGGCTGTTTTTATTTCATCAGGACCATACATTCGGATCTAGTGGTACCCAGAGTAGGCATCCAGGAATGACAGACGTTCACATCCGGCCGTAGAGTCTACTATCTGATCTATCCGAGGTAAAGGAAAATGATCCTTCGGGCAGCCCGATTGAGATGTTTGAAGTCAATACAAATACGGAGCGACTTGTCCTTCTTCGGTACCAAGACAACATTCGCGAGGCACTCGGAGTGGTAAATCTCGCGAATGAACTCAGTGGCGAGGAGCCGAGCTATCTCTTGACCAATCGCCTTGCGCTTCTCGACGGAGGATCGGCGCAAGTACGCCTTGACTGGCTTGGCCTTGGGATCGGTTCGGAGTCGGTGCTCAGCCAGTTCCCTGGGAACACCAGGCATGTCAGACGGCTTCCATGCGAAGATGTCCTAGTTCTCACGGAGGAACTGGATGAGCTCGGCTTCCTATTTGTCTCCGAGTGAGGTGGAGATGTTCGTCGGAGCGGCACTCGGGTCACTCGGATGGACATGAACTTGCTTAGTCTCGCCGGATGACTGGAAAGCTGATTCTGAAGCCGGCCGCTTTGACCTGAGCACATCAGCCATATCCAGTTCCTTCTTGTACCCTTCAAGCTCGACTGCAAGCAGTTGTTCATTGGCTATCTTTGTGCCCTGCTGAAGGCACTCTTCGGCGACCTTCCGATCACCAGTGACGTAATCACACCCTTAGGTCCTGGCATCTTGAGCTTGAGATACACGTAACATGGTCTGGACATGAAACGTGCGTAGGTAGGCCTACCCAGGATGGCGTGGTAAGCACTACGGAAATCAACCACCTCAAAGGTCAGCTTTTCCTTTCGGAAATTCTTCTCGCCGCCGAATACTACGTCCAGACCGATCTGGCCGAGTGATTCTGCCTTCTTTCCAGGGACGATCCCATGGAAATGCATGTTACTCTTGCTCAATCGGGACATCGGGATGCCCATAGCCTTGAGCGTGTCGGCATATATGATATTAAGCCGGCTGCCTCCGTCCATTAGGACCTTGCGCAGACGGACTCCACCCGCTGCCGGGTCAACGACCAACGCTTGCCTCCCAGGGGTGGCAATGTGAGATGGATGGTCGGACTGGTCGAAGGTGACGGGCGTCTTCGTCCAGTTGAGATACTTGGGAGCAGTCGGAACTGCCATATTTACCTCCCGATTGATAACCTTCAGCTGCCTCTTGCTTTCAACGTCGGCGAAAATCACGTTGAGAACCTTGTCGACTTTTGGATACTCGGAAGCATCTTCCTCATCCTCGACATCGACCTTCTCACTCGAGGGCTCAGCGCCCATCTCCTGCTTGAGCAGGCGACATTCCCGAGTGGTATGCTTTGGGAGCATAACATTGCCTTCTTCATCCGTCTTGGTATGAATTTGGCACGGTTGGTCGAGAATGTCGGATTTGTACTCGGACTTCTTCTTGGGAATCCATTATTTCTTCTTTTTCTTGGGCTTCGGCTTGCCTTGCCCTTGCCCTTGGACGGCTGCGAGCTCTGCTTTGCCGGAGGTGTCTGCCTTCCGCTTCTGATTTTTCCCGGCGTTGCCTCCTGTTTGAGGGGCGTTGCCGGCTCTTGCCTTGCCGCTACGGAGGCGGTCTTCTTCTTCCCCATTGGCGTACTTGTTTGCAATCTCCATGGCCCAACTGAGGGACAGATCCCCAGACCGACCGAACTTCAAGACTAGCTCCCGATACCGAGTGCCTGCCTTGAAGGCGCACACGGCCTGATGCTCGGTGATATTTTCCACGGTGTTATGCAACGTGGTCCAACGCTGAATGTACTCTCAGAGAGTTTCATTGTTCTTCTGAACGCAGTGCTGGAGTTCCGTCAGTCCACCCGGACGCTTGTAGGTGCCCTCGAATGTTTTGACGAACACTCGGGCCAAGTCTTCCCAACAATAAATGCAGTTGGCGGGCAACTGATTTAAACACGCCCGTGCGGACCCTTCCAACATGAGCGGAAGGTGTTTCATGCCAACGAAATCATCGCCGCCGCCGATCTGGACAGCGACTCGATAATCTTCGAGCCAAGTCTCTGGCTTGGATTCGCTATTGAACTTTCCAATTCCGGTTGCCAGTCGGTAATTGGGGGGTATTTCTTCCTCTCGGATGTATCTGCTGAAACACCCAAGGCCGGTAACGCCCCAGCCGCTTGCCCGGCCTCTGTCATATCTGTTCCGATCAACACCTCGCCGAGTGATGTCAGATCGGGCATCGTAGCCCCTGTGCCGAACAGGACTCCGCTCGCAGTTTCTCCCGAGTGGGTAGCCTCCGTCATATGGACGTTGGCCACACGGACCGCCCCTCGGAGGGGGAGTCCGACCGAAATCACGGTCGTCGCGCCCACGTCCTCCGTACGGGCCTCTCGAATGAGGAGGAGTTCATGGGTCTTTCCTCGGCGCGAGCAGACTGTGAGCCGACTGCACAGTATCTGCCCGAGTGGATTCATTATGAATCCGATGATGAGATTGTGATACCTTGGAGTTCTGTTGTAGGACGGTCTTCAGCAAAGCCTGGATTTGCCGATTGCCCTCGCCTGCCGCCGAATTGGACGACTGGATCGAATCTGCAATCCGAGTGGCCGTGGCCAGGTTCATCAAAGGTGTGCGCATCACCGCGATGGTGTATGGACGATCCTTCGTGAATGTCAACTGGCGGCGGCTACGGCTGCAATTGGGAAGTTCCCTTGCCGCGCGCTCATCTAGTGAATGCTGCAGCCGCTCGAGACGCTCGCGCTCAGCCAGAGTAGCTTGGCGAGCGGCCTCCAGGGCTATCTCTTCGGCGTCTGGAGAACCTAGTCATTCCTGCGCCTGATTTCCTCCCGGTGCTCCCGAGTGAGGGGTCGGGGAACATAGCCGTCGGAGCTGGCGTTGCGGCGCTCGCCGTCCCGATCGCGGGTGTCTCCCGCTGAATGCCCCGGAGGGGCAGCGTCTCGGGTCGGGCCGGCCATCAAGACCTCCGCCACTTCCCCGCTGCTCTCGAAACCAGCAGCATCGGAGGAGTCATCATCCGAAGACGAGAAAAGGCAGAGGACTGACTCGTCAGCTTCGGGTGCAACCACTTGCTGTCCTGTGGCCTGGGCCGCCACAGCGTGCTTGATCTAGCGCTGCAGCCGAGAATGCCCGGAGCGCCGGCGAGAAGCCGCAAGACAAGTCGGTGACGCCGTTCGATAAGGTGAAGATGGTTGCCGGAGAAGAACTCCGAACGTCGTCGCGCTAAAGTGCACTGCACCGCGGACGGGCAGTGCCTCAGCGTCCAGTGGTGCCTCCTGGAGCCACACCGAATCGTCGACGACGAAGCTGAGGGAACCGAAGAGATTCTCACCGCCGAAAGCGTTCATGATGAACGAGAAAATGGAAATTCCACCTGCACCGGAATTCGCTAGATGCGCAGCCCCACGGTGGGCGCCAACTGTCGTGGGAATGACCCTGACAATAGTACTAGGGGGTACGAATGGAGGGGCGAAGTCTAGCTACGGCTCAGGCATTTCACTCAGATGTGTACGAGTTTAGGCCCCACTCGGAAGTGGTAAGAGCCCTACGTCTCGAGCCCGGGGGTCTGGTTTGTTTTGCTTATGGGGGAGTATGAGAATACAAGTGTCAGAACCTTGCTACGGCGTCTGGTGGTGGCTTATATAGTGCGCCACCCCCAGCCGAGCGCCGCATTGAATGCTAGTTAAAGCAACGTTACAGGAACTGCCGCTTTAACGAGAGCGTTACTGGTAATGCACGATTGATCAATCCCAGAGGACGTCTCTTCATATTACTCAACGCTACGTCTCCTGGACCGTTGAGTTCCTGTTGACTGAGAGTGGCTGTGGCCATCCGAGTGTATCTTCAGGTGCATCCGAGTGACTCGTCAGGTCTGACCGAGTGCACTCCCATCTCTGGAGCTTCAATGTCGATAAGGGTCCCTAGGTGGGCCAAGAAGTCCGCCTTGTGACCCTACCCATGGTAGACGACCTCATCAATTCCTATAAAAATTCTGAAAAAAATTAGTCCACAAAAATTTGTCAACAAAACTTTGTAAGATTGTTAGCAACTACTCCTAAGCATGCATAGAGGCCATATTGAGCATTCAAACTACTTAGAACTCTAAGAACTCAACATGCAAGCTCATCTATAGCAGCACCAAGAGTAGCTAATTACTCTAAAAATAACCCACTAAAACAAAAACTAATTGGAGCAATGGAGGAGTCACATACCAAGTAGCAATCCCTCCAAAAAGTTTCTGAAACGGAGCTTCGAGCAAAGAGATCGAAATCCGCGGGTTTGAGAGCAAGAACACGAAAATGGTGGTTGTGGTGATTTTTTGCTGGAGGTAGGTGATGATGTGGGCTAAAGAGATAAGTGAGGGGGCCCACATGGGGGGCACAACCCAACAGAGCGCGCCTGGGGGTGCTGGCGTGCCCTGGTGTCTTGTGGGCACCAGGTGCACCCCCCTCTGGTGTTATTTGCACCAAAAATTCATAAATATTCGGAAAAAATCGTGTTAAATTTTCAGGGCATTCTGAGAATTTTTATTTTTGGGTCATTTTTTATTACACGGATAAAACAGAAAACAGGATAATCATGGCATTTTATTTTATTTGACTAACTAAAACAGAAAATAAAAGGTGGGAGCAGAGAGTTGTGCTTACTAGGTTCATCGGCGTCATACCTCTCAAAAAAGATTCATTAATAAGGTTGATCAAGTCTTATTAACAACCACTTTCGATTAGCATGAAACCGAAGAACTTTCATAAAACACTAAGTTACCTCAATGGGGCTGTGCATATCCCCTACAATAAGTATATCATATTTCTTTTTGGCAGTAGGTAGAGGTAATTGGAAACTCCCAATAGTGATGGTTGGAGATTCTTCAATAATATTTATACCATTCACTTGGAATTGTTTCTTCGGAAAGTGCATTGTGTGCTCATTAGCATTAATATGAAAAGTGACTTTACTTTTATTGCAATCAATAACAGCCCCTGCGGTATTTAAAAAGGGTCTACCAAGGATAATCGGCATGTTGTCGTCGTCGGGCATCTCAAGAATAACAAAGTCCGTTAAGATAGTAACATTTGCAACAACAACGGGCACATCCTCACAAATACCGATAGGTATGGCTGTTGACTTGTCAGCCATTTGCAATGATATCTCAGTAGGTGTGAGTTTATTCAAATCAAGTCTCTTATATAAGGAGAAAGGTATAACACTAACACCGGCTCCCAAATCACACAAAGCAATTTTGACATAGTTTCTTTTGATGGAGCAAGGTATAGTTGGTATTCCAGGATCTCCAAGTTTTTTAGGTACTCCATCCTTAAAAGAATAATTAGCAAGCATGGTGGAGATTTCAGCTTCAGGTATCTTTCTTTTATTTGTGATGATGTCTTTCATATACTTTGCATAAGGGGCCATTTTAAAGATATCGGTTAAACAGGTACGCAAAAAGACTGGCCTAATCATCTCAGCAAAGCGTTCAAATTATTCATCATCTTTTTTCTTAGATGGCTTAGGTGGAAAGGGCATGGGTTTTTGAACCCATGGCTCTCTTTCTTTACCATGTTTCCTAGCCACAAAGTCTCTTTTATCATAACGTTTATTTTTAGGTTGTGGGTTATCAAGATTAGGAGCATGCTCTATTTCAACATCATTATCTGGTTCTATATCATTGCTAGTTGAGCATCATCATTATCATTATCATTATCACTAGGTGAATGTTCACTACCATACTGAGTTTCAGCATCGGTAATAGAGACATCATTATTATCAGGAGGTTTTTGGGTCTCAGGTTCACTAGAGGTATGCAAAGTCCTATCATTTTTCTTTTTCTTTTTCTTCTTAGAAGGACTAGGTGCATCAGTATTAATTCTCTGAGAATCTTGTTCAATTCTTTTAGGATGACCGTGATGATAAAGTGGTTCTTGGGTCATTCTACCTCCTCTAGTTACTACTCTAGCAGCGAAATCATGCATATTATTGTTCATTTCATCAAGCAATTCTTTTTGAGACTTAGCAACTTGTTCTAACTGAGTTTGAACCATAGAGGCATGTTTTCCTACACCTCTAACATCATTACTGATTCTAAATAGCAAGTCACTCAAGCGAGCAATCATATCAGAATTATATTTCAGTTGTTTCAGAACATGAGCATTGAAATGATCTTGCTTCATAATATAGTTGTCAAACTCATATAAGCATTGACTAGGATGTTTATTGTGAGGGATGTCACCTTCATTAAACTTTAATAAAGAATTTACCTCTACCACCTGTGGAGGTGGCGGTGTGTCAAGGCCGTGTATTTCTTCAATAGGTGGCAAATTCTTAACATCCTCAGCTTTAATACCTTTTTCCTTCATAGATTTCTTTGCTTCTTGCATATCTTCAGGACAGAGAAATAAGATACCCCTCTTCTTCGGAGTGGGTTTAAGTGGTGGTTCAGGAAGAGTCCAATAATCATAATTCTTCAATATGTTATTCAATAATTCCTCAGCTTGTTCAATAGTTCATTCCCTGAAAACACAACCAGCACAACTATCTAGGAAGTCCCTCGAAGCATCAGTTAGTCCATTATAAAAGATATCAAGTATTTCATTTTTCTTGAGAGGATGATCAGGCAAAGCATTAAGCAACTGGGGAAGCCTCCCCCAAGCTTGTGGGAGACTCTCTTCTTCAATTTGCACAAAATTAAATATTTCCTGTAAGGCAGCTTGTTTCTTATGAGCAGGAAAATATTTTTCAGAGAAGTAGTAAATCATATCCTGGGGACTACGCACACAACCAGGAGCAAGATTATTGTACCATGTCTTAGCATCACCCTTTAATGAGAACGTAAATAACTTAAGGATGTAATAGTAGCGAATCTTCTCATCATGAGCAAAGAGGGTGTGAAAGGATCGATATGGTTGACTAGAGGGGGGGTGAATAGGCAACTACCAATTTTTAGCTTTTCTTAATAAATTAGGGTTAGCAACAAAATAGGTTGTCTAGATATGCAACTAGGTGAGCAACCTATATGATGCTAACAATCACAACACAAGCAAGTAAGGGATACAAAACAAGTAAAGCAAGAAAAATGTAAAGGTAAGAAATAACCACAAGTGGAGCCGGTGAAGACGAGGATGTGTTACCGAAGTTCCTTCCCTTTGAGAGGAAGTACGTCTCTGTTGGAGCGGTGTGGAGGCACAATGCTCCCCAAGAAGCCACTAAGGCCACCGTATTCTCCTCACGCCCTCACACAATGCGAGGTGCCGTGATTCCACTAGTGGTGCCCTTGAAGGCGGCAACCGGACCTTTACAAACAAGGTTGGGGCGATCTCCACAACTCAATTGGAGGCTCCCAACACCATCACGAAGCTTCACCACAATGGAATGTGGCTCCGAGGTGACCTCTTCCGTCTAGGGTGCCCAAACACCCAAGAGTAACAAGATCCGCAAGGGATTAGTGGGGGGAAATCAAATATCTCTTGGTGGAAGTGTAGATCGAGGCCCTCTCCTCCAAACCCTAGAACATCAACAAGTTTTGTTGGCTAGGGAGAGAGATAGGGCAAAAATGGAGCTTGGGGGCAACAATGGAGATAGAGGATAAGAGGTAAGGTTGGTTGGAGAAGAAGACCCACTTTATATAGTGGGGATAGAATCCAACCGTTACCTGTGCTCAGCCCGCACACACAAGCGGTACTACCGCTCCGTAGAGCGGTACTACCGCTTGAGCGGTAGTCCCAAATACTGAGCGGTAGTACCGCACTGAGCGGTACTACCGTGCCCACAAAGCGGTACTACTGCTATGGGCCGCAGAACAGCAGAGACCAGGGAGTAGAGCGGTACTGGAGCAGCCGCACCGCAGAGCGGTACTACCGCTCAACTACCGCTCTACTACCGCGAGGAGAAAACAGGATACCAGAAGAATTTAAGCAAGCGGTACTGACGCGGTACTAGAAAGCGGAAGTACCGCATTGCGGTACTACTGCACTACTACCGCTCTACTACCGCAAGAAGAAACAGGATACCAGAAGAAAATCCCCCAAGCGGTACTAGCTGCGGTAGACCACAGCGGTACTACCGCATAAGCGGTACTACCGTGGTACCGAGCGGTACTACCACTTGGGTGACAGGAAAACTGCCCAGACAAGATCTCCAAGTTGCCGGTAGGGAATGTGGGTGCATATGGGGTTGTGTACGTGTTGATTCCACCCATACCTTTCCAAAGCGGACCCCCTCTTAATAGTACGGTTTTCCTACGACTCATTACCACCGAAAAAGAAACGCAAGAAAAACACCGTCTTTATAAAAGCTCCGAGGGGCATCAATCGTCTTGTGCCAAGTGATGGAATATCTGAAATGCTCAATGCACACGATTAGTCCGCAAAAGTATTGTCATCAATCACCAAAACCACTAAGGGAGAAATATGCCCTAACAATCTCCCCCTTTTTGGTGAATTGGTGACAACACGGGATTTGCACAATTAATAAAACGAGATAATAAGCAAACCCAACATCTACAAAATATAGACGGGCTCCCCCTAGCTGTGTGCACTATTTAGGTATGCTTTTGGAATGCAAAGCACACACACTAGGATCAACACTCCCCCTATATTTTATATACCAGGCATTACTTGCAACAAACATAATATAAGCACTAAGTATGGTTGCAAGCAAGTGTAAGAGAGCATGAAGATAAAGGGCAACATAATAACCATAGCTCCACACACAGATAATATGACATAGTAAGATAGATAAGGTAGCGTATGTCTCACACCATACAGGAACATAGTCTCATGGTCTCAACACAAAGCAAATAAGATAGAAGAGTTCACAAGCATAAAAACCAACGCAAATAAAACACGAGCTTGTGACTCGACAACACCCTGCAAAAGCAAATCCCCGGTCCTAAACTCTCTCTCCCTTTGGCATCAAGACGCCAAAAAGGTAAAGAGTGACACTAAAGCGACCCGAGGTGGTAGTACTACTCAGCATCCTCATCAGACTCCGCGGTCGCGTCCTCATCAGACTCCTCGAGGATCTCGTTATCATCAGCAATATCACCAGCAGCAGACGAAGTAGCACGGGTAGAGCGAGTAGCACGAGCAGGTGGAGGTGCAGAAGTAGCACCAGTAGAGTCATCTGAATCTGTCCAGCGGCAGTGACCTGAGATCCACCTCTCCTCTAACGTGATCCTGTCCTCTGAGCCACTGGCGACCTCGAGGCCAATCTTCCTCATGATGGCCTTGTCTCGACTGCGAGACATCTTCTGTGCTACATGTGCCTTGTACTGACCCTGTGCCTCAATACAGAACAGTTTCTTCATCTTCTTCTTGAGCTTGGCAGCCCATGAGGGCTGCACAGAGGCTGGCACATAGTCAGGCTCTCCTAACCCATCTGACACTGCAAAGGGAAACTCAACCTCAGGAGCCGGTGCAGGACCCCAGCGCTCCTTCTGCCTCAGCTTAATCTCCTCGTGAGAGACCAAAGGGCCGGTCTCAAGCAACTCACCAGGGAACTGCCTCTCCCAAGTGTCCATAATGAGCTTGTAGATCATAGGGGCATAGATAGGTACCTTCCGGCCATACACAGCAGAACCGAGCTCAGTCCACATCACATGTGACACATCCAGAACCGTGGTCTTACCCTTCTCCTTCTCGCACATGAGGAGCATGTCAACCAGATGACCATGCACCATGTCAAAGTTTCCCACCCTAGGGAAAAGAGAGTGCCTGAAAATGCGATGCATAATGTCCAGAAACGAATTCAGCTCCTTGACATCTCCCTTGGCAGTCTTCCTAATGGTGGTGTACCGGAGCAACTTGGACTTGTGAGCCGGAGACTGACGCAGGTGAGGGCGAAGACCAAGAGAGTTGTGCAGACCATCATCACCATAGCCCAAACTGTTCATGAAAGTCTTCCAGGTGGTCTGCATCCGCCTGCCAAGTGTCATCCAAGTGAGGGTCCTGTCATCATCAGTGCCGATGAACACTGTGGCGTAGAACTGTGCCACCAACTCAGGGTCAAAGTCAAGGTTGAAGGTGATGATCTTGACAATGTCAAACTGCTCACATAGGGCAAGAGCTTCTCCAAAGTACTCTGGGTCATTCTGCATGTGTTCAATATTCACTGACTTGGTCTTGACAAACAAGTTCTTCTTGCCCTTGATCACATCATGATAGACCAATGCCTGATCTTTGTTCCAGAACGGCCTACCCACCAAACTTGGATCTTGAGGTCGAGTGTAGGGATTTTGCTCACGGTAGGCCCAGTACTCATTGGAATTCAACTCAGACACAGACTTGGCCTTCTCCTTCTTCTTCTTAGCAATGGTTTTCTTGATTAACTGCCTGGCAGGTGCTGGTTGAGCCTCTTCTTCTTTACTTGCAGAACTGTCATCGCTGGCCAGTTGAGTGCGTCCACGCTTCGGGTTCTTGCGACGAGCCACATAAGGACCGGAGCCACTACCACCTGAACCAGACACACAAACACGAGGGAAAGCAGGTGTAAAAGGTATGCATAAGCCAAGAAATAAGAGTGAGGGAGAGGAACCAGTTGTAATGATTCAGAAGAGGTGGATCTCAAACGATAGTACCGGCCTGACAGCGGTAGTACCGCCTGGGGGGGAGCGGTAGTACCGCTGGTCACGCGGTAGTACCGTCCATGACCTAGCGGTAGTACCGCTGTCTGCACATGCGCACAACCGTGTCAGATCCGGTAGTACCGGAGATCCAAACCTTCGAAATCGAGACAAACAGTTCCTATCCTCCTATCTAGCAGTCATTCTACATCCTACTCAAGCCTCGATTTGGACATAAATCGAAGAAACACCATGCATTGCCCTAAGTCCAAGATTCAAAAACTAGAACCAATGGAGAGAAGAACGGGGGCAATACCGGGTTCCATAGCGAGAGGAGATGGTGGGGATCGAGTCCACCGGTCGGAAATGCAGAAGACGGCACGGAACCGGCGTGCCGGGGGCGGCGGCCGGAGCAGTTGAAGTAGCCTGTGAGGGGAGGAGTCGTGAGGAGGAAGAGGGCGAATGGGTATGGGGAGTTTTAAACTTCCTGTACCCGTTCACTTATTCCTCCCGCAGACTACAGAGCGGTAGTACCGCGGGACATGGCGGTAGTACCGCTAGAAGCGGTAGTACCGTTCTGATCCCGGCGGTAGTACCGCCCGGGTACTTAGCACGGCAAGAGGCCGGAAGTACCCACCCCAGCGGTAGTACCGTTTGGCTGGGAGCGGTAGTACCGTTTGAAACAGTAGTACCGTCCCCATCCAGCGGTAGTACCGCTTGCACGCAACAAAAACTGCAAGATACAAATTTGGAACAGCGGCTTATGCAGTTCTGAGATGTATGTAGGTGAGAGGGCTTGGGTTGGAGACTCGAAAACCAGCAAATGGGAATGGACACTCCAAAGTTCAAAAGACAATAAAGTGGAGAGCTAACTTGGAGTGGACCAAAACACAACAAGACCAAAAAGACTAGAAAAAAAAAGCAATAAAAAAAAAGAGAGCCAAACCCTCCCAAAAGAGAGGGTCGGTGGCCGAAGCCACCTTTGTTTGAGTCGAATGGTTTGGCACCGCGAAGATTTTAACCTTGGGCCCAAAACCAAAACTCATCTTTGAAGCACAAGTACCATCAAAAATGGCTAATGTGAAAGATTTGGTCAATTTATGCATAATAGGGGGAGGGAGAGTTCATTGAGAGAACAACACTCCCCCTATGTCCATGCCTACATCTAGAACAAGATAGTCATGATGAATGTGGTGGGGTGTGACGAGATTCAAGACACGTTGCTCGAATCGATGATATTTAGCTCATGCCTTAACTCGCGAAATCTTGCTTCATCCAATGGCTTCGTGAAAATATCCGCTAGTTGCTCTTGAGTTCCTACATGAATAATATCAATCTCTCCCCGCTTGACGTGATCCCGGATGAAATGATGACGAATCTCAATGTGCTTCGTCTTGCTATGTTGCACCGGATTGTAGGAGATCATGATTGCACTTTCATTGTCACAAAAAAGAGGCACTTTGTCACAAGTGACACCGTAATCCTTTAAAGTTTGCCTCATCCATAACAATTGTGCACAACAACTTGCGGCAGCTACATACTCAGCCTCGGTGGTGGAGAGAGACACACAATTTTGCTTCTTCGAAGACCAACTCACCAAAGAGCGACCAAGGAATTGGCACCCTCTGGAAGTTGACTTCCTATCCACACGGTCTCCCACCCAATCTGAGTCCGAATATCCCATGAGATCAAAACTTGCTCCTTTGGGGTACCATAAGCCAAAGTTTGGGGTATGAGCCAAATATCGAAAGATTCACTTGACCGCCACAAAGTGACTTTCCTTAGGCGCGGCTTGAAACCGTGCACACATTCCCACACTCAACATGATATCTGGTCGAGATGCACAAAGGTAAAGCAAGGAGCCAATCATGGAACGATATACCTTTTGATCCACCGCTTTACCATTGGGATCGATGTCGAGTTGGCACTTGGTAGGCATTGGAGTCTTGGCCGGTTTGACATCTTTTAGCTTGAATCTCTTGAGCATGTCTTGGGTGTATTTGGCTTGGTTGATGAAGGTTCCTTCTCTTCTTTGCTTGACTTCGAACCCAAGAAAGAACTTCAACTCTCCCATCATAGACATCTCAAACTTCTCGGTCATTAGTGCGGCAAACTCATCATTGAAAGCTTTGTTAGGAGAACCAAAGATAATATCATCAACATATAGTTGGCATATGAACAAATCCCCTTTAACCCTCTTAGTAAAAAGAGTGGGATCGATTTTCCCAATTTCAAACCCACGGTCTTGCAACAACTCGGTAAGGTGATCATACCACGCACGTGGGGCTTGTTTAAGGCCATAGACTGCCTTATCGAGCTTGTATACATGATTGGGGAACTTGGGATCCTCGAACCCCGGGGGTTGTTTGACATACACCAACTCATTAAGAGGACCATTAAGATATGCACTCTTCACATCTATTTGTTGCAACTTAAAATCATGATGAGAAGCATATGCAAGCAACATACGAATAGATTCAAGACGAGCAACGAGAGCAAAGGTTTCACCGTAGTCGATACCCTCGACTTGGGAGTAGCCTTGTGCCACCAATCTTGCCTTGTTTTGAGTGACAACACCGTTCGTATCTTGCTTGTTCTTGAAGATCCATTTGGTTCCAATGATATTATGATTCTCCATTGGCCTTGGCACCAATGTCCACACCTTGTTGCGCTCGAAGTTGTTGAGTTCATCATGCATGGCTTCAAGCCAATCCGTGTCCTCGAGCGCCTCATGTACCTTTTGGGGTTCAACACACGAAACAAACGCGTGATGCTCACAAAAGTTTGATAATTGTTTACGAGTGGTTACCCCTTTCTTTAAGCTTCCATAGACATTTTCCAAGACATGTCCTTTTTTCTTGAGTTTGGAAGCAATCTTGGCGGCACGACGCTCCAATAGCTCCTCCGGAGTCACTTGAGGAGGATCATCTCGAGCATCATCTTGAGCTTGCTCTTGATCATGAGCTTGCCCTTGATCTTGAGCTTGCTCGGTGTTGTGATCTTGATCTTGGGCATCATTTGGTGCATCACCATCATCTTGAGGTTGATCTTGCCCTTGATCTTGATCACTTGGTTGAGGGCCTTCGGTTTGTTCTTCGGAAGCGTGTGGGTCTTGTGTCGGTGATGGTTCCACTTGCGTAGAACATTGTCCTTCTCCTTCCACCACAAGGGGTTCCTCAATGGGTAGGATTTGGCCCACACCCATTCTTCTTATGGCTTGAGGAGGAATTTCATCACCTACATCACAAAGACCACTTTGCTCCACTTGGGAGCCATTATTCTCGTCAAACTCCACGTTACACGTCTCCTCAACGAGTCCATTGGACTTGTTGAGAACACGGTAAGCATGAGAGTTTGTAGCATAACCAACAAATATGCCCTCTTGAGCTCTAGAATCAAATTTAGACAAGCGAACACCTTTCTTGAGAATGAAACACTTACAACCGAACACCCGAAAGTACGTGAGGTTGGGCTTGTTGCCGGTAAGAATTTCATATGGATTCTTGTTCAAGCCTTTGCGGAGGTAGAGCCGATTGGATGCATGACAAGCGGTGTTGATGGCTTCGGCCCAAAAGTTGTATGGAGACTTGAACTCCGCCATCATGGTCCTTGCCGCGTCCATCAACGTCCGGTTCTTCCTCTCCGCTACACCATTTTGTTGAGGGGTATAAGGTGCGGAATATTGATGCTTGATCCCCTCATCACCAAAAAACTCATCCAAGGTGTAGTTCTTGAACTCGGTGTTGTTGTCGCTTCTAATGATCAATATCTTTGCATCATGTTGACATTGAGCTTCATTTGCAAAGTCGATCACGGTTTGTTGGGTCTCGCTCTTCCGCTTGAAGAAATATACCCAAGTGTATCTTGAATAATCATCCACAATCACCAAGCAATACTTTCTTCCCCCAAGACTGTCAAACGTTGGAGGACCAAAGAGATCCATGTGAAGGAGCTCCAAGGGCCTCTTTGAAGAGATAATGGTCTTGGGTCGGTGAGCCGTCTCATGTAACTTTCCTTCGATACAAGCACTGCAAGCACGATCTTTGACAAAACTAACATTTGTTAGTCCTCGGATGTGGTCCCCTTTGAGGAGACTTTGCAAAGATCTCATATTGACGTGGGCTAAATGGCGATGCCAAAGCCATCCCACGTCAACTTTAGCCATTAGGCAAGTCGCGGTCTTAGTGGGTCGCTCTGAGAAGTTAACCACATAGAGACCGTTCTCGACATGCCCAACAAAAGCTACTTTAAGAGTCTTGCTCCACAAAAGGGCCACGGTATCAATATCAAAGAACGTTGCAAAGCCCATAATAGCAAGTTGAGGAACGGAAAGTAAATTGTATGCAAGGGTCTCAACAAGCATGACCTTCTCAATGGACAATCCGGTGAGATGACCACCTTGCCGAGACCCAATACCTTTGACATTGAAGCATCACCATATTGGACATGGGTGGGCATAGATGAATTTGCTTGAACGTCCACCACCAAGTCCTTGCTTCCGGTCATATGATTTGTCGCTCCACTATCAAGCAACCATGACACCCCACCGGAAGCAAACTCCTACATAAGATCAATGCTTGGTTTTAGGTACCCATTCTTGAATGGGTCCTTTCATGTTAGTAACAAGGGTCTTAGGAACCCAAATGAACCATTCAATGTACTCATAAGAAGAACCAAAAAATTTGGCATAAACATGCCCATCACTAGCACGGCATAAAACATAAGAAGGGTTAAAATCGCCAGCTTTGTTGGGATGAGTGGTCTTGCCCCTATTGACATTACCACCTACCGCCTCGTTCTTCTTCTTCTTAGGAGCACCCTCTCCCTCTTTCACAAATGTATCTTTGAGAGGGAGAGCTAGCTTGGTCTTGCTCTTCTTGTTTGACTTCTTCTTCTTCTTCGACTTGGGTGCAAATCCAAGTCCCTCCTTTGCCACAACTTCCTTTTGATTGCTCAAAAGTTCGTTGAGATTTTTCTCACCTCGTATGCACGCGACAAGGCCTTTCTCAATTTACTCTTTCAACTTGGCATTCTCCTCAACAAGATGTGCATGCTCACAACAAGGGTTAGTTGCACGAGCATTATCAATTAAAACAAAAGGAGGACAAGTAGCAATTTCTTTAGTTAGCTTCACTTGGAGTTGATCATGAGACTCCTTGAGTGTAGCATGAGCACTTTTCAAGGCCTTGTGAGCCTTGTCAAGTAAATCAAACTCCTCTTCGAGTCTAGCATGGCCAATCCCAAGTTTAGCCTTCTCAGTTTTAAGCACTTGAGCAAGAACAATAGCATGATCACGATCTTTCTTTAATTTAGCAAGATCTAGATTGTGTGTCTCCTCAAGAGCCACTCTATGACCTTGCTCTTCCTCAAGAGCAATAGAAAGATCGGCAATCTCATCGGCATAATCTCTACTACGCCCTTCCAACTTAGAGATGGTCTCTTCATGAGATTCTATGATATCATTGGCCTCACCTAATTGTTCCAAGAGAGCCACAAAGTGCTTCTTGGTCTCACCTTTGAGCTTGGCCATGAACTTGTCAAACTCATTTTCCTCCACCTTTGCCTCCTCACTTTCTTCCACACAATTCATCAAGGAAGGAGTGGAAGAAATGCTAGTTTTGATGTTGGAGGTTACCTTGTTAGTGGCCTTGGCCATGAGGCACTTGTGGGTGGTGATGGAGTTCTCGTTGGGGGAGTCGAAGAGGGACACCTTTGGTGATGGAGAGGTGGCGATGGCAACGGAGGCCGTAGCAACCCCTTCACCACTAGCATCTTCATCATCATCGGAGTCGTACTCTTCTTGCACCACCAAACTCTTTTGAGGCACCTTCTTCGCGAAGTTATTGCTCTTGCTTGGGAATGACTTGGATTTGTCCTTGCGAATAAGCTTCCCTCCATTGTCTTCCCTCTTCTCATACGGGCAATCGGGGACGAAGTGACTCACATTACCACAGTTGTAGCAAGTCCTCACACGTTGACCTTTGCCTTTAGAGCCATTAGTCTTGTTTCTTGAAAAGTTGGGCTTGGAGTTTCTTTTGTTGCCCCAAAATTGTCTTGACGCAAGAGCCATGTGCTCGTGGTAAGCATATTTGGTGTCTTCGGGGCAATCTTCATCCTCATATTCTTCTTCTTCCTCCTCTTCATGAACTACCTTGGCCTTCAAAGCAAGGTTGGGCTTCTTTGAGCGTTGAACACGAGCAAGTGCGTTGTCGGCGGTCTTGTTCAAAATGTTCATAGCAATAAACTCATCCAACACATCACTGGAGGACAAGGTGTGGAAGTCCGGTCTTTGACGAATCACGGAGGACATGCTCTTGTTGTAAGGCATAATGGCCTTGACGAATTTGCGCTTGATCCAATTGTCATCCGTGTCCTTGCTCCCGTGATCTCGGAGTGAGACCGCAAGAGTAGTCAATCTCCGGTAAAGCTCACGAGGATCTTCATCTTCATTCATAACAAACTCATCGGCCTCATCAAGAATAACCTCAAAGTTGGAGCGTTGAATGCTCGAGCTTCCCTTGTACAATGAATTGATATGCTCCCATGCATCTTTGGCAAGAGTGAATGGGCGCAAATGAGGAAGCTCTTCGGGAGGCATGGCGGCTTGAAGAATGAACAAGGCGGATGCGTTGAGTTGGTTGTCCACTTCTTCTCTTGGGGACAAGTTGCTTGGGTCATGCGGATAATAGCCTTGTTCAATGATTCTCCAAAGTTGAGTTGAGCTATAATTCAAATGAGACTTAATACGAAACACCCAATTAGCGAAGTTAGTCAAATCAAGCTTAGGAGGAGGACCATGATTGTTTATATGAGGTGAGGGGACCGGTCCTCCATAGACCGGGGGAGGGGGAACCGAGGCGTGCGTTCCCGTCCCATTCTTACCACGAGGGGAAGATGTTTGAGAGTCTTTAGCCGCTTCCTTGCCGGAATTGACCTCCAATGCCGGTGCGGTGGGATTAACCACAAGCAACAAATCGGGAGTGGACTTCAACCCCTCAAGGAGTTCTTTAAGCATGGACTTGACCTCGGCCGTCATAGACGTCTTAAGTGAAGCCATAGCTTCGTTTAAGACGTCTCGGGTGACCGTGTTCAACTCCATGGCCTCAGGCACTTCCTCAACCCGTTCCCCGTCGTCAACCATACTCTTCGGGTGGTGAAACCCTTAATAAAGAGACGAGGCTCTGATACCAATTGAAAGGATCGATATGGTTGACTAGAGGGGGGTGAATAGGCAACTACCAATTTTTAGCTTTTCTTAATAAATTAGGGTTAGCAACAAAATAGGTTGTCTAGATATGCAACTAGGTGAGCAACCTATATGATGCTAACAATCACAACACAAGCAAGTAAGGGATACAAAACAAGTAAAGCAAGCAAAATGTAAAGGTAAGAAATAACCACAAGTGGAGTCGGTGAAGACGAGGATGTGTTACCGAAGTTCCTTCCCTTTGAGAGGAAGTACGTCTCCGTTGGAGCGGTGTGGAGGCACAATGCTCCCCAAGAAGCCACTAAGGCCACCGTATTCTCCTCACGCCCTCACACAATGCGAGGTGCCGTGATTCCACTAGTGGTGCCCTTGAAGGCGGCAACCGGACCTTTACAAACAAGGTTGGGGCGATCTCCACAACTCAATTGGAGGCTCCAAACACCACCACGAAGCTTCACCACAATGGAATGTGGCTCTGAGGTGACCTCTTCCGTCTAGGGTGCCCAAACACCCAAGAGTAACAAGATCCGCAAGGGATTAGTGGGGGGAAATCAAATATCTCTTGGTGGAAGTGTAGATCGAGGCCCTCTCCTCCAAACCCTAGAACATCAACAAGTTTTGTTGGCTAGGGAGAGAGATAGGGCAAAAATGGAGCTTGGGGGCAACAATGGAGATAGAGGATAAGAGGTAAGGTTGGTTGGAGAAGAAGACCCACTTTATATAGTGGGGATAGAATCCAACCGTTACCTGTGCTCAGCCCGCACACACAAGCGGTACTACCGCTCCGTAGAGCGGTACTACCGCTTGAGCGGTAGTCCCAAATACTGAGCGGTAGTACCGCACTGAGCGGTACTACCGTGCCCACAAAGCGGTACTACCGCTATGGGCCGCAGAATAGCAGAGACCAGGGAGTAGAGCGGTACTGGAGCAGCCGCACCGCAGAGCGGTACTACCGCTCAACTACCGCTCTACTACCGCGAGGAGAAAACAGGATACCAGAAGAATTTCAGCAAGCGGTACTGACGCGGTACTAGAAAGCGGAAGTACCGCATTGCGGTACTACTGCACTACTATCGCTCTACTACCGCAAGAAGAAACAGGATACCAGAAGAAAATCCCCCAAGCGGTACTAGCTGCTGTAGACCACAGCGGTACTACCGCATAAGCGGTACTACCGTGGTACCGAGCGGTACTACCGCTTGGGTGACAGGAAAACTGCCCAGACAAGATCTCCAAGTTGCCGGAAGGGAATGTGGGTGCATATGGGGTTGTGTACGTGTTGATTCCACCCATACCTTTCCAAAGCGGACCCCCTCTTAATAGTACGGTTTTCCTACGACTCAATACCACCGAAAAAAAACGCAAGAAAAACACCGTCTTTATAAAAGCTCCGAGGGGCATCAATCGTCTTGTGCCAAGTGATGGAATATCTGAAATGCTCAATGCACACGATTAGTCCGCAAAAGTATTGTCAATCACCAAAACCACTAAGTGAGAAATATGCCCTAACAGGGTGGCTATATCATTTAGCTTAGTAAGGTGTGCCACTATAGTTTCAGTTTCATATCCATGGAAAGGATCAGACTCAACCAAAGTGATTAACTCTGGGTCGACAGAGAACTCATAATCCTTATCAGGAACAAATATAGGTGAGGTAGCAAACTTAGGATCACATTTCATTCTAGCATTCAGAGTCTTTTCCTTATACTTGCGTAGCAAATTCTTAAGATCGTTTCTATCCTTGCAAGAAAGAATTTCTCTAGTTATCTCTTCGTCCATAACATAACCTTCAGATATCTTAGGCATTTCAAACTTAGGAGAGCTAGGACTAATAGGTGTTTCACTATCATCATCAGTTTCATAAGCTTTATCAGTTTCATCAATCTCATCAGTTTCAGTGGTTTCATTCTCTTTATCTCTAGCAATTTGTTCATCAATAAATTCTCCTAGTGGCACATTATCATCAAGCATGGTACTAGCATCATCAATAGTATAATTCATAGCAGAAGTTGCATCATCTATAACTTGCGACATATCAAGATTACTAGCATGTGGTGGTGTTGCAAGCTTACTCATAACAGAAGGTGAATCAAGTGCAGAGTGTGATGGTAGTTCCTTACCTCCCCTCGTAGTAGAGGGAAAAATCTTGGTCTTAGTATCCTTCAGATTCTTCATAGTGATAAATTGATATAAATCCCAAGTGACTCAACAAATATTGCTATGCTCCCCGGCAACGGCGCCAGAAAAAGGTCTTGATAACTCACAAGTATAGGGGATCGCAACAGATTTCGAGGGTAGAGTATTCAACCCAAATTTATAGATTCGACACAAGGGGAGCCAAAGAATACTTGAGAGTATTAGCAGCTGAGTTGTCAATTCAACCACACCTGGAGATTAAATATCTGCAGCAAAGTGATCAGTAGCACAGTAATATGATAGTTTGATAGCAGTAGTGACAGTAACAGTAGTAGCAGTAGTTTTGTAGCAGTTGGAACAGCAGCAGCAACAATAGTAACTTAGCAAGGACAATAAGTGGAAAGTTCATAGGCCCTGGATCGGTAACTCATTGGATGATATTCGTCATGTAACAGTCATAACCTAGGGCGATACAAAACTAGCTCAGTTCATCAATGTAATGTAGGCATGTATTCCGTAAATAGTCATACGTGCTTATGGAAAAGAACTTGCATGGCATCTTTTGTCCTACCCTCCCGTGGCAGCGGGGTCCATAAGGAAACTAAGGGATATTAAGGTCTCCTTTTAATAGAGAACCGGAACAAAGCATTAACACATGGTGAATACATGAACTCCTCAAACTACGGTCATCACCGCGAAGTATCCCAAATATTGTCACTATGGGGTTGACGGATCATAACACGTAATAGGTGCATATGACTAGGCAAGATTGGATCAAGAACATGGATATAGAGATGATAACATAAACGGTTCAGATCTGAAATCATGGCACTCGGGCCCTAGTGACAAGCATTAGGCATAGCAAAGTCATAGCAACATCAATCTCACAGCATAATGGATACTAGTGATCAAGCCCTAACAAAACTAACTTGATTACATGATGAATCTCATCCAACTCCTCACCGACCAGCAAGCCTACGAAGGAATTACTCACTCCCGGTGGGGAGCATCATGGAATTGGCGATGGAGAAAGGTTGGTGATGACGAAGACCGAAGATTCTCCTCTCCGGAGCCCCAAACGGGCTCCAGATCTGGCCTCCCGACGAAGAACAAGAGGTGGCAGCGGCTCCGTATCGTGAAACGCGATAATTCTTCTCCCTGATTTTTTTCTCCAAAAATAGGAATTTATAGTGGCGGAGTTAGGGCAAGTGGGTCCACGAGGTGGGCACAACCCACCAGGGCGCGCCTAGGGGGCCTAGCGCGCCCTGGTGGGTGATGCTCACCCTGGCCCCCCTCTTCGGTTGATTTTGGCTCCATTAATTCTCATTTATTCTGAAATAATTCTCCAAAAAGTTTTGTTCTATTCCGAGAACTTTTATTTCTGCACAAAAAGAACACCATGGTAGTTCTACTGAAAACAGCGTTAGTCCGGGTTAATTCCATTCAAATCATGCAAATTAGGGTCCAAAACAAGTGCAAAAGAGTGAGTAAAATTAGATACGTTGGAGACGTATCAAGCACAGTGACGGTAAGTATTTCCCTCGGTTATCAAACCAGTAGGAGGATCACTACCACCCAATAAGCTGCACCTGCACACAAACAACAAATACTTGCAACCCGACGCGAAAGAGAGGTTGTCAATCTCTCTACGGTAAAAAGATAGATTAGGTAGTGATAGATAGGAGAGATAGATCTCTCAAGAAGACAAAATAAAAAGAGCAAATAAAAAGTGCAGCAATATGTTTTTGGCTTTTTGGTTTTGTAGATCTGAAAACAAAGAGGCAAAAAGATAGATCGGAAAGCAATATGTTGGAAAAGTAGACCCGGGGGCCGTAGGATTCACTAGTGGCTTCTCTCATGAGTATAGCGCACGGTGGGTGAACAAATTACTGTTGGGCAATTGATAGAAGATCAAATAATCATGACGATATCCAAGGCGATGATCATTATATAGGCATCACGTCCAAGATAAGTAGACCGACTCCTGCCTGCATCTACCACTATTACTCCACACATCGACCGCTATCCAGCATGCATCTAGTGTATTAAGTTCATGGAAAAATGGAGTAATGCAATAAGAACGATGACATGATGTAGACAAGATCTATTCATATAGGAATAGACCCCATCTTGTTATCCTTAATGGCAACGATACATGCGTGCCTCTCGACCTCCCTTGCTCCAAGCGTGCAGATCCAATCTTTCTTCAGTTCCCTCCAAGCCATCCTCCCCCTCCCCCCAAGCTCGGCAATGGCCGGCTCGGGCTCTCAGGGCAAGTGGGAGGCCTCGTGCGTTACCGACAATGACATCCGGGAACTTAAGCGCGCCGGCTACCTCCCGGTCAACATCGTCCACCGTGCCCCAGAGGCTGGTCAAGTGGTGCCCACGCCGAAGCCGGGAGAGCGGGTGGTGTTCATTCCTCATTTCATCCAGGGACTGAGCTTCCCGCTCCACCCCTTTGTAAGGGGATTAATGTTCTTCTATAGGTTAGATTTCCACGATCTCCCCCCAAACTCCATCATGCATATCTCAGCTTTCATCGTCGTCTGCGAGGCCTTTTTGCGGGTCCAGCCGCATTTCGGCCTATGGCTAAAGGTCTTCAACGTCAAGCCGAAGAACGTCAATAGTCAGCACGCGGATTGTGGAGGGGCGGTGATTAGCAAGCTTCCACGGGTCGAGTGGCCGGATGGCACCTTCATCGACACCGTCAAGGTCTGGCAGAAAGCGTGGTTCTACATCACCGAACCACGAGGCGCAGACTGGGCGGCGCCCTCCATGTTCAGATCCGGACCCCCCACGAGGCTGACCTCATGGATCAAGAAAGGCCTGGACTAGGGATCGGCCACGGAGGTGAAGACGTTGCAGAAACGCATCACCCAGATGCTAGAAGCAAACGTCGATCTGACCAACGTGGTACAGGTTATGCTCCGTCGC
Source organism: Elymus sibiricus (assembly GCA_039707655.1). NCBI lineage: Eukaryota > Viridiplantae > Streptophyta > Magnoliopsida > Poales > Poaceae > Elymus > Elymus sibiricus. The sequence goes on from CM077667.1 coordinate 371,787,218, forward strand.
CGCCTCCTCCCCTGCCAGCACCGGGCCACCCCAATGTGGGCGTACAAGCTTGACGACCCTCCCACCGTGCGCCAGCTTTACCGCACTACCCACGAGAAGCTGTGGAAGGCGTTGTTCAAGCCCTAGAAGGACTGGCCAGCCGAGGAGGAAGACACCGGCCTAGACGCTGAAAACCCTCCGCTCCAGGTATAACAAAGTTTCTGTCTTTATCCTCGGGCTCTACCTTTTAGCAAGGAATTTAACATCTTCTTCTTCTTCGCCCTCATGGAACTGGCTGGACAAGGCCTTGAGGATTAACGGCCCATCCCCATTGCCCGAAGACCCCAGATCGGCCCTGTTGACGGCGATGTTGGTCGTGGCGCCGTATTCGGCGCCAGAGAAGAAAGAGAAGAAGAAGAAGTGCGAGAAGAAGGAGGTCCGAGAGGGCCTCCGCCCAAGAGGTCCTCCGGACACTAGGTCCCGGGAGACCCAGGCCTCCTCTGTTCACGAGGAGGAACACATAGAGGAAGGGGGGAGGTGGACTCCCCCCAGACAAGGAAGAGGGCGGCGTCTGCCGACGCCGAGGAGGATCCGGCTCCCCCCACCCCAAAGAGGTCCTGCCGGGCTAAAGTGGTCCTGCCCGATGACAACTCAGATTTCGATGAGGAATTTGAGGCTTTCGAAAGGGTGCCCCGGAGGAACCCCAGGGTCAAGCACCCAACCCAGAGGCATTTAATCCGAACATTTCATGGTACGCTCGTACAGAGTTTTGCCACTAACCGAAGTAGTGCCTTTCATGTTGCAGCCCACCCCGCGACCTCCCCACCGATCAGGTATCGGAGGGGGAATCCCTGCCCGCCGAGCTGGCAGAGAGCGGGATAGCATCGCGTCCCTCTCCTTCTCAGGCCGCCGAGGAGACCGTGGAGGTGCTCTCTCGCCAGACCCCGCCTAGGCCGAACGCCGGGGGCGAGGGCGACGATGAAATGACGGAGGTTAATACCTTGGCTGCCCAAGACCAGGAGGAGGACCACCTCTTGGCGAACAAAGAGGGGGGGCCTGGTTCATCCGAGCCCCCTCCACATGCAGTTCCGGAGCACTCCATGCCTCAGGAATTGTCGGCCCTGCCTTCGCAGGAAAGGAGGGCGGAAGTGCCACCACCAGTGTCGCCCGTAACAGAGCGGGCCATGACCGGGTGGTTAGCCGTGATGGAGGAAGCTTTGACCAGCTCCTCCCTTGCCGAAGATCAGCGCGCCCTTATGGGCTCGGTTTTACAAGGCATTCAGTCCATTGACAACGGACTGAAGGAGACTTTTAACGGCCTCTTGACGGGCTTCAAGGTAAGCCATGTAATACTCTTTTTCTGAAAATTTAATTTATAAGGTTTATACAACCCCTGTAAGCACAGTAGCCCCCGAGCCATGAGTGAGTTTGAAAAACTCACACGGGGGTCAAAGAAAAACCCAAATGATTTGTCACGCCCAAGATGCGGTCCTATTCCTATTAAGGCACGAGGGCCTCGACAAGGATATAAGCGCATCTAGTCGTTTCGCAAGTATAGTAAAACATTGCATACATGTAGGAAGAGATGAGTATATGAGTTGGCTTACACTCGCCACAAGCTATCTTACAAGTCCACACAAATTATTCATACATCAGCCAGAAGACAGGGTCCGGCTACGGACGAAATCAAACGACAAAAGAAGCAATGATAAACTGTCTTGCTATCCCAGGACCACCACCACAAAGCTCCCTACTCATCAGGATACGTAACATACATACGCCTACGTTCTTCATCATACTCCCACTGGAGCTGCGACAAGTCATCTGGCACGTACTCGTCAACACCTGTACCTGTATTGTTGTAATCTGTGAGCCACGGGGACTCAACAATCTCATAACCCGGGTACCGAAACTATGTAAGCCAATAGGTGAGGAATGGTTAAGTGGTGAGGCTGCAGCAAGCACTAAGCATGTATTTGGTGGCTAACTTACGGGAACATGAATGTAATTATGGTGGCCTACGTATGACGGTCGTAATCTAGCTTGATCACTAAGTGATCCTGAACACCTACTTACGTCAAACATAACCCCACCGTGTTCTCTCTCGGTTCATGTTCACGAGCAGAGACAGTCATGGTTACGCACACAGTTGGTGTATTTTATTTGAGTTTACTTCAAGTTAACTATAACCGGGTGTTAAACAAATTTCCAAGTTGCCACGTAAACGCGGGCACGGCTTTCCAAAAGATTTAACCCTGCAGGGGTGCTCCAACTCATCCATCACAAACTAACCACACGCCGTGGGAATAACCTCGACCACGAATCTCGTGATCTCCTAGGCAATTCCGTTGGAAAACCTCAACCTTGAGATAGCCCAAAGTATCCTCGGAATTCCTCGCGCAAGACATTCAAGAAAGGTAAGACAAGTCCAGCAAGACCGCCCGACGTGTCGACGAACCCGATAGGAGCCGCGTATCTCGTTCTCAGGACACGAGCGGATGAGCACAGCGTACAGTAGCCTGATAGACATCTCCTGAGTTGCCCCGGGTTGGCCCCGCACACGACTCTAGTTTGGACCAACACTCATGAGGAGCACTGGCCCGGGTTGTTGATTAATTATCCACGGGGTAGCTATGCCCTATGCAATTTTATTAAGTTGTTTTGCCAATGTAGTACCAAAGTTGGGTCTTGCCAGACAAGTTTTAATCTAAAACGAATGGTCAAGGGGGTCCCCATAACAACCATGAGCATGTTAGGAGCGCAAAAATATGGAACATAACACTGGTACTCAGAACTAGTGCGGCAAAAGCGGAACAAAACACCGAGCAAAAGGCAAAGCCTTCCACCGTTGCCAGATATATATGTGCATTAATTTAAATAACAGTAAATAAAGGTGATATCTCCAGATATCCATGTTGGCACATGGAAAGCTTGCACCTGCAACTAGCAACGCTATAAGATAAGGGCTGAGCAGCGGTAACGTAGCCAATCAATGTTTTGCTAGGTAGTGGAGGGGTTAGAGACTTTCATGGCAATTTAGGAGGCTGACAGTTTAAGTGGTAGGTAACGAAACATAACGGTAGAAGCGAGACATCTAGCATAGAAAAAATAGTGTCGGGATCCGGGTATGATCATTGTCGTGGGAATGTCCCTGACAATAGAACTAGGGGTACGAATGAAGGGGCAAAGTCTAGCTACGGCTCAGGTGTTTCACTCGGATGTGTACGAGTTCAGGCCCCACTCGGAAGTGGTAAAAGCCCTACGTCTCGAGCCCGAAGGCTGGTTTGTTTTGCTTATGGGGGAGTATGAGAATACAAGTGTCGGAACCTTGCTACGGTGTCAGGTGGTGGCTTATATAGAGTGCGCCAGCACCAGCTGAGCGCCGCATTGAATGCTAGTTAAAGCTACGTTACAGGAACTGCCGCTTTAACTAGAGTGTTACCGGTAACGCATGACTGATCAATCCCAGAGGACGTCTCTACATATTACTCAATGCTACGTCTCCTGGACCGTTGAGTTCTTGTTGACCGAGTGTGGATGTAGCCATCCGAGTGTGTCTTCAGGTGCGTCTGAGTGACTCTTCAGGTCTGACCGAGTGCACTTCTACTTCTGAGCTTCGATGCTGATGTGGGACCATTGGTGGGCCCCAGATGTCAGGTCTATGACCCTACCCAGGGTAGACATCCTCATTAGTAGCCCCCGAATCCATGAGGTTTTATTAGTCGAGTGATCGACACTCGGAAGCATCGATGATCTCTCAGAAAAGTTCGAGAGACGATCATGTCATTTCTCACTCGGCCTCAAACCAAGATGGCTTCAGGATTAATGTCTTTGATGAAAACTATCTTGCTGTTTAATCCGAGTGGTCAGCCGATGTGAGCCATTCACTCGGTTCGTAGGAGGGTGTCGTCAGGGCTCTCGCGGCACGGAGCTCGCCTCATTTGAACACGGAGAAATTTCCGCGCGTTCGAAATCGCCAAAACTCCGTGTGGGCGCGCGACGGAACGGTCGCGTCCCGATAATTTGGGGTAATGGGCATGAAGCCTCGATAACCGCGCCGGGAATTACGCCACGCGTCCACGAGGTCCTGAACTGTAGATCCGCGGATCTCGCTCCGTTTGCGGATTGACGGCCAGAGATCGCGCCGGATCCTTGATATAAAAACGGGAAGCACTGTTGGGGTGAGAACAGATCTCATTTTCCCCTAATCCCTCGTCTTCTCCATGGCCCACCTGCGCAGCTTCCCCCTTTCCTTCGTCGAAGGCTGTTCTGAGCTCGTCGGCGAAGATGCGCCCGGCGTCTGCGATCGCGAAGGCTGAGTGGGTGAAGAAGAGCTCACGCGCCTCCTCTTCTAGCGCTGGAGTGCTGGCCGGATGGACGCAGGGCGAATGGCTTCCGTCGCGGGTGACCAAGGCCCGGATGCTTGAGCTGGAGGGTCAAGGATTCGTGTCCGAGGGGAGCTGGCGGCTGCCGGGAGCGTGCGAGGAGGAGCCATCACCGAAGGGAGACGAGCGTGTGCTCTTGGTGACTCACCTCGAGCGAGGTTTCTCTCTGCCACCCCACCCTTTCTTCCAAAGATTCCTGGGTTTCTTTGGCGCTCAACTTCATCACCTTCCTCCCAATGCTGTCGTCTATTTGTCCACTTTCATCTCTTTGTGTGAAAACTTCTTGGGTTGTCATCCTCATTGGGGTTTGTTTAAACACCTTTTCACCTGCCGAGTGATGACCGTGAAAAAACCCACTCGGTCGAAAGACAAAACCAATGTGGCTCAGCTGTGCGGGGGACTTGGAATGCAACTGCGGGGCAAGGTTTGTTTCCCGCAGATGACATTTCCTGATTCGGTAAAGGGGTGACAGGAGAACTGGTTCTACTGCCATAACATCCCAGTCGGCGAGGGTCTGTCGGGACTCCCCCCGTATACTTCCGAGCACGTTCGGCCAGTTCCCCGATTGACAGTGACCAAAGAGGAGAAAACCGAAGTAGACATCTTAGTGATAGCGTTGGTGGCTCTGGTGCAGAAAGGCGTCAACGGCCTTGACCTGCTAGAAGTTTTCCTCCAGAGGAGGATCCAGCCGTTGCAAGCCAGAGGTCACCCTATGTGGGAATACTCCGGAACGAGTGATCCTACTCGAACTCACCCGGAGGAGCTCAAGGAGGATGAGGCGAAGGCTAAGATCAAGGCGATCACCCCAGCGCGCGACAACCCCAGGGGGAGTAGGCAGGTGGCCTGATGTCTACTACGCAACCTTCTTCTTGTAGACTCGTGTTGGGCCTCCAAGCGCAGAGTTTTGTAGGACAGTAGCAAATTTCCCTCAAGTGGATGACCTAAGGTTTATCAATCCGTGGGAGGCGTAGGATGAAGATGGTCTCTCTCAAACAACCCTGCAACCAAATAACAAAGAGTCTCTTGTGTCCCCAATACACCCAATACAATGGTTAATTGTATAGGTGCACTAGTTCGGCAAAGAGATGGTGATACAAGTGTAATATGGATAGTAGATATAGGTTTTCATAATCTGAAAATATAAAAACAACAAGGTAACTAATGGTAAAAGTGAGCACAAATGGTATTGCAATGCTTAGAAACAAGGCCTAGGGTTCATACTTTCACTAGTGCAAGTTCTCTCAACAATACTGACATAGTTGAATCATATGTAAATCCCTCACGTGCGACAAAGAGTTCACTCCAAAGTCACGAATAGAGGAGAACAAACGAAGAAATTATTGTAGGGTATGAAACCACCTCAAAGTTATCTTTTTCGATCAATCTTATGAGCTATCCCTATAAGTGTCACGAACAGCCCTAGAGTTCGTACTAAAATAACACCTTAAGATACACGTCAATCAAAACCCTAATGTCACCTAGATACTCCAATGTCACCACGAGTACCCATGGGCTTGATTATACGATATGCATCACACAATTTCAGATTCATCATGTTCAATCCAACACAAAGAACTACAAAGAGTGCCCCAAAGTTTCTACCGGAGAGTCAAGACAAAAACATGTGCCAACCCCTATGCATAGATTCCCAAGGTCACGGAACCCGCAAGTTGATCACCAAAACATACATCAAGTGGATCAATATTACATCACATTACCACCACGGATATCCCATCGCAAGACATACATCAAGTGTTCTCAAATCCTTTAAAGACTCAATCCGATAAGAAAACTTCAAAGGGAAAGCTCAATTCATCACAAGAAGATAGAGAGTGGAAAACTCCATATGATTCATCTATATTAATAAAGCTCGCGGTACATCAAGATCGTGTCATCTCAAGAACACGAGAGAGAGATCACACACATAGCTACTGGTACATACCCTCAGCCCCGAGAGTGAACTACTCCCTCCTCATCATGGAGACCGCCGGGATGATGAAGATGGCCTCCGGTGATGGTTTCCCCCTCCGGCAGGGTGCCGGAACGGGCTCCCGATTGGTTTTTCGTGGCTACAGAGGCTTGCGACGGCGGAACTCCCGATCTAGGTTTCTTTCTGGAGGTTTCTCGATTTATAGGAGTACTTGGCGTTGGAATCAAGTCAGGGGGGTGCTCGAGGGACCCACAAGCCAGGGGGCCCGCCCCCTAGGCTTGTGGCTTCCTCGGGACTCCTCTTCGGTATCTTTTTGCTCCAGTATTTTTTATATTTTCCAAAAATATTCTCCGTAAATTTTCAGCCCATTCCGAGAACTTTTATTTCTGCACAAAAACAACACCACGGTAGCTCTGCTGAAAACAGCGTCAGTCCGGGTTAGTTCTAATCAAATCATACCAAAATCATATAAAATTATTGTAAACATGGCATGAATACTTCATAAATTATAGATACGTTGGAGACGTATCAGCATCCCAAAGCTTAATTCCTGCTCGTCCTCGAGTAGGTAAATGATAAAAGAAATAATTTATGAAGTGTGAATGCTAGCAAGTGCACAAGTTTGATCAATGATAATTCCAATCGCTTTTTCTAGCATCAATATAAACCATAAACAGTAGCTCATCTCATAAAACTTCTCATGATCAAGTAACAAGCTATTCACATGTTAAAGTATAGACCAGAAAGTTTCTTGAAAACTAACAAACCATATTCCTAGTCATCGAACAATTGCAATTCATCTTATTTTCAGGAAGGGTCTATGTAAGAGCTTTGATTTAGCAAATTCCACATACTCAACTATCATATAGTCTTCTATGATTATTGACACTCAAAGCATATTTTTAGAACAAATAGCATCCATCGAACACAGAGAAAGATAGGGGCTTAAAGTTTCGCCTCCCAACATATTTATCATATAGATAATTGTCAACAATAATAATTCATGATCAAATATATTTGTTTGGATATATATGTCTAGATCATTCCCCAACACATGACGCTTGCCAAGAGAAAAAGGCGGAATATAGGAAGTGGTGAAGATCACCATGACTCTTGCATAAAGGTAAGTACTAGAAAGTAAAAGATAGGCCCTTCGCAGAGGGAAGCATTGATTTGTAAAGGTGCCAGAGCTCGAGCTTTTAAAACAGAGATGAATAATAATTTTGAGCGGTATGCTTTCATTGTCAACATAACAACCGAGAGATCTCGGTATCTTCCATGCTAGATACATTATAGGCGGTTCCCAAACAGAATGGTAAAGTTTTTACTCCCCCTCCACCAATCAATCACACTCCACGGCGAGCCGAATCCACGGGTACCGTCCATACAAACAACAATCCTGGGGGAGTTTTGTTTCTTTATGTTTTGTTTTGATTTTTGAGCATGGAACTGGGCATCCCGAATACCAGCCACTTTCTCGTGAACGATGGTGAATCAACACATATCGTGAGAATAACCCACCTAGCATGGAAGATACTGACAGCCCCTAGTCACTATATGAGCGATTCGGGCATACAAAACAGAATATTATTTGAAGGTTTAGGGTTTGGCACATGCAAATTTACTTGGAACGGCAGGTAAATACCGCATATAGGTAGGTATGGTGGACTCATATGGAACAACTTTGGGTTTAAGGGTGTTTGGATGCACAAGTAGTATTTCTACTTGGTGCGGAAGTTTTGGCTAGTATGAGGTGGAAGCAAGCACCACATGTTGGAGGATCCATAACAATATAACTTCTATACAAATATACCCAAACATAACTCATTAAGTTGTCTTCCTTGTCCAATTTTAACTAATTTGCTCGAGTTTGAAAATAATTAATGAGCTCACAATCATAGAAGATGTCCAAGATAGTATATTTATATGTGGAATCTCTCCTCCTTCAATATTCTTTCATGAATTGTTCAAGTGACCAATGCGGTGTTTGCTAACTTTCAATAAATTTTACCACCTATACTTATTATGTGTGAAGTCATTACTCCCCATGGGATAAGTATATGAAGTATATTTAATTTCAGATTTATGATATTCAATTCATTCAACCATTTACTCATAGGATATAAGTGAAACACGAGAGTGAATGACAAACTACTCCAAAAAGATATAAGTGAAGATCAATGCGTAGTCAACAATTAAATAACTATGTGAAGACTCTCTCATCTAAGAATTTCAGATCTTAAGTATTTTATTAAACAGCAAGCAAAAGAAAAATAGCACTCCAAGAATAGCACGCATCATGTGAACGAATAAAAATTTAGGCTCAACATAGGCTAACCGATAATTGTTGATGAAGAGAGGTGGGATGCGTAGCATCCCCAAACTTAGATGCTTGAGACTTCTTGAAATATTTACTTGGGGTGCCTTGGGCATCCCCAAGCTTGAGCTTTTGTATCTCGTTCAATCCTCTCATATTATGGTTTCACCTATTCTCAAAAACTTCATCCACACAAAACTCGAAAAGAACTCGTGAGATAGGTTAGTACACATAAAAATAAATCAACACTTTATGTACTGCCAAGACAAGTTGCACAATAATTTTCAATAATGATCTACTGTTTACTATCATCTCCACAATTTATATCTACCAATATAGGCTATGGAAACTATAGGATAAGTAGATAACGAAACTGTGACAGCAATCTGTCCAAACAGAACAGTCTGTAGAAATTTATGAAAACAGTGTACTTCTGTAACTCAAAAAATTATGAAAATTTAGGACATGCTAAATAATTTATATGACAATATTTTTTAAAAATTTCAGAAACGTTCCACGTCCCAGTAAAATATGAAAATTCAAACACTACAGCAAAAGTTTCTGTTTTTTACACAGCACACATCAAAACATGCAATGCAAGCATCCTAAGACAATTCTTGGAACTTTTTATTGAAAAACAAGATTATAAATGAAACCTAACAGATAACAAGAAAATAAAATGACACTCCAAGCAAAACTCATATTATGTGACGAATAAAAATATAGCTCCAAGTAAGATATACCGAAAGTGTTGAAGATGAAAGAGGGGATGCCTTCCGGGGCATCCCCAAGCTTAGACGCTTGAGTCTTCCTTGAATATTACCTTGGGGGTGCCTTGGGCATCCCCAAGATTAGGTTCTTGTTACTCCTTATTCTCCTCATATCGGTGTCTCACCCAAAACTTGAAAACTTCAATCACACAAAACTTAACGGAACTTCGTGAGAAGGGTTAGTGTAACAAAGATAAATCATTCACTTAGGTACTGTCAAGACAAGATTCATAATTGTTACCACATGATACCTACTGTATTATATCATTCCCATAATTTATATCACTCAATATAAGCTATGGAAACACTAAAACAAGCAAACTATGCATGCAAAACAGAATCTATCAAAAACAGAACATTCTATGAAGATCTGTAGTGTAACCATATTTCCCTGTCTCTAAAACTTCTGAAAAATTAGGAAAACCTGAAGAATTTGTATATTAAGACTGTGTAAAAATTTCAGATCATTATCACGCTCCAGTAAAAAATTAAAATTCCTGTACTAGAGTCAAAAGTTTCTGTTTTGATTCAGCATCAATTCTACTCATCTTGTGAGTCATCCCAAAGGCTTTACTTGGCACTTTATTGAAATAAAAGATACAAAACATGATTAATACAGTAGCTTAATCATGTGAACACTCAAAAACAGAAAGTAAAAGTGTTGGGTTGGGTTGCCTCCCAACAAGCACTTTTCTTTAAAGCCTTTTAGCTAGGCATGATGATTTCAATGATGCTCACATAGGAATATTATTTGAAACATGTAAGAGAGCATCATGAATCTCATGACAAGCGCATTTAAGTCTAACCCACTTCCTATGCATAGGGATTTTGTGAGCAAACAATTTATGGGATCAAGAATCAACTAGCATAGGAAGGCAAAACAAGCATAACTTCAAAACTTTCAACACATAGAGAGGAAACTTGATATTTTTGCAATTCCTACAAGCATATATTCCTCCCTCATAACAATTTTCAGTAGCATCATGAATGAATTCAACAATATAACTATCACATAAATCATTCTTTTCATGATTCATAAGCATAGAAATTTTACTACTCACCACATAAGCAAATTTATTCTCATCAATAGTAGTGGGAGCAAACTCAACAAAATAACTATCATGTGAAGCATAATCCAATTGAAAATTAAAATCATGATGATAAGTTTCATGGTTATCATTATTCTTTATAGCATACATGTCATCACAATAATCATCATAAATAGGAGGCATGCTTTCATCATAATAAATTTGCTCATCAAAACTTGGGGGACTAAACATATCATCTTCATCAAACATAGCATCCCCAAGCTTGTAGCTTTGCATATCATTAGCATCATGAATATTAAAGGAATTCATACTAACAACATTGCAATCATTCTCATCATACAAAGATTTAGTGCCAAACATTTTATTGACTTCTTCTTCTACCACTTTGGCATAATTTTCCTTTCCATCATTTTCACGAAAGACATTAAAAAGATGAAGCATATGAGGCAACCTCAATTCCATATTTTTTGTAGTTTTCTTTTATAGACCAAACTAGTGAAAAACAAGAAACTAAAAGATTTAATTGCAAGATCTAAAGATATACCTTCAAGCACTCACCTCCCCGGCAACGGCGCCAGAAAAGAGCTTGATGTCTACTACGCAACCTTCTTCTTGTAGACTCGTGTTGGGCCTCCAAGCGCAGAGTTTTGTAGGACAGTAGCAAATTTCCCTCAAGTGGATGACCTAAGGTTTATCAATCCGTGGGAGGCGTAGGATGAAGATGGTCTCTCTCAAACAACCCTGCAACCAAATAACAAAGAGTCTCTTGTGTCCCCAACACACCCAATACAATGGTAAATTGTATAGGTGCACTAGTTCGGCGAAGAGATGGTGATACAAGTGTAATATGGATAGTAGATATAGGTTTTTGTAATCTGAAAATATAAAAACAGCAAGGTAACTAATGGTAAAAGTGAGCACAAACAGTATTGCAATGCTTAGAAACAAGGCCTAGGGTTCATACTTTCACTAGTGCAAGTTCTCTCAACAATACTGACATAGTTGAATCATATGTAAATCCCTCACGTGCGACAAAGAGTTCACTCCAAAGTCACAAATAGCGGAGAACAAAAGAAGAAATTATTGTAGGGTACGAAACCACCTCAAAGTTATCTTTTCCGATCAATCTTATGAGCTATCCCTATAAGTGTCACGAACAGCCCTAGAGTTCGTACTAAAATAACACCTTAAGATACACATCAATCAAAACCCTAATGTCACCTAGATACTCCAATGTCACCACGAGTACCCATGGGCTTGATTATACGATATGCATCACACAATTTCAGATTCATCATGTTCAATCCAACACAAAGAACTTCAAAGAGTGCCCCAAAGTTTCTACCGGAGAGTCAAGACAAAAACATGTGCCAACCCCTATGCATAGATTCCCAAGGTCACGGAACCCGCAAGTTGATCACCAAAACATACATCAAGTGGATCAATAGAACATCCCATTGTCACCACGGATATCCCATCGCAAGACATACATCAAGTGTTCTCAAATCCTTTAAAGACTCAATCTGATAAGAAAACTTCAAAGGGAAAGCTCAATTCATCACAAGAAGATAGAGAGGGGAAAACTCCATATGATTCATCTATATTAATAAAGCTCGCGGTACATCAAGATCGTGTCATCTCAAGAACACGAGAGAGAGATCACACACATAGCTACTGGTACATACCCTCGGCCCCGAGGGTGAACTACTCCCTCCTCGTCATGGAGACCGCCGGGATGATGAAGATGGCCTCCGGTGATGGTTTCCCCCATCGGCAGGGTGCCGGAACGGGCTCCCGATTGGTTTTTCGTGGCTACAGAGGCTTGCGGCGGCGGAACTCCCGATCTAGGTTTCTTTCTGGAGGTTTCTCGATTTATAGGAGTACTTGGCGTTGGAATCAAGTCAGGGGGGTGTTCGAGGGACCCACAAGCCAGGGGGGCGTGCCCTAGGGGGGCGCCCCCTAGGCTTGTGGCTTCCTCGGGACTCCTCTCCGATATCTTTTTGCTCCAGTATTTTTTATATTTTCCAAAAATATTCTCCGTAAATTTTCAGCCCATTCCGAGAACTTTTATTTCTGCACAAAAACAACACCACGGTAGCTCTGCTGAAAACAGCGTCAGTCCGGGTTAGTTCTAATCAAATCATACCAAAATCATATAAAATTATTGTAAACATGGCATGAATACTTCATAAATTATAGATACGTTGGAGACGTATCGTGGCCCCACTCTCACTAAAGAACCCGACGAATGAGGTAAATTCCAAAGGTTTATCATCCGAGTGATATTTGCATATTTGTTGTAATTGATCCGACTGATCCTGTTCTCCACTAGGCAGGCCTTCACACAAATGAGCAGCCTTGTGCCACTCGTGGATAGGGGTCCGGTCGACGTTGCCAGCGACACCGACCATCCAGATGACTCGGCCGAAGCAGGAGAGTATGAAGATCCTGGTGACGACGAGGACGACGAGGAAGATGATGAGGAAGGCTCGGAAGATGGCGACGAAGTGGAGTCGTCGCGCTCGGAAGACCGAGTGCCCGAGGGCCGTTCCAAAGCGCGCCATGACTCGGGAGTCCGCGGTGGTGGTCCCAAAGGATCGAAAGCCGCCAAGCCGACTGGGTCTGCCCTTCCAACCCGCAGTTCGAAGCGCGGACGCGGAGAGCTCGTCTCTTCTCCTGAGAAGACGGCGAAGCAGCCCAAAGTTGCTACAACCAAACCTCGGAAGGCGGTCTTCATCCCAAAGATTAAGATGGCAATCCCAGTGGCCTCAGTGTAAGTGTTTCCATTCTAACAGTTGCTGTCTATGCTTATCCGAGTGATAAAATGATCCGAGTGTTCCCTTCGCAGAGCTGATACTTCGATTGCATCACCTGATCCTCAAACTTTGGAGAAAGAGCGGGTCGACGCTGATTTTGCATCTTCGAAAGGTAAGCTCTGGACTCACTCGGTAATTCTAGACATTTCCGAGTGTTTATTCATCTTCGAGTGTCTTGAACACTTGCAGCTCCGCATGAAGTGATTGATCTCGATGCAAACGACAAGGTTGACCCGACGAACCCTCCGGCCAACGCAGACGTCGTGATGCAGGAGTCATCGCTTGCCGGTACTTTGGTGCCCACACACGAGGTTGGCTCGGGAGCCGGGGCAGCACTCGGTACCGGTACTTCATCTCACTCGTTGACTCCCTCCGCGCCCAACATCTTTGCGCTACACTATGTCCCGGAGGACCGGGTGGGTGCGAGCAAAGAGGTGTTAATCCAACTGGAGATAATGGGTGACCGACTGAAGGCGGCGTACGATGCAAGTGAGGCTCTGAAGAAGAATGTTCGAGTAAGTACTCTTGTAATTACCCTCCTTAGTCGAAATTTTTATTTCTGTCATGTGAGGATTTGTATCCGAGTTCGAGTACACCGGTTGGGTGTGTTTGAGTTCCAGTGGGGGCGCGCTGAGCGCACCCACTGGGTGTAGTCCCCGAGACCGCCGTCGACTGGAGCAGTCGGCGGGAGTCTTAGAGTCCGAATGAATATAATGCTCAATCCATCCGTTTTGTTTTTTATTTTCCAGTGGGGGCACGCTGAGCGCACCCACTGGGTGTAGTCCCCGAGACTGCCGTCGACTAAAGCAGTCGGCGGGAGTCTTAGAGTCCGAGTCAAAATTTTGACCACTATCCTTTGCTTTAAATCTCGCTTGTAGTCTGTTTGTGAGCTCGGAAGCCATTACAAAACTTTGGAGAAGGAGGTGTTGGACCTGCGAGTTAGTCTTGAGGCCGAGAAGACCAAGAACACCCGACTGGAAGAGGAGAAAAAGGCGATTGAAGGTAAGTTCTTCCTGCCCGACTGTAATAGTAGCTTCTCCCCTTCCCCATCCGACTGAATATGCTTTATCAGATCTTCGTAGAGAAAATCGTGAACTTGTCCAGAGGCTGAAGAATTCTATTTCTTTAGAAACTATGAAGACTGCTCTTGAAAAGAAGGACATCGAACTGGCGGCCGCTCAGAAGGAAGCCAGCCGAAAGGCCAAGGAGGCCGAGGAGAAACTGAAATCAGTCGGAAAGCTGGAGGAGGAGAAGAAAGCTTTGGAAGCCGCTGTTCAGAAGTCCAAGGAAGAACTCGTGGAATTGAAGAGGTCGCAAGCCGAATGGGAGACCAAACTCAAGCACATTGCTGCCAAGAAAGCAGAGCTAGAGGAGTATGTTGAGGAATTCAGTGGTGAGGCCAACGAAAAGCTCAAAGGTAACCTTTCCGAGTGACTCTCATGTAGCTTGATTAAGCCGAATGAAATTTGTATGTCCCTGACCTCTTTCTTCATTTGGCCGAATCCAGCATTTTGTGATGATGTGGCGGAGGAGATGGACAAAATCGAGAAGGAGTTGGATCCAACCCAGGGTCTGCTCAAGGACAGTGCTGCCATGAGCGTGCTCCGCTTGGAAGAGCGTGTTGAGCAAGTGGCCCTATATATCAGAGAGCTTAGCACCGCCATCTCTGCAATTGATCACAGCGTCTTTTCCGACAACGAGCCTTCGAAGGATCTGGAAATGGTGCTAGCTCGAGTGAAGGCAGTGCCAAGCCGAGTGAAAGACTGGAAGAAATCCGCGGCCCGGGCTGGCGCTGACATAGCCCTCTCGTTGGTCCGTATCCACTGTAAGGGGGTGGACGAGAAGAAGTTGAAGTCTCTCGAGGTGGCTAATCGGAAGCACGCCAAGATCGATGACTTTATGGAGATGTTCATGGAGGCTGCCACTCGGATAGCGGACAGCATCGACCTGGACACATTCATGGAAGCAGTGTCCCCACCGGAGTGATCGTCAAGTTCAAACTTTTTAAGTATTTGCCTCGGAATGCCGAGTGGTTGTTGTAACCGTAAAACTTTAAGTGAGCCTGAGGCTCCCACGTCTGAACCTTTATCCGTACTTTCGATTCGAATGATGCAGTTCTTATTTGTCTTGGCTTTATTCGATCTTTGATTTCCGGATGTTTTAAACTTAGGCGATGAGGTATCGCAGCTAAGTCCCCGAGTGTGAGTGAGACCCGCACTCGAATCTGTTCGAGAGAACAACGAGGGTCCTGTCCATTTTAGAATCCGGTTGTGGAGGACGTCCCACTCGAAATAACTTTAAACTTAGACGACGCGGAGTCACGGCTAAGTCCCCGAGCGTGGGCGAGACCCACACTCGGAGTAGTTTGTCCTTAGATGAACAATGATGGTCATGTTCATCTTGAGAACCGAGTGTGGAGGATGTCCCACTCGAAAGGTCTTTTAACTTAGGCGATGAGGAGCCGCGGCTAAGCCCCCGAGTGTGGGCGGGACCCTCACTCGGAGTAGTTTGTCTTCAGATGAACAATGATGGTCCTGTTTATCTTGAGAACCGAGTGTGGAGGATGTCCCACTCAAAAGGTCTTTTAACTTAGGCGACGCGGAGCCGCGGCTAAGCCCCCGAGTGTGGGCGAGACCCTCACTCGGAGTAGTTTGTCTTCAGATGAACAATGATGGTCATGTTCATCTTGACAACCGAGTGTGGAGGATGTCCCACTCGAAAGGTCTTTTAACTTAGGTGACGCGGAGTCGCAGCTAAGCCCCCTAGTGTGGGCGAGACCCTCACTCGGAGTAGTTTGTCTATAGATGAACAATGATGGTCCTGTTCATCTTGACAACCGAGTGTGGAGGATGTCCCACTCGAAAGGTCTTTTAACTTAGGCGACGCGGAGTCGCAACTAAGCCCCCGAGTGTGGGCGGGACCCTCACTCGGAGTAGTTTGTCTTCAGATGAACAATGATGGTCCTGTTCATCTTGACAACCGAGTGTGGAGGATGTCCCACTCGAAAGGTTTTTTAACTTAGGCGACGCGGAGTCGCAGCTAAGCCCCCGAGTGTGGGCGAGACCCTTACTCGGAGTAGTTTGTCTTTAGATGAACAATGATGGTCATGTTCATCTTGACAACCGAGTGTGGAGGATGTCCCACTCGAAAGGTTTTTTTTAACTTAGGCGACGCGGAGTCGCAGCTAAGCCCCCGAGTGTGGGCGAGACCCTCACTCGGAGTAGTTTGTACTTAGGCAAAATCAGGTTTGCGGCTAAGTGTTTTGTGTTTTTTACCTACAGGAGGTGGCAGTCAAATTTCAACAAGATATAATGAAACAAAACTTTATTCATCGAGATCACTCGGATTCATTACTGGAATGATAAACTAAAGTAGTTGTGATCTAGGTGTAGAACTTGCGAAGCAGGTCTGTGTTCCAAGTCCGAGGCTCTTCTACTCCATCTTTGATGTTGTAAAGCCTGTAAGCTCCATTGTGCAAGACTTTGGAGATTGCAAACGGCCCCTGCCACGAAGGCGCTAGTTTGTGGGGTCTCTACTGATCCAGTCGGAGGACCAGGTCTCCTTCCTGAAAGGCTCGGCCCTGGTAGTGTCTGTCATGGTAACGCTTCAGATCTTGCTGATAGAGCGTCGATCTAATGAGGGCCAGCTCCCTCTCTTCCTTTAGAAGATCGAGGCCGTCTTGCCGCGCGGCTTCTGCTTCAGCTTCATCATATAGTTCCACTCGGGGGGAATTGTGCTGAAGGTCACTCGGCAATACGGCTTCTGATCCGTACACCATGAAGAAAGGCGTGCGCTTCGTAGAGCAGTTCGGGGTTGTCCGAATGCCCCATAAGACAGAAGGCAATTCTTCAACCCAAGGCCCAGCAACATACTTCAGGTCTCTCATCAATCGGGGCTTCAGACCTTACAGAATCATTCCGTTTGCGTGCTCTGCCTGGCCATTCGACTGCGGGTGAGCCACTGAGGCGTAATTAACCCGAGTGCCTTGAGAGAAACAGAATTCACGGAACTCGTCCGAGTCAAAGTTCTTCCCATTATCCATGATGATATCATGGGGCACGCCGAATCTGAAGATGATTTGGCAAATGAAACTGACAGCCGTGCCTGCATCCAAACTCTTGATGGGCTTTGCTTCAACCCACTTGGTGAACTTGTCAACCGCGATGAGCAGATGTGTGAATCCACTCGACCCAGTCCGTAAGGGGCCGACCATATCGAGGCCCCATACTGCAAACGGCCAGGTGATCGGGATCGTCTTGAGCGCGGAAGCTGGCTTGTGGGACTTATTCTTGTAAAACTGACACCCGACGCACAGGTCTACCAGGTCCCTTGCTGCTTCATTGGCTCGGGGCCGATAGAAACCCGCTCGGAAAGCTTTAGTGACCAAAGTCCGAGAGGACGCATGGTGGCCACAAGTTCCCGAGTGGATTTCATGTAAGATTTGTAGCCCTTCCTCTAGGGAGATGCATTTTTGGGTGACTCCTGTGGTGCTTTTCTTGTACAACTGGTCGCCCATAACTTCGAATGACTTGGATCGACGGACGATCCGACGTGCTTCTTCTTCATCTTCGGGTAGTTCTTGTCTGAGAAAATATGCCAAATAGGGTTGAGTCCACTCGGGAGTGATTACCAGCATTTCGTGGACCAGATCCACTATAGCTGGAACTTCAACCTCAGTCGGATCAGATGGACCGACTGCTTGCGAGGGCTCCTCTGTGAAAGGATCTTCTGCGATTGTGGGAGCGCGCAGATGTTCAAGGAATATGTCTTTCGGGACCGCTCGCCGAGTGGACCCGATCTTTGCCAGGTCGTCTGCTGCCTGATTCTTTGCGCGAGGAATGTGATGCAGTTCCAGGCCTTCAAAATTCTTCTCTAGCTTCCTGACCGCGTTGCAGTATCCGGTCATTGCTGGACTCCGAATGTCCCACTCCTTCATCACTTGGTTGACAACAAGGTCCGAGTCGCCATAGACCATCAAACGACGAATACCAAGTGATATGGCCATGCGGAGCCCGTACAGGAGGGCTTCATATTCGGCCTCATTGTTTGATGAGTCGAAATGGATTTGGAGGACATAGTTCAGCCAGTCTCCTTTGGGAGAGACAAGGACCATGCCAGCACCCGAGCCATTGAGCATCTTGGATCCATCGAAGAACATTGTCCAGTGTTCGGGGACACTCGGAATTGGTTGCTCCTGCTCGATCCACTCGGCCATGAAATCGACCAATGCCTGGGACTTGATTGCTTTCTTGGCTTCAAACTTGATCTCCAGCGGAAGGAGCTCGATTGCCCACTTTGCCACTCGGTCGGCGGCGTCCCTGTTATGCAGGATATCCGACAGGGGAGCGCCGCTGACGACCGTGACCGAGTGATCTTGGAAGTAATGAACCACCTTCTTGGCTGTCAGGTAAATTCCATAGACTAACTTCTGGTAGTGCGGGTACCTTTGCTTGGAAGGGGTTAGCACTTCTGAGATGAAATATTTGGGTCTTTGGACTTTGAATGCTTTTCCTGGCTCTTCGTGCTCTACCGCAAGGACTGTGCTCACCACCTGGCTGGTCGCCGCGATGTACAGGAGTAAAGGTTCCTGGCTGCCCGGAGCAGCTAACACCGGCTGGGTGGAAAGCAATGCTTTGAGTTCTGTGAACGCGGCTTGCGCTTCATTGGTCCACTCGAATTTGTCTGACTTCTTCTTCAATCGGTAGAGAGGGAGTGCCTTCTCTCCGAGTCTTGAAATGAATCAGCTCAGGGCCGCAAGACATCCTGTCAACCTTTGCACATCATGTAAGTGCTCTGGCTGCTTCATTCAGACTATAGCGCCAATTTTGTCTGGGTTAGCATCGATCCCTCGTTCGGAAACGAGAAATCCGAGTAACTTTCCGGCAGGCACTCCGAATGTGCACTTAGCTGGATTCAGCTTGATCCCGAAGCGACGTAGGTTTGCGAAGGTTTCGGCAAGGTCAGTCAGGAGGTGGAACCTTTCCTAGACTTGACTACGATATCGTCCATATAGGCCTCCACGTTCCGACTGATTTGCTTTTGCAAACACTTCTGGATCATGCGCTGAAAAGTGGCTCCAGCATTCTTCAAGCCGAATGGCATCATGACATAGCAAAAACACCCGAATGGGGTGATGAAGGCTGTTTTTATTTCATCAGGACCGTACATTCAGATCTGGTGGTACCCGGAGTACGCATCCAGGAACGACAAACGTTCGCATCCGGCTGTAGAGTCCACTATCTGATCTATCCTAGGTAAAGGAAAATGATCTTTCGGGCAGGCCCGATTGAGATGTTTGAAGTCAATGCACATACGGAGTGACTTATCCTTCTTCGGTACCAAGACCACATTTGCGAGCCACTCGGAGTGGTAAATCTCACAAATGAACTCAGCAGCGAGAAGCCTAGCTATTTCTTGACCAATGGCCTTGCGCTTCTCGACGGAAGATCGGCGCGGGTACTCCTTAACTGGCTTGGCCTTGGGATCGGTTCGGAGTCGGTGCTCAGCCAGTTCCCTGGGAACACCAGGCATGTCAGATGGCTTCCATGCGAAGATGTCCCAGTTCTGACGGAGGAACTGGATGAGCTCGGTTCCTATTTGTCTCCGAGTGAAGTGGAGATGTTCGTCGGGGCAGCACTCGGGTCACTCAGATGGACATGAACTTGCGTAGTCTCGCCAGCTGATTGGAAAGCTGATTCCGAAGCTGGCCACTTTGACCTGAGCAAATCAGTCGTATCCACCTCCTTCTTGTACCCTTCAAGTTCGACTGCCAGCACTTGTTCATTGGCTATCTTTGTGCCCTGCTGAAGGCACTCTTCGGTGACCTTCCGATCACCAGTGACTGTAATCACACCTTTAGGTCCTGGCATCTTCAGTTTGAGATACACATAACATGGTCTGGCCATGAAACGTGCGTAGGCGGGCCTACCCAGGATGGCGTGATAAGCGATGCGGAAGTCAACCACCTCAAAGGTCAGTTTTTCCTTTCGGAAATTCTTCTCGCCGCCGAATACTACGTCCAGCGCGATCTGACCGAGTGATTTTGCCTTCTTTCCAGGGACGATCCCATGGAAATGCATGTTGCTCTTGCTCAATCGGGACATCGGGATGCCCATAGCCTTGAGCGTGTCGGCGTATATGATATTAAGCCCGCTGCCTCCGTCCATTAGAACCTTGCGCAGTCGGACACCGCCCACCGCTGGATCAACAACCAGCGCCTGCCTCCCAGGGGTGGCAATGTGGGGCGGATGATCGGACTGGTCAAAGATGACGGGCGTCTTTGTCCAGTTGAGGTATTTTGGAGCAGTCGGAACTGCCATATTAACCTCCCGATTGATAACCTTCAGCTGCCTCTTGCTCTCAACATCGGCGAAGATCACATTGAGGACTTTATCCACTTTAGGATACTCAGAAGTATCTTCCTCATCTTCGACATTGACCTTCTCACTCGAGGGCTCAGCGCCCATCTCCTGCTTGAGCAGGCGACATTCCCGAGTGGTGTGCTTCGGAAGCACAACATTGCCTTCTTCATCTGTCTTGGTATGAATCTGGCACGGTTTCTCAAGAATGTCGGATTTGTACTCGGACTTCTTCTTGGGAATCCATTCTTTCTTCTTCTTCTTGGGCTTCGGCTTGCCTTGCCCTTGCCCTTGGATGGCTGCGACTTCCGCCTTGCCGGAGGCGTCAGCTTTCCGCTTCTGATTCTTCCCGGTGTTGCCTCCCGATTGAGGGGCGTTGCCAGCTCTTGCTTTGCCGCTTCGGAGGCGGTCTTCTTCTTTGCCATTAGCATACTTGTTCGCAATCTCCATGGCCCAACCGAGGGACAGATCCCTAGATCGGCCAAACTTCAAGGCTAACTCCCGATACCGAGTGCCTGCCTTGAAGGCGCACACGGCCTGATGCTCGGTGACATTTTCCACGGTGTTATGCAACGTGGTCCAGCGCTGAATGTACTCTCGGAGAGTTTCGTTGTTCTTCTGAACGCTGTGCTGGAGTTACGTCAGTCCACCCGGACGCTTGTAGGTGCCTTCGAATGTTTTGACAAACACTCGGGCCAAGTCTTCCCAACAATAAATGCAGTTGGCGGGCAACTGATTTAGCCATGCTCGTGCGGACCCTTCCAACATGAGTGGAAGGTGCTTCATGGCAATGAAGTCATCGCCGCCGCCTATCTAGATAGCGACTCGATAATCTTCGAGCCAAGTCTCTGGCTTGGACTCGCCATTGAACTTTCCAATTCCGGTTGCTAGTCGGTAATTGGGGGGTATTTTTGCCTCTCGGATGTATCTGCTGAAACACCCAAGGCCGGTAATGCCCCAGCCGCTAGCTCGGTCTCTATCGTATTTGTTCCGATCAACCACTCATTGAGTGATGTCAGATCAGGCATCGTAGCCCCTGTGCCGATCAGGACTCCGCTCGCGGTTTCTCCCAAGTGGGTAGCCTCCGTCATACGGACGTTAGCCACACGGACCGCCCCTCGGAGGGGGAGTCCGACTGAAATCGCGGTCGTCGCGTCTGCGCTCTCCGTACAGGCCTCTCGGATGAGGAGGAGTTCGCGGATCTTTCCTCGGTGCAAGCGGACTGTGAGCCAATTGTACAGTGTCTGCCCGAGTGGATTCATTATGAATCCAATGATGAGATTGCGATACCTCGGAGTTCTATTGTAGGGCAGTCTTCAACAAAGCTTGGATCTGCCGAATGCCCTCGCCTGCTGCCGAATTGGATGGCTGGATCGAATCGGTGATCCGAGTGGCCGCGGCCAGGTTCATCAAAGGCGTACACATCGTCGGGATGGTGTACGGGCGATCCTTCGTGAACGTCAACTGGCGGAGGCTACGGCTGGAACTGGGAAGCTCCCTTGCTGCACGTTCGTCGAGTGAGTGCTATAACCGCTCGAGGCGCTCGCGCTCAGCCAGAGTGGCTTGGCGAGCGGCCTCCAGGGCAATCTCTTCGGGGGTGTTCCCCGCAATGGGCGTCTGGAGGACTTGGTCATTCCTGCGCCTGATCTCTTCCCGCTGCTCCCGAGTGAGCGGTCGGGGAACGTAACTGTCGGAGCTGGCGTTGCGGCGGTCGCCATCCCGATCGCGGGTGTTTCCCGCCGAGTGCCCCGGAGGGACAGTGTCCCGGGCCGGGCCGGCCATCAAGACCTCCGCCACTTTGCCGCTGCTCTCGAAACCAGCAGCGTCGGAGGAATCGTCGTCTGAAGACGAGAAAAGGCAGTGGACCAACTTGTGAACCTCGAGCGCAGCCACTTGCTGCCTTGCGGCCTGGGCCGCCACAGCGTGCTTAATCCAGCGCTGCAGCCGAGAGCACCCGGACCACCGACGAAAAGCTGCAAGACGAGTTGGTGAAGCCGGTCGATAAGGAGAAGATGGTTGCCAGAGGAGAACTCCGAACGTCGTCGCGCTAAAGTGCACTGCTCCGCGTGTGGGCAGTGCCTCAGCGTCCAGCGGTGCTTCCTGCAGCCACTCCGAATCGTCGACGGTGAAGCTGAGGGACCCGAAGAGGATCTCGCCGCCGAAAGCGTTCATGATGAACGAGAATGTGGAAATTCCACCTGCGCCGGAATTCGCTAGATGCGCAGCCCCACGATGGGCGCCAACTGTCGTGGGAATGTCCCTGACAATAGAACTAGGGGTACGAATGAAGGGGCAAAGTCTATCTATGGCTCAGGTGTTTCACTCGGATGTGTACGAGTTCAGGCCCCACTCGGAAGTGGTAAAAGCCCTACGTCTCGAGCCTGGAGGCTGGTTTGTTTTGCTTATGGGGGAGTATGAGAATACAAGTGTCGGAACCTTGCTACGGCGTCAGGTGGTGGCTTATATAGAGTGCGCCACCACCAGCTGAGTGCCGCATTGAATGCTAGTTAAAGCTACGTTACAGGAACTGCCGCTTTAACTAGAGCGTTACCGGTAACGCATGACTGATCAATCCCAGAGGACGTCTCTTCATATTACTCAACGCTACGTCTCCTGGACCGTTGAGTTCTTGTTGACCGAGTGTGCATGTAGCCATCCGAATGTGTCTTCAGGTGCGTCCGAGTGACTCTTCAGGTCTAACCGAGTGCACTTCTACTTCTGAGCTTCGATGCTGATGTGGGACCATTGTTGGGCCCCAGATGTCAGGTCTATGACCCTACCCAGGGTAGACATCCTCATCAATCATCTTGCATGTTGGGTCTTCAGAGGGACAAAGAGCTGGATCCTCGTAGTTGTACTCTCCTGGATCCTCGTACTCAGGCTCGACACTCGCGTCTACCCAAATAGAAACAGCACCAAATAAACATACAAACAACGTGCAATGCGCAAACAAGATAATGCATGACCAAGTTGAAGTATTTAACATGGCAACCCTATGCTAGTCATGTTTCTCATGCAATTATTAAGTTCTTTAGTATTTTGGACAGAACCTCAATATTAGTTATTTGAACATGCATGATCATGGCAAATATGAATGCTCCATGTAAAAACGATGCAAATGCATATGTAGAACGTTGCAAATGGAGTAACGTAGCTCACGGTACACTCACGGCAAGGTACGAACATTAACGGAGACAAAACACAAGATGAGGGAGGCCATGGGCTATTCCTTGGTATTCCAAGGATGCCACTAGATAGGAAATGAAAATATAGTAAGAATAGAGCTAAAGATCAAGCAAAACAATGGATTATAGCCCCCACAAGTCACAAAACATTCAAACACACAATCTGTCCACAAACAGCAACATGCCATCTTGCAACACACATAACCAGAGCTACAACAAGTATCACATCACAACCAAGGCATGGACATGAATTATACATCACGGACAACATTTCATCTATCTACAGCAACATGAAAGGAAGCATAGATCAATGGCAAATATGCTCACAAGATGGCATGTTGAATCGGTTTTTTTGGGACTTAGTGAAAATTCTAGTTTTACAGAATCTGAGTTAACATGATAGCGTCTTGACAACAACTTTTATATATGCTACAGGAACTTTCATGACATGAAAATTAACAGGGCGATAGAGGGC
The DNA here is from genome assembly GCA_039707655.1 of Elymus sibiricus. Classification (NCBI taxonomy): domain Eukaryota; kingdom Viridiplantae; phylum Streptophyta; class Magnoliopsida; order Poales; family Poaceae; genus Elymus; species Elymus sibiricus. The sequence continues at coordinate 371,811,482 of CM077667.1, forward strand.
AACATGTACTTCAATTAAATGCATTATGGCAACATCCAAATATGCATGTATGCATGGCTACCATCCTCACAAGTTGACATATTGAAGATAGCAGATTCACAGACTTTGTAAAATTTAACAAGGGGCAAACATGGCACTTGTTAACAGAATAGCATGTTGACAGCAAGTTTTATATAAGATGCAATGGTCTAATCCACAAGATCTTGGCACACATCTACAGAGGATGACAAGCACCACAATTCATGCCATTGTGCCAACTCCAAAGGAGCAACATATACATGGGAATCATCTAGACAACATGGCAACAAAATAACAGATTTCAACACTTAGAAATATTTGGGCATGTGAAAACATAATTTTGGTGACATGTTGACATCAAGAATGCGACCCATATGATGATCTATCATGGCATGCAAAAATACCAGGGGCTAGCACATACACAAATGAGCATATTTCATGTTGACAAGTTTTTCATATAGTGCAAGAATTAATTCATGTGAAAAAGACAATATGGCACAATATCACAAAAATAACATTTCTGCAAAACATGTCCAAATGACAAAACCAACCACACCACTGGATTTACTGAATTTTTCTACCCCAAAATCATATATCACATGCCTATCTTCCTGTTGGTAAAACTCCACAATTGCAAACACAAGAAATGCCATAGCCACTTATAGTCACTTATATGCCAAATAAGGCATGTACTAGGATATAGCCAGAATTGGAAAAAACAAAACAGTATCACTGAAACACAGGAAAAAAACACAAACAAAAAAATAAAAATAAAAGAAAACCCAGGACCCACCTGGCAGTGAGCCAGGGGCCCTCTCGGGCTGACTGGTGGGCCATGGGCCCACTGTCAGCGGCCGATGAAAATTGAAAGAAAAAGGGGGAGCCGGGGGATCGAACCCGCGCCCCCTGGTCGCGCGAGGCTGGGCCGACCAGCTGGGCTAGGCGAGGGATCTTAACAGGGAAGGGGCACTGGTCATCTTGACCTATACCCAGCCGGAGGCTGGCCCCTTCTTCAACCCCTTGCAGGCAGAAGGCAACGGCGGCTCGGGCGGCCACCACCGGCGACCATAGGGGAAGGCGACTGCCGGCGGGTGTGTAGGATCCCTAGGGGGTTCCGTTCCCAAGGCTACGGGGGTTGGGGGCTCGAGCACGAGCTCCTCTCTGCGCCGGCGTCAGCGAGGGCGAGGCGGCTAGCATGGCTGCGCAAGGCGAGGCGACAAGGCGAACTCGCGGGGCTGCCGACGGGTGCTACGCGTGCAAGGCACGCACACGAACAAAGCAAAACGGGGAAGGCTCGGCTACGACGCGGCACAACACTGACAACCGAAAAAAAACTTGGGCAGAGCACTGCGTTCACGTCGTAGACATGGCTAGGATGAGGCCTATGCATGGCGTACGGAGCAACGGCTAAGCAGGGAAGGAGAGGGGCGTACCTCCCTTACCTAGGACAAGAAGATGGGGTCAAGGACGAGCCAGAGATGACGCAGACGACGATGGAGCGCGGCGATGCTCCTGAACCGAAACGAAGAGGAAGAAGGGCTCGGGGACGGGGTCGATCTGCACCTTGGGGCTCCCTCGAGCTGTCGAGGAAGAAGAGAAGACGCAGGGGACCCTTCCCGTGGCACCAGGGCGACGGAGACACGGCGAGGAGGTCAACTCAGGGCACGAGCTGCTGCTTGGCCGGAGCACGGCGGGCGCGGCGACGGCATGGCGCTTGGAGGGACTTACCGATGGCAGGGAGGGGAGGAGATGGATAGAATGGAGAGAGGGGGAACCCTAGGGCACCGGGGACATCATTTAAAGGGAGCTAGGGTGACCGTCGACCGTCAAATCAATCGGGACGTCGACGTGGCGCTCGGGATGGTCTGCCGTACAGGAGGAGGACGAGGAGCACGTCTGCTGGCTGGCTGGGCTGCGGGAGGCCGTTGGGCTCGCTACTGTTGGGCCAGGAGAGGCCCAACACGCTGGCTTCTCTCTCTCCGCACAGAAGAATTTTTTTTCTTTTAATAAAACCCACACCATGCAAATAAATCACACAGAAAAGAGAGGGATGATTTGGAACGAAATAAAATTATATTTGGACTCACAAAAATAAGCCCCATTTGATAAAAAGGTTTGGGCATTTATAGAGCAAACAAAATAATTCACTTCTAATTAACATAGGCATCTATTTTGCAAAGAATGGACAGGCAAATATAATAAAACATGGTAAAGATCTATTACAAAAATCCCATCAGTTTATTTAGAAGGAGAGCAACATTTTATTCAAGGTGATTAAGCAAGTTAAAACAACACATAGAGCATTTATTGAACTAAAAGAGGTGAGCAAGGTTTTAGAGAATTTGTGGAGGGGTTTTTCCCTACCAAGACAACACATGTTTCCCTCACACACCACACCACAATACACACACTCACAATAACATCACCACATGAGGAAGCATGATGCACACATGACAAGATGATGTGATGATACGATGAACATGATGCCATGATGAATGATATGAAGCAAAATTATATTACTCAACACAAGGGCACAACAAGAATGTCCACATGGAATATTACAAGATGGCAAGGTTGCACTTGGGCTGTTACATGATTGAAGAGGTTCTACAGCCGATAGCTCGGGAGTCTAACATGAGTAAGGTTTTTTGTTGGCCTTGTCTTCGACAGTGGCCGCCAACGCCATGGAGCTGGCCGAGCTGAATCGGAAGCTCAAGAGCTCCAATGAGGAACTAGACCGCCTCAACAAGCGGTTTGACGAAGCGCAAGGCAAGTCTGAACTGTGTCGCCTTGGCCGCTGTTATTCTTATTAATTGAAGTTGTTTTGGGGTCTTTATCACTGAGTCTTGGTTATCCATTATGACTGCAGCCACTGCCGCGGAGGTTGAGAGCCTCAAGGCGGAGTTGAAGAAAGCGAAACAGGAGGCCGCAGATCATAAGGCGCTGGCCGAGCAGGCGTCTGCCGAGTTGTCATCGGTCAAGGCCGATAGCGATAAGCACGCGGCTCGGGTATCCGAGGTGCAGCAGGAGCTCAAGGATGCCAGCTCTAAGTGTGAGGCCCTTGAGCAAAAGAACAAGGACCAAGTCGCCGAGCTATCCTCGCTGTCCGAAAAGATTAAGGCGGAGAGGGTGGATAGGCGGTTTTATGAGGAAGAACTTTGCCAAGTCCGGCTGATCACAGATGGTAAGCCGTACTTACTGCAATGTGCCTTTGGTGGTAACAGGTTTGCGTCGCTCACACGAGTCTAGCATTCCTCGGGCGCCTTTACGGATCTCCCGAAGAGTGCAGCAGACGCGGCTCGGTACTATGCGACGAGGGATGGGGATGTTAAGTCCAGATTGTTCTGGGCGCAATTTCAAACCCCCGAGCACCCTCCTCTCCTTAGCAAGCAGATGAAGCAGTTGATGGAACTGCAGAGGATGGCGGAGCTCGCCATGAAAGACCTGTGCATCCGGCTGTGGCCGACAGAGCCATTGCCGATCAGCTACTTCGGCTTGGTGCAGAAGCTGTGTGACACCGCGGCCCGGATTGAAGTCCTGAAGTGTTCTTCCTGCATCGAGGGGGCTCGGATGGCCTTTGCAAAGACCATGGTGTACTGGCCCAAGATGAAGTCGGCCGAGATGGCCACCGCACCTCCTCCTCCTGGGAAGGGGCATAGGAGTCCCGAGTTGTACTTCCCCCTCATGATGGATGGGGCTCGGGCGATAGAGGCCCAATGCTCTAAGGATGTAATTTATGAGTGAGCACATTGTTATGTTCCCGATGAATATTTCGCTTTATAATGCGTGTGCACGATTTTATCATGCTTTTAAGATTTGAATTATTTTGACTCCTGTGTGGCTGTTTTAAACTGAAAGTTGCGAGTCGTCGGCTTCAAACCCCATGTAAATATTACAAGAGGTGTTTCGACCTCCGCAACTTTTTTCCTTTAGCCAAAATATCGGCGCCCGGAGGCGATGGAGCGAGAGGCGAACAAGGCAATCAGACTATGGGGCTTTAGTTCTTTCACTTAACCGTAGGAGCTTGACTGCGGGGGCTGGTTACTAGCCCCCAGTATTTTGTGGTATTCGGATATACCAAGGTTAAGGCCATTACCACATGGTTTGTGAAGGTACAAACCCCTCGTATGACACGGAATAACCTCCATCGATATTAAGTTTGACACTTGTGCTCGGATTGCAGACCGGTTCTCGCTTGTTATGACAGTCGGTTTTCAGCTTTCTCCACTGAGGTACTTAACCAGGCGAGCTGGAAATACAATCGCAGTGGTTCTCCCTTTACCCTTTTAGCCGAACGAGCGGAACGTAAGAGGGTACACAGGAGCCGGGCAACCCAACCTTTGACCCAAGAAATAATTCAGAACCGATTCATATAACACGAAATCCGAGACGCCGGACATAATCCCGGGATTGATGCTTGGGGCGAGTTTTAAAGTCAAGCCCCCGGTCTATTAGCCGGTTGCATCTAGCATGTACCGAACAGTTTTGCTTTCAGATGCGGGGAGTGGGAAACAGTTTATAAAATACCGGGAGAAGGACGTAAAGGGTAATCTTTATATATGATGAATTTTTACAATTCAAGCTGCCGAACTACTTACACGTGTTTTACTTTAAAAACAAATTTTACAAAGGAAAGGTTTACTCAGGGTCTTCGACGGGTGGCTTGATGTCCTCGAGGTTCCTGATACGCCTCCATTCCTTTGCTCTTGAGGGGTATGCTCCTTTAAAGGTGACTGTTGTCGGCGAACGGACCTTTGAGAGAGGTTCTCGAGAAATCGCCGTAATGCATGTAAGCTTGACGCTTGCGAGTTCCTTAATGGTGCCTGCTGTTTATCCGAAGACGTTGTTTTGGTGGTAGTTCGGTCGAGCTGACCACTTGGTTTTTGGTAGTGGGTCCCCACAGTTGCCCATGGTATTTTGAGAGCAAAGTTGTGCCTTCTAGGTACGTGCCTTACGGGTAGCTGGGTCGTGCTGTGGGGGCGCATCCCTATTTGTGTTGATCAGGGGATGGTTCCGGGAGGTCAGGTTGAGCTCGGGCTCGCTTGTTCGCCTGCCTCGCTGATAACCCACAAGTATAGGGGATGGCAACAGTTTTTGAGGGTAGAGTATTCAACCCAAATTTATAGATTCGACACAAGGGGAGCCAAAGAATATTTGAGAGTATTACCAGCTGAGTTGTCAATTCAACCACACCTGGAGATTAAATATCTGCAGCAGAGTGATCAGTAGCACAGTAGTATGATAGTTTTGATAGCAGCAGTAGTAGTAGTAACAGTAACGGTAGCAGTGATAGCAATAGTTTTGTAGCAAGTGTAACAGTAGCAGTAGCAATAGTAACTTAGCAAGAACAATATGTGGAAAACTCGTAGGAACTGGATCGGTGAACTCGTTGCATGATATTCATCATATAACAGTCATAACCTAGGGCGATACAAAACTAGCTCCAGTTCATAAATGTAATGTAGGCATGTATTCAGTAAATAGTCATACGTGCTTATGGAAAAGAACTTGCATGACATCTTTTGTCCTACCCTGCCGTGGCAGTGGGGTCCATAAGGAAACTAAGGGATATTAAGGCCTCCTTTTAATAGAGAACCGGAACAAAGCATTAACACATGGTGAATACATGAACTCCTCAAACTACGGTCATCACCGGAAAGTATCTTGACTATTGTCACTCCGGGGTTTACGGATCAGGACACGTAATAGGTGCGTATGACTAGCAAGATCGGATCAAGAACATAGATATAATGGTGATAACATAAACGGTTCAGATCTGAAATCATGGCACTCGGGCCCTAGTGACAAGCATTAAGCATGGCAAAGTCATAGCAACATCAATCTCAGAACATAGTGGATACTAGGGATCAAGCCCTAACAAAACTAACTCGATTACATGATGAATCTCATCCAACTCTTCACTGACCAGCAAGCCTACGAAGGAATTACTCACGGACGGTGGAGAGCATCATGAAATTGGTAATGAAGGATGGTTAGTGATGACGACGGCGTCGATTTCCCCTCTCCGGAGCCCAAATCAGACTCCAGATCTGCCCTCGCGAGGAAGAACAGGAGGTGGCTGCGGCTCTGTATCGTAAAACGTGATGAACTCTTCTCTTTGATTTTTTTCTCCCTGAATTGGAATATATAGAGTTGGATTTGAGGTCGGAGGAGCCACAGGGGGGCCACAAGACATGGGGGCGCGCCCCCCTGGCTTGTGGCCAGGTGGTGGCCCCTCTCCGGTTGATTATTTCGCCAGTATTTTTTATTAATTCCAAAAATATTCTCCGTAAATTTTCAGGTCAATCCGAGAACTTTTATTTCTGCACAAAAATAACACCAAGGCAATTCTGCTGAAAACAGCGTCAGTCCGGGTTAGTTCTATTCAAATCATGCAAATTAGAGTCCAAAACAAGGGCAAAAGAGTTTGGAAAAGTAGATATGTTGGAGACGTATCAACTCCCCCAAGCTTAAACCTTTGCTTGTCCTCAAGCAATTCAGTTGATAAACTGAAAGTGATAAAGAAAAACTTTTACAAACTCTGTTTGATCTTGCTGTTGTAAATATGTCTAACTGATGTTCAGATTTTCAACAAGGTTTATAGACTAACCACATTCACAATAACATTTAGGTCTCACATTTACTCATATCAATGGCATAATAAACTATCGAGCAATAATAATAAGTCTCGGATGACAACAATTTTATCAAAACAATCATGATACAATATGATATAATGGTATCTCGCTAGCCCTTTCTGAGACCGCAAAACATAAATGCAGAGCACCTCTAAAGAACAAGGACTGACTAGACATTGTAATTCATGGTAAAAGAGATCCAGTCACACTCATACTCAATATCAATTAATAACAAAGCATACAAATGACGGAGGTGCTCTCTAACTGGTGCTCTTTATAAGAGGAGGATGACTCAACAGTAAATAAAATAGATAGGCCCTTCGCAGAGGGAAGCATTGATTTACAGAGGTGCCAGAGCTCGAGCTTTTTAAAACAGGGATGAATCATAATTTTGGGAGGTATGCTTTCAATGTCAACATAACAACTAAGAGATCTCAGTATCTTCCATGCTAGATACATTATAGGCGGTTCCCAAACAGAATAGTAAAGTTTTTACTCCCCCTCCACCAATCAATCACACTCCACGGCGGGCCGAATCCACGGGTACCGTCCATACAAACACGATCCTGGGGGAGTTTTGTTTTATTATATTTTGATTTGAACTTTGAGCATGGAACTGGGCATCCCGAATACTAGCCACTTTCTCGTGAATGATAGTGAATCAACACATATCGTGAGAATAACCCACCTAGCATGGAAAATACTGACAGCCCCCAGTCACTACATGAGCGATTCGGGCATACAAAATAGGGTATTATTTGAAGGTTTAGAGAATGGCACATGCAAATTTACTTGGAACGGCAGGTAAATACCGCATATAGGTAGGTATGGTGGACTCATACGGAAATACTTTGGGTTTATGGAGATGGATGCACAAGCAGTATTCCCGCTTAGTACAAGTGAAGGCTAGCAAAAGACTGGGAAGCGACCAACTAGAGAGCGACAACAGTCATAAACATGCTTTGAGATTAACCAACATTGAATACAAGCGTGAGTAGGATATAAATCACCATGAACATAAACATCCTGGAGGCTATGTTGATTTTGTTTCAACTACATGCGTGAACATGTGCCAAGTCAAGCCACTTGAATCATTCATAGGAGGGCACCATCCTACCATACTACATCACAACCATTTTAAAATGCATGTTGGCACACAAGACAAACCATTATACGCTCTTAGCTAATTAAGCATGGCATGAGTAACTATAATCTCTAATTGTCATTGCAAACATGTTCAATCCATAACGAGTTGAATCCAGAACGATGAGCTAATCATATTTACAAAAACAAAATAGGTCGAGTTCATACCAGCTTTTCTCCATCTCAGTCACTTCATCATATATCGTCATTATTGCCTTTCACTGGCACGACCGAACGGTGTGATAAATAATATGAGTGCACGTGCATTGGACTAAGCTGGAATCTGCAAGAAATAACTCAAAGGAGAAGGCAAGGTAATATGGGCTCTCTGGTAGATAAACAATAATGCATATGAGAGCCACTCAACATGTCATCGTGGTCTTCTCCTAACGACCCAAAGAAGAAAAGAAAACTATTTACACGGGAAAGCTCCCAACAAGCAAAAGAAGAACGAGAAATCTTTTTGGGTTTTCTTTTAATACTTCAACTAAACAAACTAGAAGGTAAAGCTAGAACTAATTTTTTTTTGGATTTTCTCAAGGTTAATTAAACACACAAGAAGAAAGCAAAAAGAAGAAATAAACTACCATGGATGGTACAATGAAAAAGTATGAACACCGACAACTGGAATGAATGTGTGAACATGAATGTAATGTCGGTGAGAAATACGTACTCCCCCAAGCTTAGGCTTTTGGCCTAAGTTGGTCTAGGGCCATGGCTGGAAATAACCTTCTCCTGGATACTCCGAAGGATAATGAGGGTCCCACTGGTTGGCAAGCTCCTGTGGCTCCCACTGAAAAACTGGAGCCTGATACGGATCAAGGGCTGGTGCAGGCTCAGGTGTTGGGGGTTGCGACAGGCCCCAATATATGTAAATGTCCTCGGGCATAATAGTGTACCTGCCTGAATGGATGTCGAACAAAGAAGAAGCAGGCAAAGCAATAATCTCACAAGTACCCTGACTAAATACTAAGTTGTAAAGCAGCCTCTTATCATTATCTTTCCTAATAAAATCATGTGCTACCATACTATCATAATCTAAATATCTTGTAGGAAGCAGCATTTCCTCTTCCTCGTCAAGCCTAATAGGTATCTTAAAGTATTTAGCTAAACGAGATGCATAGATACCTCCGAATATGGGGCCCTTCGAACGGTTTACGTTCAACCGTTGGGCCACTATTGCGCCCAGACTAAAAGTTCTATCAGCAAGTAAAGCGTGGCGCGGAATGGCGAGGTCGGGAGCACTAAGGCTTCCACTCTCGCCGCGACCAACTAAACATCTCCCCGCAAATAATGAATAATAGCGCAAAACAGGAAAATATACACTAGCCGCTCTTGCCTTTGACACCCCTCTCTCTACCCCTACAGTGATTGCGGCAATAAAGTCCTCCATGTCTCTAGGACGTGGTTCACTGGCACTGCCCTCATAAGGTATTTTGCAAACATTGCAAAAATCATAAAGTGACATTTCCTTAGGCTCATCATATAAGTAAATTCTACCATGGGAGGATTCTTCCTAGGATAAAAGTGAAAATTTTGCACGAAAGTATTAGTAAGTAGGAGGTACTGGTCACACTTATCGTTGAGGAAGTCGGTGATGCCTGCATTTTCTGCTAGATAATAGAAATCTTCATAAATTCCGGCCTCCCTCAAGAATGCCTCACTTGGCCATTCACATGGTCGAACCTCCGCGGTGCGAGGAATATTGTATCTAGGCTTCTCATTTTCATTTTCTTTAAAACCCCAGCTTGAAGAGCCTCTTAACAATCTCCTCATCATTTCTTTCTCTGAAAAATAATTCTGAAATTTTTAGTGATTCCAAATAAAAGTGAACAAAGCTCAACAAAACTTATAGCAACTACTCCCACAAGTGCCTAGAGGCTATATCATGCATCAAAACTACTTGGGACCATACACATTTGACATGCAAGCTCAAGAACAAGGTCACCACAGCAGCAAGAATTTGCAATATATAAATCACTAGAACAAAAACTAATTGGACCATTGGAGGAGTCACATACCGATGAGCAATCCCCTAAAACAGTTTTGCAAATGGAGCTTTGAGCAAGGAGATCGAAAATGGCAGCAAGATGAGCTAGAACACGGGTTTGAGCAATGGTGGGATTTTTTCTGGAGGAAGACGAAGTGGATGGGTGCTGGAATAAGTGAGGGGGCCTCACGTGGGACCCACAAGCTAGGGGGCGCGCCCAAGGGGGGTGGGCGCGCCCTGCAGGCTTGTGGCCCACTGGTGCAGCCCCCTGATGTGTTCTCAGTGCCAAAAATTCTTAAATATTCCAGAAAAAATCATACTACATTTTCAAGGGATTCTGAGAACTTTTATTTTCAGGTCATTTTTCTATTGCACGGATAAATCAGAAAACAGAGAAATAATAGCATTTTTACTAAATTGAAACTAAAGAACAGAGAATAAAAGTTGGGTACAGAAGGTTGTGCTTTCTAAATTCATCCATCTCATGCTCATCAAAAAGAATCCATCAATAAGGTTGATCAAGTCTTATTGACAAACTTTTTTCGAATGACACAGAACCGGAGAATTTTCGAATAACACTAGGTTACCTCAATGGGGATATGCATGTCCCCAACAATAAGTATATCATATTTCTTTTTGGCAGTAGGAAGAGGGAATTCAAAGTCTCCAATAATAATCGTTGAAATATTTTCAATGGAGTTGATACTATGAACTTGAGGCTGTTTCTTCGGAAAGTGTACCGTATGCTCATTACCATTAACATGAAAAGTGACATTGCCCTTGTTGCAATCAATAACAGCCCCTGCAGTATTTAAAAAGGGTCTACCAAGGATGATCGACATACTGTCGTCCTCGGGAATATCAAGAATAACAAAGTCCATTAGGATAGTAACATTTGCAACTACGACAGGCACATCCTCTTAAATACCGATGGGTAAAGCAGTTGATTTATCAGCCATTTGCAAAGAGATTTCAGTAGGTGTCAACTTATTCAAATCAAGTCTACGATACAAAGAGAAAGGCATAACACTAACACCAGCTCCAAGGTCACATAAAGTAGTTTTAACATAATTTCCTTTAATAGAGCATGGTATAGTAGGTACCCCGGGATCTCCTAGTTTCTTCGGTATTCCACCTTTAAAAGTATAATTAGCAAGCATGGTGGAAATCTCAGCTTCCGGTATCTTTCTTTTATTTGTAACAATATCTTTCATATACTTAGCATAAGGAGACATTTTCAGAATATTAGTCAAACGCATACGCAAAAAGACAGGTCTAAGCATTTCAACAAAGCGCTCAAAGTCCTCATCATCCTTTTTCTTGGATGGTTTAGGAGGGAAGGGCATGGATTTCTGAACCCATGGTTCTCTTTCTCTACCATGCTTCCTAGCAACAAAGTCTCTTTTATCATATCTTTTGTTCTTAGGATGTGGGTTATCAAGATCAACAGCAGGTTCAATCTCCACATCATTATCATTACTAGGTTGAGCATCAACATGAACATCATCATTAATATTATCACTAGGCTCATGCTCATTACCTGATTGTGTCTCAGCATCAGAAATAGAAATATCATTTGGGTTTTCATGTGAATCTATAACAGGTTCACTAGCAGCATGCAAGGTCCTATCGTCATTCTTTTTCCTTTTATTAGAATGACCAGGTGCATCATTATTAACTCTCTGAGAATCTTGCTCAATTCTCTTAGGATGGCCCTTAGGATACAAAGGTTCCTGAGCCATTCTACCACCTCTAGTCACAACTCTAACAGAATGATCATTGTTCTTACTAATCATCTCATTAAGCAAATCATTTTGTGCCTTAAGTACTTGTTCTACTTGAGTAGTTACCATGGAAGCATGTTTACTAATAAGCTTAAGATTATTAACAGTTCTACTCATATAATCACCTAAGCGATCAAGCATGTAAGCATTATGTTTCAATTGTCTACTAACATAAGCATTGAAATTTTCTTGCTTAACAATAAAGTTATCAAACTCATCCAAGCATTGGCTAGCAGACTTATTATAAGGAATATCACCTTCATCAAATCTACGGAGAGAATTTACCTCTACTACCTGTGTCGGGTTATCAAGACCATGTATTTCTTCGATAGGTGGTAGATTCTTAACATCTTCAGCTTTAATACCTTTCTCTTTCATAGATTTCTTTGCCTCTTGCATATCTTCAGGACTGAGAAATAGAATACCTCTTTTCTTCGGGATTGGCTTTGGAGGCGGTTCGGGAATAGTCCAATCATTATCATTGCTCAATATATTATTCAATAGTAATTCAGCTTGTTCAACAGTTAGTTCCCTGAAAACACAACCAGCACAACTATCTAGGTGGTCCCTAGAAGCATCGGTTAGTCCATTATAAAAGATATCAAGTATTTCATTTTTCTTAAGAGGATGATCAGGCAAAGCATTAAGTAATTGGAGAAGCCTCCCCCAAGCTTGTGGGAGACTCTCTTCTTCAATTTGCACAAAGTTAAATATTTCCTGCAAGGCAGCTTGCTTCTTATGGGCAGGAAAATATTTTTTAGAGAAGTAATATATCATATCCTGGGGACTACGCACGCAACCAGGAGCAAGAGAATTAAACCATATCTTGGCATCACCCTTTAATGAGAAAGGAAACAACTTAAGAATATATTAATAACGAATTTTTTCCTCATGAGTGAATAGGGTGGCTATATCATTCAACTTAGTAAGATGTGCCACAACAGTTTCAGATTCATAACCATGGAAAGGATCAGATTCAACCAAAGTAATTAACAAAGGATCGACAGAGAATTCATAATCCTTATCAGTAACAAAGATAGGTGAAGTAGCAAACTTGGGATCATATTGCATTCTAGCATTCAAAGATTTTTCTTTCCACTTGCATAGTAATTTCTTAAGATCCTCTCTATCCTTACAAGCAAGAAAGTCCCTAGCTACCTCTCCTTCCATAACATAACCCTTAGGTATATCAGGCAATTCATATCTAGGAAAGCTAGGTCTAGTGGGTGTCTCATAGTGTTCGATTTCAATAATTTCATCAGATTCAGAAATATCATCAGTTGCGGCATTGACTCTAGCAATTTGTTCATCAAGAAATTCACCCAGTGGCACAGTAGTATCAAGCAAAGTATCATCATAAGCATCATGCATAGCAGAAGTGGCATCATCAATTACTTGCGACATATCAGAATCAATAGCAGGTGGTGGTGTCGCAAGTTTACTCAAAACAGAAGGTGAATCAAGTACAGAGCTAGATGGCAGTTCCTTACCTCTCCTCGTAGTTGAGGGATAGATCTTGGTTTTAGCATCTTTCAAATTCTTCATAGTGATCAACAGATATAAATTCCAAGTGACTCATAGAATAGAGCTATGCTCCCCGGTAACGGCGCCAGAAAAAGGTCTTGATAACCCACAAGTATAGGGGATCGCAACAGTTTTCGAGGGTAGAGTATTCAACCCAAATTTATTGATTCGACACAAGGGGAGCCAAAGAATATTCTCGAGTATTAGCAGCTGAGTTGTCAATTCAACCACACCTGAAAGACTTAGTATCTGCAGCAAAGTATTCACTAGCAAAGTAGTATGGAAGTAACGGTAACAATGGCAAAGTGACAGTAGCAGTGTTGTAGTGATTGTAACAGTAGCAACGGAAAAGTAACTTAGCAAAGATCAATATGTGAAAAGCTCGTAGGCAATGGATCAGTGATGGATAATTATGTCGGATGGCATTCATCATGCAACGGTTATAACATAGGGTGACACAGAACTAGCTCCAATTCATCAATGTAATGTAGGCATGTATTCCATATATAGTCATACGTGCTTATGGAAAAGAACTTGCATGACATCTTTTGTCCTACCCTCCCGTGGCAGCGGGGTCCTAATGGAAACTAAGGGATATTAAGGCTTCCTTTTAATAGAGAACCGGACCAAAGCATTAGCACTTAGTGAATACATGAACTCCTCAAACTACGGTAATCACCGGAAAGAATCCCAGTTATTGTCACCCTGGGGGATGCGGATCATAACTCATAATAGGTGTCTACAACTTGCAAGATAGGATCAAGAACACATATATATTCATGAAAACATAATAGGTTCAGATCTGAAATCATGGCACTCGGGCCCTAGTGACAAGCATTAAGCATAGCAAAGTCATAGCAACATCAATCTCAGAACATAGTGGATACTAGGGATCAAACCCTAACAAAACTAACTCGATTACATGGTAAATCTCATCCAACCCATCACCGTCCAGCAAGCCTACGATGGAATTACTCACGAACGGCGGAGAGCATCATGAAATTGGTGATGAAGGATGGTTGATGATGACGACGGCGTCGATTTCCCCTCTCCGGAGCCCAAATCAGACTCCAGATCTGCCCTCCCGAGGAAGAACAGGAGGTGGTGGCAGCTCCGTATCGTAAAACGTGATGAACTCTTCTCTCTGATTTTTTTTCTCCCCGAATAGGAATATATAGAGTCGGAGTTGAGGTCGGAGGAGCCACAGGGGGCCCACAAGACAGGGGGGCGCGCCCCCTGGCTTGTGGCCAGGTGGTGGCCCCTCTCCGGTTGATTCTTTCGCCAGTATTTTTTATTAATTCCAAAAATATTCTCCGTAAATTTTCAGGTCAATCCGAGAACTTTTATTTCTGCACAAAAATAACACCAAGGCAATTCTGCTGAAAACAGTGTCAGTCCGGGTTAGTTCTATTCAAATCGTGCAAATTAGAGTCCAAAACAAGGGCAAAAGAGTTTGGAAAAGTAGATACGTTGGAGACGTATCATTGGGGTCCTCGGCGTCGCGCTGGTCCTCGAGCCTCTCCGGGTCCTCCAGCGGCTCCTCGGGGGCTTCAAGGTCGCCGAGGTCTTCCGGGGTGTCGATTTCCCCTCTGCCCACGATAGCTTCCCTTCCCTTGTTCGTCTTGGATCGTTTGCGTTGTTTCCGGCGCTTTGACAGCGCTTCGCCGGATTTGTCGCCGTTCTTCTTGGGGGTGTGGTTGTCCCTATCGTCGGGGGTGTCCACCATATAGACATCGTAGGTGGAGGTGGCTGTCCATCGCCCAGTAGTCATAGGGGCGGGGGCGCCGATCTCTTCATCCAGGTCTTCTGCCTCCTCAGAGGAGTAGTCCAACATATCGGTTAAATCTTTGACAGTGGCTACTAAGTGGGTGGTGGGTGGGGTGAAATATCCCTCATGGCCAACTTCTAGACCGATCTGATCCTGGGCCGAGGTTAGGTCGTCCACGATTTTCATTGTCTGGATCCCGTCCAGTGCCTCGTTCAAAAGCGAGGGGTCGACCGGATCGGTCCTCCGAGGACCCTCGGAGCTAAACTCTGAGGCGTCTTCGCGAGGAGTATGTTCGGAAAGGATCAAGTCACGTTCCTCAGGTGCTATCACCGGGTCCGAGCTCAAAGCCGAACCTCCGGCGGGGATGGTCCCGAAGGCAGGGGCGAGTAGGGGACCCGAAGTCAAGGCCTCGGGATTCCCGGGCTCATCGGATGAGACCGAGAACTCAGTAAGAAGCAGATCGCCACTGGAGTCGGCGGTGAACTATAGGTTCCCGAACCTGTTCTCTTGACCGTGAGCAAAACTTCCGATCTGGTCGAGATGGCCAGTCGGGGCAGCATGCCACACCATGCTGCCGAACGCGAAAGTCTGTCCGGGGGCAAAGGTGTGACGCCCCCGATCTCAACCGTACGCTAATCAAACACGCAATGCGTACGACCAAGATTAGGGACTCACTGATTGATGTCACAACACAACACTAGACACAAATTAAAGTCATACAACTTCATATTACAAGCCAGGGGCCTCGAGGGCTCGAATACAAAGCTCGACAAGCACGAGTCAGCGGAAGCAAATAATATCTGAGTACAGACATAAGTTAGACAAGTTTTGCCTTAAGAAGGCTAGCACAAACATAAGCAGCGGATCGAAAGAGGCGAGGCCTCCTACCTGGGAACCTCCTAACTACTCCTGAGCGTCAGCGTTCTCCACGTAGTAGTAGGCTCCAGCGGTGGTGTAGTAGTCGTCTCCGGCGTACTCCATCTCCTGGGCTCCATCGTCTGAACGCCGAATCGTATCGAGGGGGAAAGAGAAAGCAAAGCAGCGGTGAGTACTCATCCAAAGTAATCGCAAGACTGACATCAGAACTATGCTAAATATGCATCATTATCAAGGGAATGGGGTATATCTGGGCTGACTGCAGAAAGCAAGAATGAGGAGGAAGGCCTAGTCCTATCGAAGACTAGCATCTTCAGCATCTTGCAGCAATAGAAGAGAGTAGACTGGTATCTCACATATAGACATATTATTGTAGCAATTTTAATTAAGTAACCACGCCCAGAGATTCTTCCTCGACTCCCTACGAGGAAGCAATCTCGGAGCCACAATTCATTTCAAATTTAAATCACAATTATAGTTGTATAAGGTCAAGGTACAACTCCAAGTCGTCATGTTACCGTGGACACGGCTATTCGAATAGATTATTCATCCCTGCAGGGGTGCACCGCATTTCCAACACGCCTGATCACCTCCGGCCGGACACACTTTCCTGGGTCATGCCCGGCCTCGGGATAGCAGCACGTCGTCGCCCCACCTAGGCTCAACGAAGAGGCCAGCCCGCCGGTCTAAATCCTAAGCGCGCAGGTTCGTGGGCCCACTTGCCCTTGCGCTCCTGCACGATGCGTGGGCGGCCGGAAACAGACCTAGTACACTCCAGTCCAAGAGCTGCACCGTCCAGTCCAATCCGGCGCGCGCCGCTCCATTGCTGACGTCCGAAGAGCTTCGGCTGATACAACGACGCTGAGTACCCATAACTTCTCCCACGCGATGGTTTGGTGCGTAAAAAGGCCAACGACCCAACTCAGATCAAATACCCAACCCATTAGCATTTTATTAATGCGGGGCAAGCGCGACCCTCAAAGTGCGGTCCCGTCACCCCGTCTCGAGGATGTGTGGCAAGGGCCTCTCCTGCCCGTCCACGCCTCAACATAACCCGGATGCCTTACCGGCGCATCCCACCACATCTCACACACGGGTACCCTTGGGGCCGACCCGTCTCAAGACTGTCGGGAACTCAGGTCCACCTCAACCAGGGTGGTACCGCCTGTCCCTCCAGTCCCGTCTTTCACATGTAAACAAAGTCAAGTTGAAGTAACTGTGTGTTTATACACCAAGTGGATATCCGAGGAATCACCCTCGATGGATCCCACTCGAGGTATGTGTATGACAAGAGTCGCTATCGATAAATGGAAAGGAGGAATCACCCTCGATACCCACGACCGATTAGCTACGCTACAGAATTAACACTGGGAGTGCTAAGTGAGGTATCACCCTTGGCACTTGGTAGTAGCTCTGCAGTGCCATACTTAAGGGGTGTGCGGTGATGTGAGGGGCCTGGCTCGTCGGTCGGTTGACCGAGTCTTCGGGTCTTCGAGTCGTCGAGTCGTCGATGAAGAAGCAGGGGCAACTGGGACTAAGGGGTCACTGGGGATTCATTGATCAACCTATACTAAGCAGTTGATATGATTGCAGGTATAGTGACAGATTATCAAAAACAGGCTATGCATCAGAATAGGAGCTAACTAATACAGTAGCAAAGATCTAATGCAAGAATAAGAGGGAAAGAAATGGGCGATATCGGAATGCTCAAGGGGGGGTTTGCTTGCCTTGCTGCTCTGCGGCAAAAGGCTGATCGTCAACGGCGTAGTCGTACCCGGTAGCAGCGTCGGTCTCGAGGTTCTACCGGAGAGAAGAGGGGGGAAGAAACAATAAATATAAAGCAGACAAATGCATCACGATGCATGACATGACAATATGCAGGGCTAGGCATGCACTAACGCAGTATTATACGTCGCAGACGGATCGGAATAATATCTGATGATATTTCCCGGGTCTCCGGCTACTACCGGACAGACGAAATCGATGGAAAAGTTCCATGTTTGCTATGCTAGAGGCATGTGACAGACTAACGGACTGCGTAGTTGGAACCGTAGAATTATTCTGAGCAACTTTCATGTTCAAAACTTTTTCATCCGAGTTACGGATTATTTAATATTAATTTTTAAAGTTTTATTAATATTCTGAAATTAACAGAATTAATTAAATTCGAAACATGCCAATTATGACATCAGCATGACATCATGCTGATGTCAGCAGTCAACAGCGGTCAAACTGACATGTGGGTCCCGTTTGTCACTGACTCATTTGACTAACCAGAATTAATTAACCTAATTAACTATTTAGCTGATTAATCAACAGTTTATTTAATTAACTGATTATTAATATTATTATTTATTTTCTTAATTAATATTTCTATTATTATATTTATCTATTTATTTCTTTTTTTAGGGGCTGGGACCCACCTGTCAGTGGCCAGCCCCGTACACACACACGTACACTACACGCGCACGCACACATCACACATGGGGGTGGAGCGAGGCGGCGCGGCGGCGGCTGTCGGCGGCGCGGCGGCGGCGAGCTGGCGGGGCCGAGGCGGCGAGGTGGCGAGGTGGCGGCGGGGCGGCGGCGGGCCGGCCGGCGGGAGGCGACGGCGGCGGGGCGGAGGGAGCCAAGATGGCTGGCTTCGGTGGGGGGGCGGGCGAGGCGGCCCGGGGCTGGCCGTCGTGGGTGGGGGGGATCGCGTCGAGGGGAGGTGGGGGAACCGGGGCGGCGGGCGGTCGGACCGGCGGCCACCTCCGTCGGGGGGGGGGCAACGGGCACGCGGGGGGGGGCTCGGGGGCCCGACCCCGTCGACCGGGGGGGCGATCGGGGCAGGGCTGTGGCGGCTGGGAACCCTAGTTCCCAGCGCCCTGGCTCTTATAGGCGCTAACGGGCCGGTTCGGCCGGCCTGCTGGGCCGAACCCAGCTGTGGTGTTTTTTTTCTTTTTTTTTGAATACTTTCAGTTTTAATTCAATTTTTACAGTAAATCTCTACAACAAAAATGTGAGACAAGATCCAACAATTACCTTGCAATATTCTACACGGCCACACGCAGTTTGAGGATTTTTTTTGGAATCCGTTTAAATTTTCCATTGAATTTAAAACACACTTTTAACTACTTTAAGGTGTTGTTTTGTTATTTTTGATGCACCAAAACACTCGATAAAATATGCGTTGCAATTTTATAAAAGCTTATGGATTATTTGCAACCCATCCATGATTTTTGTTTTCAGGTTTGCAAAATTATTAAATCTACTTTTCAAATAATTTTGAATTGCATTGGGTTTTGAACGAGAGTTTGATTCCAACGCGAGTTTAACAACAATAATCATGGTGACGTGGCAACATTAGCGTGGGATTACTGTAGCTTAATTACAGAGATTACTGTAGCACAAAACCAGGGCGTCACAAAAGGTGTCCCCGTTGCAGACTTGATCACTGATGATTAGGCAAGCCATCAATCCTCTGGTGATCTCACAATGGAACTCTCAATGAAAGCACCAATGTCGGTGTCAAAATCGGCAGATCTCGGGTAGGGGGTCCCGAGCTATGGATTTGGGATTGATGGTTGACAGGGGACGAAGGAGATGGTGTTTACCCAGGTTTGGGCTCTCTGGAGGAGGTAAAACCCTACGTCTTGCTTGATTGTATTGATGAGTATGATGGTTACAGAGTCGATCTACCTCGAGATCAAATGAGCTAAAACCCTAGATGAGTTGACTTGCCCTCTACGAACTAAGCCCCCTGGTTTATATAGACACTAGGGGTACCTAGGGTTACATGTGATAGGTTTCCATCCGAGCATAGATACACCCATTCTTTCTTGGAGGACACACCAAGTCTTCGGCACCTTCCTCCCTGAGCACAGAGTCATCCTATAGTCTGGCCTTCCTGCAATCGCCACCGAGCGGCCCACCAAGCTGGCCCACAGGAGATAAGTCAACGGCCCGAGGACCCTTTAGTCCCGGACTCCCTCAATAGCAACTGTCTGCAATCGTGTATATGGTCAAAAATAAATATCACCACTCTTCGCTCTCCATCGTATCTTTCCCCTCTCGCACCCCCCAAATCTGGCCTTCTTCTCTCCCACTGTCCTCGCCTCCACAAAATCCTCAACATTGCACATGTCATCCGCGCGGAGGAGCCCGCGGCGGA
This sequence comes from Elymus sibiricus, assembly GCA_039707655.1. NCBI lineage: Eukaryota > Viridiplantae > Streptophyta > Magnoliopsida > Poales > Poaceae > Elymus > Elymus sibiricus. Next base: position 371,831,379 of record CM077667.1, read on the forward strand.
GGAGCGCGTGGTTGAGGCAGATCTTATGCGCGGAGGAGCCCACGGCGGCGGCGGCAGTAGGCACTGCTGAGGTCCCGGAGGCCTTGGAAGCGGTACGCGCTGCTGACGCTCCGGAGACCTGGGCGGTACGCGCTGCTGAGGGTCCGGAGGCCTTGGCGGCAAGAGCAGAAAATATGAAGGTTACATCAGATCGGTTGCGGGCAAGCGCGCTTCTGTACACAGAACGCGCGGCTGTGGCCTTCAAAAGGGCATCATGCGCCGATCATTTCACCGTTGCCTTGGCGGCTTGCGTGGATTTGGCCTCGGTAAGGGCAGTAGCCTCCTTAGAGTCTACTACTGCTCTAGCACAACAAGCAGTTCTTGGCTTTCGTGTTTACGACCGCTTTGAATATCTCCGTCGTCGGATGGCCGTACGCACGCCTTCGGCCGTGGACGGGATTTTCCATGAGACCGGAGCTACTGTGATGGAGCTTGAGCAGAGGAAAGGCCGGGCCTATGAAGCATTCAAGAACATGGTCATCACCGACCCGAAAGTGGATCCTTCTTCCATAGAGAGGATGTTGCATGAGTGTAGACAATATTTCGACATTGGCGAACCAACAGACCAGCCCCGCAACAACGCCGACGAGTAGCTGTTTCCATTTTGCTCTTTTCTGAACCTTGCTAATATGTAATGTCGCTATTATGTTGTTTAGTCGATTATGTAGTAGTGCGAACAATAATTTGTGCTATCACTTTCTGAATCAGGTGCTTATTACCAGGAATCATCTGTGTTATTATCTGTCTGTGTTATTTTCTGTCTTTCCACACAATTTAGACTACTAACCTATTTGATGGGCATCGGCATCACACACATCTTGTTACGACCAACTGTTTGTGTTATTTTGGCTCGCACATTTCATCCGAGCACACGGTATGCCGTCTATCGCACACATCTATATCTGTGCAACCGTTTGTGTTATTTTGGCTCATCGCAAATAGTTCACCCGAGTGACCTGTAGGCAGCATAGATGTTGTGCAGACAGAGCAAATCATAGTACACACGGACAAAGCTACGAAACCCGTCGGTCATGATTTCATCAATCGCTGACAAATTGTATACCAGCAACCGTTTCCTCACAACACACACGGGTTATTAACACCAATCGTTTGTGTTATTTCTTGTATTCGCACACGGTTCTGATTACTCACCTGTTTGCCCTCTATCGCACACATCTTGTTATGCTATCGTTTGTGTTCTGCTATGTCATCGCACACAGTTTATGGTAGTGAACTGTGTGCCCTATATCGCACACATCTTGTTATGCCAAATCGTTTGTGTTCTGCTATATTACCGCACATAGTTTATGGTAGTGAACTGTGTGCCCTATATTGCACACATCATGTTATGTCGAATCGTTTGTGTTCTTCTATACCATCGCACACAGTTTATGTTAGTGAACTGTGTGCCCTCTATCGCACACATCTGGGTCTGTGTAACCTTTTGTGTTATCTTCGCTAATCACAAACGGTTCATAAGAACAAACGGTCTGTCATAGATCGCACACGCAAAAAAATTCTTGAATCGTATTTGATGGATCCTCCATTGCACACAGTTCATGTCATTGGCGACGGAGCTTGAACTATATCGTTTGCGATTCATGCATCGCACACAGTTTCGTCAAAGGGTCTCTGATTCTAGTGTCGCGTTAGCAGCATCCTGCAGTAGTGAATTAGTCCACAGTATTCTTGCACTATTATTACTATCGCATCATTCGGTCATGCAAGTGAAAGGCAATAATGACGATATTTCACGAAGTGATCGTGGCAAGGGAAGCTGGTATGAACTCTTCTTGTTTTCCGTTTTTGTAAATATGTTTAGCTTGTTCGATCTCGATTCAGTATATTATGAGTGAACATGTTCATGATAACAACTAGAGATTATAGCTTCTCATGCCATGCTTAGACAGCTAGTAGTGAATAATGATTTATCTTATAGATCAACATGCATTAAAATGGTTATGATATGGTATGGTAGTATGGTATTTCCCTCTGAGAAATTCAAGCGGCTTGACTTGGCCCATGTGCAAACATGTAATTGATTCAAAACCAATGCAGCCTTCATGATGTTTAAATTCAGAGTGTTCATATCCTACTCATGCTATGTCCAATGTTAATTATTCGCAATGCATGCCTATGACCGTTTTCGCTCTCTAGCTGGTCGCTTCCCAACCCTATTGCTAGCCTTCACCTGTACTAAGCGGAAATGCTGCTTGTACACCCAAAACCTTTAAACCAAGTTATTCCACATGAGTCCACCATACCTACCTATATGCAATATTACCCTGTCGTTCCAAGTAAATTTGCATGTGCCATCTCTAAACATTCAAATAAATATATATTTTGTGCACACATCTCGCTCATGGAGCGACGAGGCGGTCAGTATTTTCCATGCTAAACGAGTTATTCTCAAGACGGTCGTTTATTTGCCGTCATTGCACGAGAGAGGCTGGTAAAAGGATGCCCGGTCCTACATAATCAAAATTAATTAAACAAAACTCCTTGGGACAGTTGACATGTTGGCAGGCATCCGTGGATTCGGTCAGCCATGGTTTGTGTATGGATGGTGGATAGGAGTAAACTTTACTATTCTGTTTGGGAACCGCCAATAATGAGTTTAGCATGGGAGATATTGAAAACCTTTGTCGTAACGTTGACAGGAAAAGTGCACCACTCAAAGGCATATTCTAATTTTGTTTTCAAAACTTGAGCTCTCGCACCTCTGCAAATCAATGCTTCCCTCTGCGAAGGGCCTATCTATTTATTTTTATGTTGAGTCATCATCCTCTTACTAAAAGCACCAAACCAGAGAGCACTATTGTCATTTCTATGCATCGAGTCTAGTTAATGTTGAATACGAGCATGATTGGATCTTTTCTATTCTGAATTATAATGTTTAGTCGCTGCTTGAACCTCAGACGGGCTCTGCATTTATGTTTTGCGGTCTCAGAAAGGGCTAGCGAAATACCATGTCACCATATTATATCATGATCATTTTGGTAAATTGTTGGCATGTGAGATATCTTATTGTTTGCTTACTAGTTGGTTATGTATTGCCATGAGTTGATATAATGTCTAATTGCTATCATGGATGTGGTTATTTATAATTTATGCTGAAAACTTGAACACTAGCTAAGCATGTGTATAACGACGAGAACAAAAGAGTTTGTAAAAGTTTTCTTTATCACTTTCAGTTTGTCAACTGAATTGCTTGATGACAAGCAATGAGTTAAGCTTGGGGGGAGTTGATATGTCTCCAACGTATCTACTTTTCCAAACACTTTTGCTTTGGTTTTGACCTCTAATTAGCATGATTTGAATGAAACTAACCCGGACTGACGTTGTTTTCAGCAGAACTACCTTGGTGTTATTTTTGTGCAAAAATAAAAGTTCTCGGAATCGGACGAAACTTTTTGTGAATTATTTTTAAGAATTATAATGAATTATGGAGTGAAGACCTACCGGAGGGGGTGTGCCAGGGGGCCACCACACATCAGGGCGACCCCCAGGCCGCTCCCTGATGGCTTGTGGGGCCCTCGTGGCTCCTCCGACCCTAATTCCAGTCCTATAAAATCACATCTTCGGAGAGAAAAATCAAAGAGAAGTTTTCATCGTGTTTCACGAGATGGAGCGGCCGCCGCCACCTTCTGTTCTTCCTCGGGAGGGATGATCTGGAGTCCGTTTGGGGCTCCGGAGAGGGGAAATCATCGTCGTCGTCATCCCCAACCCTTCTCCATCAACACCGCCATGATGCTCACCACCGGGAGTGAGTAATTCCTTTGTAGGCTTGCTGGACGCTGGTGGGATTGAATGAGATTGATCATGTAATCAAGTTAAGTTTGATAGGGCTTGATCCCTAGTATCCACTATGTTCTGAGATTGATGTTGCTATGACTTTGCTATGCTTAATGCTTGTCACTAGGGCCCGAGTGCCATGATTTCAGGTCTGAACATATTATGTTTTCACGAATATAAGATTGATTTGGATCCTATCTTGCAAGTTGTATGCACCTATTACGTGTCTTGATCCGCATACCCCAAGGTGACAATAATTGGGATTCTTTCCGGTGATTGCCGTAGTTTGAGGAGTTCATGTATTCACCATGTGTTAATTCTTCATTCCAGTTCTCTATTAAAAGGAGGCCTTAATATCCCTTAGTTTCCAATAGGACCCCGCTGCCACGGGAGGGTAGGACAAAAGATGTCATGCAAGTTCTTATCGCAAGCACGTATGACTATATACGGAATACATGCCTACATTACATTGGTGAATTGGAGCTAGTTCTCTGTCGCCCTAGTGTGTAAATGTTATATGATCAATGTCATCTAAATCATTATCCATCACTGATCCACGTGTCTACGCTTTACATATACTGAATCTTGCTAAGTTACTATTGCTACTGCTACTGTCACAACTGCTACAAAATTGATGTTGTCACTACTACTGTTACTTTTGCTACTACTATTTGTCGTGCTACTAAACCTTTGCTGCAGAGAGATATCCCAGGTGTGGTTGAATTGACAACTCAACTGTTAAGGCCAATAAATATTCTTTGGCTCCCCTTGTGTTGAATCAATAAATTAGGGTGAAATACTACCCGTGAAGACTGTCGCGATCCTCTATACTTGTGGGTTATCAATCTCCCGTGTTCTTCACCTAGAAACTGAAATTTTCGATCTCTTTGCTCGGAACTCCATTTCCAAAACTGTTTTGAGGAATTGTTCCTTGGTATGTGACTCCTCCACTCCTCCAATTAGTTTTTGTTTTAGTGGTTTATATTTTGCAAAATGTGCTGCACTTGGTGCTACAGAAAATGAGCTTGCATGTTGAATTCTTTGAGTTCCAAGTAGTATGAATGATGTATAAGGCCTCTAGGCATCCATATGAGTAGTTGCTATCAATCTTACAAAGTTTTATTGACATGAATTTGTGGCTCAAAAATTTCAGAAATTTGTGCTTAGGAAAATGAATTTCTTGAGGAAAGGTTCTTCAAGCCAGAGCCCCAAGGGAGTTGTTAGGAGAACTCGGGACTGAGACATCAACCTTGTTCGCAACACGGAGGTTAGGCCATGTGAATGGCCACATACGCCCTTCATGAATGAAGCAGGTTTCTATGAAGAGTTCATGCAATTCATTGCAAATGCCGGGCTTACTAATTGTTATCATGTCACCATATTATATCATGATTGTTTTGATAAATTCTTGGCATGTGAGATATCTTATTATTTGCTTGCTAGTTGGTTATGTATTGCCATGAGTTAATATGATGTTTAATTGTTATCATGGATGTGGGTATTTATGATTTATGCTGAAAACTTGAGCACTAGCTAAGCATGTGTATAATGACGAGAACAAAAGAGTTTGTAAAAGTTTTCTTTATCACTTTTAGTTTGTCAACTGAATTGCTTGAGGACAAGCAATGAGTTAAGCTTGGGAGAGTTGATACGTCTCCAACGTATCTACTTTTCCAAACACTTTTGCTCTCGTTTTGACCTCTAATTTGCATGACTTGAATGGAACTAACCCGGACTGTGCTGTTTTTAGCAGAACTACCTTGGTGTTATTTTTGTTTAGAAATAAAAGTTCTCGGAATTGGACGAAACATTTTGTGGATTTTTTCTGGGAATTATAATGAATTATAGAGCGAGGACCTGTCGGAGGGAGGCCGCCTATGGGGCACAAATGGCTTGTGCGGCCCACGTGGCCCCTCCGACCCTGATTCCAGTCCTATAAAATCACATCTTCACAGAAAAAAAAATCAAAGAGAAGTTTTCATCATGTTTCATGAGACGGAGCCGCCGCCACCTCATGTTCTTCCTCGGGAGGGCTGATCTGGAGTCCGTTTGGGGCTCCGAAGAGGGGGAATCGTCGCCGTCATCATCACCAACCCTTCTCCATCAACACCGCCATGATGCTCACCACTGGGAGTGAGTAATTCCTTTGTAGGCTTGCTGGACGGTGGTGGGATTGGATGAGATTGATCATGTAATCGAGTTAAGTTTTATAGGGCTTGATCCCTAGTATCTACTATGTTCTGAGATTGATGTTGCTATGACTTTGCTATACTTGATGCTTGTCACTAGGGCCCGAGTGCCATGATTTCAGATCTGAACATATTATATTACCTCTGAATATAAGATTGATTTGGATCCTATCTTGCAAGTTGTATGCACCTATTACGTGTCTTGATCCACATACCCCAAGGTGACAATAATTGGGATTATTTCCCGTGATTGCCGTAGTTTGGGGAGTGCATGTATTCACTATGTGTTAATGCTTTGTTACGGTTCTCTATTAAAAGGGGGCCTTAATATCCCTTAGTTTCCATTAGGACCCCGCTGCCACGGGAGGGTAGGACAAAAGATGTCATGCAAGTTCTTTTCCATAAGCACGTATGACTATATATGGAATACATGCCTACATTATATTGATGAATTGGAGCTAGTTCTATGTCGCCCTAGTGTGTAACTGTTACATGATTGATGCCATCTAAATCATTATCCATCACCAATCACTACTGGAATCAGGGAATTTGCCGTCTGTCAGTTCTTTGCCATCTGCCAGCGGACGGCAAAGAAGGCCATTGCCGTCTGCTGGCAAAAAGCGGACGGCAAAGAAATGCCAGATGGCAAAGATTGTGTTTGCCGTAGGCCGAATCTTTGCCGTCTGCCAGCGGACGGCAAACTTTCTTTGCCGTCCGCTGGCAGACGGCAAAGGAGCCAGCTGGGCCCACTGGGCCCTGTTCAATATTTAGGTCAGATGGGTTATCCCTTTGCCGTCTGCCAGCGGACGGCAAAGAATGTTTTCCGTACGCTGGCAGACGGCAAAGGGAACGGACTAGTAACGGTCGTTCTCTTCTAAAAAAACAAGTAACGACCGTGCCCCGCCCCCACTCCACTATCTCTCACTCCCCCTCTTGCCGCTGCGGACGCCTACCTCTCGCCGCCGCCACCACCAGCGCCCGCCGCGCCGCCGCCAGCCCCCTCTTCGCCCATTCGCCGCCCCCGCCGCCGGCATCCCCTGCCCTCCCTCCCCGCGGGGCTCCTCCACCACCGTGCCCCCCCTCCCCGCGCCCCCCTCGCCGCCGCCACCCCCTGCTCCCGCCGCCGCCGCCACCGCGCCGCCCCCCTCCCCTCGGCGGCTCCCCCGCTCTGCCCCCCCTCCCTGCGCCGCCCCCTCCCCTCGGCAGCTCCCACGCGGGGCCCCCCTCCCCGAGCCACCCCTCCCCTCGCCGGCTCCCAAAGCCGCCCCCTCCCCGCGGCTCCCCCTCCCCCCGCCGCCCCGGCCGCCCCCACCCAACTCCGGTGAGTGCCCGGCCGCCGCCCCCCCCCCCCTCACATTATTTTTGTTTTTTCCTGTTTTTTTAGTTAGTTAGTTAGTTAGTTAGTTAAATTAGATAGTTAGTTTATTTTCTGTTTTATTTTCTATTAAATTAGATAGTTAATTTATTAGGTAGGAAAAACTTAGATAGAAAAGAAAAAACTTAGAATAAAAGAAGAAAAGAAAAAAAAAACTAGAAGAAAAAAGAAGAAGAAGAAGAAGAAGAAGAAGAAGAAGAAGAAGAAGAAGAAGAAGAAGAAGAAGAAGAAGAAGAAGAAAGAGGAGAGGAGGAGAAGGAGAATAGGAAAAAGGAAAAGAAGAAGAAAAAGAAGAGAAGAAGAAGAAGAAATATATATATATTCCGATTCTAGCTGTTATGAAAAACATCATATTTTGTGTTGATCGGGTGGATTTCAATGTGCAGTTGTTTCGTCGCTGCGAGGGTCTGTTGTTCGACGACCTCCCCATGCGTTTGACGAGCTTCCCGACGCGTTCGTGGGTGAGCACAAATGACCTCTCCCCCCCCTTAATTTGCTCTGTTCCGGTCTTCGTGTCGATGAAACTTGCTAGCTATAGGTGTCTTCAATCATCAGTATGCGTGACCAGTATGTGTCTCCCGTTCGAAAGGGCGGCATCTATAAATATGCATGTCTTTGCATATTTATAACCGCCATCCTTTCGAATTGTCCAATGTTATCCATGGACAGCCCGAGTATGTGTAGATTGTGTTCGTTTTCCCTTATGCTTTGCTCCGGATCCGATGCGGAATTTCGTCAGTGCCTCCCTGTTGTTCTCCGGGTACACATCCTCTCTGCTTATTGCCGAGACATGTATCAGGAGAACAGCGGGGAGGTGCTGCCGAAATTCTGCGTCGGATCCGGAGCAGAGCATGGGAAAACGAACCCAATCTACACATACTCGGGTGGGATTAGGACCTATCTTTACCTATTAGCGTGTAGGTTGCATGGACGTAATAAAACCGACAAACTTGATTAACTGATGAATATAGATGATGAATTATATATATTTCTTGTGTGTTTAGTAGGTAGGCAAGATGAGTGATCGTGCGTGGATGTACACCGGTCACCCTAGTCAGAAAGACATGACCATTGAATGGTTTACAAAAACCAAGGGGTTTCTGAGCGCCGCATTTGCAAATGTCCAGGAAATAACCTGGTGCCCCTATGTCCGGTGCGACAACCATAAAAAGTGGACACGGGATGAAATGGGTAAACACTTGCAGAAGTGGGGTTTTACGCCTGATTATACGGTGTGAAGATTTCATGGTGAGTCTGCCCAACGTGTCAGAGCTGAGGTGGTTCGTCGTCGCACCGACGAGCATGGTACCGGGATCGAAGACATGGTGCAAGACTTTGATGATGCTCGGGATTCGGACGATGAGATGGACGAATCTGCAAAGGCCTTCTATGAAATGTTGGAGTCTTCAAAATGTCCTTCCCACGAGCACACTGAGCTTTGTCAGCTGGATGCCATCGCGCAAGTAATGGCTCTGAAGGCTCAGTTCAACCTGGGCAGAGAATGCTACGACGCGATGATGACGATATTTGGACGCTTTCTACCCAAAGGCCATGTATTGCCTGCAAACCTGTACCAGTCGGACAAAATCCTACGTGCGCTTAAGATGCCCTATGAGAAGATAGATGCCTGTGAGAATGGATATGCTTTTTTTAGGCTTGAGTATGCGGGCTTGAACTATTGTCCCATTTGCAAGTCTTCCAAGTATGTTGTGGTAGACAACGGTATGGGTGAGAAGAGTCAGACCAAAATCCCAGTTAATGTTCTTCGGTATATGCCAATCATACCAAGACTTCAACGTCTTTTCATGGTCGAAGAGACGGACAGACAGATGACGTGGCACAAATTGGGCAAAAGAACCGAACTAGATGCAGATGGGAATCCGATGTTGGGACACACTTCAGACGCTTTTGCGTGGAAGCACTTCGATGCATTACATAAGGATAAAGCGGCAGATCCAAGGCATCCTCGAGTCGCCATCAGCACGGATGGGTTCAATGTGTTTGGTATGACGGCAACCCAATACAGTTGTTGGCCTGTATTTGTCATTCCACTAAATCTCCCACCCGGAGAGATTATGAAAAGAAAGAACATTTTCTTAACGTTGATAATTCCAGGGCCCAACTATCCGGGGAAGAATATGAATGTGTAAATGCAGCCGCTTAAGGATGAATTGCAAGAAGCTTGGGATAATGGGATCAAGACATATGACGCCGCTACAAAACATAACTTCAAAATGCATGTGTGGTACATGTACTCGACGCATGACTTGCCGGCGTATGCGCTATTCATTGGCTGGTGTGTGCATGGAAGGTTCCCGTGCCCCACATGCAAGGCAGCTCTTGAGTTCCGTTGGCTGCAGGCTGGTCGCAAGTATTCTTGCTTCGACTTGCATAGACAGTTCCTGGATCCTCGCCATAAGTTCAGAAAAGACAAGAAGAATTTCATCAAAGGTAGAGTTGTAAAAAACTATGCACCACCTGCATTGACAGGCCAACAGACCCTGAATCAGTTAAACGCTCTCGAGCCTGATCCAGCGCGTCCAGGGTATTTCAAAGGGTATAATTCGGAACACGCTTGGACTCACAAGATATGCTTGTGGGATCAACCTTACTTTAAAGACCTCCTTTGCCCACACAACATCGACGTGATGCACACAGAAAAGAATATCGCTGAGGCCCTTTTTGGTACATTGTTCGGCATAGAGGGGAAGTCAAAGGATAATCCTAAGGCTAGAGTCGATCAGGAGGCTCTATGTGATAGACCGTTACAAAACATGCGACAACCGAAAGGAAAGAAGAACTGGAGGAAGCCAAAGGCATGGTTCAATCTTGGAAGGCCAGCTATGAGGGAAATGATCTTGTGGGTGAAAATGCAGTTGATGTTCCCCGATGGGTATGCAGCGAATCTAAAGAGGGGAGCGAGTCTTGACAAATTGAAAATATTTGGTCTCAAGAGTCATGATTGGCACATATGGCTTGAGCGGGTAATGCCGGTGATGTTGCATGGCTTTATCCCTGAGGATGAATGGCTAGTACTGGCAGAGCTGAGCTATTTCTTCCGTGCTCTTTGTGCGAAAGAACTATCGCCTGACGTGCTAGACGAACTGGAAGAGTTGGCGCTGGAGTTGATCTGCAAGTTAGAAAAGATCTTTCCACCGGGATTCTTTAATCCAATGCAGCATTTGATTTTGCATCTCCCGACCGAGGCAAGATTGGGGGGGCCCGTGCAAAATCGTTGGTGCTTCACAACTGAGAGGATGCAGAAGACGCTTCGAGCAAAATGTAAAAATAAACGTAGAATTGAAGCATCGATGGCCGAGGCATTCATTACCGAGGAGGCGGCAAACTTCGTGACAGCACACTACGAAGCCAAGAATCGTCATTTGCATAATCCGAAGCCTCGGTACAATGATGGCGACCATGAAAAAGGTCGATCCAACCTTAGCCTATTCAAAGGGAAGCTCGCACCAGCTGGTGCTTCGAATGCAATAGCGTTGGATGTCGAAGAAGGGCGGTCCATTTCGTTGTATATCTTCAACAACCTAACAGAAGTGTGGCCGTACATCGAGTAAGTTCTCGGTACATTGTTTCGCAACTTCTAATTCCTTTGAAATGCTCTTATTCCCGGATATGTGATACAGTCGATACGTCGCCAAATTCTCGGATGGAGCGGTGATCCAAAAGGATTCCATCGAAGAGTATGAGCTTCTGGCAAAGCATGGAGGCGGCTATCCCGGTTTCATCTCTTGGTTCAAACAAACGGTAATTTCCATTAGACCATTTCATTTCTTCGTCTAGTTTGCGGCTAATGCAACAATCCTTTCGTATTAAACTTGTAGGCTAATGCAGAGTCTATGGACTCCGAATTGAGACAAGTCGCTAATGGTTTTGACTATAAGGTCCGTTCATTTGACAAATACGACATCAACGGGTATCGCTTTCGTACTTTTGGCAAAGAGCTATCTATGCCCGACCGAAAGTCTACAAATTGTTGTGTCTCTGCTATCGGCGTAGGAGGTGTCGAGTATTATGGAAGAGTTGAAGAAATTTATGAACTTATATTCTTTGGTGAAAACCCACCAAACGTCGTAGTCTTCAAATGTTATTGGTTCCAGCCGAAGGAGACTAGAAGGACTCATGAACATATAGGGCTAGTCGAAATCAAACAAAGCACCCATTTAGATGTTCCCGATGTCTATATTACGGCTCAACAGGCGACCCAAGTTTTTTATCTACCGTGGGCCTACCAAACTGATCCAAATCTGAATGGTTGGGATGTCGTTTATGATGTGCCACCACGTTTTAGACCACCTCCCCTCAATGAAGATGATTATGAACCTCACATTAACCCAGACACATATGAAAGAGAATTCTTCCAAGAAACACGTCTTTCCAAAAAACGTTTCAAGAACCGCTCTACTTCACCCCAGAACATTGAAGTAGACAGCGACAGTGAATCCGACTTCACCCCTGAGCCGGAACAAGAAGAGACGGAAGAAGAAGAGGTTACTGCTGCGGATGACCTCTCAATGCTTGACCGATTACATAAAGGAGGCCTTCCACATGTTGTTCCCGATAGTGATGATGATGATGCATTTATTGATGATAGTGATGATGACGATGCATTTGTTGATCCCGGAGCATATATAGACGATGAAGATTATTATTAGTTCATGTCAGGTGTTATTCAATTTTTATTATATACATGATGATGATACACTCAAATTATATATATACATATTATTATTCATGTCGGTATTCAATTTTTTTATGTTGTACTAATTTCATTTACTCTTTGTCATGGCAGGTGTTGAAAGATGGTGGGCGCGGGTCGAGAGCGATCCGAGGCTCCTTCGTCGGCGCGTGGTGGGAGGGGTACTTCCATTCCACCCCAAACTCTCCGGAGAGGGACACCCGAGGGCGCTTCTTCGTCGACGAAGTTGCCGACCGGGAGAGGAGGTCGGGGGAGAGGTAGGAAGGCTCCTAAAGTTACACGTGGCCGCGGGAGAGGTGGGAAGGCTGCTACGCCTTCCTCGCCGCCACCCCCAGCTGATTCACCCGAGCACAGGACTGCTACGGTAGACCCATCTGAGGTGGAGGCTACAAGGACTCCTGTCCACGAGCCTCGGGTCGACGATCCTTCTGTCTCAGACGCGGCCACGCGCGAGACTCCTGTGCCAGACGCTTCGTCCTACGAGACTCCACACGCTTCGACCGGATGGGATACCTGGCCGGATCTGCATCAGCCGGAGCCGAGTGGCCATGCTGATGGTGGCGGGGATCAGCTTCCTGATAGCGGGGACGAGGTGGCTGAGGGGGCCATCGTCTACCAGCGTGGGTGTACACGGCTCCCGCCCGTGCCGGCGACCCGCGAGCAGAGGTGGCCGATTAGGCCTGAGTCGCTGAAGTAAGTGCATTTACTCTTTTTAAACCTTTTGCCTTCATGTTTCTTCACATATCTAATGCGTTGTCATACTGCAGGGGTTGGATTCACGCCAAGGATGTCCGCAGGCCCAACTCCATCCTTGGTGTGCTTTTACGGCATAACTTCCCGGGGTTTGTCACGTTGCCCGGCGAGGGTCAGCTTCCAGAGTTAGGATTGAAATGGGAGCACTACTTGGCTGCCCCGGCCCCGCCGGAGGAGATGATCGACGATGTGTTGTGCCACACGAGGGCCGACATGGTGATCAGAAAGTTCTGGGTAATTTCTCCTTTACACAATTAAAAATCAATAATAGCTATTTATAGTACTAATCAGTGTTGTCTCGTTTGATTGCAGACCTTCTACAGGTGTCAGGAGGGATATGAGGAGGCCGCGGCAAAGCTTATCGATTACGAGTGCAGGCGCCTACTACAGAACTTACGGCACGAGGCTCGGGTACAGGCTGTTCGAGACTACTATGCCTCGCGGCGTATTAAGAAGGACAAGTCGTCGTCCCGCCGAAAGTTTCTGGACAAGGAGCAGTACATGAAGGTAATTATCTATTCTTAAGGCCTTGTACTTAGTTTCCTTGCTTTGATTCGTAGGCGTAGCTCTCAAATTTCTCTTTACTAACTTAGGTGCCCCCGAGATGGTGTGCGGATAAGATGGATTGTTGGGAGGCGTTGGTGAATGAGTGGTGCTCTGACGAATGGCGAGCCGTCCACGATGATGCCAAGGAACGGCGTGCCCAAATGGAAGGTGTGCCACACCATCAAGGCAGCGCCAACTTATTTCAGTTCGGGCGGACCTGGGTACGTGGTTTGCTTCATGATTCCTGCAATTCATTTTTTGATGCTAGCTTGACCCCTTTATTAATAGTTTGTTCCTCTCTTGTAGGCGCAATACAATAAGACGGAGGTGCCACAGGTGTACGACCTCTATGCCATGGCCCATACTGCCTCGTACAAGAAGGCCAAGGCATTCTCTGAGTCTGACCTCGATAATCCCCAGAACTTCACCAACATCTCCTCCCACAACAAGCTCGTGAGGTACATAGATGTGGGGAAGGCGGTGAATGGGGAGGACTTCAACCCGAGCCAGCATCCTATTGATCCAGACCTGGTGATGATAGCTGGCGGCGGGAGGTCCCATGGCCATATAGCCATTGGAGATGGACTTATACGGTCTTCGTGCACTCTCCGGCAGATCAAGGCGCGCCAAACGAGCTCCTGCCCTGAGATGACGCCTCGTCCACGGCCAGTCCAGCTCGCCATTGAGGTTAGTCATACGGACTGAGATAGCTTTCCTCCATTACATTGTGTGTGCGAACAAAGATGATTACAATGCTAACGAGGAGTTGTGTTGCAGGCTGCTCTGCAGAAAGAGAGAGAGACAACCCAGGCGCTTCTGGCGGAATAGGCCCGGCAGGCGGCGGAGGAGAAGAGGGATTTGGAGGAGAGGATGGCTAGGTTGTTGGAGGAGGAGAGGGCACGGAACGATGCGTCTAACCGGGCCATGTACGAGCTCATCGTGGTAAGTTTCTTCTTCATATTAGCCAAATCATGCACTACATGTTCTTTGCATTAATAACCAATATGATACACTTGTCAAAACCAAATGTGCAGACTTTGTGCGAGAAGACCAGCCAGACCCCTCCGCCGATGCCAGTCATTACCACGGCTGGAACGGTGAGTTTCATTTCAATGTTCATTAGTTACTAGTCTTAACGTTTCAGCGTCATCATTCTAACGCAAATGATCTTTGGTGCAGCATAACTCCCGAGCCGCATCGCACGATCCTTCTCCAGGGCCAAGTAGTGCTCCAGGTGAAACCGGCCCAAGGAACCCCGATGCTTCACCTCCGTGATGACGAGGACGGTAAGCCGTAATATGCCACTTACTTGGCTCATTTTCTCAAACAAAGACAAACTTAGCACTTAGACAAACTTAGCACAAAGACAAACTTAGCACTTAGACAAATGTCATATTTTACCTAAGTTAGCTTTGTTTCCTATAAAAAGACATAGTAAGCTTACTTACCTCCAAAATGACATATTGTACCTAAGTTAGCTCTAAAATGACCTATACTTAGCATTGTTTCCTCCACAATGACATAATAAGCTTAGGTAACTCAAAAATGGCATAATAGACTTGGTAACCTCATAGAAGCCATAGACTTAGCTTATTTTCTTGCAAAATGACACAATAAGCTTAGTTAGGTCAAAAATGTGATAATTACCTAGGTTAGCTCTAAAATGACACAAATAAGCAATAAGAAGAAGAAAAACAAGAGGAGAAAGAGAGAGAAGAAAAATGCTTCTTCATCATCTTCTTCTTCTAGATCTTCTACTTCTAGTATTCTTATTCTAACTTTCTTATTTCCAATTTTGTAGATTTGATTGAGTTCACGGCAGCTTGCTTTGATGTAGTGCTAGTGTTTACTTTCTGTTTTCATTTTGTATCGATGAACTTACATGAAACTTTCTTCCTATGTATGAGACTATGTATGTATGGATGAAACTAATGTAATATGGTGAACAATGTGGCATTTGATACATTTAATTTGGTATAATTTTTGGTTGATCATATCCATATGACAGGGATATTGTTGCTGTGAAATATATATATATTGTTGCTGTACAATTGTTGAATATAACAAAAACAAACAAAAAAGAGGCAATACAACCTCTTTGCCGTCTGCCCCGGACGGCAAAGACTGCTTTGCCGACGGCCGCCGTCGGCATAGATGACACGTGGCAGGTACCTGTTAACCCTGGGAGCGGCAGGCCGCGGGCCAATTGGCTTCTTTGCCGATGGCCACCGTCGGCATAGCGGGGCGGACGACAAAGGGTCGATTCTTTGCCGATGGTGGCCGTCGGCATAGCGGGGGCCGACGGCAAAGCGCTTGTGTGGGGCCGTCCACGGCAGACGGCAAAGTGTTTGTGTGGGGCCTGGCACAGCAGACGGCAAAGGCTTGTGTGGGGCCATCCACGGCAGACGGCAAAGGTTTTGTGTGTTTGCCGTCCGGGGGCTGACGGCAAAGACTCTGGTGAGGTCCCGTTAGCCACCTAACGGTGCTAACATCAAACTTCGCCGTCCAGGCTCTTTGCCGTCTGCAGACCGACGGCAACAAATCTTTGCCGTCCGTTGTGTGATGGAAGACGGCAAAGGACCTCTTTGCCGGGCTTTATTCGTCCCAAAATTTTGCCGTCCGCTGGCAGACGGCAAAGTTCTTTGCCGTCCATGGTTGCTCCTTTGCCGTCTGCCATGGTGGACGGCAAATTCCCTGATTCCTGTAGTGGATCCACGTGCCTATGCTTTACATATACTGAATCTTGCTAAGTTACTATTGCTACTGCTACTGTCACAACTGCTACAAAATTGCTGCTGTCACTACTACTGTTACTTTGGTACTACTATTTGTTGTGCTACTAAACCTTTGCTGCAGAGAGATATCCCACGTGCGGTTGAATTGACAACTCAACAGTCAAGGCCAATAAATATTCTTTGGCTCCCCTTGTGTCGAACCAATAAATTTGGGTGAAATACTACCCGTGAAGACTGTCGCGATCCCATATACTTGTGGGTTATCAGGGACCCTTGAGGCCGGTCACCAAACCCGTACAAATAGCAACCCTTGGGGTGGTCACCGGTACTCGTACAAATTGCTCGGGGAAATCTCCACAACCTAATTGGAGGCCCCGACGCTTTACCGCAGCTTTACACCACAATGATTGAGATCCGAGACACCACCAACCGGCTAGGGCACCAAAGCACCCAAGAGGAACAAGCTCTAGGGTGCTCAAACACCCAATAGTAATAAGCTTCTCAACTTTTCACTTCTATGTATCACCGTGGAGAGCTCAAACCAATGCAACTAATGCAATGTCAAGAACACACGAAGTGGTCAAGTCCCTCACTCCCAAATCCCACCACAACAACAAAAGCTATGGAGGAATATGAGAGGAAGAACAAGGACAACACAAAGAACTCCAAGATTTAGATCCAAGGGGTTCCCCTCACATAGAGGAGAAAGTGATTGGTGGAAATGTGGATCAAGATCTCCTCTCTCTTTTCCCTCAAGAACTAGCAAGAAATCAT
Source organism: Elymus sibiricus (assembly GCA_039707655.1). Classification (NCBI taxonomy): domain Eukaryota; kingdom Viridiplantae; phylum Streptophyta; class Magnoliopsida; order Poales; family Poaceae; genus Elymus; species Elymus sibiricus. Next base: position 371,848,299 of record CM077667.1, read on the forward strand.
TGGAGGGATTGAGAGATAGCAAGCTCGAAGAAGGTCAACAATGGGGAGCAAACACGAGCTAAAGAGACAAATTCCATTGGGGAAGAAGACCCCCTTTTATAGGCCCCCCAAATCCAACCGTTATGTGTGATACTCGTGATCTGCGTTGGGTTTTCCGTGAAGAGGAACGGGTAATCGCAGCACAAAGTGGGTAAGTATTTCCCTCAGTTATGAAACCAAGGTTTATCGAACCAATAGGAATACCAATCCTCAACCGTCTTCAGCGGCCGCACACAAAACAACAAACAACTTGCACCCAACGCCGGCAAGAGGGTCGTCAATCCCCTTGATCTCGTTATTTGCAAGCAAGTGAGTTGTGTAGATAATTTTAGATAATAGCAAAGTGCAAAATAAAATAAAAGGTGATAAATAACAGCAAGGTAATGATAGCATTCGTGAATTTAAAAGTGAATAGACCCAGGGGCCGTAGAGTTCTCTAGTGGCATCTCTCATAAGCAAAGCATACGGTGGGTAGACAAATTACTGTCGAGCAATTGATAGAAAAGCGACGATGTTCACGGCAATGGTCATGTGTATATAGGCATCACGTCCATAATCAAATAGGCGGACCCCTGCCTGCACCAACTACTATTACTCCACTTCAAGAGCGCTTCTATGCTTGCCTCTCTACGTATTAAGTTCATGACAAACGGAGTAATGCTTGGAGAACGATGACATGATGTAGACAAAGTAAACTCAACTAATATGAATAAACACCATCGTTTTATCCTTAGTAGTAACAACACAAAGACGCAACTTGTACCCTTCTGTCACTGGGATATAGAAACTCGTCAGGTTGAACCTACCACAACGCACCACTCCCACCGAAGAAATATCAATCTAGTTGGCCAAACTATCTCAATAGATCAGAGAGCATTACGAAGCTATGATGATCATGCAAATAAGAATCATAGCAATCAGGTTGACTCAAATACTTTTCATGAATAATCTAAACATAAACTCACAATTCATCAGATCCCAACAAACACACCATACAAAGGGATTACATCGGATAGATCAAGGCAGAGATGCGATGAACATTGTATTGAAGATCAAGAGAGAGAGAGAGATTGCCATCTTGGTACTACCTACGGACTCGTAGGTCTATGGTGAACTACTCACACGTCATGGTGAGGGCCGAAAGGTTGATGAAGAGGCCCTCCGTGATCGATCTCCCCTCCGGCAGGGTGCTGGAACGAAGGTGTAGATGGCCTCCCGTCGGAACAAAGACTTGCGGTGGCGGAAAAAGTGTTTCGGGAGCGCTTCTGGTGTTTTTAGGGTAGATGTGAATTTATAGGCCAGAGAACGATGTCGGGAGGGGCTCCAGGGGGCCACAACATATCTGGCCGCCCCCCCCCCCCCCCCGAGGGTGCGGCCAGATGGCTTGTGGGCCCCTGGTGCATCTCCTCGCCCTCCTCTGAAGCTTCTAGGTCTTGTATTGGTCCAGAAAAGAACACCAAAAAGTTACGTGACAATTGGACTCCGTTTGGTATTGTAACTCTGAAAAGGCAAAAACACGCAGAAAATAAGAACTGGCACTGGGCACTGGGTCAGTAGGTCAGTGCTCAAAAATATTATAAATTGGTAAATAAACACCCAAAAAGTATCCTAGAATGATAATATATCAGCATGGAACAATCAAAAATTATAGATACGTTGGAGACGTATCAGCATCCCCAAGCTTAATTCCTGCTCGTCCTCGAGTAGGTAAATGATAAAAACAGAATTTTTTGATGTGACATGCTACCCATTATGTAATCTTTGGTATGTATGCTCATTGAGAAATGATGTATTAACAAACAGCAACATAGTAATATTTATAAGTATAAGAAAAAAATCATTAATTTTTCAAAGTATACGATCCTAAAAGAATGTTTTACCCCTAATCATCTTATTATATTAGCAAGGCATGACTCCATCTTCACCACATAGATACAAATGTTAAGCACCACGGTGTCCAAGTCAGGCAATTGGATCGTACTTTTTCAATAAGCATCAACTTTTTATTCTTCATGCAATACATGGGCGTGAACCATTGGACATAGCATATAGGTGGAATAGAATATGGTGGTAGGTATCAAAGGGGTAAAAAGTGGAGAAGATAGTCTCGCATCAACTAGACGTACCAACGAGCTATGGAGATGCTCATCGATAGATATCAATGCGAGGAGTAGGGATTGCCATTCAAATGATGCACTGGAGCTATAAGTGTATGAAAACTCAACTGAAGCTAAGTGGGGTGTGCATCCAACTTGCTTGCTCATGAAGACCTCGGGCATTTGAGGAAGCCCGTTATAGGAATATACAAGCTAAGTTTATTATATGAAAAGGTAATTCCCACTAGCATATGAAAGTGTCAACATAAGAGACTCTCTATATGAAGAACATGGTGCCACTTTGAGGCACAAGTGTGGTAAAGGATAGTAGCAAAGTCCCTTCTCTCTTTTCTCTCGTTTTTTTATTTTTATGGTGGGCTTTTCTCTTCTTTTTTTTGCCCCCCCCCATTTTCTCCTTTTTATATGGTGGGCTCATTTGGCCTCCCCCATTTTTATTTCATTTTTCGTCCGGAGTCTCATTCTGACTTGTGGGGGAATCATAGTCTCCATCATCCTTTCCTCACTGGGACAATTCCCTAATAATGATGATCATCACACTTTTATTTACTTACAACTCAACATGAAGAACTGATAGGAAGATATGACTCTGAATGAATGCCTCTGGCAGTGTACCAGGATGTGCAATGATCTAACGTGACATGTATCAAAAATATGATGAACGGTGGCTTTGCCACAAATACTATCTCAGCTCTATATGATCATGCAAAGCATTATGATGATGAACAAACTAGTCATGTGAAGTGATGATGGAATTTGCATGGCAATATATCTCGGAATGGCTATGGAACTGCCATAATAGGTAGGTATGGTGGCTGTTTTGAGGAAGATATAATAAGGCTTATGTGCAACAGAGCGTATCATGTCACGGGGTTTGGATGCATCGGTGAATATTTGCACCGATCCTCGAGGTGAGAATGGGCTATGCACGGTACCGAAGAGGCTAGCAAATATGAGAAGGTGAAGATGCGTATGTCCATGGTGTCACATTAGTCATAAAGAACTCACATACTTATTGCAAAGTTTTATTAGTTTTATCACAAATCAAAGTACTCCTCGCATGCCCCGAGGGAGGAGGTTGGTAGGAGTTAACCATTGCGCGCCCCCCGACTCAAAACAACACTAGGATTTCAACGAGGGATATAAATGTTCACACATCATCATGAGGCCTCTTTAATTTTTAGATGAATAACAAGTTAACACCTCTTAATCTCGACACTTCTACAAATCAACAACTTTGGACTCACACCTTTTTCATATTACTACATCAATGTCATTAACCCACAACTTCTCTATATGTGCTACACGATGGTTTTGATTATCATTCATTGAATACCTAATATTCTTGGACTAGTATTATGACCCACGCAAATTACCGTCACTATTACTCAGCTCTCAAACAAATATAAGTGAAGAACGAGAGCATATTATTTCTATAAAATCTACACGCCACTGTGCTCAAAAAGATAAAAGTGAAGTACTAGAGCAACTGCCTAGCTCAAAAGATATAAGTGAAGCACATAGACTATTCTAGCAAATTATCATGAAGGTGTGTCTCTCTCAAATAGGTGTGTCCAGCAAATGATGATTGTGACAAACTGAAAGTAAAAGCAAACAAAAGCAAAGGACGCTCCAAGCAAAACACATATCATGTGATGAATAAAAATATAGCTCCAAGTGACATACCGATGGTTTGAGACGAAAGAGGGGATGCCTTCCGGGGTATCCCCAAGCTTAGATGCTTGAGTCTTCTTAGAATTATACTTGGGGTGCCTTGGGCATCCCCAATCTTGGGCTCTTGCTACTCCTTATTTCGTAGTCCATCGTGATCACACCCAAAACTTGAAAACTTCAATCACACAAAACTCAACAAAACTTCGTGAGATCCGTTAGTATAAGAAACATATTGCATACTTGAGGTACTATGATAAATTGATTCAAATTCATTTTTGCATAATAGGTACTGTATTCTAACTTCCCCATGGCTTACCCCCCCCCCCCAATATAGTCCATGGCATAATCAAAACAAGCAAACTATGCAAGCAAAACAGAATTCTTTTAAAACAGAACAGTCTGTAACAATCTGTAAAGAGCCCATACTTCTGTAACTCTACAAATTCTGACAAATTAGGACAATGTAAAGAATTTGTATGGCAGTACTGTGTTAAAATTTCGGATCATTATCACGCTCCAGTAAAAAAATGAAAATTCCTGCACTGGAGTCAAAGTTTTCTGTTTCAGATTCAGCATCGTTTCTACTCATCTTGTGAGTCATCCCAAAGGCTTTACTTGGCACAAACACTAATTGAAACATAAAAACACAATCATTAAAGAGTCAACAATCATGTTATCACACAAAAACAGAAAGTAAAAACAAAAATAAAGATACATATTGGGTTGCCTCCCAACAAGCGCTATTGTTTTATGCCCCTAGCTAGGCATAATGCATAGTTTCAAGTGTTGTCATCTTTGACATTCGGCTCCGTGATAACACAACTATGATTAATAGGAACAATGGAAGGCTTGAGCAAAGGTTCCTTTATCACGTTCAAAAAGTTGGGGTGAACACTAATCATTTTGAGATCTTCGTTTCTCTTGGAAGGAGGTGTACTAATGCTCTTAGGAATAAATATGAGCTTGGGATTTTTGTCTTGTGAGGTACTAGCACTAGTTTTGGATGGTGTGAAAGCGGAGCTCACTTTGTCAATGACCTCCTCCATTTTATCGATTCTACTCAATCCTTGTTCTACCCTCTTATCAATAGTAGCATCTTTTTTCCTTTAAAGTTTTCAAAGTTATTCCTACTCGTGACCCAAATTGAGTGATATGATTATGAAGTTTTTTATCTAACTCCTCAATGGGTTCACTAGTGATCATTTTCTTTTCAATAGCATCAAGTCTTTGCATAACATGTTCCAATGTCAAATTGGTTTCATGAACGATAAGGGGTGGTGTTCCAACAAGATTTTCAATTGCATTATAAGCATCCAAAGTGTGACACATTAAGAAGTTCCCATCGGTGATGGTGTCAAGGATAAACCTATACCAAGTTGTCACACCAACATAGAAATTATGAAGCAAATTGGTGGTGGATAGCTTATTAGTTGCTTTATTTTGGGCATGGCAAATCCTATACCATGCATCCTTCAAACTTTCTCCCCCCCTTTGTGTAAAATTGATAACATCATTATTGGGAGTGATACGCACAAAAGAAGAACTAGCCATGACTTCAAGCAAGAACTAGTAACAAGCAAAGGTAAATATTTTTGTATTTTTGATTTTTACGAGACAAACTAAATATAACATCAAATAAAAAGAAGAACAAGTGAATGAAATTTTGTGCGAAGTTACTTGATAGTTGGTGATGGTATTCCCCGGCAACGGCGCCATAAATCCTTCCTGATACTCGTGATCTGTGTAGGGTTTTCCGTGAAGAGGAACGGGTAATCGCAGCACAAAGTGGGTAAGTATTTCCCTCAGTTATGAAACCAAGGTTTATCGAACCAATAGGAATACCAATCCTCAACTGTCTTCAGCGGTTGCACACAGAAGAACAAACAACTTGCACCCAACGCCGGCAAGAGGGTCGTCAATCCCCTTGATCTCGTTATTTGCAAGCAAGTGAGTTGTGTAGATAATTTTAGATAATAGCAAAGTGCAAAATAAAATAAAAGGTGATAAATAACAGCAAGGTAATGATAGCATTCGTGAATTTAAAAGTGAATAGACCCAGGGGCCGTAGAGTTCTCTTGTGGCATATCTCATAAGCAAAGCATACGGTGGGTAGACAAATTACCGTCGGGCAATTGATAGAAAAGCGACAATGTTCACGGCAATGATCATGTGTATATAGGCATCACGTCCATAATCAAATAGGCCGACTCCTGCCTGCACCTACTACTATTACTCCACTTCAAGAGCGCTTCTATGCTTGCCTCTCTACGTATTAAGTTCATGACAAACGGAGTAATGCTTGGAGAATGATGACATGATGTAGACAAAGTAAACTCAACTAATATGAATAAACCCCATCGTTTTATCCTTAGTAGCAACAACACAAAGACGCAACTTGTCCCCTTCTGTCACTGGGATATAGAAACTCGTCAGGTTGAACCTACTACAACGCACCACTCCCACCGAAGAAATATCAATCTAGTTGGCCAAACTACCTCAATAGATTGGAGAGCATTACGAAGCTATGATGATCATCCAAATAAGAATCATAGTAATCAGGTTTGACTCAAATACTTTTCATGAATAATCTGAACATAAACTCACAATTCATCGGATCCCAACAAACACACCATGCAAAGGGATTACATCGGATAGATCAAGGCAAATATGCGATGAACATTGTATTGAAGATCAAGAGAGAGAAATTGCCATCTAGGTACTACCTACGGACCCGTAGGTCTGTGGTGAACTACTCACACGTCATGGTGAGGGCAGCAAGGTTGATGAAGAGGGCCTCCGTGATCGATCTCCCCTCCGGCAGGGTGCCGGAACGGAGGTGTAGATGGCCTCCCGTTGGAACAGAGACTTGCGGCGGCGGAAAAAGTGTTTCGGGAGCGCTTCTGGTGTTTTTAGGGTAGATGTGAATTTATAGGCCAGAGAACGACATCGGGAGGGGCTCCAGGGGGCCACAACATATCTGGCCGCGCCCCCTGGGGGCGCAGCCAGATGGCTTGTGGGCCCCTGGTGCATCTCCTCGCCCTCCTCCGAAGCTTCTAGGTCTTGTATTGGTCCAGAAAATATCACCAAAAAGTTTCATGACAATTGAACTCCGTTTGGTATTGTAACTCTGAAAAGGCAAAAACACGCAGAAAACAGGAAGTGGCACTAGGCACTGGGTCAATAGGTTAGTGCTAAAAAATATTATAAATTGGTAAATAAATACCCAAAAAGTATCCTAGAATGGTAATATATCAGCTTGGAACAAACAAAAATTATAGATACGTTGGAGACATATAAATGTGCACTCGACGCACACAAGCGATACTATTGCTCCGTGGAGCGGTACTACCGCTCGGCTGGAAAGTCCGGTGTATAGTGCAAAGGCGAAGCACCCTGAGGCGGGAGTGCTGCTGGAGCGGTACTACCGCTTCCCCCAGCGGTACTACCGCTGAGGTTGCAGTACACAGGGGAGAAGCGAAGGTAGGGAAGAGTACGACGGCAGTACCGCTTATAAGCGGTACTTCTACGCCTTATTGCCGCCCTACAACCGCGAAGAGGCAAACGAGTCCACAGGCTAAAAAATAAGTGGAAGTGGAGCAGTAGTGGGCGGGAGGTACTACCGCTTATAAGCGATACTACCGCTCGCACTACCATTCTACTACCGCGCAACCCGAGACGAAAAATCGAGTCCCCAGAAGCAATGGTTGTAGCCGCGATACCTGACAACGAAAGTACCGCTTATAACTGGTACTACCGCAGGAGAGGTACAAAGAAGCTCAAGCAAAACAGATGGATGCAATAAAACCTGAACTGCCATAACTTCTACAAATGAGCTCCGAATAGAGCAAACTCAAGCTTGTTGTATAGATGACGACAAGTACTATTCAAGAATAGTAAGAAGTGACAGGGGGTATGGCTATGATATAGAGGAGTGAAACCTCCATCAGAGAAGCATCGACATAAACCCGAACAACGAAAACATCATAGAAGATGCATATGAACACCGTTTTCGATGAACTCGAGCTTGTCATGAATATGACCATAAGCTTCAAATCTCACATAGATAAATACAAAATAAGAACCAATAAATATGATGCAAAGATGTAATGGTTTGAGCTCTCTACGAACGATATGATCAAGCTACTCACTCAAGAGCCCCCCCCCCCCTTGATAGTACGACAATCGATCCTATGACCCGGTCTCCCAACTAACACCATGAGACTGGTAAAAAAGAAAACCTATCAAGGGCAAACCTTTGCCTTGTGCATAATCCATTTGAGCTAGATGATGACGATCTTGTCCTCCTCAAGATGGACCACCTTTCTTGATTGTGCCGACTCGGTGAAGACTAGTAGATTGCTCCCCCATATTCCACTATGGGTGAGCCTTTCTTCAGCACATCTTCACATGTCCATTGTCACCACAATGAACGACAAGCTTCAAGCATGTGATCTCTCCGTGATGCTCCACTTGAACTTGCACACCGCAAACTTGATGTCGGTCACCACCTGATGTCATCCTCCATGGGTTATATGATATCTTCCTTTTGATGCACGCCCATGGAAACAAACCTAACCCCACAAAGAACTCTCACATAAAACATGGGTTAGTACACAAAACAAAATGGACAGTGCTTACCATACCATGAGATCACTTGATCCCACTCGGTACATCTTCTACGCTTTGTTTGTTGATCAACTTGAATCACTCTTTGTACTTAGTCTTGATCAACCTTGTATCTTTCCAACTCTCTTCATTAGTATGATGTCTTGAAGGTAAACATGAATAACCACACAATCTTCTTCTTCAAGACATACTTGCAATAAGCTCAACTCTCACATGACCAATCTTTGGATAATTCTTGAATAACACCTTGGTCAACACATAATCTCCTTCTAATAACATTGAAACCAACAAATGGTCTTCACGCATTGCCTGTGGACAAACCCTTCAAATATAGCTCAAGGAAACCATTAGTCCATAGGGATTGTCATCATTTACCAAAACCACACATGGGGGAACCATGCACTTTCAAATAGGTATTTTCTGCATTATGTTGTTTACGTATGATTGTATTATGCCAAGATTTTGACATAGCTTTAGGCTAGCTTATAGACAAAGGGTGTGGAGTAATTTATTGTCTTTTTGGTTACCTGCAATTGAATCCTTTCTTTGGTTATTGTATTTTTGTGAGTAACAAGAGAGCTTTATTAATCACTCATAATGTCCTTATAATCATCCCAAAGAACTAAAAGTTGTATGTCAACGAAGCCAACCGCTAAACGCTCAAGTGAATGTTCCTGCTAGCTGAACTAGCTCGTGACCTACCTTGTTGCACTCTCTTCATACTTTCAAAAGCTGATAATCAAGAATAAGCCATAAATGCAACCATCATTTCTTTGAAGAAGTGTTTGAACATCAATCGGTCAGTAACCTTTTGTTGTAATACAACTAGAACAGAGGCGTAATCTAATTCCACGATAGTCGACATGGGAATCCATCTCGTAGTAGTCTAATAACTTACCGGGGGGGATTATGTGTAACGATCACTCACTTGTTGCTCCCGAGTTGAGAAATGAAGCATCCATAATCAACTTTGGCTAGCCTGCCAGAGCGCTAACCAATGTTTCACTTCGTCCGAATTTCTGTGCATCCTTGTTCGACAAGGAGATTGTCCACAACATGTTTTTCTATGAGCTCTTGCTAGTCCACAACGTCTGAAGTCCATACTTCGACATTGTTGTTTTAAAAAATCACAAAAGTTATTGATTGGGGACTTCCCTTCATGGAAAACGGTATCATTCCTCAGGTGCCAGGTGTACTACAACATGAACTAGGTCTTCTGGCGAGGTGTGGGGAGAGTGAAATAACATTATAAGACAACAATCCATTTGCTACCTACTACTCTATTGAATCGTTAAGTAAGTATATTGATATGGGCTTCAAACTATTTCTTTTTAGGATTCAAAATAACACTCTAATCATCATTTTCTAGGGTACGGGGTGTCAAATAAAATTAGTGTTGGCATTATGAAAATTAATTCATTAGGAAATACTAATTATTTTTACCGTATACGACGCTCAATTCTTGTTGTACAAATAAATAGACATAAAAATGTTTAACTAGCATGAGCACTTTTCTTTTTTGGTTTGCATAATTCTAAATACGTGGGAACAGGAAAAACTTTAGGTCATTGTATCATTCCATATCAAATCCCACGTGATTGGAAATCTATAGTAAAAGTTATTGATCGCACCATGGAGAAAATGCAAGGACTTCCGGATTTGATGCATGCCATAGTTGTCGCAAATATAATAAAAATTATATTTTCGAACTTCATACGAAGTAGATCGTTATAAAAGAAATTTATATAGTTTCAGACCCTACAAACCGAAAGAAGTCTTACATAAAATTCGTGAAGAATGAGGTCCTACAAATTTCTTATGAAGCTACTTAACCAAAAGAGACCTAAAAATAACTGAAAAACGATGAAAACAACATTGTCATAGTATTTATATCTTTATACAAATAGAAAAAGGTCTGAAGGGCCGATTTGACTAATCCCATCCATTAAACTATGCCGATCAAACGATCTAGATTGCTCCAAAAACAAGCACTCAACATACTTAGAGTGAAATTAACACCATATCAAACATTAATATCAATGCTAATCATATATTTTTCTAGAATATGCCAAGCGTACATTTTATATATTCATAAATGAAAGGCAGAGAAAACCTATCCACTGGTCTATATTGTTGGCTTGGAACCTGCGATACAATGACTACTCCCTACACCTCCACCGAAACAATCATTGAAAAAAATGAGATGTCTCCATGAAACAACCCTATAAGTTGCCAAGTCTTCCCCTTCTTCACATTCCTTTCCAAGACGGCTTCAACGAACGGGGATGCATTCTCGAACACGATTTGCGTTGTGGTACTTCACACTTCATAACTCACCAGCAACACGAGTGTATGTAGGTCCTTTCTTGCTTGGGGCGACGACTATCACAAAACACACCCATGTAGTAGACGATCCATTTCTGAAGTGGACCATTCCACGTGTCCTTAGAGAGTCACAACTGGGTGCCAAACTACACATGCAAAGACACAGACTACCAGCAGATGGTCTATGGACGTCGACATCCGAAACCGAGAGGGCACACGTCTTGATGCGGCAAGCCACGCCGGGCCAGCCCGTCGGAAGTCCAACACTGGTTCTTACATGCCACTCAAGCAAACAACCTACATCGCAACGCGCTCGACAATTTCAGACCATTTTGGCCGTCAGGTCATACTCTCGACCAAAGATATGGCTCACATAAGCCCATCTGACATAGAAGTCATCGGTGCCTCCCAAGCCCACAACTGATCACATATAATAATTACAATTAATATTCTATCTGATACTTTCTCCGTTCAAAATACTTATCGCTCTATCAATATACAATATTAAATAGTTTTAAAAAAATACACCCTCCGCCTCATAATATAAGATCATTTTGTTGAATCTTATATTATGGGATGGCGAGAGAATATGCAGTTAATATTATGTCAAAATATCACATGCATTGCAGCTCAGCTCGCATTTACGAAGTACTCCTACTATTTATTAGTATGATAGCAAAAATGCCCGTGCGTTGCAACGGGAAATGTAATTGGCAAGTTCATCCAAACATCCATCAACATGACACAACAACATTCGGACGGTGCAACCTGACGGCAACAAGGGGCGCATGCGAACGTCTAGCAGAAATGCATATCATTCGGGTATTAAAAGCCATGACATGCGATGCTTTCGGTACAATTTTTGTACGACAATTCTGTTCACGCCAACCATGAATAAATTCAAAGTGCAACAGAACAATTAGATTGGAATCTACTCCCTCCATTTTAGTTTGTTTGGGCTAGCTTAGGAATCTCAACAAAGATATATATAGTTAAACTCGTTGTAGGAAATCAATTTCACATGCCCACTTCCAATTAGCACGATCGCTTTTCTCCTAATAAATGGATTAACTTGCTTATAGTGCAACAACCCGTGTATAAATTCCTGGATTTTAGATGAAAAAAAAGAAAAAAATCGATCATGGCCCGGAACTCATGTGCAGTTACTCGCGTATGCACGGTCGCTAGGTACGGGGAGTTAATTCCCTAATTAATTTAATTATGGTCAGCCAATCAATAGTCATGCATGTTGTCCCTCCTCCGTCCCATCCCATTAGCATTTTCCCATCCATCCCTTATAATCAGCCATATATAGTTGTTAGGTTGGGTTGTTCATCGTCTTGACTTCGGCAGCGGCGATGATGGCGCTGAATAAAGATTATTCGGATCCTTCCTTGACGAGGCCATCGGTCCTATGGTCGCGGATGGATTTGGAAACCAGTCTGTTCAAGCAAGGATGGCGTGACGGTGGCGGCATCCTCATGGTGGACTTGTGTCCTCGGGCTTCGCCGTTGCAACGGCGTTTGCTTCAGCGTCGGCACGGAGCTTGGGAGGTAGTCCGGTAGCGGATGCAGATTGTGGTCTGCATCGACGACATCTTTAAGACGGAACATGTGCTGGGTTCGTGGTTCGTGGATGGCAGGTATGATTTCCTCCTTCGACATCTTAGTCGTGGTGGGGTGCCAGATCTGGAGTTCAATGGCGTGTCCGGGGTGTTGCCCAGGTCTGATTCGTTCAACGACAAGGGCTTCACTTTTGGTGAGCCACCTTGGAGGTCCGCAAAGCTGCATATCAGCGATGGAGCCGCGTCGAGCTCGGGTGAGGAGGTGATTCGTCATTCTTTTCTTCGGTGGTTGTTGTGGTGGTGCGGGAGGCAGGTGACGGACGTTGGTGTCAAATTCAGAGATGTTCTTCTATCTTTTCAGTTTTGCCATGTCAGTCTTTATGTGACTTGTACTTTGATCTTTATGATATGAATGAGACACATATTACCAATCAAAAAAAACAATTCTTTCCTTTCTTTTCGCGGGTATATTGTTCTGTTGTTATTAGCCGACTGTGTTTTGAATATGACATCTTCTTGCCCGCCTTTCTCATTTTCGATAATGTGGACAAGCGTCGTCGTAATCTCGTAGACTCGTAGCAGCAGCATCAACTAATGTAAGGACGGTGCCATTATTTTCGACAGTATGCAAGGACGGTGCCTCGATCGAGCCTAGCTTGCTAGACTGACAATTTCGTGTCAGGCCAGTAATGAAACCATGACTAGAGCATGCCGGCGCGCGTTGCTGCGCCCGTAGATTTGTGCGATTTATTGGTAGGCATTGGTATGAATATATGCAGACACATTGTTCAGTAATTTATTACTGTAATCTTATCTTGAGATTTTAGTTTTAGTCGTGCATTTTTTTAGGGATTTTTAATTGTGCAACTATACATGAGATGACAGTAGGACCAAAGTATCGAAAGATATTGGTTTATTAGTTTGTTGTTTGGCTGGACTTTTTTACTTAGTCGGCAAGTAGTGTCTTGGACCTGGCAGTTTTTATCTCTATAAGTATGTTCTTTGACTGGGCCTTAATCATGCTATTTTAATGTTTAGCATTCAATAAGCATGTAATAAATTATAATGGTTTCCGTTTTGATTCTGGCGGTTTAACTGAACTATGTTACAACTTTGGTTTGTATATATAAGATCGAGTATGCATGCTTGTCCTGTTAACATTTCATCTCATGTTGGTGTACTTGGCGGGTTGTCTTCATTTGTATAAAGTTATCTTCAATGGCAGGAGTGGCAAGAGGTATTTTTTTGTTAAATATGATTTGTCATGTTGTAGACTTGATGAAGAATCTGTTACTTTTTTATTTTTTTAGATAATCTGGGAGTTATTCGCATTCCTCGGAAGATTATTTTGGATGAAATTGTTAAAAAAACTTGGCGGTACAAAACCAGAGTACAAATGCTATTTGCATGGAAGAAGGTATCAATGCAATGTGAAAAATGTTATTATGATAAATGAAGAGAATACTTCTGGAAAATTAGAGCAGTCTAAAGCAGAGCTATGGAAACATACATTTTATATAGGTACAATAACCATATGTAAAGAAATGCATAAGTTGTTTCATTATTCAGTGCATCCGGTGCACAAAGAGGAATAGTTCTTGCAAAACATAGTACCGAGACACGTTAACGGGTGAAGACAAAGTTGTTGATCATCTGATCATGCAGTAGCATCCGCTCGCAGGCGATATATTTATTAATGTAAAAATAAGTAACCATAGATGAACGTATGCAGAAGGTCGGAATTCCTTTATTTGCTTTTGAAATAAGCTGATCGAAGCTCTTTTTAGGACAAGTGCATCTTCTTCATTGCGGAAGTTGATTTGTTGGCTTCAGTTCCGGTCCAGTACATATTCGGAGTTCGACGTTGATTTGTTGGCAACAGTTGACCAGGGAGTGATTTTAATCATGAAATTTCCATCAACAGCCCTGTACATATTCTTTGATGAGGTAACGAAGAAGTCTCTAACAAGGCAAACATTCCCTTCCTTCAGTTTCTCCCTGAACTTTTCTGCATATTCTGCCAGTATCTCACCGTACATCTTGTTTCCCTTCTTTTAAAATTAGGACCAGAAACAATCAACATCCGTAGTATAGCAGAGGATAAATTATAATAAGCATTGGACTATTCACAAAACTCCTTAGGGAAAGTAGTGGCTGTACCCACCTTCGGTGCACCCACACAGTGAACAGTAAATTCGAAAAAATAGAAAACTAATTCAAAAAATTCTGAAACTTGGTGGAAGTGATTATGAGCAAATGTTTTAGGAGCTTGCAAAGTTTGGTTACCAAAAAACATCAAATGATCTCCATACGAAACGAAATACAAATGATGCTCTGCACCCACGTTACTGTTCACATGTTTTCAGCACAAACTTTGTTTTTTTTGTACAGATTTCCCCGGATGTTATTTCGCCACCAAATTTTGCAAGCACCTAAAACATTTGGTCATAATCACATCCACAAAGTTTTAGAATTTTTTGAAATGTTTTGCTAAGTTTTTTATCGTGGGTGCACCGTGGGTGCAACATGCGTGGGTGCACAAAAACCACACTCAAACTCCTTATCAATGAAGACAATGTCAAGAGATATAAACTCGTTGTCTTTAATGAAATCGCAAACACGAGCCACACGTGCTAGGACAGCGACACGCCTGACGGATGGACTAAGTTCCGACAAAAACAAAGTGGCCTGAAATTCCACATATGTAGCTAGTCAATTCATTCTGTATTAATGTGAATTAATTGCGTGAAATGAAATGAACTGACCTTAAACAGAGGCTAGTGTAAACTGTATCAACATAAGAAATTAGAAAACTTATTTATTTGGTAGATAGTATTAGCATGTATATACTATCTATGTACTCCGTTAGCCATTGGATCAGCTGGATGAACCAAAGAAACCAACCAGTACGTAGCTAGAATTTCTACTTGGAGAGAAGCTGTAATCATTTAAAATTATGAATTAGACAGAGAACATATCAGTATATATGTAGACAACAACTGAGAATTGGAACCAACACATCACCTTGAAACCAAACAGAGTTGGAACCTAAGCATCACCCATCGCTTTTGTACTGGAGATTGGTTTGCGAAAATGAGCAGAGTGGGAAAGGAGCAGCGGCAAGGTTGGGATTTTATAGGCTCACATGAATATACAAAGACACAATTAACCTCTCAATTAATCAATTGGCATACAGGATTAACCTCTCAATTAATCAATTGGCATGAATATGAAGAGAAGATGAAACTGACATGTCCGGAGCATCGATTGGCATTAATGGCCGATTAACCCCCCAATAAATTATCGTTCACGATTGAATTTCATGGCTGTTGGCCGCTGCATCCCATCCGACCACGCCGTGCAACCAAATGACGTCCATGCGACCGAATGGACCACGGAGGCTCTTAACTCCTTGTCCGTGCAAACCAAGAGCAGCCGTCGATGCAATCCCAGGCCATGATCAGGCGGCGCAATCGGAACAGAGCAGGGTCGCTTGCGTTTTACACTTGTACGTTGAGTTGGACAGGATGGTAGTACAGCCCAGTAGGCTAGTAGGCCCAATTGAACGTAACACGCCCAAAAATGCCATCGGAGCAGCGGCCCGAAAAGGCCAGCGCAGCCTGATGCGCGAGTTAGACTGCACGCGGGATTTATGTGGGATTAGCGCTGAATCCGACGGTCAAAAACGACTAAAAGTGACGATCCAATGGTTAAAAACGTTGATGGCCTGTGAGGGCTGGGAGGATGCTCAGTTTTAATGTATCTAAATATAGTTGTTCCGTCCGTGCATGTCCCTCCCTCAATCAATCAGCCTTATATATATTTATTCCAAACGTGCATGTCCATCCTCCTTTTTCTTCCCCGATCCCATCCAATTTAATTGGAGCTAGTCAGCCCACATCCGGCCATCCGTTTCATATTCCTCCTCCTTTTACTCGATTTATAATTCCTTTGTTCCGTTTGTTTCTCGAGGCTTGCTGATATGCATCTTTTAAACGTATATAAATCGGTAGAATTTCTAATAAAAATTCAAGGTGGGACTATTGAATAGAGAACCCTACTTTGTAGCAAAAATTATATGTCTCAATTTTTGGCTGATCGGTTCTTCTCCCATGGGCATCTACGTGTGATGTACAAAGAAAAAAGGTGGAGGAGGGAGAGGTTGCAGGACACACACAGCCCATTTAAGCTCACGAGGCTGGCCCAGCAGCGTGCCCATGTAATATCCACCAAGTTTTTTATTTTATTTCTCTATCTTCTATACCTATAACAGGTGCACTTCCTTTATCTTTATATAAAAGTACGTTGGCTGGCTGAGTTGGTTTTACGTACGTGCTCCCCTTCCTAGCGAACCACAGTTCGAGTCGTTGTTGGCTCGCAATTTCTTTTTTATTTTGATGGAAAAAAACACGTACGGCCAGCACGGTTCAAGTCGTTATTAGCTCGTAATTTCTTTAAAAAAAATTATTCACGGGACGAAACCAAGAATATCACCTTGCTTTATTATAGTTTGTATTTGTATTTGTATTGTATTTGTATTTGTATTTGTATTGTATTTGTATATGTAATTGTATGTATTTGTATTTGTATTTGTATTGTATTTGTATATCCTGGAGACGGAGTGCCCTGTCCTGGTGGCAGTCCTATCCTGGTGGCAGGCATAGATTTTTAGTGTGTACCAGTATTTCTTTTTTCAGAACACGTCTCCTCGAGTCGTGTTTGTATCCTGGAGACGGAGTGCCCTGTCCTGGTGGCAGTCCTATCTCCCTCCTCCCGGGCTCCCCCTCGTCTCTCGGGCCCGTCCCCAAACTCGAACATGACGCAGCCGATGCGGAGCCAACGCCGCGGCTCCCCCCTCCTCTGCCTCTCCGCCGCCCTCCTCGCGGCCGCTCTGCTCCCCGGCGCCGCCGTCGCAGACGGCGTCACGCCTTCGGAGGCGCGCCGGCTGCGCGACGAGGTACCCCCGCCCCTCCCTCAGATCCGCCGCTCCTAGCCGCATCCCGTCCTAGCTTAGCATAGCTAGTTCCGTGATTCCATTACAGTTCGGCTCCCTGCGGCTTGCTGAATGGTGTCGTTTACTTCAGTTGGATTGCTAGCTGGTTTTGTAATCCGGTGCTAGGCTCCCCTGATTGATCACCTCACTTGGTTTGACTAGTTAAATTGTTAGATTCATGGCTTTTGCCGCACCCACAGTTTATTTCTGGAAAATTTGTTATAGATTCCTGGCTTCCGTCGCACCCACCGTTTGTTCCAGGAGAAACATGTGTTGCAGGAATCGACTTTCAAGAGTTCACTACTTGGGGCGGTGTAAACCACATGAAGCCACCACATTTGATAGCTGTATCATATAACCACCACTTTTGGTCTTTTCATGCCTGCTGTGAGATGCCACAAGGCACACTGTTAGTGTTCCTGTCAGTGCACATATTTTGGATTCATGAATATTGCTGGCACCTTTAGTGAATCCCCCCCCCCCCCAAGATCATTCTTCGATTGTGCTTGTGGCTCTGTCAGCATGTCTACTATTTAAGCTTATTTGAGTGGGAAAAACAACAGCACCTCAGTTTTGGATTTGGCATTCCCGAGACACACTGGCACCTGCTATTAGTTATAAGATTGTGTCATCAGGGGTACCGTTTGGGACTTGAAGCAATTGTCCCCACACCTACAAAGGCATTTTTGTGAGCATGTCCGTTGACTTTTACTGGACGAGATAATTTTCTGAATTTTACTGGACCAGACCATTTTCAGTTCTCAAGTTGCCTCAACTTTCTGGTGCTTTTGAGGTTGCCTTGTTTCGAGAAAAAGGCTTCACTTTCTTTTTTCCATGCCTTCTTAAATTTATCTTGTAATGAAGCATTTCTGGGGTAAGGCTCTGAATTTTTTGTGTCTTGTGCGAGACACTTTCTGAACTTCTGATGATGTTCTTGATGGTAGGATATGGGGTTATAATCCAAATTATAGCTCATTTTGTACGATGTGCAGCTTAGGCCAGTTCAGTTATCTGATTTATCCAGGATTCCTCCTATATGTCTTACTCTTGTACTCAACCAAGATAACATCACATATTAACTTGTTAACCAACCATGTTTGTAACAGTATCTTACCTTGGCCAGCAATAGTGGCAATAACTTGAGACTCTAAATGGCATAAGAACAAGCTTGCATAGTTTTTAATGCCCTGTCTTGACCTAAAATTTGTTGAAATGCTAACAGACAGACGTATATATTTTTATGCAGGTGAAAGATATGTTTTATCATGCATTTGATGGGTACATGCAACATGCTTTTCCACTTGATGAACTGCGACCCTTGAGTTGTCAAGGGGAAGACTCCCTTGGTGGTTATGCACTTACTCTTGTAAGAAACTAACAAATTGGTTCCTCGTATTTTTCCTTACATCTGTTACTTCAGTGGATTATCATCAATCATGAACAAACATTGTTGAACAGATCGACTCTTTGGATACTCTGGCTTTACTAGGTGATAAGGAGAGATTTGCTGCTGGTGTGGAGTGGGTTGGTAAGAACGTCCGCTTTGATATCGTAAGTAAACATGAGTGACATTTAGTGAATCTGGTTTCACTATTTACAGATCGAACTAAATGCATTTTATTCTTTGCATGTTAGTTTCTGAGTTAAGAAAATGCATCCATAAATAGCAAAGAAAATGAAGTACTCTCATATCTCAATTTCTGCTGGGCAGCAAAATGATCAACTGCTTGCTGATTAAATTATCATCTTAATGAATTTGTTGATCTACTTCGCAAATGATGACATGAAGTAGCAATATCCTTTTTGGAGCCTTGCATTCTGATTATGTAAAACATATCAGTGTGCTGTGATCTGTGAAGTAGCATGCCCTTTTTGGGGCATTCCAGTTTGATTATGAAAAACATACCATATCTGTTATGTAGGTACCCCGTTAATTCGTTATATTTGATTGCTCCTCTACTTGTACTTAGTGTACTTGTTTTTTCGTCTGAATTTTAGTGTGTACAAATCAGAATGTTTCTTCCTTGCAGCATTTATGATTCTGTTTATTAATACTTGATTGTTGTTTAGCACTCATGCCATTTGAGTAATCATGTTTCCTCCGTGTATGCAGAACAAAACTGTCTCAGTTTTTGAAACCAATATACGTATCCTTGGCGGCCTGTTATCCGCTCACCTGATTGCCAGTGACTATGCCACTGTATGTCTGCTCAATTCTATCTCATCTTTGCTGTGACTGTTATATGTTTTTACCTATTTCCTGATAACATCACTTTTAGTATGACATGAAAAGTATACACTGATAGGTATAAACTATGATATGACTTAAGCACAGCATAAAAATCTGACTGAAGCAGTAGCCGTGGTGCAAAACAAAGCTACTAATGTGTAATACCATTTTTTGAACTGAAATTTGCAAGAACATATTGATAATATGTATGCCTACTATTGACACCACACTGTAACTTGTTACTTGGGAATAACCATGCGGAATATTCTGATATTAGTCCCTCCAGACCATTTGTATCCTAATTCCAACACTTCTGTTTTTTGGTTGATATTATTTTGTAATATTACAATGGCTGAATGTGATGCATTAAGCAATAGGTGTGGCCATGTGTCAGATTTTTCTTTAGTTTGACAAGTTTCACTAAAAGCACCCACATCTAATGAAGAAAATATTTTCATTAAAAAGAAAAATAATCCACTCTGAAAAGAGGAGAAGGTGACCAAAGAACGCCTCATCATACTAAACTCTATTCACCTTATTTGTTCAATTATCAAGTGTGCAGAGTCAATACGACATAGAACCAGTAAATATGTAACAAGGTTAGATAATGCTTCCACTTTAACTTTCTCAGTCCAAACAACGAAAGTGTGACCATAAATGGTCCTTTTGTCATCACAACAACAAAGCCTTTAGTCCCAAACAAGTTGGGGTAGGCTACAGCTGAAACCCATAAGATCTCGAAACCAACTCATGGTTCTGGCATTTGGATAGCTAACTTCCACGCATCCCTGTCCATGGCTAGTTCTTTGGTGAGATTCCAGTCCTTCAGATCTCTCTTAACGGACGCGTCCCTGTCCATGGCTAGTTCTTTGGTGATATTCCAGTCCTTCAGATCTCTCTTAACCGACGCATCCCTGTCCATGGCTAGTTCTTTGGTGATATTCCAGTCCTTCAGATCTTTCTTAACGGACTCCTCCCATGTCATATTCGGTCTACCCCGACCTCTCTTGACATTATCAGCACGCTTGAATGACTGAAGTTTTACTATTTTATTTTATTTTGCAAGAAAACTGAACTCAGATACGGCTCAAGTATTCCAGTATTAACTATTCATTGACAGGGTATGAAGATCGACTCTTATGATAATCAGTTACTTCATTTGGCTGTTGACTTAGCCCAGAGGTTGTTACCTGCATTTGACACTCCTACAGGTTCACTACTTTGTCTATTTGTATCCTTTTGTAATGGAATATGTTATGTATCCCATCAGTACATCAGGCATTGGACTATTTTTCACTGGCCAGGGTGGTGGTAATAGACGTAATTACAAGGAAAAACATGTTCATTTTAACAATACACACTCACATACATTTGAAAACACATGGGAGGCACACTCATAATGCGAGCATGCGCAAACACTTCACAAATTAGTAAAAAGGAAAAATATCTTATATGTGACTTTGCAACATGCTGGATTTGCCACGGGAGTTTGCCTGTTGTTGAACCTGTTTCACCACATCACTGGTGTTTAATGCCACTTTCGATGGCTACAGGTAGAAATGTGGACTAAATTGGTTTGGTATAAGAAATTTCCCCTTGCATCTCTCGGTCACTTGTGCATGATGGATTGGACAAAAAAGGTTTTTCAAGTCTTATAGTTCTTATTGTGTTCTGATTTCCTATTGTTTGCCTAACTAATGCAATTTGACTTGTAGGTATTCCATTTGGTTCTGTTAATTTATTGTATGGAATTGATGATGATGAAAGCAAGGCAAGCTTCTTTCTACTTCCCTTTTGTTGGCTGTAAAGTTTTGCAAATAGAAACATCTCTAGAAACATGTTAATTAGCGATAATGTTGAGATTTGCTGAGAGTTCCAAAATGCTTATGCATTTTGCTTTGGTACTTTTGGAATGGTTATTCTGCTGATTTTGTAACCATTAAACATATTACCTGACTGTCATATAATCCTCTATATCACTGTTAAATTTCCTCTACTCATGTAATATTTTTTTTACGGTAAATAACATCACATATGTCCTGCTTAATCTCTCGTATTCATGCTTGTAACTAGCGTGAGCAAGTTACCTGGCTATTAAGTGGACATGGATATACATTAGATCCAGTGTTGAGTGTTGACATCTGGATGTTACTCCAGATAACATCGACGGCTGGTGGTGGCACTTTGACATTGGAGTTCGGTGTCTTGAGTCGGTTGACTAATAACACTGGTCAGTATTGGCAATATGAATCAGTGTTGCGCTTTGATCTTGTAGTATCGCTTCTTATTGTTAGTGCATTATATTATTCTTTGTTAAATTTGCTACTCCTCCTGTCACAGTTTTTGAGCAAGTTACCAAAAATTCAGTACGTGGGATATGGGCACGCAGGTCAAAACTCAACCTTGTCGGTGCCCATATAAATGTCTTTACTGGTGAATGGACACAAAAGGTATTAATCATTGTCCTCATATGATAATTTTTTAACCCCCCAATATTTTTTTTCTGCATTCTCTTGCCGTTTAACTCTTTGGTGTACAAGAAGCTAGCTCATGACATTTGTGTAGGCATGCACCACTGTCTGGGATAAATACCATGTCTCATGCTACTTGTTGAAGTGTATATGTGGATTGCCTAGTTCCATAAGTTCGGACTTTTGGTTGTGTTGGCTAGTGCATGAAGCTTAACATGGTATCAGGGCCCAAGGTCTTTAGTTAAGTCCTGGCTTTCACAATTTATCTAAAAATTGCTACTGCCCCCCTCTGTGTCCGCGTATAGGCCTCTTGAGCCATACCTCTGTGTCTATTCATGTGTGGACTTCCTGCGTCACACGTCAGAGGGGGTGTTGAAGTGTATATGTTGATTGCCTAGCCCTTTCCATCAGTTCAGACTTTTGGTTGCGTTGGCTAGTGCATGAACTTAACAGTACTCACTATGTCTATTTATTAAATTGATATGACCGGTCATGCCAGTGGAGTGGAAAGATGTTTGTTCCGTGTTGGATCAGCACTTTTGCTTGTTTGGGGGCCGTGCTAATAATACCAACATAATTAAGGTTTCATGATACAGAAATCTTCCAAAAATGTGCTTTCAGTTTTTTCCTTTGCATTCTTAATTTCTAAAGATGATTCACCATTACCATCACGCAGGATGCAGGAATCGGCACAAGCATTGACTCGTTCTACGAATATCTTCTGAAGGTGTCCAAAACTCTTAATCATAGGACATAGATATTTGTTTTTGGAAAAAAGTACTCCTTCCGTAAAGAAATATAAGAGCGTTTAGATCACTACTTTAGTGATCTAAATGCTCTTATATTTCTTTACAGAGGGAGTATTATACAATAAGATAGGCGAGCCAGATATTTTTGAATAGTCCTTGATACATGTTTATTCTATAGCTTGACAAAACCCTGCTCATCATCTAGTTCGTTCTCTCTTAATCTATTTCTTGACCTCCCTACCATGGATTTTAACAGTTGTTATTTTGTATCAACAGGCATATTTATTGTTCGGAGATGAAGAATACTTGCATGTATTTCAAGAGGCTTACAAGGCTGCCATGCACTACCTCCACCATGATCCTTGGTAAAAATGCTATAATTTTTGCTCCCTAGTAGAAATCGTATTCAACGTTGTTAAGTTCCGGTATCATGCCAATTGTTTGAGGATATTTGGCTATTTTGCAAGGTTGTATTTTTTAAAGGTCAAAGTTGGAATTTGATCTGTATAACATGAAACTGTAACCTACAGCTACATAAGTTCAATCATGTTTTTCTTGCTCAGCATATATGGTCAGATAGTTTATGTTTTCATGCTATTGTAAGCTTTTCAGCTGCTTCCTGTTGAATTGATTTGTAATTTTCAAAATTCGATATTAGGTATATTGAGGTAAATATGAATTCTGGTGCCACTGTTTGGCCACTATTCAATAGTCTGCAGGCATTCTGGCCAGGACTTCAGGTTTGGGTTCTTCATATATCAGAACATATACCAGCTCTGCAGCACATATTTTAGATAATTGCTTATGCTACTTAGATTTAAGGTTTTAGCTGGAGATGTCGATCCTGCCATTCGAACACATGCTGCCTTCTTTAGCGTCTGGAAAAAATATGGGTTCACTCCAGAAGGGTTTAATCTTGCTACATCCACTGTTCAGGTAATGGAATAACCAAGTAACTTTTATACGTTTATGGGTTAATACATTTGTGGTCCTCAAATCTTCTGGCCAAATACACTGCAAGCCTTGAACTTTAAATGGGATTATTTACTCTAAAAGACAAATATGGTCCTAGCAAAACTGTATGGAATGAGTTTTTGCCACTTTCTTATACTCACCATTTCACACGTTTCAATGTTTCATATAGAATGGACAAAGGAGCTACCCGCTGCGGCCTGAGTTGATTGAAAGCACATATTGGCTGTTCAAGGCCACCAGAGATTATAGGTGTGTTTCTTTGCAAGTAAGATATAATTTGTTCTTGTGTAAACAGACCAATTTTTTAGATTCAATTGCTCTCACCACTTAAAGGGACATGGGACCTGAGTGAAGCTTTTCATGTATCATTCTTTTATGTGATGCTGATGTGGATAAAAGAAGTGTTGTCCTCCGCTAATATTGATGGGAACCAGTTGATTTTGAGTTATAAGTGCAAAACTATAACTTTGTTACCATGAAAAATTTGCAGGTACCTTGATGTTGGAAGGGATATACTAGCAAGCCTTCAATATGCTGCTAAATGTCCTTGCGGCTACTGCCACATATCAGATGTGGAAACCCACAAGCAGGATGACCACATGGAGAGTTTTTTCCTTGCTGAAACGGCAAGTAATTTTATGTCAACATATGAAATATATTTTTTGGCTTTTTGCTCATAAAATGCTGGCATGATTTTTTCGTGGACCAGCGCCAAACATCACCTAGATCAGTTTGTTACAAATGACATTAGCATGTGTATGGGTAACTACTTAGTACACCAGTTCTAAACATTTAGTCATTTATGTTGTAGGTATCCTAGTCTACTAACACGAGAGCGAATAATAAAACTTTAAAAGGATCTCTTCTCTAGACCCTAACATTATGGATAGGTCTGGTGAATTACGAAATATAATCATTTACTGTGCCTGCTAAAATTTATGTGCATGTTATATTTCCTCGAGCCCTTCTCCTGAATCATAATGTTTGACATGAATTCAAAAAGGGTCATTTCATGTCTGTACCAGTTAAATCTAACAACTAACACATTGCAGGTAAAATATCTCTGGCTTCTTTTTGATTTAGCTGTAGGCCCTGATAACATTGTGGAAAATGGGCCATATAAGTAAGTAGGTGTGGAGTTATTGAGTTCAGTTGCTTATTCAGATGTAACATTCCAACTTACCATGTATTGTTGATTCTGCAGATACATATTCAGCACAGAAGGCCATTTGTTACCTGCTACTCCTGAAATAGGCTTTGTAGACGAGCATTGCCTTTATTTTGGAGCATTCTGTAATGATAGTACAGACCATGGCTACGGTAATGGTGATGGTTCCGGTAAACAGCCAAGTGCTAACTGCACTCAGTTTGATGAAAGGCAGACTATTTCCAGTCAAAATTCATTGTCCAATGTTTTGTTTACAACAAATGGTTACATCAAGGTATGCTCTACTGCATTTCTGATTAACTTTTCTTGGGCACCTTCTCTGCCTTACAGAAAGAAAACGAGACAATGATGGAATATATCGTTTAAATTGAATCTGCTTTAATAATATATCGACTGTTTGCATGGAACATATTTAATGGTGTTATTAACGTCCCACTCATTATTGCCGGTTCTTCATTGAAGTTCAGGAGAGATGAGATTGAACAGTGGAGTGTAAATTTTATCTGAGTAGTTAGGACTTCGGAATGCCCATGCATGGTTTCCGTGTCAATCTGGTGCTGTGCTCAAGTGTTCATTATGTATTGAACTAAAGATGAACGTCCTTATTTTATGGTTTATTATGATACTTCTGCTATTCTACAGGAATACCACACTTACCAAGAGGATCTTTTAAAATCTTTTGTCACTTTGATCTAATATACACGTTGGTTTGAAGTTGAGGTGCGTTTTTTTTTCTGACTGCGATATATAACTTTTTGCTAGGGAGTTTGTCCAGGATTGAGTCATGCGCAGAAACTTGGCATATCGTACCACGATGAAGAGGATGCCACGGTAGTGCAGAATTCCAGAAGTCATGAGAACCCTGATGAATCTTACGTGGACCAATCCAGTGTCCAGATTCAATCAAGTTCTGTAATATTGATCTCTCATCCAGCCACAAGCCCACCCGATGAGCCTTTGAACACCGGGTCAGGAACTCAACACCTTGAAAATATTGTGGTAACTGGCGATCCTGAGCCCACGAAGACTGATGCAACTGGTGGCTCGTCCGAAGGAAACACCGAAGAACTTGCTGAGGACACCTTAAGCATCTCTGAACAGATAGAAGTTACTGCTGCTGAAGAGATTGCGTCTCAGGACATTCATATTGAAGACAGTACCAGCTGACCATTAGAGCAGGCACCAATTTTTCCACCTAACTTGGAGCACCTTGAGAATCAACATTCTTTAACCGATTTTGTTGTAGATCTATAACATTCCGTCGCAGCGATCCGATATATGTTCAGTTTATATGGTTTTGATCAAATAGCTGATGTAAAGTTATGTACACTAGAAGCAAAGGAACTATATGGCCAAAATGCAACATACCATCACAGATCAGCAATTTTACTGAGAACTCCGATCGATCTGTGCGTGCGTGCGTGAAATTTTCCTTGATTGTTTTGTTCATTCAAGTCGTGAGACGCAGAGCCTCCAGGGAGGCAAGCAAACCAACCATGTCCTCAGAATGGAAACGGTTAGATACAAATATTCATCTCTGGAATTACATTACACCGATCATGGCGACAGCTCGCGGGCGGATTACATGGGACGACGAGGAGAGAACCACGTGTACGGCTTAGAGCGAGAGGCCGCCGGACTCCTCGTCCTCGTCGAGGCCGGAGGTGTAGACGGTGTAGAGCGACCAGATGAGGCCGAAGACGCCCAGGAGGATCCACCCCAGCAGGTTGTTGCTGAGCCCCAGGCTCAGCCCGGTGCCCTCCGTGGACATCCGCTCGTCGACCAGCGCCAGCGCCGGCCCAGCGGACGCGGTCACCGCGCCCGCCGCGGTGAGCAGGGACGCGCCGGCCCCGCGGACGGCAGCCGGGGTCGCCTCCTTGGCGCCCTTGGAGTAGCTGCACCTCACCCTCTCGCCCCTCGTCCTCAGCTGGGGCAGACCTGCACGGGCAATCGGCGTGTCAGCTCAGGCCTGGGCTGCCAACGTTGCACATGGAACACGCACGCGCACGGCGGCGCGTAGCGGCTACGTACCTAGGGCCTGCGGCCTGGCGATCGCGGCACGGGCGACGACGGTGGTCGCCGCGGCGGCGCTGATGGTGGCCATTTGGCTGCTGTGCTGTGCTTGCGCTGCTTGCCGCCGGCCTCTGCTGGTGCTGGAGAGTGTGGCTTGCTCGGGTCTTGCTTGGCTAGCGTGTGCTGGTCCGCAGCGTGTTTCCTTAATAACAAGGCGATGCGTGAAAAAATATCGACAATGAGCGAGGCCGCGGATCGCTTGGCACCACCAGGATTGGGTGAGGCGGGAGATTGGCTATCCTGTCGTGGCCAATCGGCGCTTGCCGCGTGGACCCGCAGATTCTCCGATGGAAAAAAGTGGACGTCTGCACACCGACTCTTTTTTTTTTTTTTTTTGCAAAATGTTTGCACAGCGACTCTAGTTTAGTTAATTAGTTTTTCTATATTAGAGACCCTACTTTAGTTTAGTTGAGTGGTAATGGTATTTCGAGGGGAGAAATCACAGGTTGTAGGAGTTTTTGCTGCAATTGATTGTTCAATCACTATCTATCATCTTATTTACTACATTCTCTAATTTTAGAGTTCTCTTGTTTAATTGAGGTGTTTAATTCTAAATTTGGTTAACTATTTATCAATAACCACCAACGGAAGGCACTTCCCCATGTATGTAAGTGTTGGTTGATTAGCAAATACTCGCTCACTTCCCGTTTAAAGAGCACAATTCAGAAATCTCTTCAACAAAGGCAGATGGCGAGTAGTGGAATAATTATTTTTAATTTGCAAATGTGGTGGCCTTACCACCAAATGCAGCACACTTCACAACAGACATCACATATAAACATCAACACAATTAACACTACTCTTACAACACTAACACAAAATTAAACAGTGCATACTGCAAATTAAACACCACCACATCATGCAACAGGGGCATCCCATGCCCCTGCACAACCCCAGGCTGTTGATGCCTGGGCAAAATATACAAGTTTAACATCAAAGACTAGTTCAGAACATCCGAACACTAGACAGTTAACATAGACAAACTAGACAGGAGGAAGAGCATGACCGATGTTGCCCTGGCAGCAGTGCTTGCTACACCTGACCCTATAGATGGTGGAGGCATTGGTGCTGTAGATCTGCACCTTGAAGCCCAGGTCCGACAACCTCAGGATAAGCAGGTCGTCGACGATGATCTTGTGCTTTTGCAGAAGTAGTCTCAGCCCATCCCCAACACCTTCTGCTTGTGAAAGATCTGGACTTGGACCCAGACTCACACCATTTGTTTGAAGACAGCTTGAGGACGCGAGGAGGCTTTGGGACAAGCCACTACTTCATCACCGCCCGGAAGGCCTCGGGGATGATTAGCATGACAATGTCCTTGATGTCCTTGATGTGCACGTAGAACCTATCCCTCCTCATGGCCAAGCCCAGGTCTACGGTCAATCCTCAATGGCTTGTTCATCTCGACCATCATGTCTGGCATGTCTACCCCCTTCAGCCACTTGTTCGCTGAGATGATATCCTCACCCGCCTTAGCGCCAGCGATGACATGCGCCCCTCGACCGTGGTATCCCACTCTGTCTTCATGGCCTTGTCGATTCAGTGGAAGACAATCCAACACATCATAGAATTGCAAGATCAGTGCAGGAGGCAATGATGCACTGATCATAGCAATGCCCAACTGTATTCTGAGTGCACCATTGCTATGACCACAACACCATAGTACTGATCATACCAACGATGCACTGATCATGGCTGAATGCAGTTGGGCATTGCTATGATCAGTGCCCAATTGCACTGATCATTGGCAGTTGCATTTGGGTTGTGCTATGATCTGATCATAGCACTAACCAATTGCAACTGCACTGCTATGATCAATGCATTATAGAACTGCCCAAAATGCATGCACATTTGTCCTACTATGTATATCATTCACATGCATTGTCCTACTATGATCATGCATACAAATTATAGGAATACCATAACCAACATTGTGATCATTGTAAGAACACCCTAACTAGCATTGTGATCATACCAAGAACACCCTAATTACCAATTTAGCATTGTCATGATAGCAAGAACAACCTAGTCAGTGTAGGGCAGTAGCATGAACACCCTAAGTAGGCATGAACACCCTAGCTCTGAAGCAATGTGAATCGGTTGGACTCAAATCCAATCGAATCCCATCCAATCAATTCAGGACAAGAAAAAAAAATCCTTACTAGTGACGCGAGCATGGGGAAGAAATAGCTTGCCGGAGCGGTTGCCGCTGAAGGGAATGTCGGCCGCATACCAACCCTATCGGGAATAGGGGTCTGACCATGCGAACGACCCGACCGTTGCAGGGCCCCAATCAGAGGGCCCTCGCCACCGCAACAGTGCTCCTCGTGATGTGTGCGGTGGAGAAATGCACGCCACTGCGATGCTTCGATCGCGCTCCCCTCGGCTTGGCCCGGAGCAAGAGGATAAAACCCTTGCACGTGAGTAAAAAAACCCGTATCGGGCATAGCCGATGGGCTTCCTGTAGTCGCCGCCTTTGCAACCAATTTGCTTCCATCCGTCTGTTGGAAATATGCCCTAGAGGCAATAATAAAGTGGTTATTATTATATTTCCTTGTTCATGATAATTGTTTATTATCCATGCTATAATTGTATTTATTGGAAACTCAAATACATGTGTGGGTATATAGACAACAACATGTCCCTAGTGATCCTCTACCGGACTAGCTCGTTGATCAAAGATGGCCATGGTTTCCTGGTCATAGACATGAGTTGTCATTTGATAACGGGATCACATCATTAGGAGAATGATGTGATGGACAAGACCCAAACTATGAACGTAGCATATGATCGTGTCAAGTTTATTGCTATCGTTTTCTGCATGTCAAGTATCTGTTCCTATGACCATGAGATCATGCAACTCACTGACACCGGAAGAGTACCTTGTGTGTATCAAACGTCGCAACGTAACTGGGTGACTATAAAGATGCTCTACAGGTATCTCCGAGGGTGTCTGTTGAGTTGGCATGGATCAAGACTGGGATTTGTTACTCCGTATGACAGAGAGGTATCTCAGGGCCCACTCGGTAATACACCATCATGATGAGCTTGCAAGCAATGTGGCTAAAGGAGTTAGCCACGGGATCTTGTATTACGGAACGAGTAAAGAGACTTGCTGGTAACGAGATTGAACTAGGTATGGAGATACCGACGATCGAATCTCGGGCAAGTAACATATCGATGAACAAAGGGAACTGCGTACGGGATTGACTGAATCCTTGACATCGAGGTTCTCGTAGAATATGTAGGAACCAATATGGACATCCAGGTCCCGCTATTGGTTATTGGCCGCGGAGGTGTCTCGGTCATGTCTGCATAGTTCTCGAACCCGCAGGGTCTACACACTTAACGTTTGGTGACGATATAAGTATAGTCGAGTTGTTATGTTGTTGACCTAAGGTTGTTCGGAGTCCCGGATGACATCCCGGACGTGATGAGGAACTCCGGAATGGTCCGGAGGTGAAGATTGATATATAGGACGAAGGGTATCGGAGTCCGGAAGTGTTCCGGGGTGTACCGGGGATTCGACGGATTACCGAAAGGGGTTTCGGGGTGGGGGGGCAAGTGTTGAGGGGCCTCATGGGCCAAGAAGAGGGGGCGCACCAGCCCACTAGGGGGCTGGGCGCCGCCCAAACCCTAACCCAATTCGGCCAGGAGGGCAGCCGCACCCCCTAGGGCCGCCGGCCCCTTTACTTGGGAGGCAAGGCGCCTTGGGGGGGGGCACCCTAACCCTGTCCGCACCCTTTGGACGCCGGCCCCTAGGGGAAACCCTAGGGTGCCCCCTCCTCCCCCCCTATATATAGAGAGGGAGAGAGAGGGCAGCCGCACCCAACATGCTACGGCGCTGCCCCTCCTCTCCCTTGTAGCTCTTCTCCTCTCCATAGACGCACAACAAAGCCCTGCTGAGATTCCTCCACCACCACCTCACCACGCCATCGTGCTGCCGGAGGACTCGAGCTACTACTTCACCATCTCTCGATGGATCGAGTAGGTGAAGGCGTCATCAAGCCGTACGTGTGTTGAACGCGGAGGTGCCGTCCGTTCGGCACTTGATCGGGAGTTCGCGGGACGGATCGTGATTGGATCGCGAAGACATTCGACTACATCAACCGCGTTTCTTAATGCTTCCGCTTAGCGATCTACAAGGGTATGTAGATGCAATCTCTCCTCTCGTATATGTTCATCTCCTAGATCGATCTTGGTGAGCGTAGGAATTTTTTTGTTTCCCATGCAACGTTCCCCAACAGTGGCATCATGAGCTAGGTCTTTGCGTAGATGACATCACGAGTAGAACACAAAGGAGTTTGTGGGCGTTGATATTCAGATTGCTTCCTTCCT
The DNA here is from genome assembly GCA_039707655.1 of Elymus sibiricus. NCBI lineage: Eukaryota > Viridiplantae > Streptophyta > Magnoliopsida > Poales > Poaceae > Elymus > Elymus sibiricus. The sequence goes on from CM077667.1 coordinate 371,879,638, forward strand.
TGGTCTTTTCTTGATTCAGCAGTATTGTGGGATGAAGCGGCCCGGACCAACTTTACATGTCCACGTACATGAGACCGGTTCCATCGACTGACATGTGACTTTGTTGCATAAGATGGCTGGAGGGTGTCTGTCTCTCCCACCTTAGTTGAATCGGATTTGACAAAGGTGGTCCTTGTAGAAGGTTAAATAGCAACTTGTATATCACCGTTGTGGTTTTGCATAGGTAAGAATCGTACTTGCTAGATACCCATAGCAGCCACGTAAAACATGCAACAACAAATTAGAGGACGTCTAACTTGTTTTTGCAGGGTATGATGTGATATGATATGGCCAAAGACATGATGAAATATATTTGATGTATGAGATGATCATGTTTTGTAATAGTTTATATCGACTTGCATGTCGATGCATACGGCAACCGGCAGGAGCCATAGGGTTGTCTTTAATTATTTTATGACATGCGTGTCAATCATTAAGCGCTATGCAATGCTTTACTTTATCGCTAAATGGTAGCAATAGTAGTAGAAGCATGGTTGGCGTGAAAATCCCGATGGCAACACGATGATGGAGATAATGGTGTCATCCCGGTGACGATGGAGATGATGCCGGTGCTTTGAAGATGGAGATCAAAAGCACAAGTTCATGGCCATATCATGTCACTTATGATTTGCATGTGATGTTAATCCTTTTATGCATCTTATTTTGCTTAGGACGACGGTAGCATTATAATGTGATCCCTCACTAAAATTTCAAGATAAAATTGTGTTCTCCTCGAGTGTGCACCGTTGCGAAAGTTCGTCGTTTCGAAGCACCACGTGATGATCGGGTGTGATAGACTCTACGTTCACATACAACGGGTGCAAGCTAGTTTTGCACATGCGGAACACTGATAACCCACAAGTATAGGGGATCGCAACAGTTTTCGAGGGTAGAGTATTCAACCCAAATTTATAGATTCAACACAAGGGGAGCCAAAGAATATTTGAGAGTATTAGCAGCTGAGTTGTCAATTCAACCACACCTGGAGATTAAATATCTGCAGCAGAGTGATCAGTAGCACAGTAGTATGATAGTTTGATAGCAGCAGTAACAGTAACAGTAACAGTAACGGTAGCATTGATAACAATAGTTTTGTAGCAGTTGGAATAGTAGCAACAGCAATAGTAACTTAGCAAGAACAATAAGTGGAAAACTCGTAGGCACTGGATCGGTGAACTCGTTGGATGATATTCATCATATAACAGTCATAACCTAGGGCGACACAGAACTAGCTCCAGTTCATAAATGTAATGTAGGCATGTATTCCGTAAATAGTCATACGTGCTTATGGAAAAGAACTTGAATGACATCTTTTGACCTACCCTCCCGTGGCAGCGGGGTCCATAAGGAAACTAAGGGATATTAAGGCCTCCTTTTAATAGAGAACCGGAACAAAGCATTAACACACGGTGGATACATGAACTCCTCAAACCACGGTCATCATCGGAAAGTATCTCGACTATTGTCACTCCGTGGTTTGCGGATCAGAACACGTAATAGGTGCATATGACTAGCAAGATCGGATCAAGAACATAGATATAATGGTGATAACATAAACGGTTCAGATCTGAAATCATGGCACTCGGGCCCTAGTGACAAGCATTAAGCATGGCAAAGTCATAGCAACATCAATCTCAGAACATACTGGATACTAGGGATCAAGCCCTAACAAAACTAACTCGATTACATGATGAATCTCATCCAACTCCTCACCGACCAGCAAGCCTACGAAGGAATTACTCACTCCCGGTGGGGAGCATCATGGAATTGGCGATGGAGAAGGGTTGATGATGACGAAGACCGAAGATTCCCCTCTTCGGAGCCCCAAACGGGCTCCAGATCTGGCCTCCCGATGAACAAGAGGTGGCGGCGGCCCCGTATCGTAAAACGCGATGAAACTTTCTCCCTGATTTTTATCTCCAAAAATAGGATTTTATAGCGTCGGAATTAGGGTCAATGGGGCCACGAGGTGGGCACAACCCACCAGGGCGCGCCGGGGGGGGGGGGGTGCCCTGGTGTATCGTGCCCAGCCAGGGGCCCCCCTCCGGTGGTTCTTGGCTCCAATATTTTTCATTTATTGTAAAATAAATCTCCAAAAAGTTTCGTCCACTTCCGAGAACTTTTATTTCTGCACAAAAACAACACCATGGTAGTTCTGCTGAAAACAGCGTCAGTCCGGGTTAGTTTCATTCAAATCATGCAAATTAGAGTTCAAAACAAGGGCAAAAGTGTGAGGAAAAGTAGATATGACGGAGACATATCAACTCCCCCAAGCTTAACCCATTGCTTGTCCTCAAGCAATTCAGTTGACAAATTGAAAGTGATAAAGAAAAACTTTTACGAACTCTTTTGTTCTTGTTTACATATATATGCTTAAGTAGCACCCAGGTTTTCAGCAAAGATTATGACTAACCATGCCAGCAATAACTCTTAGAAATTATATTAACTCATATCAATGACATAAGCAACTAGAGAGCAATAATAAAATATCTCAAGCGCCAACACTTTGTCAAAACAATCATGATATAATATGACAACAGTGGTATCTCGCTAGCCCTTTCTGAGACCGCAAAACATAAATGCAGAGCACCTCCAAAGTTCAAGCAGCGACTAAACATTGTAATTCATGGTAGAAAAGATCCAGTCATGCTGCACCCAACATCAACGATACACAATGCATGAGGATGACAATAGTGCTCTCAGGTCTGGCGCTTATTTGAGAAGGTGATGACTCAACATAAAAGTAAATAGATAGTCCCTTCGTAGAGGGAAGCATGGATTTGTAGCGGTGCCAGAGCTCAAAGCTTAAAACAGAGATAAATATTATTTTCGGAGGTGCACCCTTCTTGTCAACGTTACGACCAAGAGTTATCAATATCTTCCATGCTAAACAAATTAGCGGCGGTTCCCAAGCGGTAAAAGTAAAGGTTTACTCCCCCTCCACCAACAATCACACTCCACGGCTAGCCGAATCCACGGGTACCGTCCATACCAACAACATTACTGGGGGAGTTTTGTTTAATTTTTTGTAATTTTTGATTTCGGGACTGGGAATCCCTATTACCGCCCCTCTCGTGTAAGGATGAGTGAATAAACACTCATCATGAGAATAACCTGCTTAACATGGAAGATACTGACCACCCCCTGTCGCTCCATGAGTGATCCAGGCACACAAAACAGATGTTCATTTGAATTTTTGGAGATGGCACATGCAAATTTACTTGGAACGGCAGGGTAATACCGCATAGGTAGATATAGTGGACTCATCCGGAATAACTTTGGTTTAAGGATTTTGATGCACAAGCAATATTCCCGCTTAGTACAGGCGAAGGCTAGCAAATAGATTGAGAAGCGGCCAGCTAGAGAGCGAAAACGGTCATGAACATGCATTACATATAATAAACATTGACTACTAGCATGAGTAGGATATGGACACCATGAACATAAATATCATGAAGGCTATGTTGGTTTTGATTCAACTACATGCGTGAACATGTGCCAAGTCAAGCCACTTGAAACATTCAGAGGAGGATACCATATCATCATACCACATCACAATCGTTTTAATGCATGTTGACATCCAAGATAATTCATTATCCACTCCTAGCTACTTAAGCATGGCATGAACAACTATAATCTCTAATGGTCATTGCAAACATGTTTGATCGTAATATGCTGAATCAAGGACACTAGGTTAAACATATTTACAAAAACAAAAACAAGTTGAGTTCATACCCGCTTTTCTCCGCCACAGTCAATTCATCAAATATCGTCATTATTGCCTTTCACTTGCACGTCTGAATGATAAGAAAATAATAATAGTGCAAGAGTGTCGTGGACTAAGCTGGAATCTGCAACATTTTATTCAAGAGGGGAAGACAAGGTAACATGGGCTCTTTGTTAGATTAACAATAGTGCATATGAGAGCCACTCAACATTTTCATCGTGGTCTTCTCCTTGGTACGACTCAAACAAAAAGAAAAGAATTTCAGAGAAACACACTGAAATATTTTTGGAGTTTTTGTTTTTTCTTGAAGAAGGCAAATTAAAGGAAAAAAAAACGAGAAAAACTATTTATACGGGAGAGCTCCCAACAAGAAAAAGAAGAAACGAGAAATCTTTTTGGGTTTTCTTTCGATACTACAATTAAACTAAACTAGAAAGAAAAACTAAAAAGAAGTAGGAATTTTTTTTGGGTTTTCTCAAAGTTTTTCAAACACACAAAAAGAAAGAGAGAAAACAAATTTAGCATGGATATTACAACGGAAAAGTGTGAGCACCGACAACTAGAATGAAATGTGTGAACATGAATGTAATGTCGGTAGAAATACATACTCCCCCAAGCTTAGGATTTTGGCCTGGCTTGGTAATCACCATCCGCATGGATAATAATCTAAGCGATAGCTCACCGAGGCCCTCGGTGCAAACTCCTCGGCCCTCCTGGCAGCTTCAACCTCCGCATTGTACGCACGAGCCTCGCTCTCAAGAACATAGTATCTTCCCCTACTATGAAAATCAAAGAGAGCGGGAGCAGGCAAAGTGACAGGTACAATGTTTTTTAATTAAATCTCAAGTTATAGGTATAATTAGTGGTCGTGCCCGTAAGGAACTTATGACGCTTCATGGCCTCAAAGTCTAAATACTGAATAGGTAAGATGGGGTCATTAGGCCAAGGTGATACATTTAGTCTCTCTGCTACACGGGAGGCATAAATCCCTCCATAAAAATTACCACTAGTAGCATTATGCTGCAATCTCTGTGCAACAATTGCTCCGAGATTATTACATTTATTTCCACTTATGGCAGTGTGTATGAGGCTCAAATCAGGAGTACACAATGTGCTACAATCTTGTTTGCCTATGATACATTTGCCATTAAAGAGTGCGAAGTAGTGTATTGATGGGAAATGGATACTTTTAATTCTTCCTTGTGTTACTCCCCTATCTTCACCATAGCAAAGATTAACCAAAAATGAGTCGTACTCAGATTTTGATGGTTCATCAAGGGAACCCCAATATGGAAGTTTGCATGCCTCACTGAACAATTCTAAGGGCATGGTGAAGGTACGATCGTAAAGGTTGAATGAAACTCTAGACTCACGAGGAAAATATTTAAATTCCTTTGTGAATGTTTTCGTGAGTTCGAGATGTTGAGGGCACTTATCTGCAATGAAGGGAGCAAGTTCTGTATTGTGGATAAATTCTTCAAACTCCTCCTTAATACCTGCACCTTCCATGAACTCGTCGCACGGCCACAAGCATGATTTGGTGGCGGCATCTCGCATCGAGCTTTCACTTGGCTCAACATAAGATTGTCGAACCGAGCTTCCACTTGACGAGGCCTCCGAGGATCTCCTCCTCGAAGAACTCCTAAAGAATTGCAGTTTTATTTGCGAACAAAATTCTAAAATATTTTTGAGATACAAAAGTTTTGTAAACAAAACTTCGTGAAATTGATAGCAACTACTCCCAAGGATGCATAGAGGCCATATTAAGCATTCAAACTACTTAGAACTCTAAGAATTCAACATGCAAGCTCATCTACAGCAGCACCAAGAGTAGCTAATTACTCTATAGATAACCCACTAAATCAAAAACTAATTGGAGCAATGGAGGAGTCACATACCAAGTAGCAATCCCTCCAAACAGTTTCGAAAATGGAGCTTCGAGCAAAGAGATCGAAATCCATGGGTTTGAGAGCAAAAACACGTGAATGGTGTATGTGGTGATTTTTTCTGGAGGTAGGGGATGATGTGGGCTAAGGGAATAAGTGAGGGGGCCCACGTGGGGTCCACAACCTACCAGGGCGCGCCTGGGGTTGCTGGTGCGCCCTGGTGTCTTGTGGGCACCAGGTGCACCCCCCTCTGGTATTATTTGCACCAGAAATTCAGAAATATTCAGGAAAAAATCATATCAAATTTTCAGAACATTCTGAGAACTTTTATTTTTGGGTCATTTTTTATTGCACGGAGAAAACAGAAAACAGGGTAAACATGGCATTTTATTCTATTTGACTAACTAAAACAAAAAATAAAATGTGGGAGCAGAGAGTTGTGCTTACTAGATTCATCAACTTCATACCTTTCAAAAATGATCCATTAATAAGGTTGATCAAGTCTTATTAACAACCACTTTCGATTAGCATGAAACCGAAGAACTTTCGTAAAACACTAAGTTACCTCAATGGGGATATGCATATCCCCAACAATAAGTATATCATATTTCTTTTTAGCAGTAGGTAGAGGTAGTTGAAAACATGCAATAGTGAGTGTCGGAGATTCTTCAATAACATTTATACCATTCACTTGGAATTGTTTCTTCGAAAGTGCATCGTATGCTCATTACCATTGATATGAAAAGTGACTTTGCTTTTATTGAAATCAATAATAGCCCCTGCAGTATTCAAAAAGGGTCTACCGAGGATAATCGACATGTTGTCGTCCTCGGGCATCTCAAGAATAACAAAGTCCGTTAAGATAGTAACATTTGCAACAACAACGGGCACATCCTCACAAATACCGATAGGTATGGCAGTTGATTTGTCAGCCATTTGCAATGATATTTCAGTAGGTGTGAGTTTATTCAAATCAAGTCTTTTATATAAGGAGAAAGGCATAACACTAATACCGGCTCCCAAATCACACAAAGCAGTTTTGACATAGTTTCTTTTAATGGAGCAAGGTATAGTTGGTATTCCCGGATCTCCAAGTTTTTTAGGTACTCCATCCTTAAAAGAATAATTAGCAAGCATGGTGGAGATTTCATCTTCGGGTATCTTTCTTTTATTAGTGATGATGTCTTTCATGTATTTTGCATAAGGCGCCATCTTTAGGATATCAGTTAAGCGGGTACGCAAAAAGACTGGCCTAATCATTTCAGCAAAGTGTTCAAATTCTTCGTCATCCTTTTTCTTAGATGGTTTAGGTGGAAAGGGCATGGGTTTCTGAACCCATGGCTCTCTTTCTTTACCATGTTTCCTAGCCACAAAGTCTCTTTTATCATAACGTTTGTTTTTAGCTTGTGGGTTATCAAGATCGACAGCAGGCTCTATTCAACATAATTATCTGGTTCTCTATCATTGTTCGGTTGGGTATCTTCATGAACATTATCATTATCATTTTCATTACCACTAGGTGAATGTTCATTACCAGATTGAGTTTCAGCATCCGAAATAGAGACATCATTATTATCAGGAGGTTTTTGCGTTTCAGATTCACTAGAGGTATGCAAAGTCCTATCATTTTTCTTTTTCTTTTTCTTTTTAGAAGGACTAGGTGCATCAACATTATTTCTCTGAGAGTCTTGTTCAATTCTTTTAGGATGACCTTCAGGATAAAGAGGTTCTTGGGTCATTCTACCTCCTCTAGTTACTACCCTAGCAGCAAAATCATTCATGTTATTATTCATTTCATCAAGCAATTCTTTTTGAGACTTAGCAACTTGCTGTAACTGAGTTTGAACCATAGAGGCATGCTTTCCTACACCCCTAACATCATTACTGATTCTAAATAGCAAGTCACTCAAGCGAGCAATCATATCAGAATTATATTTCAATTGTTTCAGGACATGTGCATTGAAGTGATCGTGTTTCATAATGTAGTTATCAAACTCATATAAGCATTGACTAGGATGTTTCTTGTAAGGGATATCACCTTCATCAAACTTTAATAAAGAATTTACCTCTACCACCTGTGGAGGTGGTGGTGTGTCAAGGCCATGTATTTCTTCAATAGGTAGTAAATTCTTAACATACTCATCTTTAATACCTTTTTCCTTCATAGATTTCTTTGACTCTTGCATATCTTTAGGACTGAGAAATAGGATACCCCTCTTCTTCGGAGTGGGTTTAGGCGGTGGTTCAGGAAGAGTCCAATCATCATAATTCTTCAATATGTTATTCAATAATTCCTCAGCTTGATCAACAGTTCGTTCCCTGAAAACACAACCAGCACAACTATCTAGGAAGTCCATAGAAGCATCAGTTAGTCCATTATAGAAGATATCAAGTATTTCATTTTTCTTGTAGGATGATCAGGCAAAGCATTAAGAAATTGGAGAAGCCTCCCCCAAGCTTGTGGGAGACTCTCTTCTTCAATCTGCACAAAGTTAAATATTTCCTGTAAGGCAGCTTGTTTCTTATGAGCAGGAAAATATTTTTCAGAGAAGTAGTAAATCGTATCCTGGGGACTACGCACACAATCAGGAGCAAGAGTATTGTACCATGTCTTAGCATCACCCTTTAATGAGAACGGAAATAATTTGAGAATATAGTAGTAGCGAACCTTCTCATCATGAGCAAAGAGGGTGGCTATATCATTCAGCTTAGTAAGATGTGCCACTACAGTTTCAGTTTCATAGCCATGGAAAGGATCAGATTCAACCAAAGTAATTAACTCTGGGTCGACAGAGAATTCATAATCCTTATCGGTAACAAATATAGGTGAAGTAGCAAACTTAGGATCACATTTCATTCTAGCATTTAAAGTCTTTTCCTTATACTTGCGTAGCAATTTCTTGAGATCGTTTCTATGCTTGCAAGAAAGAATTCCTCTAGCTATCTCTCCATCTAAAACATAACCTTCAGGTATCTTAGGAATTTCAAATCTAGGAGAGCTAGGACTAATAGGTGTTTCATAGTCATCAGTTTCAAAGGCTTCATCAGTTTCAGTAATTTCATTCTCTTTAGCTCTAGCAATTTGTTCATCAAGAAATTCACCTAGTGGCACATGATCATCAAGCATGGTAGTAGCATCAGCATAAGCATCATTCATAGCAGAGGTAGCATCATCAATAACTTGCGACATATCAGGATTACTAGCATGTGGTGGTGTTGCAAACTTACTCATAACAGAAGGTGAATCAAGTACAGAGCTAGATGGCAGTTCCTTACCTCCCCTTGTCTTAGAGGGAAAAATCTTGGTCTTTGGATCCTTTAGATTCTTCATAGTGATCAATTGATATAAATCCCAAGTGACTCAACAAATATAGCTATGCTCCTCGGCAACGGTGCAAGAAAAAGGTCTTGATAACCCACAAGTATAGGGGATCACAACAGTTTTCGAGGGTAGAGTATTCAACCCAAATTTATAGATTCAACACAAGGGGAGCCAAAGAATATTTGAGATTATTAGCAGCTGAGTTGTCAATTCAACCACACCTGGAGATTAATATCTGCAGTAGAGTGATCAGTAGCATAGCAGTATGATAGTTTGATAGCAGCAGTAACAGTAACAGTAACGGTTGCAGTGATAGCAATAGTTTTGTAGCAGTTGGAACAGTGGCAGCAGCAATAGTAACTTAGCAAGATCAATAAGTGGGAAACTCATAGGCACTGGATCGGTGAACTCGTTGGATGATATTCATCATATAACAGTCATAACCTAGGGCGACACAGAACTAGCTCCAGTTCATAAATGTAATGTAGGCATGTATTCCGTAAATAGTCATACGTGCTTATGGAAAAGAACTTGCATGACATATTTTGTCCTACCCTCCCGTGGCAGCGGGGTCCATAAGGAAACTAAGGGATATTAAGGCCTCCTTTTAATAGAGAACCGGAACAAAGCATTAACACACGGTGAATATATGAACTCCTCAAACCACGGTCACCACCGGAAAGTATCCCGACTATTGTCACTCCGGGGTTTGTGGATCAGAACACGTAATAGGTGCATATGACTAGCAAGATCGGATCAAGAACATAGATATAATGATGATAACATAAACGGTTCAGATCTGAAATCATGGCACTCGGGCCCTAGTGACAAGCATTAAGCATGGCAAAGTCATAGCAACATCAATCTCAGAACATAGTGGATACTAGGGATCAAGCCCTAACAAAACTAACTCGATTACATGATGAATCTCATCCAACTCCTCACCGACCAGCAAGCCTACGAAGGAATTACTCACTCCCAGTGGGGAGCATCATGGAATTGGCGATGGAGAAGGGTTGATGATGACGAAGACCGAAGATTCCCCTCTCTGGAGCCCCAAACGGGCTCCAGATCTGGCCTCCCGATGAAGAACAGGAGGTGGCAGCGGCTCCGTATCGTAAAACGCGATGAAACTTTCTCCTTGGTTTTTCTCTCCAAAAATAGGATTTTATAGCGTCGGAATTAGGGTCAGTGGGGCCACGAGGTGGGCACAACCTACCAAGGCGCGCCTGGGGGGGGGGGGCTGGCGCGCCCTGGGGTATCGTGCCCAGCCAGGGCCCCCCTCCGATGGTTCTTGGCTCCAATATTTTTCATTTATTGTAAAATAAATCCAAAAAGTTTTGTCCAGTTCTGAGAACTTTTATTTCTGCAAAAAAAAACAACACCATGGTAGTTCTGCTGAAAACAGCGTCAGTCCGGGTTAGTTTCATTCAAATCATGCAAATTAGAGTCCAAAACAAGGTCAAAAGTGTGAGGAAAAGTAGATACGACGTAGACGTATCAAACACTCGGGTTAAACTTGACGAGCTTAGCATGTACAGACATGGCCTGGAACACAAGAGACCGAAAGGTCGAACTTGACTCATATAGTAGATATGATCAACATGGAGATGTTCACCATTGAAACCACCTCATCTCACGTGATGATCGGACTTGGGTTGGTGAATTTGGATCGTGTAACACTCGGATGACCGGAGGGATGTCAATTTGAGTGGGAGTTTTAAGTAATATGATTAACTAAACTCATTATCTTGAACAATAGTCTAAGTTATCTTTGCAAATTTAGGTTGTAGATCAATGGCTCGCGTAGTAGCTCCCCTGAATTTCAATGCGTTCCTAGAGAAAGCCAAGCTGAAAAATGATGGAAGTAACTTTGTAGACTGGGCCCGTAATCTGAGGATTATCCTCACGGCTGCCCAAAAGGCTTATGTCCTTGATGCACCGATCGGTGACCAACCCGCTCCATCGTCTGTGGACGTTATGAACGCCTGACAAACGTGTGTTGATGACTACTCAATAGTTCAGTGTGCTATGTTGTATGGCTTAGAATCGGGACTTCAAAGACGTTTTGAACGTCATGGCGCGTATGAGATGTTCCAGGAGTTGAAGTTTATTTTTGAGAAGAATGCCCGGATCGAGAGGTATGAGACCTCTGATAAGTTCTATGCTTGCAAGATGGAGGAGAACGGGTCTGTCAGTGAGCACATACTCAGAATGTCTGGGTATTACAACCGTCTGGTTGAGTTGGGAGTTGTGCTCCCGCCAGAGGCGATCACTGACAGAGTTCTTCAATCACTACCCCCTAGCTACAAAAGCTTTGTGCTGAACTATAGCATGCAAGGGATGAACAAATCAGTCGGCAAGCTGTTTGCGATGCTGAAAGTCGCCGAGTCAGACATCCAGAAGGAGCATCAAGTGTTGATGGTCAATAAAACCACTAGTTTCAATAAGAACGGCAAGAGCAAGAAGGGTAACTCCAAGAAGAGTGGCAAAGCAGTTGCCCCTCCCGTGAAGAAACCCAAGGCTGGACCCAAGCTGAAAATTGAGTGCTTCTATTGCAAGGGAACTGGCCACTGGAAGCGGAATTGCCCCAAGTATCTGGCCGACAAGAAGGCGGCCAACGCCAAACAAGGTATATATGATATACATGTTATTGATGTGTACCTTACCAACTCTCATTGTAGTGCCTGGGTATTCGATACCGGTTCGGTTGCTCATATTTGCAACTCAAAGCAGGAACTACGGAATAGACGGAGGCTGGCAAAGGACAAAGTGACGATGCGCGTGGGAAATGGTTCCAAGGTTGATGTGATCGCCGTCGGCACGCTCGCTCTTCGATTACCATCGGGACTAGCGATGAACCTGAATAATTGTTATTTAGTGCCTGCGTTGAGCATGAACATTATATCTGGATCTTGTTTAATGCGAGACGGTTACTCATTTAAATCAGAGAATAATGGTTGTTCTATTTATATGGGTAATATCTTTTATGGTCATGCACCCATTGTGAGGAGTTTATTCTTATTGAATCTCGATAGTGATGATACACATGTTCATATCATTGATGCCAAAAGATGTAGAGTTGATAATGATAGTACCACTTTCTTGTGGCACCGCCGCTTAGGTCATATTGGTGTAAAACGCATGAAGAAACTCCATGCTGATGGAATTTTGGAGTCACTTGATTTTGAATCACTTGACACTTGTGAACCATGCCTCATGGGCAAGATGACTAAGACCCCGTTCTCCGGAACAATGGAACGTGCAAGTGACTTGTTGGAAATCATACATACTGATGTATGCCGTCCGACGAGCATTGAGGCACGCGGTGGATATCGTTACTTTCTGACCTTCACCGATGATTTGAGTAGATATGGGTATATTTACTTAATGAAACACAAGTCTGAAATGTTTGAAAAGTTCAAGCAATTTCAGAGTGAAGTTGAGAATCATTGTAACAAGAAGATTAAATTCCTACGATCTGATCGAGGGGGAGAATATCTGAGGTATGAGTTTGGCAATCACTTAAGACAATGTGGAATTGTTTCACAGTTGACGCCACCTGGAACACCACAGCGTAATGGTGTGTCCGAACGTCGTAACCGAACCTTATTGGATATGGTGCGTTCTATGATGTCTCTTGCCGATCTGCCACTATCATTTTGGGGTTATGCGTTAGAGACAGCTACATTCACTTTAAATAGGGCACCATCTAAGTCCGTTGAGATGACACCGTATGAACTGTGGTTTGGCAACAAACCAAAGTTGTCGTTTCTTAAAGTTTGGGGATGCGATGCTTATGTCAAAAGGCTTCAGCCAGAAAAGCTCGAACCCAAAGCGGACAAATGCGTCTTCATAGGATACCCAAAAGAGATAGTTGGGTATACCTTCTATCTCAGATCCGAAGGCAAAGTGTTTGTCGCAGTAAGAGCACATTTATCCATGTGTGGTTTTGGTAATTGATGACAATGCCCATGGACTAATGGTTACCTTGAGTTATATTCGAAGGATTTGTCCGTAGGTACTTATTGAAGTCCATCTGTTGGTTTCAAGGAGTTTATATGGTGACCAAGGTGGTATTCAAGGTTTTATCCAAAGATTGGTCATGTGAGAGTTGATCTCATTGCAAGCATGTCTTGAAGAAGAAGATTGTGTGAACATTCATGTTTACCTTCAAGACATCATCTTTGTGAAGAGAGAAGAGAAGACACAAGGTTGATCAAGATTAAGGCAAAGAATGATTCAAGTTGATCAACACACAAAGCGTAGAAGATGTACCAAGTATGGTAAGCATTGTCTATTACGCTTTGTGTACTAAACCATGGTCTACGTGAGAGTTCGTTGTGGGGTTAGGTATATTTCCATGGGCTTGCGTCAAGAGGAAGATCTCATACAACCCATGGAGGATGACATCAAGTGGTGATCGTCATCAAGGTTGCGGTGTGCAAGTTCAAGTGAATCATCACAGAGAGATCATGCTTGAATCTTGCCGTCCATTATGGTGACAATGGACTTGTGAAGATGTGCCGAAGAGTGGCTCACCCATAGTGGAGTATGGGGGAGCAATCTACTAGTCTTCATCGAGCCAGCGCAATCAAGAAAGGTGGTCCATCTTGAGAAGGACAAGATCGTCATCATCCAGCTCAAGTGGACTATGCGCAAGGCAAAGGGTTGACCTTGATAGGGTTTTCTATTTTACCGGTCTCATGATGGTAGTTGGGAGACCGGGTTATAAGATCGATAGCCGTACTATCAAGGGGGGCTCTCAAGTGAGTAGCTTGATCGTATCGTTCGTTGAGAGCTCAAACAATTGCATTCTTGGCATCATCATCTTTCTTGGTTCTTGGTTGGCTTTTCTCTATGTGGGTTCTTGAGATTATGGTCAGCTTCATGACAAGCTCAAGTTCATCGAAAACGGAGTCCATATGCTTTTTCTATGATGTTTTCGATGTTGGAGTTTTTGTCGGTTCTTCATTGATAGAGGTTTCACATCTCTATATCATTGGCATTTGTATACTGCATTTGTATATCATTGGCTGTTGGAAAGCTCTTGTCGTCCTGAATCCAACAAGCTTGAGTTTGCTCAATTCGGAGCTCATATGCGAAAGTTATGGCAGTTCTGGTTTTACTGTTTCCATCTCGTTGCTTGTGTTCTTTGTTACTCTCCCGAGGGCGGTAGTACCGCTGGCCACAGCGGTAGTACCGCTGGGGGGTTCCGACTCCTTACGTGGTAGTACCGCTGGGGGGTTCCGACTCCTTACGCGGGGCACCAGACACTGCCTTGTCTGGTGTCTGGTGACCCACGCCACCAGAGCGGTAGTAGGGCGGTAGTAACAAGCGGTACTACCGCTGCCCCCTACTACTGCTGAAATCTGCGTACGAGCGGTAGTACCGCTCCCAGGGGCGGTACTACCGCTTGTGTGCGGGCTGTGGGGGTAACGGTTGGATTTTCCCCCACCTATTTAAGGGGGTCTTCTTCCCCAATGGATCTTATCCGTTGAGCTCGAGTTTGCCCCCCATTGTTGACCTTCTTCGAGCTTGCTATCTCTCATTCCCTCCAATGATTCTTGCTAGTTCTTGAGGGAAAAGGGAGAGGAGATCTAGATCCACATTTCCACCAATCACTTTCTCCTCTATGTGAGGGGAACCCCTTGGATCTAGATCTTGGAGTTCTTCGTGTTCTTCTTTGTTCTTCCTCTCATTTTCCTCCCTAGCATTAGTTGCTTTGGTGGGATTTGGGAGAGAAGGACTTGGGCACTCCGTGTGCCCTTGCCATTGCATTTGGTGCATAGGTTTGAGTTCTCCACGGTGATACGTGGAAGTAAAGTTTGAGAAGCTTATTACTCTTGGGTGTTTGAGCACCCTAGAGCTTGTTCCTCTTGGGTGCCTTGGCACCCTAGACGGTTGGTGGTGCCTCGGAGCTCAATCATTGCGGTGTAAAGCTCCGGGCAAGCGTCGGGGTCTCCAATTAGGTTGTGGAGATTGCCCCGAGCAATTTGTACGGGTACCGGTGACCGCCCCCAAGGGTTGCCAAAGTGTACGGGTACCGGTGACCGCCCCCAAGGGTTGCCATTTGTACGGGTTCGGTGACTGCCCTCAAGGGTCCCTTAGTGGAATCACGGCATCTTGCATTGTGCGAGGGCGTGAGGAGATTACGGTGGCCTTAGTGGCATCTTGGGGAGCATTGTGCCTCCACACCGCTCCGAACGGAGATTAGCATCCGCAAGGGTGTGAACTTCGGGATACATCGTCGTCTCCACGTGCCTCGGGTATCTCTTACCCGAGCCCTTTACTTATGCACTTTACTTTGTGATAGCCATATTGTTTCATGTTATATATCTTGCTATCACTTAGTTGATTATCTTGCTTAGCGTAAGTTGTTGGTGCACATAGGTGAGCCTAGTTGTTTTAGGTTTTGTGCTTGACTAATTAAATGTTAGTTTTATTCCGCATTAGTTCAAGCCTAAACCATAAGTATTTTAAAGCGCCTATTCACCCCCCTCTAGGTGACATCCACATCCTTTTAGTCGCTAAGAACAGGTCATTTCTCGAGAAAGAGTTTCTCTCGAAAGAATTGAGTGGGAGGAAGATGGAACTTGATGAGGTTGTTGAACCTTTACTTCAACCAGAAATTAGCGCAACGCAGAAAGATGTTTCTGTGGAGCCTACATCAGTTGAAGAGGAAGCTGATGATGGTGATCATGAAGCTTCAGATCAAGTTACTATCGAACCTCGTAGGTCAACAAGGACACGTACTGCTCCTGAGTGGTACGGTAACCCTGTCTTAGAGGTCATGTTATTGGACAACGATGAATCTACGAGCTATGGAGAAGCGATGGTGGGCCCGGATTCCGACAAATGGTTAGAGGCCATGAAATCCGAGATGGGATCTGTCGTGGTTTTGTCACAGCAGATGTCCGAAGACTTAGGTTCGAGGCCATCGCTAAGGCGGTGGACTCAAAGGGGTTGGTCGAGACGAGGGACACGAGTTTACCCAGGTTCAGCCCCTCAAGAAGAGGTAAAAGCCTACGTCCTGCTTGTGTTGTATTGCTTGGAGTATCGATTACAAGGGAGCGGATTCGCTTGACCTAGTTCTCGATTGATTGGTTTCTGTCTAAGCCGCCCCAGGGCCTCACCTTTATATAGGAGGTCGAGGCTCTGGGTTACACGAGTCCTAAACCGACTTATACATCATAGTTGATCCTGTCTCTAAGCTGCCTTGCTATCTTGGGCAAGCCGTCTTCGGGCGGCTTAACCGCCCGGGTCTTCACACCATCTTTTGTCTCTGGGCCTTCGTCGTGGCCCATCAGGTAAGCCGCCACGCGGCCTGGCCTTCATCTTCCGGCCCACCTTACAGGTCTCGGCTACGAGCCGCCAGGTACGACCCGGCCCCTCCTGGGCGGGTCTTACCACGGGGTTATATCCCCAACATTAGGCCCCAGGTTGATTTGAGCCTGCTCATGTCAAACTTCAAACTCATTTGGCGGCGAGTCTCACATTTTTGTCACCAGAAAAAGAAAACTTATAACCCGCCGTGACGTCACATCGAATATGCTAAAAAGATTCTGTGACGTTTGCAACGGATCCTCTCATTGAATGGCCGGCCCGAAAATCAAGGCGCCCCTTTCGGTCAATCTTCACTGTGCCTCTTCGATTTTTACGCGCACTGTTGCCATCCCATCCCATAAATAGGGACACGTGGTGCCTTTTTCCCTTTCTCTGCCATCGCTGTCATCTTCCTCCCTCAGTCAGCCTCGCCTCCAGAGCTCCGCCGCACGTAATCGGTCCCCGCCGTCGTCCCCAACGCCGGCCGCTGCATCGACCTGACTTGGACCAGAAACTCCGCCGGGCCGCCCGCATCCAGGAGGTACCGTTCTCAACCTTTCTCGAACCTAGAATCATCTCCATTAGGATCCCCCGAGTTCATCGGGTTTTCTCTAGTGTTCTTCGCAGGTTCTTCGTTGTTCTTCGTAATATAAATTGTAGACGGCCCCTTGAATCTCATATTACTTGTCTATCCATTGCGGTTGCCCTTCTAATGCCAATGCCCTCTTGCTTTGGATCTGCATAGCAACCTCCACCGCGTGCTGCCCGCCTGTCCTTCTTCTGTCTTTTTAGGGTTTTTGAATATGTTTCATTTTTACCTTCGCCCGTAGATCTTGCAGCTATAGTGGTAATATGCGAAACCTGTTTATCCGTACTTACCTGTATTTTCCAGCATCGCCTTGTCCATCTAATCCGCCGATGCATTGGCGGCTGTCTGATAAAAACACTTTGGCGGCTTAACACCTCACCATTATGTTGACCACAGCTGCCTTGACTAGTTAATATTTTTCTAACCCGCCATACTCTGCACCTTCTCGCAGTTTGATCCGCCATTATGTCGAGAGCACCCTCGTCATGCGATTGGGTCAGCTCCGGAGTCACCGAACAACTCTTACTTGATTTCGTAGAATCGGGTATCCTGCCGGCTCAGGATGTTATCCATTGGCGGGTTCCAGGGCCAGAATCAAGACCTACTCCCAAGGAAGGGGAAGTTGTCGTGTTCACTGATCACCTCCTTCGTGGATTTAGCCCGCCCGGCTCAAAGTTTTTCCGGGATGTTCTTCATTTCTTCAAGCTTCACCCTCAAGACATAGGCCCAAATTCTGTCACCAACATGTGTCAGTTTCAAGTCTTATGTGAAGTTTACCTGCAAGAAGAGCCGTCCGTCGACCTCTTTCGTGACTACCATTACGTCAACCGCCAAACTGAAGTGGCGGCTGGACCAAGTTTGGAGCTTGGCGGCGTTTCTATCCAGAGACGGAGAGATTTGCCCTATCCAGCAGCTATCCTACCAAATCACCCCAAGGATTGGAACAAGACTTGGTTTTACTGCAAAGACACTTCTCCTAAAGGAGAGAATCCGCTGCCGGGTTACCGTCCTACCCGGCTCTGCAACACTGGAGAACTCCCCGATCGGATGTCCGCCGCGGAGCGAGCGAAATATGCTCCGGCTTTCGCGAAGATCATGGCCTTAATGGCCAACGGTTTGACTGGCGTCGACTTAACCCGCTGCTGAGTTAGCTGGAAGATCCTGCCATTGAGCCGGCATGACCGACTCATGCATCAATTCACAGGTGAACCCAATGACACCCTCTGCTTCAGTTCCACCCCTCTGACAGAACAAGATATCAACTCCTTCGTCAAAGGACTTCTTGGCAAAAAGCATGCGGTTTGCAACAAAGTTGGGCTGAAACCGTTCTGTGTCAAGAACCCGGCTCCAGCTGTAAGACACTTTTCCACAAATTTGGTCAAACTTTAACTTTGTCTTGCTCCTTCTAACCTTTGTTGGCGGCTTATGCACAGGCCGGCTCTTCTTTCTGGAAGAAGAAGTATAACCCTCCTGTGAGGAAACCTAAAGTGGGTAAAACCCGCGTCCAGAAGAAGAAAACTGTCGCTCAGGAACCGCCTAAGCTTGACGACTCAGAGGTAGAACTTGACTCCCTTGGCCGTCCCTTTATGCAACCTATTGACAACAATTATTCACAGGAGGAAACGGAAACCATCCATGCAGATGCCCCTGAGGTAACTTACATCTCCTCTGACCCAGAAAACTTTCCACCAGAGAGAGTACGGCGGGTCATCCGGAAAGTCCCATTTTCTCATCCTCTTGCTTATTTAGACCCCAATTTTCTTTTGAAAAAGCAACAGCATACCTCCAGACGTCAGACCCGGAGCACCGGCTCTGAAGAGCTTTTAACCGGCTTGCCAAACTCTCTGGCTCCTCGGAAACGGCCTGCTGAGGTACTCTTTTATCTAAATCCAATTTTAATTGTCTTGCATTGTAACCTTACTCTGTTTTTCATCGTCTTAACTTTTCTAGGAGTCACCTCCTTCATCTGGCGACTCTACTGCATCCAAGCTGCCTCCTCTGAAGATCAACTCGGAGTACGCACCTTTGAATTTGCATCATACGTTTTTACCATCCTTGTCCTTTATGTGACAATCTTTTGTTTTCCAGGGCTCAAGCAAAACGAAGGAAGACCGGCGGGTCTACCGCTGCCCTTGCTGCCCAAGAGCCGGAAACTGCTAAGCCGGATTCCCCTGCACCTCATGTTGAGCCCACTGAGGCTAGAACAGATGCATCTGCCGACATTCTTCAGCCTTCTGAGCCGGCTGATGATGATATGGTCACTCCTGAGAGTCCTCCGAAGGCTGATCCTAAGCCGCCGAGCCCTTCGACAGCCGCTGAAGACACAGCTCATCCAGACGTTGTTGTCACTGGGACGGGTTATCAATTCCCTGATCCCCATGTATTAACCAAGCACACCTGCCAGGCTGATACAGGCTCACCAGAAAATCTTGAGTTTGAATTCCCCGTGTTGGAAAAAATGACTGCAGATGAACTTCATGCTGGTTATCTGAATCGCCTCTCCACAAGCCTTAATATGGAGTTGAAGCTTGTTGGACTGATGAAAAAGAAATACGAGGTACTCCTCCTCTCTTGCTTTTCCTTATACCCTTATGTAGCCCCCAAGAGCTGGTTTAGTATTGCAAATAGTAGACTGGGTCTTCCAATCCTTATCATAATTCAAATTGCCTAACTTGTAGCCCCCAAGTATCGGGTTAATATATATATTAAGCCGGTACTTAGTTGAAGAGTAGATCAAGGGTAGCCCCCAAGTCTGGGTCAGTATGAAAATGATGAGCCGGAACTTCACTGTAAACTTGGAAAGCGCCGTGTGTAGCCCCCAAGTGCCGGTTTAACTTTACGAAGATGAGCCGGAACTTCACTGTAAACTTGGAGAGCGCCGTGTGTAGCCCCCAAGTGTCGGCTTAACTTTACGAAGATGAGCCGGAACTTCATTGTAGACTTGGAGAGCAAACACAGACATTAGCCCCCAAGTGTCAAGTATATTGCTTGCAATCTGCTTGAGACTTGTAGCATAGCAGCTTCATCAACCATGTACGAATATCTTATCCTGGCGATTTAAACCTCCTGAACTGTGTTATTTCTATTTTTGTGCAACACAGGAAGCCTTGGACGCGGCCGAATCTAATCTGACCGGCGTGAAAGAAAGCCTTGCTTCGCAACAAACCGCCCGGTCTGAGGCGGAAGAAAAATGGCGGGTTGCTGTGAAGGAGCTTAAGAAGGTTCAGGCTGACTTTGATGCCTTCAAAAAGAGTGCGGAGTCTACCCAAGCCGCCCTGACCAAGCGCGCAGACGATGCTGACTAGCAACTTAAGCTTGTGTCAGACGAGATGCAAACCCTCAAGCATCATATCTCTAGGATGACTTCTGCTATCTTTGGTAAGCACTGAATACTTAGCAAATTTCCTTGCCTTGTTTAAAAAATGTGCGGGCGGCTTATAACACCAAATCTTTCCTTGCAGGCCAAAGAAGCCGCCAGCTATCTTCTGACAGCTTGTTGAAGCTGAAAGCAGTATACACCTTGACAGAACAGCTATACTGCGGGACCCTTTGCACCATCAAAGCAATGCTGGATGAAAGAAGCATCCCCAAATTCATGAAGGGAGTGATAGAACTCCTGTCAACTCTGCCGAAGCAAATCGAAGAGCTCAAACGATTAGCCACCAGGAAGGGAGCAATGGCCGTGCTAAGCCGGTCTTTGGCCTTTGCCCCTGAACTGACTGCAGAAGAGATGATGGATGGCTTTTCGTCCAAGAAAGACGACGGCTCAGATTTCACAGAAGCTGACTATGCCAAGTGTATGAAGGCCTCCAGAGTACTCGCATCAACACCGGCGGATGAAGTTGATCTGACTACCTACCAGGCGGCTTACAGCGCGGACAGCAAACGAGTATGCTGCCCAACCTTCGAGGCCAGGGACTTGACTCCTGCACGCCGTAAGCAACTCTTTGCTCCTGAAATTGACCCGTCCCCCCTCTTTGACGAGGCTGAGTTTGAAGCTTTAACAAACTGCAACTGGGATGTGGACAATCTTCAGATCGAAGAGGTCGAAGACCCGGCGCAGGATGACCCGCCATCGAGCTGATCACTTGCTTCTGAAACTTACAACCCGGCTTATTGACCCGCCTAGGCTAGCAGTGTACAAATTTTTTAAGTCCGTGGTATTTTGGGCTCCCTGGAGAGTTTGTAATAGGCATAGAAAAACTTTGTTTGCCTGAGCCGTGCCATCGCGCACGTATGAACCTTTGCACAACTTGATGCATGCTTATCTGTCTTGTGTTCCGCTCATAATATCAGATTTCACGGCGGCTCATCTTAGGAGATAAACCCTGCAAAAACAAACAAGACAGAATATGTTCTGTATTGCTGTGAGGGCGGCTTGAAAAAGCACAACCCGGAGATGTTAAGTCTTTCATGACCTTGCTTTTTTGAAAACTCATATGCCGGTTCTTCTGGGTGGATTCGCTACTTGAACTCTTAACAACACAGGGTCTCTAACGAGAGTGAGCGTCAATTCCTTTGAACAGCTCAGGGTCTCTAGGCGAGATTAACTGATAAGAGTGCAACGAACCAGAGAGAGACGCAGCAGGGCATGAGTACCCCAGGGCCCATAAGCTACCTCTCACGTGACATAAATCCGTCGTTTAAACCTTAAACAGTGCAGGGTCTTTCAAAAGAGTACCTGTTTGAGAGTACGAACGGGCCACATAGCGGAGAGTCGGCAGCAGATGGGTGAGCTTATCCTCGCTTTCCGTAAGCCGGCCCTCACGTGACAAGAGCCGCCAGTTTAACCTTGACCGGTACAGGGTCTCTAGCGAGAGTGACTGTCAAAATATGTTTGAACAGCTCAGGGTCTCTAATCGAGATTAACTGGTAAGAGTTCGGCGGGTCACCTAGCGGAGCAGCAGCATACAGGCAGGTTTAACTCAAACTTGCGGTGGCTGAAGAGCCGATCAAGAGGGTGTGTAAGCTAAACCCAGCGGGTTAGAAGCCCCCAAATGACCTTGTTGACGGAGTCAACTTTTTGGGTATATAACCCGGCCTTACGGTAGCTGAAGAACCGATCAAGAGGGTGTGTAAGCTAAACCCGGCGGGTTGGAAGCCCCCAAATGACCTTGTGGTTGTATCCATCTTTGCACAATCTGAGATACGTAAAACGGCAGAGGCCCCGGATTGCAGGGATGCCAACTTTATTATATATATATAAGTGATATATACAATGATGATGTACAATGGGGGGAGTCGATGACTCAAGTATAGTACGGTCGCAGAGGAGCAATATTCCACGGCCGGTGGGTCTCCTGCCCAGAAGTGCGTGACTCGTCTCGTACGTCAATGAGATAGTATGACCCATTGTTGAGGTTTCTGCTAACCACAAAAGGTCCTTCCCATGGAGGAGATAACTTGTGCGCATCCGTCTGATCTTGAATTAGACGTAACACAAAGTCGCCTTCTTGAAACGTCCGGGTCTTAACCCTGCGGCTATGATAGCGACGCAGGTCTTGTTGATAAATCGCCGATCGAGCCGCCGCCAGATCACGCTCTTCATCCAAAGCATCTAACGCGT